>CM038463.1:96604479-97804479 GCA_021464415.1 Lonicera japonica | reverse complement strand
GTCCATTTAATTGATCATATTGTATGTTAGGATCATAAGTTCATTTAATTGATCATATTTTATGTTTGTATCCCATCCTGACCAGTAATTTGACCAAAGAGAGGAATTGGCGTTTGTATGATGCCTAATAACTTCATGCATCTATCGTTCATTTTGTTTAACAAAAAATGCTCCTTACTAGCGCTGATTGTATTATGATTTCTCTCATTCAGGTTCTAATGGCAACGATTTCCTTGAGGAGAACGAAAGACAAGGGTTTAATTGGGTTGCCGCCTAAAACTATAGAGACTTGTTTTGTGGATCTTTCTGCAGAAGAACGCGAGCTTTATGATCAAATGGAAGGAGATGCAAAAAGTGTTGTCCAAAATTACATCTCTGCTGATAGTGTAATGAGAAATTATTCGACCGTGCTCAGCATAATTTTGCGACTTCGCCAGATCTGTACAGATATTGCCTTGTGCCCGCCTGATCTCAGAGCTTCACTTGCTTCCAACCGTATTGAAGGTATTTCATGAATATTTTCTCTTGATCACATTTCAGTTCATACACTTTTAGAGTTTCTTTTTGACATTATTCTTTGGTTGTTTTATTGCAAACACATAAATAATCACTAGAGTGACCTGCACATGCAATGCGTGTATGATTAACATGTATATAATTTGAAGAAAAGGTTCCACAAAAATGATAGACAGTTCAGTGGTTAGGCATGAGTTTAGATTACTTAATAGTGAGGATTCAAATCTTGTTGTAAGCAAAGTTTGGAAGAAAAGGAAGATTGCAAAGGTAAAATGGGCATTTCAAAAATATAACACTTCATTTGGGGTATGAAATGGGCGCTCGCTTTATATAATAGTACAGATATTGCCTTTACCACGGGTTACAACCTAGTGTATTAATATAGGCCTTTCCTTCTACTTCAGAAGGAGACCGTTTAAGTTCAAATGGGGAAATTAAAAATGGGCCAAGCAATTTGAAACTTACTAGCTAGGCATATTATTAATTTGAGCCTTGAATTTTTGGTTTTGGCCAATTGGTTCTAGTGTAAATGAGAATCAAAAAAATATGTGCCCTTTGATAAGTTGATATAGCGTGGGGGAATGTGCATTTGCCTCACTCGCACTTATACATACACACACACAAACAAACAAATGGTGAGGAGGAGAGAATTAATGTTTGCGCTATGATCTTCTTATTGATCTATTAACAAACATTGATCTGATTTATCTTAATTAGTCACAATCTTTACATAAGTGGTGATTGATTGACAAACTTGAGTGCAGGAAGGCAGAAAAATAGAGAGTGAGATGGGTCTTTGTTCTGTTTCTTTTTTTAAAAAATAAAATTAGGAGGCTTTTATAGAAATCTGTTGGTCCACTTGGTCAATCTTCACAAATCGATCTTGGTTGGTTCTTTAGTATTTAAACTGCAGGTCAAACATGGAAATGAGAACCTGCATTTCAAGTTGGTTAGTTTTCTCAACTTATCAAAAGTATGTCTGGTGTCATAATCCTGTATTTCTCTTTTCTGCTTTGAAGTTTCAACTGCCTTAAATGAGAACACTTTTTCTAACTTTTTAATGAATCAACAGAGGTTCTTAAACACGCTTTAAGGTCCTGAATCAGTTTACATGTTGACTAACCAACTAGAAGATTTTTTCTTCGGTTGCCTCTGCTTTTTTTTTTACACAATGCAACCTTAATGAGATAGAATTTATGCAGATGTATCCAACAATCCAGATTTGCTAAAAAAGATGGTTGCTGCTCTACAAGACGGTGAAGATTTCGACTGTCCCATCTGCATTTCTCCACCAACTGATATTGTCATCACTTGTTGTGCTCACATATTTTGCCGATCTTGCATCCTCAAGACCCTAAAACGCAATAAACCCTCCTGCCCACTTTGCCGCCGTCAAATCTCAGAGTCTGATCTCTTCTCAGCCCCGCCAGAATCATCCAACGACACAGATTTCACCAGCACCACCTCTTCAGCCAGCTCCTCAAAAGTCTCCGCTCTCCTAAAACTCCTCTCAGCCTCAAGGGACCAAAACCCTAAAACCAAATCAATCGTATTTTCACAATTCCGCAAAATGTTGATCTTACTCGAAGAACCGCTAAAAGCAGCCGGTTATAAGATATTGCGGTTAGACGGGTCGATGAACGCCAAAAAGAGAGGTCAAGTGATAGATGATTTCGGGGTCCCGGCACCGGACGGGCCCACAATTTTGCTTGCGAGCCTTAAAGCATCGGGTACCGGTATAAACCTAACTGCTGCTTCTCGAGTATACTTGATGGAGCCATGGTGGAACCCGGCAGTTGAGGAACAGGCAATGGACCGGGTGCACCGGATTGGGCAAAAGGAGGACGTGAAGATTGTGAGGATGATTGCTCGGAATAGTATAGAAGAAAGGATATTGGAGCTGCAAGAGAAGAAGATGAAGCTGGCAAGGGAGGCTTTTGGTAGGCGGGCCCCCAAGGATCGGAAGGAGATTAGCATAAATGATCTTCGGATGCTGATGTCTTTGTGAGAGGTAATCTTTCGCTGGTACATCAGATATGTTTATATACATGCATGTAATGTTTGGTCGTACATGTGTGTATATTTTGTATAAATTTTCAAATTTTGCATTTTGTGCTCTTCGTTTTGTGGACATATGCACTTTCCTCGGTGCATTAGAGTACAAGATATCTATGAAGATGGTATGATCTTTTTGGTACTTCACAATTGTTCTTTAAATTCTCGCATCAAAGAGGTCATGGAACATGAAATGGGTTTCGCAGTGTTCTTTTTTGCGTGGTGGTACGATCTCATTTGCCACGGTTGCTGGCTATGATTGTTTTTGCGTATCTCTAGCTCTTACATACGAGTTTTTAACATTCATAATTTTCTCAATATGTTTGATTTTTCATACTAAATCTTATGGGTGGTTTTGTTTCTATCCACCTTATCTTGAAGTTAATTAACGCTATTAAGTTAATCTGCATTATTTATTAAGTTAATTTGCGAACGCGGATGAACTGACAAAAAAATATTATGAAATTTAATTTTATAAATATAATTTTTAATAATAATTTAATACTAAAATATTCACTAAATTAAGGGTGGTGATGTTGGCACCCCCAAAAACACTTGATAACACTATTACTTTAATTCGGTTATTCGCAACCGAGTAAAGTGTCTATTATTCAGTTGTTGAGGACCGAATATAGGTCTATATACTCGGTTCTTGACAACCGAGTAAGGCATTTTCAAGTTTTTTTAAATTTTTGCAAGTTTATATTCGGTCCTTCACAATCGAATAACGTATACGTTATTCGGTTATTAAAGACCGAATAAAAAGTGGGAGTGTTTTCAAGAGATTTTGGGGGTGCCAACATCACCACCCTAAATTAATAAGTATAACTACTTTATAAATTTAGATTTGAAGGATAAATCTTAATTAACTTTAAAGAAAAAATAAATTTCTTCTCACAGCATGGCCCGTGCATGCCAGCAGTCGTCAGAGCAGCGGACTACCTTTCCCACCACGAATCAAACTCTCTTTTTGTTTAATATATATACCCCATGCTTAATTCAAAAATGAAATCAAAATAAAAGATACGAGAAATCAAAAACTAAAATTTTCTTTTTCTAACCTCTAAGAGGTAACACAAAACACCAGCTTTCTATCTCAAAGAAATGGGTTTTGTTTGTACATACATATTAGATTAGAGAGCTGTATGGATATATGAAAATGAAGCTCAAAACAATGAAACGAGAAGTTTTAAAGCTATTTCCCCTTTTTGCGCGCTTTAATTTCTCTCTATATAATTTCATGGGAGATTGTCTCTAAATTGCCATAGTACAATTTTCTCTCTCTAAAATAGCAATTGTAATTTTAATTTACGTTTAGATTTGTATTTAATTGGATTTCAACTCAATTTGTATATACAGATTCAATTTCGTTTTAATTTGATCTTTGTTTGATTTCCGTCAATTTGGTTTAGATTTTATTAAGATTTCTAGGAGGTGATGGTGTAGAAGGTGGAAGTGGTTGGAGGGGGGAGTATAAAATGGAGGTGGAGGTGACCAGAGCAAGGTAGAAGGTGGTAGGTGAGCGTGACCGGAGGTGAATGGTGGTGGAGATGGCCGGAACAAGGTAGAAGGTGGTGGTGAGCGTGGCCGGAAGTGAATGAAGTGATGATGGGGGTGGGGTTGGGCTCGGAGGTGATGTTGGCTATGAGTGGCTATGGGGGTTTAGGTTTTCTTTGGAAGAAGAAGGAAGAGGGAAGAAGGTGAAGGGGAGTGGAGGGGAGGGGTAACATCGTCACAAAAAAAATTAAAATTAAAATTGATATGATTATAATTTAATTTTAATTAGTGGATATATTTATCAATTTTTAAAAAGGTGAGATTGTGAAACTTTGTTCAAAATTTCCATAATCTAACAGGTGGATTAACCGCAAAATATAGTTGATAGAAACAAAATCACCCAATCTTATTTAGAAGGACAAACAATATGGATACAATGAACGGGGGATTTATTTAGCACATGATCCAGCGGCTAAAAGATATATGCAAAGTTGTCTTTGGGGTTGGGCATGGTTAGAAACCTCGAAGAACTTAAACCTTTAAATTAAGAATCTCACCCAACTTTAATTTCACTTAAGTGCACTTACAAAAGTGGCATATCATTAGTCCTTCACTTATGTAATTAGTGTCAAATGAATTTATGGTTTTATTGCCAGGATAATGTCCTATTGTGAAATTTACTTATGTAATTAGTGTCAAATGAATTTGAAGATTAAGATTTTGTGGAGTATTTATCATGTTTCGTGATAGGTGTGGTCCAATAACTGAACATGAATTGGGTGGGTTCCTTTTTGGAAGGGTGGCGCATGCATTCAACGAAAATTGTTTTGAATGCGATGAGGTTTTTTCTTTTTTTTGGGGGGATAAATGAACTCACCATGTACCGCCTATTTGGCGACCTTCTGTACTAGTTATAACACTCATAATTTTATCAATGTATTTTGATTTTCGCATAATGGATTTTTATTTGAAAGGAAACATAGCATGAACGTACAACGGAAGATTGATGAACGGAGATTCGGAACATAACCTAGTATAAAAAAAGCTACATATCATTATCACGAGAATATATATATATATATATATATATAACTTAATTTATTGAGGCAATTAGGTATAAGGGCTCATTATAATAATAATATAATTATAAAGGACATTTAAAAATTAGCTATGTAAATTAAGGACACTATACAAAAAAGCCACTAATACCCCTTCCTTATAATATCGTCTCATTATAACACCAACAGCAACCAGAAGGTGCTAAATGCATTTAGCACCCCTGCACAGCAACCAAAGGGTGCTAAATGCATTTAGCACTACAACCAAAAAGTACCAGAAGGTGCTAAATACATTTAGCACCCTCTGGACAGCAACCAGAAGGTGCTAAATGCGTTTAGCACCCCCTGGACAGCAACCAGAGGGTGCTAAATGCATTTAGCATCACAACCAGAAGGTGCTAAATGCATTTAGCACCCACTGGACAGCAACCAGAGGGTGCTAAATGCATTTAGCACCAGCTGGACAGCAGCTAGAGGGTCTAATGCATACTGGACAGTAACAAGGGTGCTAATGCATAAAAACCAGTCAAATGCATTTGCACCCGCTAGACAGTAACAATAAGGTGCTAAATGCATTTAGCGCCACAACCAAAAGGTCTAAATGCATTTAGCACCCTCTAGAGAGCAACCAGAAGGTGCATGCATACACCCTCTGGAAGCAACCAGAAGGTGCTAAATACATTAAGACCACAACCAGAAGGTGCTTATTTAGCACCATTGGACAGTAACCAAAGGGTCTATGAAATTAGACAACAACCAGAAGGTGATCATTTAGCACCTTTTGACAACAACCATAAGATAACATCACTTGAACAACAAATCAAAAGGTCAAAATAATTTTAGAACCATTACAAAATAGAGAACAACAAAATGATGAGATCAACATCCACTCAATTTATTTATATGTATATAGATATGGATCGACGTAGGGTTTGTAAAAAAATAAAAAAAAAAGAGTTACAATCATTTTTTTTTTCAAATCCCGCTGGGCTGTCAAAATTAATCGATTTCGATAGCAAAACGACTTCTGATCGAATTTTTTGCGCAATAATTAAATTAAAAATAGCCAAATCCAACGGTTTGATCAAAAGTTATATATGTTTTACATTGTAGATCTAGAAAAAAAGAATAAAAAGAAGAAGAAGAAGAAGAAGAAGAAGAAGAAGAAGAAGTGATGATGATGATGATGATGATGATGATGATGATGAGAACGAGTTTGATACGATAGAGTAAGGTGGTGGTGGTGGTGGTGGTGGTGAGACTTCTCTTTTCTCTTATTTTTTGTTTTCTCTCTCTAACTGTGTATTAAGAGAGAATAATATGTTTTTTGTATAATTAGAATAAATGATATAGTAGGGTAGTTTTGTCTCAACATTTATCATTTTCCTTAAAATAAATTAATATTATGGTGTCCTTATTGTAAAACCAAATAATTAATACACTTCTCTTTATTTCCGTCCTTAAGAAACACATTACGAAAATTTGATTGTGTTTAAATTCTAATTACTGCCAAAATTAAAAGTCATTTTGATTTTTACTCTCTTTCAGAGAAGCATTACAAAGTGGAGTTTATTTATTTTCATGAAATTTGATCAATTGATCATGTTCAAAAGGAGTGACTTTTACATTTGGACATTTATAAATGATGAGATGGAAGTAATTAAATTATAAATTCCACCGAGTTTGATTACTTGTAAATATTGCTAGACTAATCAATTTCCAAGAAACGAAAATTTGATTGTGTTTAAATTGTTTTCCTCACGGACTTGGTGAAAGCAATCACTACAACATATACATTCAAAATGGGATAAATTATCTTAAGCCTTTTTAATGAATCGCACTTCCCCAAACCAAAAAAATGACACTAAAATCTCTCAAATTATAAAATTTCAGCACTTAAAAGCATCTCATGAAATTATCATGCAGAAATTCTAGCCACTAAGCAACATCATATTTAAATGCGTAAATAATGAATAAATTTTCTTTTATTATTGTACACGTAACAATTTCTGAGTAGCAAAATTGAAAAGAGTTACAAAAATTATATTGGTCTCACTAGCGAAAAGGGTGGTTTCTAATTTATAAATAGAATACATATATATATATATATATATATATAGAGAGAGAGAGAGAGAGGGAGAGATACCAAAGGATTGAGCAAAGAGGATAATGCAGAGAAGGCCCAGTTGAAGCTCGATCTATTGTTGCCATTGTCTTCACTTTGGAGTATCTACGGATTTATATTCAAAATAAGGCAAAGGCTGTTGCTTATATATAGTAGTTATTAAACAGCCCGACTCTAAAGAGTATCATAATTAATTTTTTAAAAGAAAAAGAGGATTATATATTTCTTGTCAAGGGTTAAATTTTTTCATGAAATTTAGTTCAGATGTTTTTTATAATGAGTAGATCATATTTACAAATTTTATTAAAATGTTTAATTTAGAAGTCAGTGAGATAATCATTTAAAATTTCAGTGTCCGAAATTGATCATATATATCAATTTTTAAAGGCATATACTTTTAAATTGAATTTTTCAATTAAATTTTGTGGAAATTTGTTTCATGAAAAAATGCGTCTATTTAATCCTTAAAATGGATTTTTTTTCTTTTTCTAATCGAGAAGACAATCCTCTTTAGATCTTTCTTGCATTATTAAATTTGTAAATTGAACATAACTACGTGCATGTTGTTTTAGTTTTGCAAAAGGGTGCTAGTAAAAGCACCCTTGTTTTCTAATTTAAGCACCCTTTTTAAAAAAATATTAAGGGTGCCTCGACTAATTAACAATACATTTGAAAATTTTTCTTTTAGGGTAAAAAGCAAACATAGGCAGACTTAAATTTATGCTTTCGTAAGAAGACAAAGGTGAAATTAAATTTTTTATTTGTAAAAAAATGTTCCTCATTTCTCTCACAATATCCAATTAAACACATTGCAATTAAACTTTATCAAGCAAAATTAAAGTGATCGGAGAAGTAACAAGAAAAAAAAAAAATTATTCTCTCGATCTTCTATACAAGAATCTGCACCTTAATTTCGATAATAGTGTTAAGAAAAGAAAAAATTAGATTTCTCGTATAAACCCTATTAATATAGATAGGTGTTTGTTTAGGCACCCATAACTCTTTTTCAGAAAGGGTGTCAAAATAAAAAATTGAGGGTGCCTTTACCAGCACCCTTGGCAAAATAAGTTTAATTTTATTTTTTAATTTTAGCTAAATGGATCTCTTTAATTAAGATATGTTTTTTTATATATATATACAAATGATGGGTAATCTAAAATTATAAATTTTGAGGACGTAAAACCCATAATTACATCAACTTGTATAGAGTTGACTGACAAAATTAATAAGGGAGAGTTTTTTTTAAGATCTCTTGACTTATATATATACTGTGATGAATTTTGGGGTACAAAATAACTTATATAGTGCGTCAATAGTCATACTCGTTATATAATTTAATGCATTAATTTCCGAAACTGATTCTGCACATTAATTTGTAGTGCAGCCAATATATTTTTTTTATATATATAAAACTTTAAATTATATCAATAAAATTCGAACCCCAGCCTCCCACTCCCCGTAGATGCTGCCCGGCACTTATATATTACGGTTTTACAAGGACATTGGCAGAGTAATAGCATTGTAGTATAGTAGTAAGCCACCATTTAAAAAGGGTGGGAAGTGGTCACCTCCCGTTCGAATCCTAGATATCGATGTAATAAAAAAAACCAACGAAAGATGCAAGCACATCTATTACTACATGGCTATATATATATATATATATAGAAATGGAACCTTTAATTTGTCCTACTTTTAAAGAAGTTTTGCAGACCAAAATTTGCATATATTTCCTATTATATATCCTTCACGTTCCTCAATAGGAAGGAATAAAAGGGAAATATCTCTTTGGAGGGATTTTCATTGTTTATAATTAAAAGGATAAACTTAAATCTCTATTTTCGAAAAAAAAAAGAGAAGAAAATCTAGTTAATTTGAATTTTTATTATTAGTGTGGTCAAATTTAAAATAGCACAATAAAAGGTCAAATGAGTAATTTTATCACCCACTTTATATAGGTTATATATCGTCTAATTTGTAGGGCATGTCTTGAAATGACAAAATAGGTAATAATTGGTGCTCATGTAGTCATGTACTATTGTCTCTCAATTTTGTGGGAATTATATTATTCTAAGTTCTTAATCGCAACTGTATTGTTCCACACTTTATTTTCTTGTCAGATATTTAGTCATTCTAGTCAATAATTTTGTATCACAATGGCATATTCGTTGTTATAATAATGAGTTTCGATCGGGTTTGATTCTTATTTATGAATGATGTTATCAACCCATTGTTATTTGTGGTGGCAACCTAAAACATCATACAAGAATAGTTGTTCGTAAGTTAAACACATTATGCGTATTACAAGTTCCTTTTCTTTTTTCTTATTATAATACAAGCAATTAATGTACATCAAATTAACACAAGCAGTTCTTTTTCTTTTTCTTTTTTCAAAACTAAAATAAAATGAATGAATGAAATTTGAACCATAACCTTTTAAAAGACATGTGCAAAGATAATATTATAATAACCAATAACTAATCTCATATTTACGTAAATAGTAAAGAATTTTTATTTTATAGTAATAGACTTAAAATTAACAAAATTACAAACATATAGAATTATTCCTTTTCTTTTTTCTGGTACAAACATTATTTCACTTGATCTTCAGTACTATATCAAATTATCAATTAAGAAGTAGTAGTAGTAGTAGGAGAGCAACAACAACTCCCATCTATACACCGATATTCCGATAGAGGGCATGGTATCATTGTGATATACTCTAAACAATCACTCAGTGATGAATCGCAAGTCGTGTCAATGAGGCAGAGCACCTCATTACTTGAACCTTCTGCAATTTCTACAAAATCAAATAATTAAAAGTGGCGTACGTTAGAAGTGTGATATTGTTACCAGAGCAATGTATAACTGTGTAATATATAATTAAGCCATAATATATTGCATGCATGCTTTGATAGTAATATGTTTAATTATTGAAAATAAATAAACGTATGTGCACTGACATGTTCAGTCACGAAAGCGTATCTTTTTAATTATTGAAAAGAAATAAACTTTAAAAAATATATACTCTCACCATCTTAAAATAAGACTCGCCTTTCGTTTTAAGTGCGTTTTGAAGTTAAAACGTGATTCTTACTTTTGAGAAAGACATAATATGTACATATATGGTTTTAAAAGAAAATGAATTTATATTAAGGGATGAATCACTAATTTGCTATATGTATTGATATGTAGAGAGAGAGAGAGAGAGAGAGAGAACCAAAGGATTGGGCAAAGAGGATAATGCAGAGGAGAAAAAGACACATTTGAAGCTTTGATGTTGCCATTGCCTTCACTTCGGAGTAGGTATGGATCTATATTAAAAACAAGGCAGAAGCTTTTGCTTATATAGTAATTATTAATTATGGAAATTGGGCGCAACTAGTGCATGCTTTTCTTCTTCTTTTTTTCTCTAAAGAAAATAATTAAAGAATAATATTTTTTGTAAAATAAGATATATATATATATATATATACACATTTATGTTGACTAAGATGGGTCAGTGCGGAATCGGTTCGTGTTGAAGCATAAAAGTAA
The DNA here is from genome assembly GCA_021464415.1 of Lonicera japonica. Classification (NCBI taxonomy): domain Eukaryota; kingdom Viridiplantae; phylum Streptophyta; class Magnoliopsida; order Dipsacales; family Caprifoliaceae; genus Lonicera; species Lonicera japonica. The sequence goes on along the minus strand of CM038463.1, from coordinate 97,793,694 downwards.
GCAAGATGAGTTTTGATTTTAAGAAAATCCGCCCCAAGTTGATTATAATTTTAGGTGGTTCAGGTTCATGTTTCTCTTTCTATGCCTCGATCGTCTACACACAATCAAATTTTAATGAAATTTATATATATTTAAAACATTATAACTGAAATCGATTCATAAACAAGACTTATTTTTAGTAATTCCCTTTCATAAAAAATAACTTATTTTTGGTAATTACCTTTGATTCATTCAAGGGTAATAAGGTCACAAAAACATACATGTGTCTTTTCATGTCCTTATTATAGCAAAACATTTTAACTTGGATCTTTCTTGAATTTTTGATAGTTGAAGGGATTTTTGACCCAATCACCCCTATAAAATTATATATGAGAATTTTTAAAACAAAAAATATTGAAATACTATATTTAAAAGACACATTTTTTGTGTTTTTACATCATTCGTTATTCGCTATTCAAGTACATGTTACGCCATTTGCGATGCAATTTATAATTACTTTATTAAATAATATCCTTATCGAAAATATGTTCATGTGTGGAGTATGTCCTGAATTTAAGGCTGTTTTTATTAGTCAGTCATTAAGCATGCAACACTGGGAAGATCAACCTTTCCATTTGGTCAGACCATGGTAAGGGGTACCAAAAAATTCTTTTCAATATTACGTCTATTACTGTTTCAGCATGATATACAATTATTTTAATTAAATATTTATATATATGGGAATTAATAATATTTAAAAACTGAATATTGATAAATTTTTCATTTTTGAAACCATGTAATTAATATCTCTAAATTAAAATAAGATTCATTATGATAATAAAATTATATAAAAATTTAAAGAAAATTATAGAATAGTATATTCAAAGACATATTCTATGTGTTTATATCGAATTCTAATGTTTAATATTTTCATAAATAGCATGTATATTTTTGTATGCAGTGGTACAAGGCCAACTATGTGGATATGAAGGTCAATGATACCAAGGTTATATAGTAATTGTTAATCCAATATTCAGATATTATATAGTGTGAATGTTTTATATGCTTTTGTATAATAATATATTTTCATAATTATATAATTGAGCAACTACTTAGGTGTTTAGGACATTTTCATTTTCATTAATTATCTTCTAATAATTATTCATTTTGCGCTCTTAGTTGTTATGCCTTTTGAAATGGTATTCTTATTAATACTTATTAGTTTCATTTAACTATGACATTCGACATGTGCAATATCTTATTGTACGTATTATACCTATATGTATTTTAGTAAATATATGTGAACTCGAAATCAAGTGCCCTATATATCTAAACTCACACTCTTTCAACTGGTTGAACTAAAATTAATGGTCAAAATGTAGCTATCTATCCACATGCATATTCTTATGTGTATAATTTGTACAACTATTTTCTTATACTAAAACTTTAGTCCACCTTTCTGTCTAATTCTAAATACACCATACATATATATATATATATATATGAGGAAGGATCTAAAGAGGACCATTTATTTGGTCCTTAAATGCGGACCAATCATTTTGAGGGAGTAAATAGATGAATTTTTTTATGAAACTTGGTGAGGATGATCTCCATGATTAGTAGATCATCTCCACCAAATTTCATCAAAAAATTCATCCGGGAAGTGGGTTAACTAAACATCTTAAATTTTAACAACAAGAAACGCACATATATATCAATTTTTTAGTAAACCCTCTTCCCGATTGATTTTTTCAACGAAATTTGGTAGAGGTGATCTATTAATCATGAAGATCATCTTCACCAAGTTTCATCAAAAAATTCATTTATTTACCCCCTCGAAATGATTAGTCCGCATTTAAGGATTAAAATATTGGTCCTCTTAAGATCTTTCCCAATATATATATAATAACATCAAATTGTATGGTTGAAATTATAAGATCGATGTTTATTCAATAATGGATGCCCTAATTTATATGTATATTAGTAGAGAGAGAGAGACGTACGATTGAGGAAAAAAAATGATTTGAAACTTTGGTGCGGGCATTGGTCTTCCCCCCACCGAATCTACGGCTCTTTTCTCCGAATAACGAAATTCTTATATAGTAACAATTAAATTGGGCATGGCATTATTCGAATTTATTGATAATATACCTTTTTCTACTTCATGAATCGATATATGTATATAGAAGGAAAGAATAAGGCTAAACAATCACTGTATAATTTTGCCGGGGAAAAAAAAAATTCACTATATGATTAGCGCGCAAGAAATAGCTAAAATCTGGGAAGCTTTACAATGTCGATTTGGTTTGACATCAGGGTCGGCCCAAATATTATTTCAGCGAAATCTATTTAAATATAGAGAGATCTTAACAAATCTCTAGATCCCATCTAGACACAAGTAACAACATGCGGTTGCCATTTCTCGTAAAAATTTACATAAATACAACACAACATATATAAAAGCAATAAATACTAGGGGTAATTGAGCATAAGGGTTCATTTTAATAATAACATAATTATAAATGAAGCTTACAAATTAGCCATGTAAATTAAGGACACTTTAAAAAAAGACACTAATACCCCTTCCTTATAACATCTCACATCTCATTAAAATTGGTACTAAACAGATTTAGCACAATGACAACAACCAGAATATGCTAAATGCATTTAACACCACCTATCAACACACATGACAACAACCAAAAGGCATTTAGCACCATTTGTCAACAGTCAACACACATGACAACAACCAGAAAGTATTAAATAGTTTTAGCACCAATACAAAACAGAGAATAACAAAATTAATGAGATCATCATCCACTTAATTTATTTATATGTATATATATATATATGTGGATCGATGTTGGGTTAGTAAAAAAAAAGAGTTGCGATCATATTTTTTTTTTCAAATCCTGTTGGACTATCCAAATTGCTCGATTTCGATAGCAAAACGACATCTGATCATCTTTATTTTTCACGCGATTATAGTAACTTTGTTTTTCGAACAACATATCCAAAAATTAACCCAATCCAACAGTTTAATCAAAAGTTATATCTGTTTTATGATTGCACATATGATTGTACCTGCAGAAAGAAGAAGATGATGATGAGAACGACAATATGATCGAAAAGTCGGGGGGGGGGGGGGGGGGTTGGTAGTGGTAGAATAGGTGAGATTGTTGGTGAGATATAAACGAATATTTGATGGTTGGATGGGAATCTAGGGAGAGAGAGGAGGTATTGAAAGTTTCCGTGCGGGAGGAGGGGCAAATTGATTTACTATTACTGTAGCAAGCATTGTCTATGATAAGAGATGTTTATATTAGTACTACTTCCTTTTATCAAACATGAGTCCGTCCTTAGAGTTATAAAACAATACGCAGTGAGGCTATGTAACCCATTATCTCTAAATACTAACACAATACAATATTTTGTGTTAATATTATTAATTAATAATCTAATTCATTATACTTAATAGAGGACACACAAATGATACTGTTGATAATGTTAACAAATAAAAAGGCAAGTAGGGTTTAATTGATTCATGAGTTAGAAATTTTTTAGGATGTAGTGAAAATATGCTCTTTTTTAAAGGATCCCACTAATTCGAAAATTAATTATTAATAAATCATATATCAATTGTACTCAAATATTTTATAAATAAATGAATATTATTTTGAATAGTAGATTTATGGCCTAAGATTTACTTGTTTTCCTCAGATATATACCAGCATATATTATAATATTTTAATTTTATTTTACTATTAAAAGTAATTTCAAACAAAAAATTTTGTTACAAAGTTAATTTGCTGTGTTTATATGTTTTGTAACTTTTAATAATAATAATAAAATGTTTGCTAATTACTAATACCATATTTTTAGTAATTTTATTTATTTATTTAGTATGTCAGTGAATTCTTTGAACTTTAATAAAATCATAATTACTATCTTTTCAGTCTTACTTGTTATGTTATTTTTTTATTTTTTTTTATATTTTAATATCAAACTAATGATTAATGAATACAGGAAAATAAGATTTCTTTTTCATTCATTTCATTTCACTTTACTAACCTATTTTCTAAAAATAACTCTTTTGCTTAATTTTTTAATAACTAAACGGATCTTAAAGGGAACAAAAAATGGGGCTGATAAATGCACCCCCATTTTTTGTCACAAACACCCTTTACACCTTACACCCCCAACTTTTTAAAAATTTATCACAAACACCCTCATTTACCACCCTCCAATTAACAACCATAATTTTAATTAATTAAACTAATAAAGTTAAATTAAAAATGAACTAAACCCATAAAATAAAAAAATAATAAGAACAACAGGGGATTCAAACACACCATTGTTTTCCCTATTACCGTGCTCTGAAACACTCCCATCCCCACTGTTGTTCCCATCATCTCCGGCTCCACCGCCTGGCTCTGTCGTTCTCCATCTCCACTGGTGGATCTCTTTCTCCATCTCTCCTTCAACCCTACTCACTAGGCGCAACGCACACCATTGCTGGCGACCTATCTCTGTACGAGTGTTAACACTCTCCCGTCATTCATTGCTTCATCACCTACAAAAATCCTCTGTCTGTGATAAAGCTCAAAGGTAGTCAATCCTCTTTATGTCACTTCGCATTTTTCTCTCTGTGAGGCGGCTCAAAGCACAACACGAAACTGTATGAGTTCGATTTTACCCCCAAATTTGGTGTCCTTGAAAGAGGGAAAAAAATTAGTGTTTATGTCAGGATCTGGCTTGAACAGATCCTGAACCTAAAATAATAAAGCAGAGTAATGAAGGAATATAGAAAAATTGGGGAGAGGAACAGAAATTCTAGAGTAAGAGTTTAGAGGTGAAGAGATCTAGAAGATAATTTAGAGAGAAGCACCAGAATAAGAAAATGTAGAGAGAGAAAACAGAATTGTAGAGAGAGATTTTTTTCGTATTTATTTTTCCACGCCTTAATAGAAATGGAGATGACTTCATAAGTGATTGTTTAGACACGTACACATTTTTAGCGAGATTATGATTGAAGATGTCTTGCAATATTTGAAAAAAATAAAATATGGAGAGAAAGTGTAATATACTAATATGTAATTGTAATAAGTGTTTTTGTTGGATTGTGCGAGACTTATAAAATTACGATTGCATTAAGAAATTTGTTCTATTATTTTTCTAATTTTTTCCATAAAAAAATTATGTCGAACTCAATTCAGATCCGAGATCATAAAGCACGATGGTCGGAAAAAGACCGAGCTTCTATGCATATTAATTTTTAGTAAATGCCAAACTTATTAAGCGAATCAAGGTTGTGAAGCTTAGCTTCTTTCTTATCAGCATCTTTGTTAATTAAAGATCAAAAGTTTAAGTTTTGAAGCATGTTAAAATTATTAGTAACGTTGAAATTGCATATCAGTAGTCCGAGCTTAGTACATTAGCAAGCTTATTAACACCCATCTGAAGCTAATAAATTCTTCACAGTACATTCCGACAAAATGAAACCAACAAAACATATGAAAGAAAGCATGCATTTGATAAAAAAAGTCCATTACAAAAAGAGTAAAAAGATTGATAAAAAAAAGAGAGAGGCTTTCTTCAAAGATTCCTTCGGTGTGAAGAGCCTTAATGGTTCAACTTCGAGGACCCTCATGACTTTCTCGAGTTGTTTATTAATTTTGTCAAAGCTCTCTTGAAGAAGGCCTCCGGGGATTGAAAGAAGCAAATCCTTCCTTCAAACGAAGAAATCGACCGGAAAGACGGTCATAGCTGTTCTTCAGACGACGGTGTTTTCGTTTAAGGCGAAGAAAGGCCCTCAACATGTTGGTCACTTCTGTAGCGTCTACTCCTTCAGCGCACGGAGAAGCAGAATCGGAAACGGATTCACTGTTAAGATCACCCATTGAAATGGAACTGTGAGGTATAAATAAAAAAAAACAGTTAAAGAGTCCGATTTTATATAGGGTAGGAGTTACTCAGGGGGTCAGAAAACCCTGTGCAATGAATATCCTTGGAAAACGAGAGGACATTCACCATTTATTATTATATTCATTCCCAGAAACACCTTGGGAATATACCAACACTCTGCTGGCCCAGTGGCCATTAGAAAAAATCCACGTGGCCAACTGGGGTTCATAATTACAATAGATGAATAGATCAAAGTTTGATATAAATAAGGAGATATATAGTCGGCTAAAAGGATGTATACTACATACATAAAGAAAATCGTACTCGAGGAAAGTTTCATATCCCAACCGAGCTTAATGGCAAGTCGAGCTTAAAATAAAAAGTGGCATCGACCATGTTAAACTTCTTTCTTAATTAAAGATAAAAGTAAAAGTTATGCAGCATGTTTAAATTATTAATGACGTTGAAATGCACCACCTTTGGGCCGTGGCTTTCCAGTCCGAGCTTATGAAGGACGACAATGAAAAACAATCTTGCACACATCATTTGCTGAGGGTAGCAATGCGTTCCGCAAAAAGTACATTAAATCGTGCCGAGCTCGTTAATAACATTGACATATTTCGAACTTTAACGAGCCTGTTACCCAACACCAACGCAAGTATGACATATTTCAATTGTGCCGACCTTTTACTGAAGCTAAAATTTTAAAAATATTAATGGAATCAACCATGTTAAAATTCTAACTTTTAAAATCTTAAAAGTCGAGAAGGGACTCCGAGCTTCAAGACCAACACATTTGACTCGATCGCAATCAACCCAACGTATATATAACAAAAGCAAAGCATTTGACAAAAAATGTCCATTACAAAAACGTTAACGAAAAAAAAATAAAAATTACATGAAAGCCTAATCCAGTGGGATGGAAGGGTCATGATCAGCAGTATCCTCCAATTCACCCTCTCCAGCCTGTTCCCCATCACCAACCTGGCTATGAGCAGCCTGACCAACAGGGGATTGAATTTCCACCACCTCCCTGCCTTCAGGTTCTTGGCCGACCTCTGCTTCCTTGTCTGCAGGCGCCTCTACTACAAACTGGAAGCCAGCAGGAATGACAACAGGAACCCTCAGCTCACTCATAGGAGGCACCTGGGCAGCATCGAGCGCCCGGTCATACCCAGCCTGGTATAGCTTCGACTTTATTGCTTTGACATCTGCAACGCTTTCCTCGAAGCATTGATCGTAACCCCTCTGCTCGGCATCGTTAATTCCCTGGTCCTTCTCCGCCTTGAGGTCCGAGTTATCCTTCTCCAGGCGCTCTACTTCATCTTTCAGGCGCTGCTGATCAGACCTCAGAAAAGACACCTCCCCCTGAGCACTCCCCACCTGCTGGTTCAAACGAGATATCAGGCCGTTGGCGGTGTCCAGCTCCTTCTTCCTTACCTTCAGCTGTTCATTGAGGCTCTTCTTTTCGGCTTCGAGCTGCGCGAGGGCATCATTCTGGTTCCTACTCAACATAACCCTCCTATCGTCCAACACCATGAACTTCTGGGCAGCCTGTTCAGAGAAAGACATACCAAATAACAAGGAAAAAATAAATTGCGAATTCCGAAAAGAAATAAGCTCGGCCATTAACCTTCAACATATCCTGCAGAGCTTCATTCCTGAGTTGAACAGCAGGGATGTCTTTGAGCTCGGAAACATCATCTGCCTTTGTGATGCCGTACATGATGGTGGCTGCAACAGAGGGTGAGCGATATAAGGAATCAGACTCCAGCAACTCATGGCACTGGTAGCGAAACACAGGACGCCAACTGCGGTCAGGCTCTTCCTGTACCTGTTCGGCTACCTGACCTTGAACACTCTGGGGCTGATCATTTCCAGCGGTGAAGTCGGCTGCTTCCATCCTCTAACCAGCTGTGGGTGAGGATGGTGGGGTAGTCACGGCAACTCTGTAGCCATAGCGTGGCCTCTTCTGAGGAGACGACGCAGGAACTTGTCCGGCGTTGGCGTCGTCCTGTAAAGCTTGGCTCAAGTTCCTTCTCTTTGGGGGCATCTCCACAGGATTTGCGATATCTCGGTTCAACTTTGTCCGAGCTTTAGTCAACGTGCTCGGCAACTTCTCTTTTCCCCCTACCTTGCACTGGAGACGATGTGCTAGGTCCACCGAAATCAGCAACGACCCCAGTTGGCGTGTCAACCGCTCTCTCAACAGGGCCCTCCCTGATCGAAAACCCAGTAGGAATGGTAGGTCGGGATTGAAGTAGTACTTTTATCTTAAGCCCACCTCAAGTTTGCTCGGTTTTACGTTGCAAACACAAACCCACTGATTGCCAATCTCCGAGAAGAAATCGTTGTCAATGAGTGCAACGGAATAAGTTTTGGGAAGCTCGGCGTGATTAATATCACGAAATTGTTCACGGGATTTAGGGCTCGGACGACGGAGATTGACTGCAAAACAAACGAGACTTGTATAAATATCCAATTCAGAATATAACACGAAATGGATCACAAAATTAAACCTAAAAATCGTACCAAGACGTTGATGTATTTATCTTTTTATTTTATGTATATTCCCAACATCCCAAGCACCGCCGACCACTAGAAAGCCCTCGTCAAATCCTTTTTCTGACTTCGTCACAGTTCACAAAATCGGGATTATTAACCCGAGCTCGGAACTAATAGCGAGTACGATCGCCAGGATAGTTACAGAGGGAATAGCACCAGAAAATCTCCCTCCAAGTTAGACTCACCCCCAACAATCTGTTAAGGGCTGCACAACCTAAGACCACTCTAACCCCATTAGGACTCAGTTGACACAGCCTCAAGTTGCAACATCTCAACAAGTCACCCTACAGGGGGTCCAAGGGCAGTTTCAATCCCGCTTGTTGAAATAGGACAGTATATATGCCAATCGGGGATAAATCGCTGAGAGAATACAACAAGTTCTTCCCCCTAACTAAATACCCTCATTGAGTCATCTATTCTATCTAAAACCCTAACCTCTAAAAGAAAATTTAAACGACGATACCCAGAGTGAGGGATAGGGAAGACTTACAGTGAGAGAAAAACTTCGAAGAAAGAATATCGCGATTTCAGAACGGATGTCTAGTTCGTCGCACGTACAGGGAAATGAGGGAAGAAAATTGCAGAGGAAGAGTTTGTGATTTTGAAATTTGAGAAGTGGGTAAGGTGGACAGTTTTTGTCCAACGCGGCGTGCTTTCCCTCTATAATCGTGCCTAATGATGAAGTTGCATTTAATATGGGTCATTTCAATGCTGCCGACATCTTTTCACAGTACAAGCCAGCCGCGAGGCGCCACGTGGGGCACTGGCCCAATTTCCAATTTCATTGCCTTCACTACGAAGTGAAATCCTGCTCAGGTCTTACTGAATTTCTACCGATTGGAATTGTATACCGAGCTTACTGAACAAGTCACGAGTGAGGTAGCATGATATTTGAGTCCGAACTTATTTAACACGAAATGGAGTTCAATCATTAGGAAATATGGTTCCGAGCTTTGTGAATACGCTATTTACGTCCGCCGGTACTTGGCAAATACGAATTCTACCAAAGGCACATTAGGTACTTCCTACCTTGGAAGACCATTAGTTCATAACAAACTTCAGAGGTGACAACTCATCACAATAATTGTACATGGAACTTTTAATCTCCTCTCGTTTGGTACACCATATGGCATTTTAACAACACGATTGAGAACATTAATAATGTCCGAGCTTCCTACCAAGTGGGGATTCAACTAGTGGAACTTTGTTTACTTCCGAGCTTGTGATCAACATCAATTTGTTCGTTAGTTTCCCAAAAAATTACGTGATGCTTACATCTTTACAAAAAATTATGAAGTATGTTAAACATATTAAACGTATGTTGGTTAGGTGTAAAGATAAAATGTTTATGTTTTGGGTCGTGTTAAATTTATAAGTGTCGCCGAGATCAATAGGCTGAGCTTGATTTAGTCACCTATAGCGAATAAATTATTCACGCAACATTATTGAAAACGATAGAGCAATCAACAGAACACATGAAAGAAAAGCATGCATTTGATAAAAAAAATGTCCATTACAATAGGATAAAAACAAAAAGAAAAAAATGAAAGGCTTTCTTCTAAAATTCATTCGGGCTGGAGCCTTAATGTTTAAACTTCGACGACCCTCATGACCTTGTCGAGTTGTTTATTAATCTTGTCGAAGCTCTATTCATGAAGGACCCCTGCGCTTGAGAGACGCAAATCGTTCTTTCAAACGAAGAAATCGACCGGCGAGGCGGTCGTAGCTATTCCTCAGACGACGGTGTTTTCGTTTGAGGCGAAGAAAGGCCCTCAACATGTTGGCCACTTCTGTAGCGTCTACTCCTTCAGCGTTTGGGGAAGCAGAATCGGAAACGGATTCATTGTTAAGATCCGCCATTGAAATGGAACTGTGAGGAATAATAAAGAAACAGTCAAGAGTCCGATTTATATAGGGTAAGAGTTACACAGGGGGTCATAAAACCCAGTGCAATGAATATCCTTGGAAAACGAGAGGACATTAGTTGCATTCACTCCCAGAAGCACCTTGGGAATATGCACACCCCTTTCATTAGTTGCCCAGTGGCCAATAGACAAAAGCCACGTGGCCAACTGGGAAAGGAAAAGCATTCCAATGGAAAATTTACAAAGTATTACATTTTACCGAGCTTTCTAACATTCGAACTTGTAAATATATCTTTTGAAGTTAAAATTATTAATGGTATCGACCGTGTTAAGCTTATTTCTTTATTATTATCAGCAGCAAAAAATTGTTGCTGAACCAATGCTTTCTTCACAGTTTATCCGACAAAACGAAACGGCAATCAACACAACATTTTTGGAAAAAAACCAAAGCATTTTATCAAAAAGAGTTAACTACTTAGCACCGAGCTCAATATTGAGTGTCAACTCGACAAATAGTTCAGCAGTTCCGAGCTTAATAACATACGAATTTACAAATCCCATTACAAAAACCACAAAAAAAATACAGTTGAAAGCCTAATCCTGCAATTCACCCTCTCCTGCCTGTTGCCCATCACCAACCCCGCCTCCTGCTCCCACCACCTCCATGTCTTCAGTTTCCTGGCCAACCTCAGCTACCTCTACCGCAGGCGCGTCTACATCAAACTGGAAGCCAGCAGGAATGAGCACCGGAACCCTCAGATCGCTTGAAGGAGACACCTTGGCAACATCGAGCCCCCTGTCATACCCAGCCTGGTACAGCTTCGACTTTATTGCCTTGACCTCGGCAACGCTTTCCTCGAAGCATTGATCATAACCCCTCTGCTTGGCATCGTTAATTTCCTGGTCCTTCTCCGCCTTGAGGTCCGAGTTCTCCTTCTTCAGGCGCTCCTCATCCTCTTTCAGACGCTGCTGGTCCGACCTCAGAAAAGACGCCTCCTCCTGAGCACTCCCCAGCTGGCGGTTCAAACTAGATATCACGCCGTTGGCGGAATCCAACTCCTTCTTCTTTGCCTTCAGCTGCTCATTCAGGCGTTTCTTTTCATCTTCCAGGTGCGCGAGGGCCTCATTCTGGTTCCTACTCATCATAGCCTTCCTGTCATCTAACACCATAAACTTCTGGGCGGCCTGGTCAGAAAAAGTCAAAAAGAATTACAAGGCGCAACATAAATTTATAAAGGTAAGAATTGATATAAGCTCGGATATTAACCTTCAACATATCCTGGAGGGCTTCATTCCTGAGTTGAACAGTAGGGATGTCTTTGAGCTCGCAAACGTCATCAGCCTTTGTGATCCCGTACATGATGGTGGCCGCAACGGAGGGGGATCGATATATTGAATCAGACTTCACTAACTCTCGGCCCTGGTAGCGAAACACAGGACGCCAATTACGGTCGGGCTCTTCCTCTACCTGTTCTGGTACCTGACCTTCAACTCTTTCTGGCTGATCTTTTTCAGCCGGGAAATCGGCGGCCTCCAATCTCTCACCTGCTGAGGGAGAGGATGCCACCGGATCTTCGATATCTCGGTAAGTACTGGCTTCTACGCCCTGGTAAAGGTCAACGAGTTCAGGGTCGGTTGGAGTTTCCGAGCTTCTGGCAATTTCCTCTGTCGCTTTCCTTTTCCCATTATCTGGAAAAGGTACTGGCGCCGACGTTGTAGGTCCCCCCAAATCAGCAACGAGCCCAGTTAGAGTCACACCCGCTCTCTCAACAGGGCCCTCCCGGATAGCAATCCCAGTATGAATGGTAGGCCTGGATGGAGGTCGGACTCGAACCTTCTGCCTATCCTCTAGTCTACTCGGCCTTCTGGTGTTGCCAACCCAATCCGGCTGATTGGGTCTCTCCGTCAAAAAATCGGTGTCCTAGGGGGTGTAACCCAGTAAGATGTGAGCAGCTCGGGGGTGTTCAATAAGACGAATCCCCTTTGGACCGTTGTAATTAATGACCGGATTGATGGAGTCCCAGTCAATCACTTTAGAGCTCGGACGATCGGGCTTCACTGCGAAACAAACACAAGATTTGTATAAAAATCCAATACAGAATATAACACGAATTCAATGACAAAAATACACCTAAAAATCCTACCAACGTGGTGATTTATATATCTTTTTATCTTATGTATGTTCCCATCGTCCCAAGCACCGCCGACCACTACCATGCCTTCGTCATAGCCTTTTTCGGACTTTGTCAAACACTTAACCAAATCGGGAGCCTTAACACGAGCTCGGAGGTAATAGCGAGACTGAACGCCGGGACTGTTACAGAGGAAATAACACCAGAAAATCTCCCTCCACGTTAGTTTCACCCCCAACAGTCTGTTCATGGCCGCACAACCTAACACTACTCTAACCCCATTGGGACTTAGTTGACACAGAGCCAACTTGCATCGTCTCAACACGTCACACAACAGGGGGTCCAAGGGGAGTTTCAATCCCGCCTGTTCAAATAGCACAGTATAGATACCGATCTCCCCATCTCCTGGAAGAATAGTGGGCTCCTCATTTACTTCAGGAAGCCTAACCGTACACCCATCGGGGATAAAACGCTGAGAGAAGATGGCAAGTTCTTCGTCGCCCCTAACTAAATACCTTCTTAGACTCATCTAGTCTATCTAAACCCTAACCCTCTGAAAGAAAATGTAAACGACGATACTAGAGTGAGGGATAGGGAAGACTTACAGTGAGAGAAAAACTTCGAATAAAGAAAATCGCGATTTCAGAACGGATGTTTAGTTCGTCGCTCGTACAGAGAAAGGAGGGAAGAAAATTGCAGAGGAAGAGTTTGTGATTTTGAAAAATGAGAAGTGGGTAAGGTGGACAATTTTTTTCCAACACGGCGTGCTTTCCCTCTATAATCGTGCCTAATGATGAAATTGCATTTAATATGGGTCATTTCAATGCTGTCGACAGCTTTTCCCAGTACAGGCCAGCCGCGTGTCGCCACGTGGCGACAAGGCCCGCATACAATTATATCAGTCCGACCTCAATTGGCATGCCGACGTGAAGTCCCGTGTGATGGAGCCTTAAAAATTTAATTCCTTTGCTACCGAGGGAAATTACATTCCGATGACAGTCACAAATGAAATAAAATTTCGACGTCAGCTCACACGAGCTTGATACTTGGAACTTGGGGAACTTTAATGAGCCCCGAGCTGGTTACAAACTCAATATTGACAGTATTAAACTCAAAACTCTAATGATTTCCGAGCTTGATACCCCCAAACAATGTCCGTGTGGAACTTTAAGCTTGTCCGAGCTTCTCACACCATTTTCCCATTAAAAAGTATAAATTAAAAAAAAAATTAAAATTCCTCTTACTAGCGATCTACCGATTAAAAGTTCCTTCCGAGCTTTGTTGTCAGCAAATTCAGTGGATATAAATTTTCGATCTATGTTTAGACTAAACGGGATACAATTACTTATCAAACCTCATTCCGAACTTAGTTTTAACTATTTGGAAATCAATTTGTTATATCGATGCACTGTTCACAAAACTTTTATGACTTCCGAGCATCTTACCCACACCACACCCAATTTGACATCGTGATTGTGTGCCGAGCTTGATACCCCAATCATTGACTAACTTTCGATCTTGGAACACCATTTTCTCATAAAAAAATGCGTAGGAGATATCACAATAATTTCACATGGAACCTTAATAACATCTGACCTTTGCACACCATATGGTACTTTAACAACACATGGATTTTAATGACGTCCGACCTTTATACCTACTGCAGACGATATGGAACTAAACTTTAATGTTTTCCGAGCTTGATAACCTCTACACAGCCTGGTGGAACTTGTATGGACTTCCGACCTCGATACGGTGACCAATTTGTTCATTAGTTTCCCAAAAACTTACATGATTGTTGCATCCTTAGAAAAAATTACATCGGTGAGACCTCATCACAATAATTGCACACGAGTTAGAGATTTACAAAAAAAACTTACGATATTTGCTTCGTCATTTGAATTACATGAGGGTTAAGATTGACAAAAAATTACATGTGATATACACATTAACAAAAGATTGTCCAATCATAATCCTTTTTTTATGATTGGACAATCTTTTGCATGTACCCCTAATTACCCATTTCTTTATACAATATTAGTCTATTAGCAAAAGTTTCTTCCCAAGCGGCCGCCTCTTCTGTTCGAAGCCTATTCCACATGCTCGCAACAGGTGGGATCGGTGAATCATCCTTCAACTGAACTTTAACAAAATGATTTCCATGTACGAGTGCTATTGCTAGGACACGAATGTCGCTACCCTCCCGCGGGCCCTCATCGTGCGGAAAAAAGGTCAGACTTTGTATTGCTGAAAACATCACGACGACACAATTATAAGCCGACGCAGTAAGGAAACCCATATCGGGCATCACCATCCAGTGCTTGTCGTCTTTGCATATGGGTTCAAAAAATTCTAGTATATATCGATTATCATTGTAAAACCAATCTCCCCACACGCTGTCATACATATGCTTGTACCTTTCTAGGTCCGCAATCAAGTCATTTCTTACTAGCAACCAACCCTTTTCATCCTCCTACCATCCCATGTGTTCACTAATGGCTCGAAAACCACAATGACCATCACCTTTAACATTTTCTATATCTGCGATAAATGGATGCATGATTTTGGGGATGAATTGGAGATAACGTTCGAAAAAACTTTGGCTAAAATCGGCCTTCCCTTCTTTCTTCTCCTTTATAACAACTTGCCTCAATTTATTAGTTTGGGATAATTGTGTAACGACTAATCGTGCCTCTTCTTTGGTCTTCGCATACTCAAACCCTGATGGATTCCGTTTTGTTGATGATTCATGTTTCATTTCCTTTCGGGACAATTTTCTCTTACTCCCTTGTGGTCTACCCTTTGGAATGACGGGGGTTGGCTCTTTGAGTGACGTTAAATATGGCATAGCGAGGAGCTTTAATTTTATCAAAATTGCCTTCTTCTCGTCCGGCGTCGATTGATCATACAACTTCTTTAACAAATAAATCTCGGCCGTTTTAAAAAGATCTTCTTCAACAGATCCATCCTCTTTTTTTGGTACGATTGTCAACCTTTGCCAATGATCATCAACCGCATCCAATGGTATGGGCCGATTTGCACGACGATATAACACCAACTCGTGTGCACATGGCAAACCATAAACCGTACGAAGCACGTGATCGCACGACGATGGATCTATACCAATATCATTCGATCTGACATCCTCATCCTTTATCAAGTCTAAAGCAAAAAGTGATATATTTCCCCTAAGTTGTTTCAATAAAAAACTGCGGTGTCTTTCTTTTATCGCACCAAGGCTTCTCTCGAAAACGGCTTTAACTTCATTAATTTGTAAACACAACATATTGGCCATCCCCGCAAAAACAGTTGAGAAAGTTCCCTCACCCGACTCAAGGTGCCTTTTCAACTTGCCGTGCGAACCTTCGGCTCTATTCGTCGTCCTATTTCCACGATGTTTTATCTCATTCGTCCACGCTAACACAAACAACTCTCTTTGTTGAAACCAATTGTCCGACAAGTACTTTATGGCCTTTGGAAACTCCTTCCAGTCTTTCTTGAATTCTTCCCACTTTAGAAAGAAGTCTTCTTTCGATGATGTCATCATAATACTACTCCAACTGTGAATGAATGAATTCCAAACAGCACCCGATTGAAATAAAGGTTTACATCTTTGTTCTACATTTTTTGAAATATGGAATGAGCACAACATGCGACGGGCATCCGGGAAAACATTACCGATGGCACTAATACAAGCGGACTCCTTATCCGTTACAAAGACGCTTGGAAGTTCATGGGGCTCGAACAACCTTTTTAACATTAGAAGAGCCCAATGATAATTCTCCTCCTTCTCCTTATACATAAAACAGTGGGCAATAGAGAACGTTCTGTTTGTCGATGTAAGTCCCACCATAGCAAATAAGGGCATCTTGTACTTGTTTGTTTTATAAGTACAATCAACTATAATCACAGAGAAAAATTGCTTCGCCAACAAAATACAATTGGGTTCAGCCCAAAAGAGGTCCAAAACCTCTTCAGTAGTTTCATCACATCTGTGCCAATAAACATAATGATTATCCACTAGAATTTTCATCAATTGTTGAATGGCACTCCTTCCCTCCATAGCATGCCAATCTCATCTTCGCCTTCGCATTGTAAATAGTCCTTATCGTGGAAGCATTCGTCTCATCACGACCTTTGATTCCACAAAGAACCTCTTTTGGTTTTACTCCAGCAATTGTCATTTCACTCAGAATTTTCTTTTCGTGTTTGTTCAATCTTCCTGCATATGGATGCCCCACTAGAGTTTTTGGTAACTCATGATTATGAACTCCACATTTCACATGTACCTTCCATCGATCTCCACCAAGATTCAAACCACGAATTAAAAATGGGCAATTACATTTTCTTGTAGCACTATCTCTCTTCGGTTCATGTTTTTTTCCCTCTTTGCGGTTATTACGATATTTGCCTCCTCTTTCACAACCCAAATATAGCCTTGGCCTCCTTTTACTAGTACCGTGGTCTGACTTTTGGGTCACGATTATAGTGTTGATCACCTTTCCTTTACTTTGACACCAATCTACTAGAGCATGGCGAGATTCAAATATCTATGGAAACCAAAATTGAATAAATTAGTGATTTTTATATTTTATAGGAAAATAAGTACAGTAAAGTTGTTAGTTAAGTACTCATTATACTTACTTTTTCTGTTATAAACACATGAGCCACGTCAATAGATTTTGATGGGTTATAGTCGTTCTCCATAGAATCTAAGATGTTAAAACTATTAGACACACTAACATTAAATGATTGGTCGGCACAACTCGGATTATTAGGCTCTCCATCAATTACATTCTTTCCTTCCTCGCCGTCCAAATTAAGGTCATCACATTTCATTTGGATTTGAGAATGAGGCTCTATTTTCATGGCTTCTTCATCGACATCGGGATAAGGAACTTTACTAGTTGCTTCCAATTTAATTGCGGTCAAATCAATTTCTTCAAGAAGAGAAATATCGTTCCAAATAGAAGAATCAAGGCAATTTGGGTCCTGCAATATTTTAATTATATAAGTAAGAAATTATCCAGAAAATACCAATACAGAGCTTTGTTACACCACTCAGCCAATGTGGGGTGAGTGATGTGCATATCACTCGCTTAATGTGGGGAGAGCAACTGATGGGTTTAAAACCCCTAGCTCTGTTTTACCTCTGTTTTTTTTGGACAAACTTTTTCATTATGATTTTACAACATTCATCAAATGAAAAATTTAAATGCACAAATATAAGGTAACACTGAAACAAATATACCTCTTCTGATCTATCTTTATCATTTAGGTCACCAAATATAATACCATATTTATCTTTCTCTTCTACTTCACCACCATCTTTGAGCTTCTTCAACACTTCCATTTCTATATTATTAAACTCATTAACCATGATTTTTTATGCTTAATCACTCAAACCAATATTGTTACTATTTGATTTCTTCTGCAAAATGAGATTTTTGGTGGGTGGAGATGGAACCTCTGACAGAAACACGTGCTTACTCGGGAGTGGGAGTTGTGATGGGTGGTGGGTGTTTTTTTTTTAAGTTAATTACATTATTAGCTAATTTTAAATATTTATATTATATACAAATAAGAGGGTGGTAGGAATAAACTTTAGTTTAATATTAATAAAAATTCTAGAGGGTGTTTGTGACAAAAAATGGGGGTGCATTTATCAGCCCCCCAAAAAATAGATTTAATACAAGATATAAGAATACTATTAGGCCCAGATGGCAACAAACTGGGTTTGGATTTGGTACTAGTGTGCCCGAACCTAAAACTGACCCACCTACTAATACTCCCCACCCAAAACCAACCCGACCCAAGGCAGTTTTTATGTTCAAAAAATCAAACTCCCCGAACATGCCCGTCTTGCATTGACCCGTTTCAAACCTATGTATTTAGAAAGTATTACAACATAATTTATTAAAAAAGATAATCATATTTGAAGCAGGACGAGTCAAATGGATCTACTTTACGTAAACTCGAATTCAACCCAACTCGTGGAGAATTTTAGTTTTGGAAAACTCGACATGGTTAGAAAAGACCCGCACCAAGCCTACCCTATTTAGGGAGAATTAGGTTAAAAACCTGCTGAGTCAGACCATTTTACTATCTTTATTTACAACCTAATAAAATGTAAATGCTTCCAAAAAAAAAAAAAGTATAAAGACAAAGGAACTAGGCCTTAACCAAGTTTAATTGGGCCTTGAATCCAGCTTGTAAGGGCCCAAAAACTACTTGCAAATTCTAGCCCAATTATTTTTTCCTCAGCTCTAAACTACCATGTATGAGACCATTGATATGATTGGCAAAATAATCTAATCCCAACTATTTAATATTTACCTTTTGATTTGGCTTGTAATGATATTTACTACTACTACTACTACTACTACTACTACTACTACTACTACTAGGGGTGTTCACGGTCCGGTTGACCGGGCCGAATTGCCTAAGACCGGACCGGACCGGAAATTTCGGTCCCAAAAAATAGAAGACCGGACCGGACCGAAACACATGTAAAGACCGGACCAGACCGGTTCGGTCCGGTTCCGGTCGGTCCATTCGGTCTGGGCTTTTTTTGGGGCCCAAAAGTTGTATTATGATAAAGAAAAAAAAATTAGCACAACAATAATATATATTAATAATATATATTTATATTAATATTAGGGTTTTGTTTTAGTATTAATATTATATATTAATAATATATATTTAAATATATATATATATTAAAACCGGTCCGGTCCAGTCCGACCGTAGTGTTAAAATGCAAGACCGAAGACCGGACCGAAATGATTCGGTCCTTCAAAATTTAGACCGGACCGGACCGAATTCAAATGGTCCGGTCCAAATCGGTCCATTTTTCGGTTCAGTTTTTTCGGTTTCTCGGTCCGGTTCGGTTTTTGAACACCCCTAACTACTACTACTATTATATTAGTGTTTTTGAACTTTGAGTATTATTTTTGACCGTTTCATTGTAGATATAAAATTTGATTATTACCAAAATTTTATCAAAATCAAATTATATATATATATATATGTTAGAATTTGTAGCACACTTGAAATGTGTGCAATATAATATATAATAATTTTTAATAAATTGTACAATTTTTAATACATTTAAAAATATGTAATAAAATTCGATTGAATTATTAAAGTGCATGTGTTTATACATTGAGAGGTCTAATATATTTTATGGTAGGTTATTATGAGTTAATATGAAAATACCTTTTGTGGTATTTAACTGCCAAATTAATTATGTTATAGACAGCGAATTCAATAATTTTGTCCATTACCCAAATTTCAAGATTATTGTAATATTTCACGCATGAGGCGCTAGTATAGTGAAAAAAGGAGTAAGTTTAAGTTTCTCCACTCCGCGCCTAAATTTGAGCCATACAAACCTTGTTTCCCCTTCCCCCCTTTTCATGTCGGCGACCACCATGTGCATCTTTGTAGCGTTTGTATCAAAAAAAAAATTATCTATAACATTCAGCCACTTTTTAAAATTTATTATTGTAATATATTTTAAAATCTTGAAATCTTAAAAAAAAAACTTAGTAACACTTGTATCAAAAAAAAAAGGATTATGTCATTTTGTGCAATTATTATTATTATTTTTGAATTTTTGTATACATAATCTTATCATAACAATGGATCTTGATTTAATGGGCTTTATGAGTATATTTTAAATATATAAATTTTATTTTAAAAGTTATTACATTTTAAAATTTTATAAAAAAAATTGAGGAAAGAAAAAGCCCAAATGGTGGTGTAAACTTGGAGCGTATTTTTCACAAAAGCCAAATTTAAAGGATCGTTGGAGACTGAAATTTTTACAAATCATATAAATTATACACAAAATCAAAATATATACTACTGCTAAGAGCATCTCCAACCGTAGTGTAAAAGATGCGTGTAAATTCTATGTGTCAAGCCACTTTTACACAAATTTTAAAATCTAAAAAAAATTAAAAAAATGCTCCAATGGTACATTTGTAAACTTTTGTGTGGAATTTGAAAGACCTAATAAGATACAGATAAATGTTTGATGTCATTAAAGCAACTTTTATTATTATTATTATTTTGAATTTTTGTATACAAAATAATAATGGATCTTGATTTATTTGTATTGGTGAGCAAATTTCAAATATATAATTTTTATTAAAAATATATAAAATTTATTACGTTTTAAAGTTTCATAAAAAAAATGTAGAGAAAAAAAGCTAAAGTGGCAGTGTAAATTTAGAGTGTATTTTATACAAAAGCATAATATAAAAGACTGCTCAATATCAAAACTTTTACAAGTTGTGTAAATTAATTATACACAAAATCGCAATATATGCTATTACTAAAAATACTTTAAAGATGTTTTAATATAAAAGACTTTTTAAATTATTTCGTTATTCTCACTGCATTTTACCTCAATTGTGCTAAAAAGCTGGAGGGGGTAAACATAATCTACGTTTCTTAAAGTAATATTACTTATTCTATTTGTACATACTCCATTTTGCAACATGTTAGGTCAGATTTGGCCAAATTTCAACTTCGTCAACCTAAAAACGTATATGAGTCGAGTTTTGCATTCAAAAACTCAAATTAACCCCATTTACATAAATATTTGAACCCGATTTCGCCTCAACCTGTTATAGTTTGATGAAATTATAAGGAAAAAAAATCATATTCGGAAAAACTTGAGTCAAGCGGATTTATTTTATAAAAACTAAAATTTCACCCAATACGTAAAAATGACTTTTTCTTAATTTTTTTGACAACCAAACGGTGCTAAAAGGGAAAAAAATCTAGATATAATATAAGATGTAGGATTACAGTGGAATCGAAGTGTGAAGATTAACAAACTGGGCCTTAACGTTTATAAATAAATTATATTAAGATCTAAAAATTGGGCCTCTAATCTGGAATGTAAGGACCCAAAACACCACTTTCAAATTCTGACTCTAATTATTTTTTCTTAGCACTATACTTTGTGAATGTGGTTGCTAGTAGTTGACAAGTGACAACCACAATGTGTGAACATTGATTGACAAATTATTTAAAAGAAAAATTATTTAAAAGTAGATAATGCTGAACGTGGGAGCTGATCAAGTGGTAAAAAAATTAAAAATTAAAAATTTGAGTCTTATTAACTATAAGTTTAGAAAATTAATATGTATCTCTTATTGTAATATCCTAACAACTGTGCTTTAACTTTTTTCATTTAGCGTGTCAAATTAAATATGTTATAGACCACGAGTTCAACAATATTATTGATTACTCAAATTTCGAGATTATTGAAATATTTTAATAATTGTTGTAGTAATTCAAAAGATTATATATAATATACTCATATTTACCCATTATTATAAATTTATTACTGTGATCTAAAGAAAGATTTTGCATGATGTATGAATTACAAGATGTCCGGTAGAAAAGATAGAATAAAAATAGAATTGCGATAATTCTTTCAATTATTTTACTAAATGCATAATTCTTATATTGTTAAATATGTAAAACATTTCTTAAACTATTTCATTGTTTTCAACGCACTTCCCCCTCAATTGTTGCTAAAAGCTTTAATGGGGTACACATAAAGCTACATTTTAAAAAGTAATGTTTCTCATAATAAATCATTTTTCTAAGAAGAAATACCAGAAAAGCAAATTTATGTTGCCCACATGTGTAGACAGTCACTTTGCAACATTTAGAAGGACTACCCAACGTAGACCCACACCGATTCGTGTTCACCTAATCATTCTTGAAAAATTCTAAAAGCATTTGATTCTAACTTATTGTTCAAACCTTCTCATATTAAGACCTTAATCTAACACCTACATTCGGTTAAGTCCTAAGACAACACCAACTTTTGCTTAAAGCCCGTATCAACAACAAAACCCTAGTTCCCTTAGCTTAACACTACATCAAAATTGGCAAAATTGTCACGTTTTTAAACTGTGACCAAGAGTATTGGTCATGGTTTTTTACTTAGACATTTAATGCATACGTGACCAAAAACCCTCAATTAAGACTCTGATCAACACCAAACCCAGGCAATAACCCCTAGTCATCCTCAACCACCTTCAATTTATTCATATATACTAAATGTGGTACGTATAATCAACCCTATGGATACATTTAGGAGATTCAAAGTATAATGCGTAGGCAAAGATTAATGATCATTGCCAAAATATTGTATCGGGTCAATGACAAATTAAGAAATCGTCTTAACATATTTTTGGGAGGTAATAGTCTTTGGCCATATTGGTAATCATGCTATCAAATTGTGATGCTTACAGTCAATTCTCATGCGAGAGATGGAAACTTTGAAGTCTTTAATCACATACAAAAGGGTTCATATTGCATGTTAATTACACAAAATTAACTCTAAAATTTTAAATATCTTATGAATTCAAAAAAAAAAAATATATGAAACCCTAAATGTAAGCCATCTCATCCTAATTGCAAGCCCATGTTTCTCATTATAAGTTGTTTCTATATGTAAGTCCTTCTAACTCTAAGGCTCCGTTTGATTGCAAGGTGGAAAAGAAAAATAAATTTAGTTAGTTTTGGTGAAAAGATGAAAAATAAGTTGAGTGATAGAGGTGATATTCTCTTGATTTTTAAGTTTTTCCATGAAGAAATTTTCTTTACTTGGTGGTGAGTAAAAATTTTCCACCAAAAACATTAAAGGATGGAGGATATATACTCATAAAATGAGTAATATCTCTCACCTTATTTTCTATCTTTTCACATGAGCTAGCTAAATTTATTTTCCTTTTCCATCTTTGCAATCAAACGGAGCCTAAAGAAACAATGTTCAGTGAGGTCAAGTCTTGGGAAGCCTAAAAGTTTTGGAAGTTCTAAAAAAGCATTCGATTGAAGTTTTATAAATATTCGTGATGAATTACTATCGGAAGTATTCAAGCCCTTCTTGAGTGTTCCTCAAGCCTAAGTCACTTTTCAACAATTAAAATTCAACCTTACAATCATTGATCATCTTTCCCTTGTAATATATGAGTAGGTGCCCGATTTAACGTTGGTACAGATATCACAAACATTGACACATGTATATATATGTACCCTTTGGGATTGTAACACTCTTAAACACAGTTCTCCATTGATACAAAACTTTTGAAAACCTTTATTCAATGACTTTGTTCCCTGTATAAATTTTATTTTATATTCCTTATATGCCCTAATGTGAAATCATACTACATTTAGGTAGAATCCATATTTTGGCTAGAAAATCCTTGAAAAGCCGGTTGATTAGTAAGAAATACATAAAATCAATGTTTACACATGTAAAAAGTCCTTATATAGAAAAAACTTTAAATTCCGTAGAGAAATTCCCACAAGTTCGCACCACTTTAACTAAAAACAAATATCCCTCTTGAGGATATCCTACCCGATTTAGTCATATACCAACCAAACAAAGGCCTTCCTTTTGAGGTAATTACAATTCACAACAAAGTTTTCTTTTTTGCCAAACAAACTAAAGCATGAGAACTATGACATATACATATAAAATAATGAAAAATGCATACTCCGATCATACAATCACCGTAGAGTTTATATTTCATAAGGTGGTTCCTACAGTTACAGTTCTTCCTACACAACGCATGTTGCAACCCACATTAACCCTATGTTGTTAATTCCCCTTCTAGGTTTGCTAATATTTTTAAAAACTCAATGATGACTGTAAACGAATCAACAAATGGAACATAACTTAGACAAGTTCGAGCATTTACCATGCATTGATGAGCGAGTGATTTCGTTCGACTCGATTCCATAAGTTCAAATTAACACACCAACATTATTTTCAATTTCTTATGTCGCTTTAAAAAATAACTTCAACATAATCAATTCTGTAAGAAAAATGCAATAAATTAATACTTGAGATGAATGGAGTACTACGTAAGGCAACTAGGAGTAAGGGATTTTTTTCTCAACGAAAGAGGTCACATGATCTGTGCGAAAATGTATGTTACCCCTTTACCCGTTTTAACCCAAATTATTAATACTATTGATTATAATTATTCCCAACTTTATTAATATAAAACCCTCTTAAGTTAACCATTAAATGATCGTTTGAAACATAGGAATCACACACACCAAAAGTTGGGATCAATATATTAATTTCCCTTTAAGAATTGTGTGGTAAAATTAATTTGTCCTAAATAAAATATTAAGTTTCTTAATGTGTATATATATGCCGTTTTGTTTTCACAAATAAGTAAATAAATAAATACTACCCATCAGAGCAAATGAGCAATACATTAATGTATATACTGCTAAATATAAAACCAAACATGTATATATTATGACAAATGTCCTTGAGGTTCTTTTATTTTCTTTGAGGCAAGTTTGCCAAGGGATGAAAAATCTAGAGCAAAAACCAACATTTCGTACAATGGAGACAATGAATAGTATTCTTAAGTTACAATAATCAATGTCTACTATTAACTTAAAAGGTCTTTTACACTGATTTTGATAATAATGTTACCTTAATCATTTGTTATTTAACATGTATATTGAAATGAGTTTATAGTTCATTAACTCGGATGTTCAAAGAATGCATGAATTTCACAAGGATTATTCAAACTCTACAAATATATCTTCATAAGATAGCAAAAGGATATTCAATATACAAAATGCTCAAGAAGAAAGGTTCAAGTTGATATAAAAGATAAAGACTCAAATCAATATACACTTGAGAGTGGCTTTATCTAATTCGTATCTATATACACTTTAGAGTGGCTTTATCTTTGTATCTATATACACTTTAGAGTTATTATAAATGTGTGGTTAAGCACCAACGTCCATTTCTTATACATTTGAAAGGTAAAATCTTATTACATTTGGCAAGAGGATTATCTTGTGAAGGGTCTGAGGATTTGTCTCGTACTTAAAGTTAGAAAAACTTTAACCAGTTTATTCTTCACCCGTAAGAGGATCATATTATAATTTCTTAAGCGCCAAGATCGAGTTCTTGGGCGTGAATGTATAGTGAAAGATTCGAGCCTCGTAAACAAAACATCTAGTGTTTGGGTTAATTTTCTCTTTTAATCTCTTAGATTATTTTAATTCTCAGGTTATATGCTATAAACCTTATTCAACCCTCCCCCTATAGGGTTAATTTTCAACCAACATCCAAGATAAGAGATCTACTTCCTTTAATAGAACAAAATTTAATTTAACTTTGGATATGATGATTAAAATCATCTACCATATGGCGATGCTTTTATTAGTATCACATGCTAAGTTTAATTAATATTAATAAGTTGTTAAGGCAAAATGTACGTAAAAAGTTTGTAAAATATACCAAGCATATGATTAATTGGAAAATGTTACATACTTAAGTTATAAGGCTTTCAAATGTTTTTAATTATTCACAGTCCAAATACACCATTAATTTATGTAGAGAATATTTTACTCATTTAGTTTCTTTAGCTGTGTTCGCAATGCCATATATGTACGGCCTTCCCTTGTTTGTATTGTATATAATATTTTACCATACAAGCTATATATATTTATACGGAAAATTTAAGTGCGGACTAATCTATACACTTTTTGCGACAATTTTTCATCGTTAAAAACATCGCTCCAATGTTTTGGAGACGAAAAACAGCCGCTAAAAAGTCTGGTTCGTACTAGAAATACACTATATATAAATACACTCCAATCATGTTACCTTTTTTCGTGCTCATTTTGTCTTTTATATTAACTTACATGATATTTTTTCCTTTAATCTCATCTTACCAAAAGATCATTTATTTTTGCACCATTTTTCGTAAAAGGTTTACACGTTAGTATTAACATGCAATATCTTATAATGCAACTATTTTTTTTTTTTTTTGTCTTTTTTTCTTTTGGTATAAAGTGAGACATAGCTTTTACTATAGTAACAACTATACATGCAATCATACATATTTTGATAGATCCAGAGTTACTTGACGAATAATGGCTGAAAATGGGAATCAAACCCTAATCTGTTATTTATATGATCACATTATCATTTAATCACCTAGCCAAATGCTCAAATATGCAGAGAGGAATGGGCCTGATAGTCCATAAATCAATACTCAGCCATATATCAAATAAGATAAACATTTTCACTATATATTTTTTTTTATCAAAAAGTTAATAAAAATAAATGAGAAAATTCATAATACAACCATTAAAAACCATAAATTCAAAGATTGCCTATGATTACAAGACTTATGCCAACTAATCATAAACATTGTTTTTAGTACCATGAAACACTGGATATTATAATTGTCAACTCTTAGAAGTCATCTTACTGATCAGCAAAATTGCATAATATTGGTGTATCATGTATTTGAGCATAAGATTTTCATTGCTCTCAAGTTAAAATTAATGTCACATCACAAATGTAACCAAACTATACACAACACAATTTCAATTTATTCATCTACTTATACTCTTATTTAAAATTTAATTAAAGGGAAAAAAATACCCAATAAAAATATATTTTTTCATACTTGTCCTTCCCTTATTATCATTGATATAGTTGTACATACTATCTATATCTAAGATATGATCGACTTAACGTGACTTTGTAATACTATTTAAATGCTAATTTGTATTAATTTTAAATAATAAATTATATGAAGATGCACCATATGTACGTGTAGGGGTGGATTTTTGTTCCACAATTACCGTACCGAACCATTACTAACTTGTACCGAAATTCGGTAATGGTACAATACCAATCGGTATTTGTGCTATACTGAAATATTATAGCACGGTACTGGTATTGAAAATTAATACCGATAGTATATTGTATTGTATTGAAATATTGGTATGTACCATAGTATACCGTACCATATCATTACCAATTGTACCAAATTACCAAATGTCCCACAATACTACCAAAATAACGGACGGTCTTCATTAAGTGAGAACTTTAGGGTTTCATAATTTTATTTAGTGAATTAAGTGAAGACAATTAGCTCCCCCTCTCTCTTATACGACACCATCTTTCTCTCTCTTTTTCTCACCATCTCTCTTATTGAATTCACCAGGCCACCGCCTCATCCAACTCGAACTTAACCCCTTTATACTGTTCATGGGATTAATCTTATAATTCTAGAAATATTATATATCTTCCTTTGCATGTGATGCTGGGAGTAATCAATTGAGAACTGTGCCAATTTTGATTCGATATTGTATCATTACTACAAATGCAACTGTTGGATATTGTGTGAAACTGTTAATCAAATAATTTTTTAGATATTTAATTATAGTTTTAAACTTGTTTTTGTTTGCTTTCCTTTACGTTATATGCTTAATTTATAACTTTTTGTTATAAATGGAATTGCATACACTTATAAATAAACATGTATACGTTGTAATATGTTGATTGATGTGAGAATATTTCATATATATATATATATAGTTTTGACATGAGTTCCTTATGATTTTCTTTTGAGAACTTGTTGATTGAGGTTTGATTTTGTTGATATATTTGTATAAAAATGGATCTGCATAGTTGCATATGCCTATAAATGCATATGCTAGTATGTTGATGAGAGAATATCTTTTTTCTTCATTTTGAGTTTGTTTTGGTTTGCATATATAACTATAAATGCCAATCATTTTTTTTAACCTTTTTCTTTTTTTTTGGAATATACCAAATCATATTAAATTTTTTTAATATACTAAATTTAGTATACCAAAAATTTTAATACAGCAATAATAATAAACCTTTAGGGCTCGTTTGGTTCGAGTTTTGGGAATGAAATGGGCATACTTGATTCCTGGAAAGTTTCTTTCCTAGCATCTAGGTTGCCATGCCGACGTTTGGTTCAACCCGGAATAGAAATGGAATAAAGTTTCAATTACAAAAATACTCCTCTTTTTATAAGATGAGAAGACATCACATACTAATTTTTCAAAAGAGACAATTACTATAATAAATTACAAAAATTACACATGCCTAGCTAATAACTATCCTACAAAAATTACAATTTTTTGTAATTAAAAAAAATTACAACAGGAAAAAAGAATAGAAAAAAGTTCCAGATTTTTTTTATCATTTTTGTGCAGCAGCAACTAAAAAAATAGTTTCAAACAATATTTTCATACACAAATGAAAAAAGAATTGTTTATTCATAAGGAAGAGTGTTATTTTGGTCTTAACATGAAAAATTAAAAAAGATGCCCATTAGTAATGGTTTATTCCTTATGATTTAAATGGGAGAACTTGGGGGGAAAGGTTTGTTCCTGGAATCATTTATTCCGGACTTAAAACTTGAACCAAACGCGGGAATCATTTCGGAATGGAATATAGCATTCCCGAAATGGTTTAAATCTTGAACCAAACGAGCCATTAACATACTAAATTTTTAATATAATATATAATACATTCGGTATGTACAATACTATACCAAAGCTACCCTGAATTGTGCATGTATGATTATTGTAAATGAAAGAATACAGGCGATTATGTGAAGCCACAAAAGTGGGTCCCTAATTCTTGTACCATACACAACAAAATAAGTGGCATTATTTGCTCTCTTTCGTCACTGTGTTCTAACTCCACCGCACCGCATGAAGAAACTCGAGTCGCCGAGTATTTCATTATGAATTGGCCCCTTTACCAATAAGAGTTTCTTTTATAAATTTTTCTTTTGTTTTAAAATAAAAGTGAAATTATTGGTAAAATAATGATTTGTGAAATTATTTATTTTTATTATAATTAAGATGTTTTAAGTTCGAATCTTAATATTTTAATTTTTTTTATTTTCTTCCCAAACTCAAAAATTAAGTATATTTATAATTTTTTCTATAAAAATAAATAAATATATATATTATCACGATTATTATAAAATAAATTTGTGTTTATTATGGGATGAATTTTTTAACAAAGACTCGCGGCCGATTCACATTAGCCGTAACAAACCCCACCTCAGGCCCACGTAAGCACGTGAATTGCGTGTGCAACGTGACACTTCAAAAGTCCCTCCCAAATTACAAAAATCCACGTCACCATTATCCCTCATTAATTTCCCTTCACTTCTTTCTCTTTCTAAAACTTTGTTTTTGTCATTATTTTTTTTTTACCATTATCTGTACTCGTCAAATGTGGTAATTATTATTATCAATAGAGAATACTTATTGCGGTAATTATTATTATCAATATAGAATACTTATTGTGAGAGCAGAATATATATCTTTTAATAGCTCATTATATTCTTGTATATTATATTTCAAGTGGCAATAACAATTACTCTATTTTTTTAATTTAAAGAGATAGATTATATATATGTTTGTTGGGTGACTTAAATTGTTTTCTTTAAAAAGGAGTAAGAAACAAAACATTGCACAAAATGTATTAAAAAAATCCCTATTAGTATTATTTTTGTTATTTAATTCCTTCAAAATTTTCTCTCTCTAAAACCCTTTTTTATCAATTTTTTATTTGTTTAGTTTGATAATAAATAGACTAAATGACTAATTGAGTCAATTTCAGTGAATTGGTAGGGAACCCAAAACATAAAAAAAACTTTCTACAATGGTGAAAAAATGCAAAATCCTCTCTACTTTCTATCTATACTTTTCTTTTCTCTCTCTACACCTCTCTATCTCTGTATGACTGTATACATCTATCTATATGTTTGTTGTGGTAGTGAAAGGGGGTGTTTGGTAAAAATCGCATGAAGTTTTGAACTTTCTGCGAAGACCTACCCATTGTTGGTGCTGATTACCTGCCCTTTGTTTTTTTCATTTTTATTCCCCCCATTAAAATATTCCATTTCTTGGTATTTCTAGAGAGAGAAAGAGAAGGAGAGAGAATATCTCTATCCTACTAAACAAAATTCTTTTCTCTGTTTTCCCCCTAATTAGCATTGTAACCTTTTAAACTGGAGTTTTCATTGATTTTTCTGCTTCTTTTGCTGGATTCTTACATCACTAGTTTATAAAAGATTAAACCCTCTCTCGATTGAGGTCCGATTTTTTAATACCCTAAAAATTTTCCCGGATAGGTTAATTGATTTTCTTGGGAAAATCTGTGGTTTGTGTAGAATTCAAGCTTTTCGATTTCTGGGTATGATCAAAACCAGATGAAAATCGGGTTTGAATTTCTGGGTAGTGACTAAAACTCGAATTGCCGATCTGGATTGGTTTTGGTTGGAATTGAATTGAGAGGGAAAAAAATAAAAAAATAAAAAGAAGCCCATTTTGCAGCTATGGCTGTGAATTCAGGCGGTTTAGATAAGTGGAGAGATTACTTTAGGACGGTGAAGAATTCAGATATATTCGATATAATCGAGCACGCGATTATGGTGGCTGCTTCTGATTGCCCAAAGGAATTCAAATTGCGTAGAGATCGAATTGCGGAGACTTTGTTTTCTTGTAAATTGAGCAAGTGTAATGGGTGTGATCGGGTGGAGTTGGCTGTACCGAAAGGAAATGAGGATGAAGGGGGTTGCAAGAGTGGGATTGATAGAGATGGGTGTGAATTTGGAGGTAGCAAAGAGAGTAAGGTGAATAGTAGTAGAGTTGATGATCATGTGGAGGTGAATGTGAATCAAGTGAGCAATTACAGCTTTGATGAAGCTGAGGCATTGACTAATGAGATTGAACTAGAGAGTCAAATTTTTGGTGAGGTCTTGAGGATCAAAGAGATCATTGATAACAGCAAAGATGAGGTTTAATTTAATTCCCCTTTATCTATTTGAATCGGATTACTTATTCTTGTTGTATCAAGATATTGGATTGTATAATTTAGGGCTTTTTAGACGTGTTGTTTTGCGAATTTCGCCTGTTCTAATTGCTTGATTTTGGTTTTGAATGATTGTCCTTTTGTTATACAGTCTAATGCAGTAGTATTTGATTCGTTGAGGAGGCTTGAACTGATGGCTTTGTCTGTGGAAACCTTGAAGGTTTGAATAGATCTTTTTTCAGTTATTTGATTTGTGTTTACATGTAATTTTGAGTAATGAAACTTCTGTGATCTTGTTATGGGGACTAACATGATTCTTTTAAAAATTCAGGCCACCGAGATTGGAAAGGCGGTAAATATTCTTCGAAAGCATTCATCAAAGGAGATTCGACAGCTTGCACGGACCCTCATTGAGTATGAATTTATCCCCCTTTAGCTAGATAAAGGTTTATATGTTCTAGTTGTGATTGTTCAACAAATAAATGAATGTGAAATGAATGCCTCTTAGTTAATTCCGTACTTATAGTCTTGTCGTTTTTCGAGTATTAGTTACCCCTAGCTAATAATTCGTGTTTTAATTTCCTATTTGGTTGAACTTGCGAGGTGTAAAAGTTAAAAATTAGTAATGAGAACTTGGTGGTATTGATTGTTATGTCGGTTTTATGGTATATTAACTATTTTCTTCAATCTGATGATCATTTTTATCTTTTAGGCTAACGGTAAAGTTTCTTTGTACGTAGAATAAGACTACATACATTTAACTGTCCTAGAACTTGAAATGGTGGCAGCCTAGTGGTTTGAGTTACCCTCTTTCTTGGTTCACGTTAAGCTATGGGTTCAGTTCTTGTTAATTTCTTTCACTCAGACTCCGTGGTACTCATTTATCACTACTTATTATTCTTACAAGTCTAGCCTACTGAATGTTAGCTCAATATATTATGTCATTTACAAGTCCTCATAGTTACTACCACTAAAGCATGAGATTAATGGATATTTCTTCATTTATAGTGTAATGTAGCCTTATATTTCTATTTGACCATTAAATTCATATAGGGATTACTTCTTTGCTTTCTATTTCTAATCAAATTCTCATGGATTTCAGGGGGTGGAAGGTTTTGGTAGATGAGTGGGTCAGTGCGACTGAAAAAATTGCTGGTACTTTTTTCGTTAAGAACTTGCTTTGAGCAAATATTTGTTTTCTTTTTCACTTTGCATTTTGTATTGAAACTTGGTTCATAGTTCAATAACTCACTTGTAACTTAGGCGCCACCGATGGTACCACCCCAGAGTCTGCAAACCCCTCTATTGTTGAAGAAGAAGAGGAAGAAGAAGGTCTCCCTTCTCCTCCCTTGGACGATATAGGCTTCTTTGCTGCTACAATGGATTTCTCTGAGGTACTTATGTCTATTATGCAATTGTTCGTGTTTAGAAACTCAAAAGTTATTTTTTTTTGTGTATTTGTGGATATAAACTGACATGGGCTTTCTTGTATGTATTCTCCTCAACTTGATGTGCGTGCGAAGTTCTTTGATGGAATGGATGACGATGGAAGTGAGTTGAATTATCTACATTATGCTATGTATATATATGTTGGGAATCATGTTGCCAACGTAATTTTGGCTTCTGACAAGGCAAACACTGCATCAAATTTTTGTACCTTATGCTTTCATGATTGTACATTGTTTTTGCTGGAGCTGGAGCCATTTTGATGTTGGCAACAGAGCTTTCTTGTTTATATGTACAAACTATCTAAAAAAAGATATACACATGCAATACTTGATTCTTTACTTACTTTGATTGCCGACTGTTTTTTCAGATCCTCGAAACAGTTTGGATTCCAACAAGAACTGCGGCAATGGCCGAAAGCCAGGGCTCAAGAACCATAATGTTCCCAAGCAGAACCAGCGGCTTTCAAATGAGCCAATCACCCCTCCAAAGGATAATAAGAGTGAACTAACTAAGAATCAAGAAACTTTAATGAAGAAAAACTCGAGTGTTGTGAAACCAAACAGGCCCTTCAACCCTGAATCCGGGCCAGGGAGACCTACAAAACCAAGTGTGGAACAAAGGGTCCAAAACGAGACAAAGTTCCAGCCAAAACCCGAAAAAATTACAACCGAGAGGAGGCCCCAAGCTTCTCAACTAGATGTGAGTTTTTGCAAATCTAGATATTTTTTAGTTTGCCCACTTGGAGATTTGAATTTTAATTTTTAACTAATGATCGTTAATTTTTGTTAAACTAGAAATTAAGGTGCTCAGATGAGGCTGCAGAACAAGTGAAACTTGAAGCCACAAAGAGGAAGCTCCAAGAGCGCTACCAACAAGCTGAGAATGGTTAGTATATTTTCCTTAAAAACTTTTTTCACTAAAGAATATTACTTAGACCCTTGTGAATTTGGAACGAAATTTTAGTCTCTTTTTTGAGATAGGCCATTGACTATATTTGTCTATAAATATTAAGTTCAAAATTTATCTTTTCAGACATAATCAACAGTTTCATTCAAACAAAAAACCAAATAGATTTTTTAAATGGCACAATATAGGAGGGAGGGATCATTAAATTTCAATACATTTTCTTCTTCTTTACAGCCAAGAGGCAAAGGACGATACAAGTAATGGAGTTGCATGATCTACCCAAACAAGGACTTGGCCCCAAAAATCCCCATGTGAAACCTGGGATCCATAAGAGGCATCGGGCAAATGTGCGGCACTAGCTTCTCTATATTTTTGCCCGATTCAGTTTCATTAACTTCTCAACTTTCTTCCATTTTGCCTTGTCGAAGAATGACTATAATTCTTTTACCTTAAATGAGTCAACCTGTTTGAGCTATTCAAAGATGAGGCAAGCATTTGAAATCTTTTACCAATTTAGAAAGACATGGAGGTATAGACTTTTTTTTCTTCTTTTTAAGCTTAAAGTGGGAAAAAGAGGTATAGGTTTAACTCTTGGCTTCTGTTGTAGAGAACCCTAATTTGCATCCGCCCATTTGATGACTGTTTCACAAACAACTTTTTTTCCTCTCATAATTGGTTGTGACGAGTGATGACAGATCTGAATTGCACAAGATAAAGTGCATTTTTCATTAGATCATGATACAAATGTAAAAACATTTAAACTTGAATGTTATACACATTTTTAGTCATATATCCTCTTTTTGGTTGGATAAATGCATTGATCTTATTAGTGGGATGAGGCTTATAGCTTGATGGTTTGAGTACTAATACGGCAACCCCATGTTGGAAACGCATTCAAGAAACACAATGATGCATTGTACATAAATACATTGGTCAGTTAACTGAGTCCATCACGAATAGACCACACAAAGTCTACTCTGGCCAGTGTATAACTGACACTTCACTGTCTCCTCAAAGTATGCCTCCAAATAATGTCACCCAAATATTACCGTAATGTTTTTGTTCCAGGGAGGAACTTGATACTTTTGGGATGGTACGGAAATTTGTTATGTTGATATGTAGCTTAGAACATATTTTGAAGTTTGTTTTGTTAATGAGTTTGACTTGACAAGTTGATAACACTCTAAAACCGGATAAAACCAAGCTATTCGAGCTTCACGTGGTTAGATATTTGTTTGAGCTCAAGTTGAAAGCTAAATAGGGTAAGACACATTTTTAAACCCAATAGTTTTTATGAGTCAGGCTTTCAACGTACATTTCTAAGCTCGACTTTGCATTTGAAGTCATTCTTGCTAGTAAAAGATGTATACTTTGAAGAAAAATAATAGTTTTATGATTCTTAACTGCTTTTATTTATCGAAAAACCATACATAGTGTATTAATAAATTGTACATTTTGAAAATTCAATTTACCAATGCATTCACTATGAATAATCAATAAATAAAGTAGGTAAGTGTAACATTGCTCTACTTTAAAAGTACTAGTATTGGTATTCTTAAACGTACATAAATAAAGTATTGAATATGGACATGGTTAAAAACTTTGAATGCATAATGTAACATGTATTTGGTACCTCAACTAAGTATCTGTTTACATTTTTTGACGATTGTGATATGTATATACCACTCCAAATTTTAGCTTGAAAAAATGGAAGTAATTTTAAGTTGAAAGGTTAAGGTTAGAACGCACAAAGTAAAAAAAAAATATTTAAAATAGAGGTATGCAGCTTACCCAAATTTAATTTACACATGGATGAAATGTAATATAAATGATTTTAATACCATACTTTTATGTCTAATCTAAATTTTATATGTTTTAAAATTTGCTAGGTTGCCTCTAGCTTGTAAACTTGATTTAGGGTGGAGATATTGGCATCCTCAATATCTCTTGAAAAAAAACTCTCATTTTTCATTTGGTTCTTAACAATTGAGTAATGTGTATTTTATTGGATTGTAAAAGACTACATATAAATTTGATAATGCCTTATTCGTTATCAAGGACCAAGTATAGAAACTTATATTCGGTTCACAAGAGCCAAGTAATATAAACCTTATTCGGTTGCAAATGACCGAATGAAAGTAAGAGTGTTATTAAATATTTTTTTAAGTGCCAATATTTTCACTCTTAATTTATTATATTTAAAATCCTAATTTGGGACATATATTTGTCCGTTTCACTTTATTATCACAGTGACAATAAATAAATATCTGTATCCTAGCACTAAGCTTGAGTTTATCGAAATTTTGTATTTTTTCACTTCTAGTACAATAAAGAACTTTGACTCTCTCAAATAATAATAATAATAATAGCAGCAGCAACAACAATAACAACAACAATAATAATAATAATAAGGCTTAGAATATGTAGCATTTAGTTTAATTAATTCTTGACATACTAAATTTTTTTTTTATGAAACATGTGTAAGTTTGGACATTTTCATAGAAAGAAAGTAAATCATAACAATTAAAAAAATATTATTAGTGATGGAGATTATTGTCTTAACATACATGGATAAGGGTACAAATTATGATTAAGTTTTTGCCTATAACATGTGAGTCAGCTTAGATTTGCATTCAATGTTTAGTATATTAAAATCAAACTCCTATTATTGCCATGTGATGGTCAAATGTGGGGTTATTGACATTTACTCCCTAATTTTCTCTGTTATCTTACTTTGGTTTTTAATGTTTTATTTGATACATTTTGATCATTAAATTTTGAGCCAAATTACACTTTCGTCCAAAAATATCCAGTCAATTTTTTGGCATATGGATTTCCATCCAAAGTAGGTTTTTTTTTTCAAAGAAATTTTTACCGGCATCTAATTTTGGATGAAAGTATAATTTGGTTTAAATTTTGGGGACCAAAATGTAGTATAAATGTGAGAGTGGTTGAAGAGATGCGCGTGGCGGTGGGTTCTTTGACCCTTGAAGATGACCGTTTCTTCCAAAAGCAACGTGTTGACTATATCTTGTTTACGCTTGTAAGACCCACGCGCTTGCATTTTCAATCTCGCCCTTTCTTTCATTATTCAAAACTGAAAAAGGCATGTTAAAAAAAAAAAAAAAAAATTTAAAATCTGAAAAGGCACGTGGAACATTATCATGGAGATTCTAGTCTTTAACTATGTTACGTGTTTATCTACTTAATAATACAATTGCTTTTCGCATGCACATTTTTATTGTAAATCTCCCCCATAAAAAAACCAATACAATGATGAACGTGCGTGAATTTTTATAATTTTCTATTAAAACTCAATCTGCGCATATTAATTTAATTGGGTAGGTATTCATTCGGATATTGTGTTTCAAGTTTTGAGTGGTTTTTGTCATTTATAATTAAAGAGAGAGGTTAATATTGGAAACACTTGAAGTGGGTTTTTATTTTTATTTTTGTCAAAAAGAAGCGATATTAATGAACTAATATTGGGAACGCTCTTAGATTACTTGATTGGCAAAGGTCCAAAGATTTATAAGGACTAGTGTCTTTGATATTTAATGAGAATATGATACACGCCTTATAAAATATATGTAATGAATTCAAACCCACTTTAATTTTAGAGGAGTAACCCACGGCAATAAATATTATTATTGACATCCTAGTTTTCATGCGATGATCGGTCTTTTAACTTTAATTCTTTGACTACTTTGTAGTAGTATCAATATTAAATTTAATTTAATTTTTTTTTATAAAAATAGAAAGTCTAAATCTTTTTTTTTTACTATAATAATTATGAAAATTGACTCAAATTTAAAATCTTTCTTAAATTCGAATAAATATTTTATCAATTAGATTCGTTCACTCACTCCAATATTCAATAAAATTAAATGCGGGTAACTTATACGTTTATGAAAGTTACTGTTATGCATAACACTGTTAAAATCTTAAGTCAACAAAATTTCACTTTAGCTATCTTTTGAAATCTTTGCTTGACCAACTTCTCGTTGTAAATAGAAGGGTCAAATATCCAGTCCCAAAAATATATAAGGGTAAAACAGTAAACTACTTCCTATTTCTATGATGAGTGGAACCATCATAAACACGTCAAACGAGAAAAACAAGTTGGTACGCAATAGGGGCTGCTATATAAACGTATTATATAAATTGTATATATATATATTTTTTGTGTAATAGAATTATCAAAATAATTATATTTATTTATAGAGTAATCTATAATTTAAAAAAAATACATTACAATTTTTCAAAGCAACATATATGATTTTATGAAAAGGAGATAATTTCTTTGGTAATATAAATAACCAAAGTTTAAATTCCTTTTTTTAACATGATTTAGGTACCAAATTATACAATGACCAATTAAAGTTATTCACGGAACTCTAAATTTTGATAAAAGAAGGAATATTTTGTTTCCAAGCAAACTCCACGTGTATGCAATATAAGATTTAGTAATTCTCACATTTAAGACATATAATGGCGAGCGGTGGAGGTGGCCCAGTGGTAAACCCCTCCTTCGAACTCCCGGGCAACCTGGGTTCGAGTCTCATCGGTTACGTTTAGCAGCTCCCCTCTCCCCCCTCCCCTTAGGAGTAGGAATTTCAATGTGTTCAAAAAAAAAAAAAAAAAAAGACATATAATGGCATTTTAATCAAGTAATAATTAAATGCACCCTTTACTCTTAAAATGATTGGTTCAAATCCTTTAGTTTCATCTTTATCGTAATTTCGGTGCAAGTTAATTTCACGGACCTTCCAAAATTCCCCTTCACATGCACTGAACTTGAAAATGTGATCTTTAATTTCAGTATTTAATAATTATTATTATTCAATTTATTATACTACGTGTTATTATTATATCGGACTTTGTATTCATATATATATATATATATAGAGAGAGAGAGAGAGAGAGCAACAAAACAGCAAGAAGAGATCTAGGTGGGATTGCTGGGGCATTGTCCAATTTGTCTTTAATTAGTAAGCAAGTCCATCCAATTCTGCAAGTCTTGTCTGGGAATTAAGGCTTTACCCCCCTGCAAACAACTCTTGTCATGTTGCATACGTAAATGTTAAAAACCAATTTCTATTTGATTCTCTCGATCTATACGTGCATTCTATGTACGTTTATTTTGTTCAATTCACGTATTATTACTGTTGCTTGACTGCATTAAATAAAAATGATTAGGTTAAAAAACACATGCAGTACACAATCTCGTACTGGATCTAAAAAAGTTTGTGACTTTCTAATTATTGAAAAATTTAATTCATAACTAATGGGGATTTTTAACATTTCAAGGTTAGAATCATCTAGAATATTAATTTAAATGCATTGTGTCGATTAAAAAAAATTAAATGAGATTTTTAAAATTGAGTTTTGTGTGAGTCAGAGAGACTTTTTACAGATCCAAGAGGAATAAGGAAATAAGAAAAATAATTTAATTTGCAATAAAATGAACCAGTTGTCAATGTTATTTGCTACTAAATAAGTTCTTGTATCAAATGAATCTTGTTCATTATTCTAAGTTTGAGTTTTCATTTCAATAGTTTCGAAAAAAATATCGAAAGCCAATCATATATTCACACCAAGCAAGATTTTATTTGAAGCTGAAGTGTATCTAAAGTAAGAAAGAGAGTTGACTCAATACTAGTTCACCGCACTTTTTGAGAATCTCGATTAATTTTTTTCCTAACCGAATACCAGTTGATGAACCGCCACTTGCATCTTAAAAAAATAAGTAATGAAAGAAATAGTGAATTACCCGTAACACCAAAGGTTAGTTTTTTGAGTAGAGAAATCTTGGTTCAAGAATCATTACAAGTGCATACCCTCCTTTTGAGTATTTCAAAGGCTTTCTACATTAAAAGAAAAAGATATGATAACCTTTTTCATCCCTTCATGGCTTCATGTCCTCACTTGGGTTAGTAGAACTTTAAGGCATCTTTATCACTTTGTGTAAGAGTAAAAGAATGTATGGCTGTTTCATATTCTTGATGGATTCTCAAAGCTATTGTTATGGGTCCACTCTTTTGAATCACATAAACTAACAAACTAAAAGAAAACAAAAGAAAGAAGAAAAAGTAGAAAGTAAAAATGAGGAAAAATAAGGAAGAGTCAACAATTATAAAGAGGAGGTTGGGGTTCAAAAGTTTCAATTCGCCATTTATTTCCACGAACATGGTCAACATTATTGCTCTATCATTTATAGTGTTGCCCCACATTTTTTTAGAGTAATTCTCACATATTAAGAATAGGTTATAATTATTGTCGCACTTCATTAATTTATAGGGTTTTTTTTCCCTTCACTCCCTGTTTTGATGTGAAGTCGTTACAATAAAAATAATTTTTCGGTGGTAAAAATCTTTTTGTCACTAAGATTATGTTTAGTTACAAATCGCATTATTGACAAAAGATTTCTTACATCATGGTTATAAAAGTCTCTGGTGACCAAAACTGATTTTCATCATAAAAAAATTTGGCCACCAAGACTCCATGCATCTGAATTTTTTTGGGCAAGTACATTATAAAATACCTTTGGTGACAAGACTGAGTGTCATTAGCAATCACTTGGCTATTTTATTTTTTGTGACAAATTCTAAGTTTCGTAACCAAAGTAATACATTAAACGGCACATTTTTTGTCACTAAAGGATTACATTCTTTGCGGAAAACTATGACAAAAATATACTTATCTACTAATATTTTGTCTACTAATTGAACATCTTATTATAATAAGTTATAATAATTCCTATCTTCATAATTAATCACTTGACTTTCCCCTCCAGAAGTGTTGAGACTATCAATCCCACATCGGAAGAGTAGATAATCATAATTAAATATATAAGATCTAGGGCTCTACTCCACCTATTATCAATTAGTTTTGGGTTGGATACTCCGAAATTTAACAAGAAGGAATGTATCTCAAATGTTCAAATAAAATAGGGGGGCAGTGTTTAATTAAAGGAGCATCTCAAATGCTTACATAAAACTAGGGGGAATTGTTTGCAGAAAAGTCGAATGATTTATGCAAATGGGAGGTAAATTTAATCTAGCATCAAAACAAGCCCCCCTTTTATACCCGTATGTAAAGAACCTCAAAAATTATACTTAAGGGCATTGTTTTGGAATGTGGCAGTACTGTGTGATATACATACGGGTAAAGAACCTCAAAAAATTGCCCCAATTTCTTCCAAAGCTAAAATAAGAATTGCAATAACCGTGAGATATACAAGGCATCTGCAAGATATATAGAGCTAATTAAATACGAAAACTAAACTAAGAGGCACTTTTTCCCTATACGTACGACGCATTATTTGGCCCGTAATCTATTGTATAAAATATTGAGTCCTTCACATAAGTTACAAAACTTTTATTTTGATCAAACGATATCTAATTCTCCACGTTTTACACCCTCAAAGCCAACCATGCTATTATACAAAATTATGAGTTTCCCAAGACAATATGCAATATTTGCATGTTAAATTTATTGACACTAAAAACCTGCCTATGGTCCATTGATTTAAAAGGGCATGTAATCGAAGGGATGTGAAGTGTTTACAAGTTTTAGGTCATGAATATTGCTTGTATTGTCCTCCATTTTTCTTTCCCTCAACTCGAATCAAAGTGGTTAACATAGAATGACGAACTCTGACTTTTTTAAAAAAATGTTTGATTTGGCTTCAATGCTGAATAAATGACAACTTTATAATTTTACTATTATTATTATTATTATTATTATTATTATTAATATTATTATTATTATTATTATTATTATTATTATTATTATTATTATTATTATTATTATTATTATTATTATTATTATTATTTGCATCAATACCTAACGAATAAAAAGATTAAATGTACCATTGGAGTAGAATTTTATTAAAATTAAAGCAAGCTTTCAACATAAAACATGCCCCTTAATGCTGAATATATAATCCAATCAGCATCAAAAAAATACCATTTTTACTTCTTAATGCTAAATAGATTTAAGACTTAATTTTGTTCAGCATTAAGAAATAAAAACAAACACCACCTTAGTTTAGAACTAGAGCTCCTGTTCAGCTCATTCTACTAGACATGGAACTCAAGCCACATAAATATTTGGAATAAAGTTACCCACAACAATTAATGGAACTCAAGCTAGCCACATATATATAGAACAAAATTTCCACAGAAAAAGATGGGTTCATGGTTTCTTTTTCCTCACAAAATTTCAATAGCAGAATCATGAAATACATTTCATTATCTTGAAGAGATATTGAAGAGTCTCTTTCCAATCCAAATGGGAATTGTGTAGTGGACTTGCTAGTAGGTGTACATGCATGTGGGGAAAATTTGATGACTTTCCTCTTATATATATATTGAATTAATCTTTTAATTATAAGTGGGATTGAAAAGGATAAGGTGGGGTATCTCAAGTTCTTATCCCCTCCCAGCTCACAAATAATATTTTAACAACCATGGTCCATAAATAGAGTATTTAAAAATATGTTTTGAAGTTTAATATAGGGAATTGTACTACTTTACTCAATTAAAAAGGTTGCTAATTATATAAAAGGCATAGGCCACATGACAAAATATTGACAATGTTGCTAAATTTTAGCATTATATGTAGTAGTCAATTCAATATGAATATGATAACCCAAGTTGGATGGATTAAAGTATGAATTAATTGCAGGCACTAATGTCAAATAGTAAGTGAACGAGGAATGATGATAAAAATATTTAAATGTTATAATTTTTGATTGGATTGCAATCGATTGTGTCAAGATTTAATTATCACCTACATTACATTTTTTCACTGGAGATCGAGAGTAGTTTAGCATGTAACAATTTAAACCTGAGATGCATAATAGCCGGTAAAAAGGTTGACCTCAATTTTACGTGATTTTAGTTAGTATTGTAAGCGGACTGTTGTATGTACCTTTATGTAATTACAGTAGCCAGTAGGTGTTGAGAGACTATGTTATGAGTGTTCATCCCACATATCTAAGTGCAATAAATTGATGTGTTATATTGATGTGGTAACTAATTCTTAGAAATGGAACTTTTGAGGAAAAGGCAAAATTTAACTGGCGGTGGGCTTAAAAAGACAATATTACTAGGTCATGCCTGCCAGAAATGTGCTAACAAATATGTTGTTGTATATGTTATGTTCTTGTTTGGTTTTTGTATATGTCATGTTCTGTTATGTTCTATCCCAAAGCCAACGAAGATGTTGTATGTCGGTATATATATATATATATATATATTATGTTCCCAATGCAGTTATTTAATACTTAGGAGGGCTTAATTTGTGAAAATAGAATACTGCACTTAAAATATGAAAAACAATATTTTTATCGCTTTATTTATGAAATGATTATACCAAATACAATAATAAATTATACATTTTTAGAATACATAATTTAATAATACATTCAATATAAATAATTAATAAATAAAATCAATAAATATAGCATTGCTGTTCGAACTTTATTGCCACGTACAAAAGATATCGATCAAATTTTGGTAGATGAAAGAATTTTGGTTTCGTTGGAAAGCAATTCCTTCTCAACTGTCACATAAGTTTGGTGCTACCAAACCAATGGCTTGGGGAATAAAAATATGCCCTCCCAATAACTCCCATAATGCATGGAAAGTCAAGAATATCTATTATACTCATATATTATACATTATTTGACAGAAAAATAAAGTTGCTTTAACAATAGGTCTACCTACCCTTCAATTCCTTATCTTGTAAACATAATGCGGAAACTTTAGGAACTGTTTATTAATTAAGTCTTTATATTAATAATGCATGATTGATATTTTTCAGGAAAAATTAAAAAAAAAATGTAAGAAAATGGCAACTTCACTACTTTAAAGTTTAGATAAGCTACTAAAAAGGCTATCCTCCAATTAAGATCGATGGTTTTTTTGTCACCAAAGCCAATATTGGAACTCAAAATTTTGTCAGCAAAGAATGTTATTTAAATGTGGTACAAAATTTTAGTGATGCAAAAAATTTTAGTGACGATAACATTTTTTGTCACTAAGAAATTTTTTAATGATGAATCTTAATAATTACATAGTTGTGAAATCTAGATGGAACTATTGGATAATGGTGTCCAAAAGATACGTCTCATCACTTTATCACTTAATAAACTCTAGTCAATGATTAAATTGAAATTTATAACCAGAATGTTAACGACTACATAAATGGAGTAACCTTTATGCATTGTTTTAAAGAATTTTAAATCATACTGATTATAATCTAAATATACAAACATCTCTATTGCCTTTTTCTAAAACTTGCTTTTGCTTTTAATCCGCCGGATACGAAGAATGTGCATTTTGTCACATCATCCGAGTTGCAAAACTAAATTAAATTAATTGATTTGTGAAGCGTGAGTTACGTATAGTCTTACAAATTTTGCTATAGCTATATTATAATGGCACAAGGCTGGGCTTCAATTCAGGTCTTTTGTGGTGTATAAAAAATCAATGTGGATAATGATATGTTCTTCTTGAACAGTGACTGGGCCATTTATGATCCATTAGGTAAAGCAGGCCCACTGGCACACTTTATATATATTTGAAAAAAGTGGCGGACCGCAACGCATGTAGAATTTTTGTTTAGTATTTCGATCTTCACATATTAATAATTTAATATAAAATAGAAAAAGTATATCTAATAAAAATTAGTCAAGTGGTATTAACATGTATTTGAGGTCACGCATTCAAACTCATTTTTAAGAATTACTTTAATTGTAATTTTTAAAGCATAAATGATGATTTTATAATTTTGCAGACTTACTAAAAACTTTCCATCTTGCTTCATATATAATATAAATATATATATATACACACTAGCTTTTTAAACATAGCTGATACGCGTACAATTCATATA
Organism: Lonicera japonica; assembly: GCA_021464415.1. Taxonomy (NCBI): domain Eukaryota; kingdom Viridiplantae; phylum Streptophyta; class Magnoliopsida; order Dipsacales; family Caprifoliaceae; genus Lonicera; species Lonicera japonica. Next base: position 97,749,313 of record CM038463.1, on the reverse strand, counting down.
TAATTAAGGTGCGCATTTGAAATTCAAGAAATGTGACACGATTCTAAAATGGAGTTGGCTTAATTTGTATTTATAAAAATTAGACATTTAAGTTTTGCTTTATATGCATGTGTTTTATTTAATTCAAAACAAATAATAGCTATCAAATGCATATTTAGTTCAATCGTAAGTTATTTTCTTTTCTAATTTAGAGTTCACGAGTTTAAGTCCCCGAGAACTGTGTATTTATTTAACAAACAAAACGTAATGGCCAAAATAGAAAATATAAAAAGAATTGTTGTCATAATCATTTTTATCACTTTAAATTTATATTATATATAAATATCTATACTACATACGGAAGACCGATATATATATTCTAAAGTGAGCAGGATAGTAGGCTTATGAAATTATAAAATTACCCTTCGTGTTTTTTATGTCAAAAATTTAAAAATATCCACAATAAAAAACACCAAATGTTTTTTTACTTTCCTAATTTTGATTCAAGAGTCTCGATTTAATTTAGTGCATTTTAAAGAAGCACTATTTTTAACATAATTAATAATCATGAACACAACAATTTTTTTGCCCTATTTAATATATTAATTATGTCTAGCAAAATACCAAAATTTTAATTTAAACATCTCAAAAATAAAAAGTGAGCTGGCTATGTACATTTTAGTACAAAAGGTCTACCCACTTAATTTATTAGTGACCATGATGGGCACCAATCTAATAATTGTCTTGACTTTTGTAACTCTTAAGTGGCTTAACCGCAATTTGGATTGGATTTGCCGACACTCTTTTGCGGTGGAGTTAGAAAAGGCCACTATTATATAAGTTCAATTTGTTGAAACATCTATTCTTTTTAGATCAACTTGCTAAAAACTCTGTTGTGTGCTTTAACACAAAGCATATATATTGAATTATCAATGATCATTTTACACAACAAAACAGCTTACTTCCATGGTTTTAATTTGGGATTTTTCAATAAAGTACTATATATATATAGTCTAAATTTTTGTACCTACAAGCCGTCTATAGACAAACTAGTCTTTTATCGACAAATTTTCATCATCAAAACATTAGAAGATATTTTCAACAAAAAAAAAATCATTGCTAAAAGTGCGGTGCAGTTTATATATAAATAATTTGCACCTACATATATATATATATATATATATATAATTTCTTATACGGACTAAACCCTTTAGCAATGAGTTTTCATCGCTGAAAACACCTCCCCAATATTTTAGTAACAAAAAACTGTTGCTAAAGGTTCTAGTCTGTACAGATTGATTCGTCTAAAAAATGTACTATATATATTGATATAGCAAATAGGTCCAAAATTATTCAAATTCTTTTATTTATATTAAATTTAATTATATTAACTTGGCGCTTCAAGTTGGACAAATACATATTCACGTTGCATATTTATAATAATGGTGTATGATTTTTAACTTTTCTAAAATATGTTTTTGTTTTTGTTTGAATAGATGGTAGGTGGAAGAAATGCCTGAAAACTTTTCCATTTTTTTTTAGTTCATTAACCCTATCAAGGGAAAATACATATTTGATTTATTTATTCATTCCATGACGCATGGTGGACTGGTGGTAATACGTGGTGGCAACGTCAATGAAAGTAGTCTAACAATTGTTAAACGAAAAATAACGTTAACGCAATATATATAAAATAAATATAAATATAAAATTTAGATATAGGCGACATATAACATCACAAAAGTTACCATTACGTCCACCATGCAACAAGATCTAAAGTAATTAAGTATATGTTTTTTAATTTCAATTTAACAAAATATAAACAATGTCTTTGATAAAAGTTTTAAGTTTGTATGAATTAGAAGAGATATTTAATAATCGAATATATAGAAAAAAAAAGTTTCCTTTTTTTGACCGGACAATATGAATACTCAGAGGAAATATTCTCCCAAAAAATACAAAATTGCAACTTTTAATTATTTTGAAATCATGCTTGGACAATATGCTGCTTGAAGTTTTTTTTACTTTATAAGTAAGGAAAATTGCTCGCTTGATTAACTATTTGATCAATTACATTTATAAAAAAACAAAAAATGTGTCTATTGTACAACACAATAATGGAAATGCTAGAGAAATTTTGACTCATGGTAAAACAAATGATGTATTAAATAAAAATATGTTTTTTCCACAAAGATATCATGATAATTAATTCCGCATAACCCAAAATTGCTTTATTAATGGGCAACGTTAAATACATATATTTTTTTACTTGGTTTCACTTTATCGGCATATATACAGCAAATGAATATGCACATACTCATTGCATATGTGCTAAGACAATTTTTTTTTTTTTTTACACACAACACTAACTTAGTGCATATGCACAAATTCGCTACATATGCATTGATGGAGTGGAACCAAATAAAGAGGTTTATGTGTTTAGTAGCACCCTTACTAATAGTACTCCCACTAATTTGTCCCATATTAATAGCATTCCCACCATTTTCCTTTTAGTAGTGGTTTCGATTTGATTCGGCATGTTTAGTTTTTGTGGGCTACTTTTTAAAAACCTACTGTTAGGATTTGGATTTTACTTTCAAATAAGGAGGTTAGGTTTATGTTCCCTTCTGTGTTCTTTGTATGCTACTAAGTTTGGCTTTTTATATTCACTTTCTTTTTTTATATTTTATAAAATACTAGCGCCCTATATTTTTTGTGGCTTTAGATTCTCTTAAAAAAAATAGTACACTATTCATTCACGATACTCCAAATCAAGAGTTCCCTTTCCTTTTTCATACATAATCGATATACCAATTTCACAATATCAAACAAGTTGTGTTACTAACCTTTGTTTAACATGAACTTGATGCATACTTAAATAGATCAAAATTAAGTTACAATATACTCTTAATTTCTTAATTTGAGATGAAGATAATAAATCCATATATTGGGCTGAAAAAAATAATATTTTTACATTTTTTCTCGAGCAAGATGCATGTACACTAATTGGGTTCATTGCCAAGTGTATACCATTTGAATCCAATATATTTGATACTCAGATATAAATGTTTGCAACGAGTTTAGATTTGTACAACCCAACTTGAGGTTAATGTAGCATTTTTACTATTAGCGCATTAAGAACATAATATAACTCAGTATTACTTTATCAATAATCTAATACATTAGTTAATCAGGTAAAACTTGTTCGAATCAACTGGACAAAGAGTCCAACCGTTTCCCCAAAATATATATGGCATGGGTTTAAGTTTGTTCAACATGAAACGGGGGGTTAATTTAGATGAAAAATGAGTTTACCTAAAATAAAAAATACTCGAATTTGAATCTTATTTGATGAACCAAACAAAAATACTCACATAACAGAGAAGGCATTCGTTTTAGCCAATCTATCCACGTAATCAGTCCTTTATAGCGTCTTCCGTTTGTTTTTCGACCTTAATTTCATTTTCAATATTTATGCAAATTATGTGGGGGCAACAGCACGTGAGAAGTTCGTGAATCACGAACCCCACCGGGTAGCACATGTAGTACGTTGCTGAACAAATAATAAAACAGCAGCCAATAAATAAATAAAACAGCAGCCCATGTTCTTGTTGTGTATTGCCATATAAAGACAAAATAAACTATGATGTTTGCATTCGAGTATTATATTCAACCAGTAGTTTGTCTATTATTGGATTTTTGCATAGAAATGATTTATTTAGAGGGAGATCTTTGTATTTGATTTTTCTCTAAATATAAATTATGTTGGGTAAGCGGGAGGTTCAGATCCACAAGTAAAGATATATAAATTATCAAAGCCGAGGTTGTATAACGAGGTAGGGTATTGTAAGGGTGTCGATCTTGTAATAAAGGATCGTAAGAAAAGATTTTATAATTTCTATAACATATAAGAGTTATGCCTCGCTTAAAAATAAGATGAAAAATAATAAAAATAATCTATTTTTGTATGCAGTTGAGTAATGTATATACATATTATTACCTTTTAAAATTTATTTGGATGAAATGCTCTATTTGTAAAAATAAGTATAGAATGGAGAGTATCACACCACGTCACTCAATTTATCTTTCAACTTTTCTCAAAATCATTTGTTTTACCATAATTAGAAATTATGTTATCAAACCAAAACTTAATTTTTTTTATTTACTTTTGAATACAGAAAACAACATGCAATCATTATTAAAGGTTAACTTAAGGTGTTCTAACGTATTGCACATATATTTTCTATCTTCTCATCTAATTGAAATTAATTTATTTTTTTATGTACTTTTGAACACAGATAAAAATACACGATAATTATTATAAGTTTTATAACCGAAGTGTTCCGACGTATTAGACATTTCAATTTGAAATAATAATAATTCAAATGAATGTTTTTTATCCTGTAAAATAGAAGAAAGCGTGCGTCTTGTAGATACGTGAGCACAAAAAAAGTTTAAACTGTGCTAATAATCTCGTAGTTCATTGGCATTCTCCCTTTCCTTGTAACAAAAAAATCCTGAATCTATATAAGCGTGGTTGTCGAACTATTTATATGTCCACCTATTATGATAATTGTGAATTTGTTGATTCATATTTGTGTTAAAAAAAAAAAAAAAAGTCGTATCATAAGGAAAATTATGTTGTAAAAATGTTTCACTTTGTATCAAAAGAGGCCAAGCCACGTATCAAATACTAGGAAATTATGTTTACTGTACCATTCACATTTATCCATGTGACAAATTTTTCATTCTTTTATTATTGTTTAGTATAATAGACGGGAAACTCAAATTGCTTTCCTCTTAAAATTTACTACACTTGTAACAATGATAGTTTAGCTAATTAATTAAGTATGCATTCACCGTGCCAGTACAAAGTCATTTTTGCCTAGGAGTAATGTTAAGGAGCTTAAAAATACAACAAAAATTGTGATCCAATAAATTAGAAACTCGATTACACTGGAATCTGGGCTACGTAACATTAAAGTCCCCCAACAAACATGTTTTCACAATCTTCAACCTCGCGTCCATATTGCTGTGAGTAGCAAACTCAGTTGGAGTAAGTGTATACGTGTAACTGAAGTTCGACCCAAAGGTGATAAATACACTGAGTTTAAGAAATAGTCTAAAAGAGTTGAGATTGATCTCCACGTTAACCAGAGCAAACCAAATGAAGGAACGGGCAAATATACATGTAAACAAACATCAAAAAGACAAGGAACAATAGAAATCTTGTAGCGATACTACATAAGATGCAAAAAATAATGACAAATCCCAGAATCCAAACATAATAACAGAACTAGTACTGGACAACATTTAAACTCAAACATCCCCAACCTCTCCAGTCCTCTCATTTCTCTCCAACCATTACTGTTACTACTAATTATCTTGGAGAGCCAAAATAACTAAGCAAGTTTTCTAACTCTCCTACTAAAAACTACTACTATAAACACTACTATATAACATTCCCCCAACAAATATAGAACAAGAACACACAATATATTGTCCAAACTTACCTCAGTCCCTTCACATTTGCCCCATACCTTCTTCTTCTTCCTCTTCCTCCTCCTCATAATCCTCCTCCTCATCTGCAGTAGCGTCTTGGTACTGCTGATACTCCGACACAAGATCATTCATATTGCTCTCAGCTTCAGTGAATTCCATCTCGTCCATTCCCTCACCTGTGTACCAATGCAAGAAAGCCTTGCGCCTGAACATGGCTGTGAACTGCTCGCTCACCCGCCTGAACATTTCCTGGATCGAGGTCGAGTTTCCAATGAACGTGGATGCCATCGAGAGCCCCCTGGGGGGAATATCACACACACTTGACTTCACATTGTTTGGTATCCATTCGACAAAGTAGGACGAGTTTTTGTTTTGAACGTTGATCATTTGCTCATCTACTTCTTTGGTGCTCATTTTGCCACGGAACATGGCTGAAGCGGTGAGGTAGCGACCGTGGCGGGGGTCGGCAGCACACATCATGTTCTTGGAGTCCCACATTTGTTGGGTCAGCTCAGGGACGGTCAGGGCCCGATATTGTTGGGACCCGCGGGAGGTGAGGGGGGCAAACCCTACCATGAAGAAGTGGAGGCGGGGGAAGGGGATTAGGTTTACAGCGAGTTTTCGAAGGTCAGAGTTGAGTTGGCCTGGGAATCGGAGGCAGCAAGTGACTCCGCTCATGGTTGCAGAGATCAAATGGTTCAGATCACCAACTGTGACAAGTGATAAATTAAGTGGTAATTAGAGAGAAACAACCCAAGCAATGTGACCAGTGAAGAGACAAGAAAACTGTTGGAAAATGAAAATTTTACAAGTTTTTATACATATGTTGAGAAATAGGGGTAAAACATTTCCATCACGCGTCTTTCACTTAAACCGCAAATCTAACATTCAAACACTAATGACATTTGCATGTCTAAATATGACTTTTCTAGTATTCAACAAATATATTATTTCTTTCTGATAGTTATTGATTTCTTCAATTACATCCAAGTGGAAGCTAAAGCATGATTTGTCAACACATCTATATCAACAAATATTAGATACATAGGATCAGCCATACACCAGTTACCAATCGTCAAAATATATGGGCAACATATAAATAGACCAGTGTAATATTTTGAACTGAGGTCACATGGACGTGACCTTTATAACCAGTAAAATCTGAAAAGTTGGAACCAGATAAATGACTAGTCAAGGAAAGTTTCAATGCACACATATAGTACATCATAGACTGACAGAGTATTGTGACATCAACATACACATGGCAACAACACTGAATACGTAGTACAATAATGCATGTAGCTTTTGCTCTTTCACAAAATTGGAAAACTTATTTGCATGAGATAATTTTGAACTAACCCTTTTACCACCCTTGTTATTGACAACTTTCAGAAGTAAGAAAATGGATGATGCAAAAACTTGATAAATTAGGAACATAATCAAGTAAAGGAGATAAAATAGTAAGGGTACTTACAACTAGGAGTGGTGAGCTTTAGAGTCCTAAAACAGATATCATATAAAGCTTCATTATCAAGCACCATGCATTCATCTGCATTCTCAACAAGCTGATGGACTGAAAGGGTGGCATTGTATGCTCAACAACTGTATCTGAAACCTTTGGGGATGGGAACACAGAGAATGTGAGCATCATTCTGTCAGGGTATTCCTCCCTGATTTTCGAAATCAGCAAAGTGCCCATACCAGAACCTGTTCCTCCACCAAGGGAGTGGCACACTTGAAAACCTGCAAAAGTAGGATTCTTCAGCAAATAAGCCACCACATCTCATGAAAGTTTTAGTTTGAAAATCCCTTCAAATCAAAGATAGTGTACATTGCTTATTAATACAACTGAAGTGCACAGTCCATTTGAGGATTAAACCACATGTTGACAGAAATGAAATATATATTACCCCCTCTGTCCCAGATCAAGGGGCACTGTTTGTTTTTGCACTTTTCAAGGAAAACACTAATTTCAATGCAATCCAAATGATTGAGGATAAGACCTGCTATCATGATATTTGGTATATAAGAAGGAAACCAACTTCCAATTTTGGGATGTCTGAAAAGGGAAAATAGAATCTTAATTTGTCATGGAGGAAGTATAGAAACTTGCTATTTTTCAGAAAACTATTAATAAAGCCCAGAAACAATTTGTTTTATTATAATGCTTCTTCAATTTTGAAAATTTCAGTTCAAACTTCAAAATTTAGTGAAACTTATAACTAAAACATAGAATGAAAAGAAATCAAAACTCCGAAAGAAAATAAGGATTGATCGTAGCGGCAGACAGACAGTTCAAACAAATCTTAGAACCATGCAATTTTACCTTGCAGACAGTCACAGTTCTCGGCCTCCTTTCTCACAACATCAAGAACTGAGTCAATAAGTTCAGCACCCTCGGTGTAGTGTCCTTTTGCCCAATTATTTCCAGCACCAGACTGACCAAATACAAAGTTATCAGGACGGAAGATCTGGCCATAAGGACCAGTGCGAACACTGTCCATCGTGCCAGGCTCCAGATCCATGAGCACTGCACGAGGAACATACCTCCCACAAGATGCCTCATTGTAGTAAACATTGACGCGTTCAAGTTGCAAATCTGAATTTCCAACATATTTTCCTATTGGGTCGATACCATGTTCTTCACAGACAACTTCCCAAAACTTTGACCCGATCTGGTTTCCACACTGTCCTCCCTGAATGTGAAGAATTTCCCTCATTTTTCCTGAAGACAAAAAGGAAATTAACTCAAATTCACATTAAACTACTAAAATGAAATGAAGTCAGGTTTTTCAGATTAAAAATATAAATCCTTTCGATTTAATGAAATGGGATTTAAAACTTAGGGTATGGCACTCCAAGAAAATACTCTAGCCCTCCAAAATCCACACAAATGCATGTAAAGTGCCCCAAAATTTGCATTAGAAGTGTCATTAAAAATCATGTCAGAGTGGAGTAAGTGTTTGGAGTGCTACGCAAAACTTATTCATATGTCTTACAGGTCTGAGGTACCTCAAATCAGTTAGCCTCAAACATAACAAATGTTGACAGAAAATTCTAATGTGAAAAGAATAGAAGAAGTAAAATCTATAAGCAGTTTGAGAACTATTCTAGAATTCAAAACATCAAGCAAAACTACACAAGTCTCCAAATGTTATTCACAGCACCATTAATCTGCCAAATAGGCTTCAACTATGAGGTGCAGAAAATAGAATAATCTGAAGTCTGAACAGATCATTAATGCAATAAACTTAAAAACACAATTACCAATAAATTATGTAAAATATCACCAAAATCAAACTGAAGACAAGATTTTCGATGCAAAATTCTCAAACTGAAGACAGACAATAAGCATACAACACTGAAGATATATCTATGCATTTAGACATACAATAAACTTACAACACAAATGACTGCAATGCAAACTGGAAAATTTTCAAAAAATGATGCACAGATCGAGACAAAGTTAATAGAATATGAGATATTAGACATACATAACAGAAAAGTTTCGAAAAGTTTCAGAGATATGTCCATAGAACAAGCTCACACAACTGAATATTCAGTAGAAAAACGAAAGATTCATGTGATTTTAGGTACAATTTCCCATGATGCTGATATTCAAATGATTTCCAAACACATAAATAGACCTACAATAAGCACTACAACACAAATGATTACAATGCAAACTGGACAAATTACCAAGTGATTAAGTATGATTTATTTATATTAAATGCTCAATCAAAAAGATTTCCAAACACATATCTATTCATTTAGACAATCAATAAGAACTACAACACAAATTATCACAATGCAAACCAGACAAATTTCAAAAAATGATATACAGATTGAAAGATCAACAATTCAACACTCAAATTGTTACAACAACACGCACAATGCACAAAAACACATTATGTAGGAAAACAGAAGATCCTACACAGATCTAGATGAAATTAATAAAAAATTTAGACATAATACACAAATGATTACAATGCAAACTGTACAAATTTCATTTTAAAAAATGATATACAGATTGAAAGATCTATTAGAATTGATAATGTTCATAATTAAAAAAATTCCAAACACATCTATACAGCACAAATGATTAGAATGCAGAGCGAGAAATTTCAAAAAAATGATTTACAGATTTCAGATCTAAGAACAGAGAGTAGACAAGTACCTGTTAGAATAGAAGATTGTAACGAAATCGAAGATAGATCTGTACAATATCACCAACAGAGCGAGGAGAGACTGACTGTGAGTGGGGAATCCACAAGTACCCTAGGGGGATATTTATATAGATCAGATATTCAGATTTGTCTGAACGACCATATCTGACGGATGAGGATGTTTCCCTCCTAATCTCTTTGTCTGCCGTTCGATGCCGTTGGATTATGCAAACCGACGGTCAGGATTAGGGTTTACGCGCGTATTTTATGTTTTTGAACACATAAATCTTCTTTCAAAAAATACGGAGGTGTTTTAAACATTGGGACCTACCATTTGTTGAACTGAACTGCCCACGTGTCACGGGGCGTCCTTTGATGGCACAAAGGAGGCCGCGTGAACGACCGTGCTAACCGATAGCACGGTTGAATGTGATCGAATTTTATTAACAATCGATGAACAACATGCAACAACAGTAATTTGAAAGAGAGCGTGAGCATAAATTGAGATTACTTCATTGCAAGAAAATTAGATTACATGGAAAGCTATTACAGTTCGAAAGAAAGTAAGAGCTTGAAAGCAAGTGCTAAACAACGTGCACTGGTAGGCAACTCGGGTGTGAGGCAGATAGTCTTATCCCCACATATAACCACTTAATGAAAATACCAGAGTGGTAGCAGTGCACGTTGGGTCTTACAAGTTACAAGGAAACTATTACAAAGGAAATGAAATGCAATTACAAGGAAAATTCCTAAATCTAGTTACATGGAAACAACAATATTTACATAAGGGAAACCTAAACAGAATAATAAAACTAGATGCTGTGCTGCGCTCGGGCGCGTGCACGGTGCCGATGAAGCGCAACCGATCATTGCCTGTTGGGCCGTGCTGCGCTCAGGCGCAAGCACGGTGCTGATGAAGTGTTGTCGGTGTCGGTCACGAGTGCTGTTGGAAGGCACCCCGTGACATCCTCCCCCACCAGAGCTGTTGACGCCCTCGGCAACTGGTTGAGGTATGCTGTGATCCGTCCTGGAAGGCCGATAAGTCTGATGCTCTTTCCCAAGTGTTCTCTTCTGGGTCTCTTCCTGCCCATTTGACAAGGAACTCTTGGTGTTGTTTGCGAGAAGCTGTGACAACTCGATCAGCCAGGATGGCTTCCACTGATTGCTTCCCCTCTGCTCTTTGCTTTAGCCCTGGACGACTAGACTCTCCCCGGGATGGATCAGGTTTGTGTCAGCAAAATATGGTTTCAGCATGCTGACATGAAATACTGGGTGAACCTTCAGCCAGCTAGGGGGTTCAATCCGATAAGCCACTTTCCCGATTTTCTTCACAATTCGAAGCGCGCCCCCTCATATATTTTGCAGAAGGCGTGGGTCTCGACCCCTCAAGAACTTCCTATCTTGTGGAAGGAGCTTCACCATTACGAGATCTCCTACTTGGAACTCTAACGGTCGCCTTTTCTGATTCTGCATACTTCTTCATTCGATGGGTGGCCTTCTCTAGGTGCGAACGAGCCAACTCAATATTCTGCTTCCATTCTTCAGAGAAGTTGCGGGCTGGGGCTCTAGGGGATTTCGACGTTGGCATCGAGTTGGCGGTGTGAGGAAGGATTGGCTGTTGTCCCATCACTATATTCAAAAGCACTCTTGCCTGTCCCAGAGTTCTTCTGGGCATTGAAGCACAATTGAGCCACATCCAATAATTTAACCCAATTTCGTTGAGTTGCACTGGCAAAGTGGCGTAGATATTCCTCAAGCATTGCATTGTATCTTTCAGTTTGTCCATCGGACTGAGGATGGTAGCTGGCTGGAACTCATACACAACTTGGAGCCGAGAACCTTGAAGAGTTCCTTCCAAAAATTTCCCGTGAATCGTGAGTCCCTATCACTGACAATGCTTCGAGGGATCCCCAATATTTAACCACATACTTGAAGAATAATTGTGCAGTCTCCTCACCAGACGTGTTCTTCGGAACCGCAATGAAGGTGGCATATTTCGAGAACCGATCAATGACCACGAGGATGGTTGTCAAGTCCCCCACTTTGGGTAGGCCTGATATAAAATCAAGTGAAATGCTCTCCCATGGTCGTTTCGGGATGGGTAGTAGGGTTCCAATAACCCTGCTGGTTGTCTTCGTTCGATCTTATCCTGTTGACAGATGAGGCAAGTTCTAACATAGCTCTCGACATCATCTTCCATTTGGGGCCAATAATAACCTTGCTTGAGGAGAGCCAGTGTTCTTTCTTGACCAGGATGTCCTGCCCATAAGGTATCATGACACTCTCGGATTAGCGTACGCCTCAATTCCCCTACTCGAGGGACAAACACTCGATTTCCCTTTGTCAACACGAACCCGTCGTCCAACCAAAACTGCCGCGTTTTCCCTTCTCGATCATCTTCAATAGTTGAGCGGAAACTGGATCTTGCGGTAGCGCATTTTTGATTTTTCCTCGAATTTCAGTTGATACTTGACTATCGATTCGAAGAATGGCATTAAGGAACGCATTCGCCTGTTGGTTGAACTCAACTATACGGCTCAACGCATCCGCCACTTGATTGGTCGAGCCTGCTCTTTATACTCCATCCAGAAGTTGAATTCCGCTAGCAACTCTTGCCACCTCGCTTGTTTTAGAGCTCAATTTCGGTTGACTAAGGAAGTGACTAACTGCGGTGTTATCTGTTTTCACTAAAAATCGAGAACCGAGAAGGTAATGCCTCCATAACCTTAGACAATGAACCACAGCGAGCAACTCTTTCTCATGGGCAGAGTACCTCTTCTCCGTGTCATTGAGCTTTCGACTCTCATAAGCTACCGGGTGATCTTCCTGCATTAAGACTCCTCCTAGGGCTGCATCCGATGCATCGGTATGCACTTCAAACGGCTTAGTCACATCTGGCAGCGCAAGAACGGGATCTTCGGACATGGCCCTCTTCAGAGCATCGAAGGCAGCTTGGCAACTCATCGTCCAATCCCAAACTTTCAACTTCTTCAAGAGTTCCGTTAGGGGCATTGCAATACTAGAGTAGTTCTTCACGAACTTCCTATAGTAATTGGCGAGTCCCAGAAAAGAACGAAGCTCGGACACATTCGTGGGCGCCCCGCCACTCCTGTATGGACTTTGACCTTAACCGGATCCATCTGCACTTTTCCCTGTTCAATGATGTGGCCTAAGAACTTGATACGTTTCTGCGCAAAGGAACATTTCGATAGTTTGAGATACAACTCATGCTTACGAAGTCTTTCCAATACCCTCCTCAGGTGCTGTTCATGTTCCTCCATGCTTTCGCTAAAAACACAATATCGTCGAGATAGACCACGACAAAATCGTCCAAGTAATCCCTGAGAACTTGATTCATCAGAGTGCTGAAGGTAGCTGGAGCGTTAGTGAGCCCAAATGGCATAACCAAAAATTCATAGCTCCATATCTTGTGACACACGTGGTTTTTCCCTCGTCCCCCTGCTGCAATACGAACTTGCCAATATCCGGATCTGAGATCAAGTTTTGTGAATATTTTTGCCCGGCTGAGTTGATCGAAGCAATCGGCCACTAGAGGGATGGGATAATTGTTCCTTATAGTCACCTTGTTAAGAGCTCGATAATCGACACACATTCTTAAAGAGCCGTCTTGTTTCTTCTGGAAGAGGACAGGAGCTCCATAAGGCGATTTGGCTGGTTGCACTAACCCCGCATCCAGTAGCTCCTTCAGCTGTTTCCGAAGTTCTGCTAGTTTCGGGTTGAGACATTCGATACGCCGCACGAACTGGAGGTTTGGTACCTGGCAGAAGAGAAGTTCATTTGATGATCTATTTCTCTACGAGGAGGTAACTTCTTTGGAAGATTCTCGGGCATCACATCTTCAAATTCGGTTAACACTTGTCTAATGGATTTCGGCAATGGTCCCGATGTCTCTTGAATTTCATCCCATTTGAGTGCAGCACAGCACAAAGTGGGATTGTCGTGCTTGATGCCCTTCTTCAATTGGATTGCCGATAAAAACTTCCCACTGCTTGACCGGGGTCATCACCGGGATAAACGCATGGATTCTTGCCGAGCATCATGAGGCTATTTGTGCTGGGCATGACGCTAGCCTTAGTTTCTCTCAAAAACTCTAACCCCAAGATAACCTTGAAATCGTCCATTACCACAACCGAGAAATTAGTTCTCCCTTCGTAAGGACCGACTTTTACTAGCACAGATTTCGCCATTCCGGCGACAGGTTGAGCGGCTGAGTTGATGGCCTTCACGCGACCCACTCCTTTTTCTAAGATAAGGCCTAACCGTTCAACTTCAGTGCTCGCCAGGTAGTTATGTGTCGCGCCTGTGTCCACCATGGCCTGAATCGGCTTTCCATTGATCTTGATATCCACATACATCAGACCATTTCTTTGAGGACTCTTCCGATCGATTGCTTTCCCTTTTGAGGATGGTTCCACCTTCCCTTCTTGTCGGGGATCTTCTTCAACCGTTACTGCGTTGCAAGAGTGAATGAACTGCCCCTGATAGGCACCCAATGATGCTCCCTCATATTCCTCAGTTTCTTCTTCAGACTCGGCGTGGTCATTTTGCTGAGTGCGATAAGATTGCCCCGAGGCGGCTGGGGCTTTCGGAAGCATGCCGCCACCCCTGGCGACGAGAGCACTTAGGAGTTGTTTATCGGGGCAATTGGCCATAAAATGAGCACCGTGACACAAGTAGCACGTTCCGGGGCTGACGGGCTTTTTCCCATTATTGCCGGTTTGGGAGTTCCCTGTGAACTTGTTCCCATTCTTGTGATTATTTTGCTGGGTAAATGGCCTGGTGGGTGTGTTGCCTCTCCAATCAGGTCTGGCAGGAGAATTCGGTTTTCTCTCCCCCGCATTCTTCGTTTGCCCACTTCTTGGGACATTTGATTTAGGACCGGTGGTGTAATCTTGCAGGCTTTCAGCAGCTGATATGGCTTGAGTTTAACGTCTTTACTTGCCTACGATTTAACTCCGTTTTGGCCCACGGTTGTAACCCGATCATGAAGAAGAATAGTCTATCAGCATCATTCATATCGTGGATATCTAGCATGATGGTGGGTGAACGCATTGACGTACTCCTTGATGCTCCCTGAGTGCTTCGTTTGAAGGAGTTCTTGTCGTGCGTTGTGGGAGGTGTTTTCGGGAAGGAATCGATCACGCAACTCCTTTTTCAGATCCTCCCAAGTGCTAATCTCGCACTCCCCAGCTTGAACCTCGTTGTACTTGTTCCGCCACCATAATTTGGCATCCCCGGACAAGTACATGGACGCAGAGGAGATATCTTCGTTTCCTCCTCGTCGACCTTTGTTACACGGAAGTATTGTTCCATGTCAAAAACGAAATTTTCTAATTCCCTAGCATCACGAACACCAGTGAATGCTTTGGGTTCGGGCACTTTTATCTTCGTACGCTCCCCACCCCCAACTGGTGAGTTAGCGACCGCCATCGACAATATAGTCAATTTCTGGGCGAGTTGATCGATTTCAGTTCTCATCTCATCCATCATCTCCCCAAAGTGACCCCCTGGTGGGATTCCCTGAAGATTTTGGAGGCCTTCCTCCAAATCTTGTATGCGATCGATTAGTGCGGGTGAGCTACCCGATGCATCCCCTGCTGGGGATAGTTTGAGTGCGTAACTCCAAACTTTGCACACGATCGACGAGAGAGGGCGTTCCGCCCATTTTCTCCATTAGCGATCCAACATTTCTCTCGAGGGCTTCGATTCTCTGGCTATTGGTTCCCATCGCAACGTAGTAAGATACACCAACTGGGTTTTACAAGGCAGCAACCGGAAAAACAATCCCTCTGATTACCAACTGTCACGGGGCGTCCTTTGATGGCACAAAGGAGGCCGCGTGAACGACCGTGCTAACCGATAGCACGGTTGAATGTGATCGAATTTTATTAACAATCGATGAACAACATGCAACAACAGTAATTTGAAAGAGAGCGTGAGCACAAATTGAGATTACTTCATTGCAAGAAAATTAGATTACATGGAAAGCTATTACAGTTCGAAAGAAAGTAAGAGCTTGAAAGCAAGTGCTAAACAACGTGCACTGATAGGCAACTCGGGTGTGAGGCAGATAGTCTTATCCCCACATATAACCACTTAATGAAAATACCAGAGTGGTAGCAGTGCACGTTGGGTCTTACAAGTTACAAGGAAACTATTACAAAGGAAATGAAATGCAATTACAAGGAAAATTCCTAAATCTAGTTACATGGAAACAACAATATTTACATAAGGGAAACCTAAACAGAATAATAAAACTAGATGCTGTGCTGCGCTCGGGCGCGTGCACGGTGCCGATGAAGCGCAACCGATCATTGCCTGTTGGGCCGTGCTGCGCTCAGGCGCAAGCACGGTGCTGATGAAGTGTTGTCGGTGTCGGTCACGAGTGCTGTTGGAAGGCACCCCGTGACACCACGCCATGGTTTAAAATCCGGATGCATGTGTGTCTGCTTACACATCAAAAATTAAAATCTCTCGAGTAAATTACGCTAGAGGATATTAAAATATTGGTGGAGGTATTTGTATTTTTAATATATTTTTAAAACATATATTTTTTTTATTTGGTCTTTGACAACTAAATAAAATATATATTATTCAGTTGCGAAAAATTAAATATAAATTTAATAACACCTTACTAGGTTGTTAAAGAACGGGTATATAAATTTATACTCGCTAACAAATACTTTACTCGATTGCGAATGATCGAATGAAAGTGAGAATGTTACTAAGTATTTTTGGGGTGCCAATATAACCATCCTAAAATATTGAGTTATTTTAATTTACTTACTAAATTAGTAATTATGTTGATTCACTGATTAAATTATTTAATTGTTTTGGTTTACCACCTAAACTATTAGCTGTTTTGATTTACCCATTAAATTATTTACTTATTTCGATTTACCCACTAAGCTGTCCATTTGTTTCGATTTATCCTCTATATTATTAATCGTTTCGATTTACACACTATTAGTAATCGTTTCGATTGAACCACTTTATTATATATCATTTTTCTATAACAAAACACATTCCTCCAATAAATTTTACCAAAATTAAACGTCCATTGTATAAAATTGAACAAGTTGACCTATTTTATAACTAAAATGACCAAAGTAAACCTAAATGAAGTCGATCATTGCTATGCATATGGCTTCATTATATCCAGTTTAGCATGCAAATCGAATGAAATGGACAAAGTGGTACTCGCTCTAAAATTAAATAGCTAAAGTGATTCGTTTAAAATTTGATGACCGTATTGAATCCAACGTTTAATAGCCATTTGGATTCTTTACTCTTGTTTTAATTTACCCATTAATTATGTCAGAATCGGTTTAAAATGTTGATAGAATTGGACATATACACTTTACGTGAGAGGAAAAATTGGTCTTCCAGCACCTTAAATGTGAACCGCCATGTTCAATTATGTCAACATTTTAAATAGATTCTAACGAAATTAATGGGTAAATTGAAACAAATAAATAAATGAGCGTGTAAATCGAAATAATTAATATCTTAGTGGGCAAAGTGAAGCACTCAAATAATTTAATGGGTAAAATCCAAACAATTAATAATCATATCATATCATATCATATATAATATAAAGTAAAATGCTCTCGTTTGATGAGAGCATGACATGTTGCACATAACAAATATGCTTTAATTTATCTATTTTTTTCTCAATTTTCTAATAATATAATATATTTTATCTAATTTCATTTATCTTATTATATAGTTAGTAAAATGGATAACCACATTGTACATGTGGTACGTTATTAACACGTCTTCATAATTAGCCCCGCTTAATTTCTCTCTCGACGGTTTCTTTCTCTATCCTGGCAGTTAAAGTATAATCCTTGCAACGCATGTTTTAATCACCATTACTCGTATTGACAATATTTTTTTGTGTGAATTTAAAGCATGAAGGGGCAAGACCGTAAGATTAAGCCCGAGAAGGGTTCAATACTACTAAAATGGCTTTTAATATTATATAATAGTAGATTCAAAATTCTTCTCCTATAATTTTATACTAATTACTCTCTTTCTCATAGTCTACAAAAAGTTATTTTATATTCAAAATTTTAATAAATATAATAAATTTATTGGGTTATGAATTATAAAACTTAATTGTGTATATTTATGAATAGATTTATGATAATTAATTATTTTGTAACAAAAAATTTTATGAGGCTTTATGGGATTAATTATAAGATTTATGATGGTTAAATGTGCATTAGATTTTTTTCTACTATATAAAGAATCTCAATGGTGGGAAAAATTATCGAATAATTATCTTACTCTTGATTATATATATATATATATATTCTTTATAATTATCATGAATTTTTTACAAGTTTTTTGGGTAAAGTGATTGTACTGGTTATTATTGTACACGATCTTCTAGATGTGCATATAAAAGAGATGAAAAGTTTAAATTTGCATTTTTTTTTCTTTATTTTCTTACAATTTTCAGTACTTACATCCTATGGGTCTTACGGGTAGTATAAGGAGATGTTTTGATCAAAATTCATTTTTGAATTTTCGAATTGTGAACATTCTTACATGTATGAGGTACCATTCATTTATGTTTGTATATGAATTTATAATGTATGATAGTTGCACTAAGTTCACATAACTGTTAGTTGTATATTCTTACATTTTGCCTCTCAAAAGAATTCATTATTACAAATTTATTATTATTAGCTTGAACAAGAGATTAGTATACAAAGAAAAATGAGTGAAAGTACAATGTATTTATTTGTTCCATTTGAATGAACTACCAAAGATACGAGCATATAAGTATTAGTAATTAGATTATTCCCTTTAATTTTTCAAAAACATATAGCAACGAAAGTAAAATAAACTTACTATTTGCATCAAGCCATCATTCCATTTTAAAATAAATGTTTATATCTGTAAAATAAATATATAAAATTATACGTATGTTGCTTTCTAGAATATATATTGCATTTGTCTATGATCTAAATTGTGAGAATTTTTTTTCCATACAAGTGGTGAACAAGAATTGGGTGGTTTAAGGAGAAATAGGCATGGGTTAGGGAGTTCAAACATCGTACTTTTGAAACATAAAATTAGAAAATATTTTTTACGGTGCGGATCATCTTTCTTTGTTGAGACATAATTAATGTATTAGAAAAATTAAATTTTTTCTTAAAATAAGAATCGACCATAAACCTACTATCATTTTCTATTATTTTCAAAATTCACCCTTTAGATTTTTTTCATTTAATTATTTACCATAGTTGTAAATATATATATATATATAAATCGATTATGCTTCGCGCAAACTGTAAACTAGTTTAATGGATAAATCAAAACAACTACAGAGCTAAATCATTTAAACAATTAAAAGTTTAGTGGATAATTGAAAAAACTCAATAATTTAATTACCTTAGGTGTAATTTAACCAAATCGCTTTAAAGAAACGTTGAAATAACTTAAATTGTTACTCAAATTTTAACATTAACTTTATTTAAATGAGTTCTTGTCAAAAATAAATACTAAATAAATCTAAGTCATATATTTTTCTAACAAATGGTCTAAATTACTACTCTCCACTAAAGTTACAAACTCTAAATGAGTTATATTAATACGTCTTTTTTAAATGTACATTTATTTCTTTTGAAAAAATTTTAATAAAAAAATGATAGTTTAACGGTTAACTTTGAGTGTAGCTCCTTATAGGACCTAGGCACCGATGCATAGGCGGAATCCGACTAGGGTGGAGGTGACGAAAAGAGGGAAGCCTAAAATAAATAATTAGGTATAGTAAGCCATTCTGACTTCCTTAAAGAAAGAATAGTCAACATCATGGAAGTAATGAATACAACAGCGCCCCTAGCACGAAAAGTGAGATCTTGCATGTCTTATTATTTTCTGCATGCTCGCCAGTAGCCTTAAAGGCCATATGTTCTGTTGTTATTAAAAAAAGTTTTAAAAAGACTACTTCATGAAGATTTCGAATCTCTTTTCAGGCAATTGGAAGGTTTGCAGAACCCTGAAAAAATATGAATTGTCAAGCTACTATGTTGGGGTTATACATACCAAAGTGCCTCTAACTTATTCCACACCATCTTTATATATTACATACTCTACCCCTCTCAGATACCTTTTGGCGTACATTCTTGCGAAGTCCAGCATGTCCTCCTTAGTGACCTCTCCGCTACCTTTCAATAGTAAACTAGGAGAAACGCAACAAGAGAATAGAAGACCTACTACCATAAAGAGAATCGGACGCTCAATCATAAATTAACATATTCCTTCTTATCTCATATGCACGACTTAGATTGTTAGGAATCAATTGAATCACATGAAATCCCAGATGGATAGAAGGAGCTGCGAAATCAACAAGAAATAGAGGACAAGCTTATTCTATTATGCGATACTACGCCTAGTGCTTTGTTTTGGAAATGGTCAATAAGTTTCAAACGTCGAAGGAAGTGGATATTTTGAAAATGGAATTGCCTTCCTTTCCCTTCAAAGAGGGCATTCTTTTCCAAAAGTGCCACTATCAGCTGCTTTCTGACTATTGATTCAATGGCATTTTCTTCTTTTGCTTTGCCTAATCAGTGAAATCTGGTTTCCCAATTCCTCCCTCGCAGCTTGCATTAGTTGTCCTTCGTTCCTTTACTTGCGATAAAGCAGTTTAACACTCCTCGATAAGGTTCATCATTTTTCTTCTTCGAGAATGCCTCAATCGTGAGACTTGTAGGCTCTAGTGGTAAAAGGCTACACAGTATGTGATCTTCTTCACCAGGATAAGATGGCGAGAGTAAGAAGCTTTTTTATTGCTATACATCAATTCCTTAAGATCAAATGCTTTGGAAAAAGCTTTGAATGCCCTGCCTTCTGATCCCTTGATTCAGACTCAATCTAAATAGACTTTGGATCTTTTTCCAGCTATCTCCCTAACTTCGCCATCCTCTAACCTTTTTCCTATATCATATAACAAGATTAACTCTATTTCTTTCCTTTTTTCAAGCTTCCTCGAATCCCTTGCCTTAAACGACCGATCAAGGGGCTTACCTTTTTAAAAGAAAATGACTTAAGCAATTTTCTTTATCAATTCGCCCCTTCACCAAAAAGAAATGCTTATTGCACTTTGACTCATATCAAACGACTTAAACGCAGTTTTTTCTATGGATACGAATAAACCAAGCTTACTCTTTGTATCCTGCTTAGCGTCCTCTTCGCATTCTTTATTAAATCTAAAAGCCTTCAATCTCTTAGTATCCCTTCTTTCTCTTTTCGATTGGATTGAGAGTCTCTATTCTTGAGTGAGCTCCTTTGTGTAATACGGTCACAAGAATCTCACTATAAGCCACTTGCAAGAAAAAACCCTAGATTAAGAGCCGATGTTCAACATGCTTTAACAAATGGAGTAGTAGGTACCTTATTGCCATTTTTTTGGGGTACTTTTTGATCCGCTGTCCTGCTCCAAGACTGATACTTATTAGCTCGATTATTTTAATTCTCCTTACTTGACTAGCTCACCATCACTAAATATCGAACATCATGATCGAGATTTCTAATGCGACTTCCTTGCTTTCCCTTGAGACAGAAAATCTCATATATAACAGGTGGAGTTCTATCTTTCTTCATCTTCCTTCTTTAGTCGATCAAGAAACCTAAGGCCCAATAGTGCTGAGTCCCCGAGGGGATGCGAGTCGGTAACCTGTAGGTCTAAGATCCTAAAAAAGAGTGTTGAAGTTAGTTGAATGTGAAATTTGATTAATGTTCAATTTAATTAAATGAACCTTCAGTAAATTAGATAATTCTGTCGAAAATTTCTTTATTCATCCGAGTTCGATAGTTGATCAAGAAAGCTGCAACCCAATCGTGCTGAGTGTTATACATTCGAGTCTTAAGCGTCAAAACAAAAACGAGAGTCACGCCCCGCCTTAAGAAAGAGGCTTAAGTCATCGCTTTAAATCCTACTTTTTTTTTGGTATGCCGCTTTGCGAGCAGAGCGAATTCACATAAATCCAACCTAAGATCATGAATCTCCTTATAAGTCTTAGCCTTAATGGCCACTTACTCTCCTCTATCAACAGCAACTTACACCGTTCCCCTGACCGCATTCTCAAAGGGGAAACAATCCATCATTTACAAATAGTCCTAATTGATCAATTTGATACCATTTTTTAACAAAGATTGATTCTCGTTCCCGAAAACTGGAGTACATATCATATTTTAAAGGAGATTCTTATGAATGACGAGAAATTTTTTCAAGATACCATATTTTTTTTTGACCTTATGAGAGATGTCGCTCTTACCGAAAATGCATGTTGGATTGAAACTGCCGTAGATTTTCTCAATTTTTGTAGTTGAGATTTTTGATAAAGAATGCTTTGAATTCCAAGTGTGATGTCCAAGAGAAAAAGAACAAGAGGAAGAATCGACGAGGAATCTAGATCCCTTATAATTAAGGATTCAATTCTTGTTGCTAGTAAATTTTTTTATGAGAAAAGAAAATTCTAATTTTAAAAACAAGTACTTTAAAATGACCATGGTTATCAAATCATTGAACAAGTTCTCATTCCTTGGGAATCTACAAGATCCATTCATTTTTTTTGTCTGACAGATGGTTAGAACTATTATAATATTTGAGAATATTTTAAATTGATAGTTACATTTTCTTTTGTAATATTATATATAATATATCGAATCTTGTAATAGAAAAATAAATTATATTATCAATTATAAGTCATATAACGAAAAAAAAAAAAACTTTGAAATTCAACTACCACTATAAAGTTAATTTCACATATAAATAATTAAATAGCAGACGTTAATTGTACTCTAAAGTAGAAGACCAACAAATGTTTTATATTCTATAATACCTTACTAATTCAATAAATCATTGGGAACAAATTATACAATGATCCGTGATCCAAGAAAACGACCTATGCATTAATTAAGATCCAACTCTCGTTCTCTTACCATTATTTTGTTTGTTGCCAATTTTTCCTAAGGATTGAGATAGGGTTGGGGAGGGGGGGGGGGGTTTCCTAGCAACAGGGCACATGAAAAAAAGCTGTCGGCACGTGGATTTGCCAATCAATCAAATCCTCATGTTATTGTGATTTTGATTTGTCATTTAGCATGTGAGTTTATATTATTATTATTATTCAAGTGCAAATTGTTAAGTGAATAATATTTTTAATTTCATTGCAAATAAGTAAGAGTCATTAACAATTTTAATAGTAAGTATCCTGTAAATTCATCATAGAAGCATTATATGATGTTTCGAGAAAAACTTTCAAAAGCACTAAAGAAAAGAATAACACTTTTAACTTGTCCAGAATTTTCATTGCTTGCTTTCATTTTCCAGAAGAAAAATACAAATAAACGATATCAATGAGGTTATCAGAGTTAAAAACTGAGAAATTTGAAAAAAATGTCAATGAATCAACTATATTATTATGTTGTTCCCAAATCATAACCAAGACACAATCCCACAAACTAATCATAACCTCTCTCTCTCAAGCTGGTTGTTGGTTCTTGTTCAGTCACCAAACGGGCCTTAGCAGGGACTCAGTAGCAACAGCTCCTCGCTGAGGATTCGAGTATTTTCTGTATATCACTTTTAGCTTGTTATCCGAGGCCGATAACTGATAGCCAACAAGTAGTTCAGCACAATTCCTGTTTGGCAACGCACAATATTAGAGAAAAAAAAAGTTATTAGTATCAATGATCCATTTTGTACTTTTTCTATCGATAAAATAAAGAAACTGTAAGATTTTACTTACTTCAGTTCAGGTTCTGAGTAACCCGTGTGCTGTTTAAGCGTCTCATTCCAAAAGGGAACGCCGCTCAGTGTGGTGCGTGCAGCGTAGACGGCTGAGGCAGCAAGCATTGATGGACAGTACATTGTGGTGGCATAATTCATCACACCAAGCTCGGCCAGATAATAAACCAGATGCTCCAACTACATAATTAACACCAAATTAGAACAAGTACGATTTAGCTAACTAACATTTGAAGAAGAATATTATTGAATGTTCTACCAAAGGGTAGATTTAGAAAAATGCGACATATATTTTCAAGAATAATTAGTCAATGTTTAACATGAACCAAAAGGAAATGTATATATATATAACTTACGTTAGGATCAATGCAAGCGGCTTTGATGAAGCGAACGAGGAACACATAAGGAGTAGGAACAGTCAAGTTCCACTCAAGCTCCCCCAAAATCCTCTTCTCCATAACCAAAACTTGCTCATGAGTATAAGCTCTATCCGATATGCACACAAAGTCATTCACCTCTGGTGCCCAAATCTCTTCGTATTTCGAGGCCATTAGCATTGCACTAATCCCCACCAGTTGTAGCTCTCTCCTCGGCACTGTCTTCTTCGCTAGGTACCGGTCCACTATGTTTATTGTGAGGTAAAGGGTCTCGGGCATAAGTTCGAATTTGTTGTGAACTTCAACTAGCCAATCGGTTAGAATGGCTCTCATCTTATCATTTATCTCGGGCTGTGAATCCATGTAATCGTGGATTCGGCTCTCGTTCTGTATTTACAATTTTAATGAAGAGTCGTTAGATGAAATTTGCCAAGAAGATAATAAGATAATATAAGATCAAGATTGTTTAAAGTTCTGTGTACCTCAGCAATCTTATAGAAGTTGTATATATCTTCAACATACTCGACAACTGCCAATTCATTATCGATATCTGAAGCATCGATATCAACAATCTGCTCCTTCTTGGGTTTATTGGCAAGCCCACATGCGGCCTGCAGCATATGGGATTGAATTAAGCACTATTTTCCTACTAATAACTTGTAGTAGAAAGTTCATAACAGTCTACAAATCAAATTAAGAGATCTACTTTCCTTTTCGGCCGGTCTCAATTAGAAGTACCATTTGTTAAAAAAAAAAAAAAAAAATTATTTAAGCTACTCTAAAATAAATTAGAACACATTTAACCAAGGTAAGTATAAATTACTTGCTAAAAAAAAGACCATTAACCAAAAATTAACCCAAACTCACAAACTCACCTTGCTTCTGGCAGTGAGAGTTGAAGTAAGAGATTGAGAAATCTTTCTTGAAGACCCTTGACCGCCCTTTTTCCGGCTCGCTTGCTTCACCTCTTCTTCACTCTCAGAACTAACATCAATGACAGCCACTGGCTTTAGTTTTGCAGCAACTTTCTTCTGATTAGCCTTTGGTGCTGCAGCAACTCCTTTGCCCCCTTTACCTGGCAAAACTCCATCCCCAACAATTGCCACATTCACATTAGCAGCCCCTACCTTCTGCAAAATTCAAAGAAGAAAGGGCACACAGAACTTATCAATACTCAATACATCGAATGATTAAAGATTTTGAAAGAAAGAGGGTGTTTGAGTTATGACGAAAGACCTTGCTGTTTTCAGCTGCTGCTGCTTGTGCATTAGCCAGTAATTGTGCACAGAAACTTCTGTAACAAAAAGAAAGATAAAATCAATACAGTGAAGTAGTATATACTCATTCATTTCAAATTAGGAGTGATATTTATGACTTACGAGTAATGACCCTTAATTTAATTTGGTACGTCTCAGATAGAAAAATGAGGCAAGCAAGAATATATATATATATTATATATATATGGAAAGGGAGACCTTGTAACAGGGCGAGAGACTTGAGGGAGAGGTTTCTCTACTAGTTTGCCGTTAGGTCCTCTAACAGTGACCACATTCCCAATATCACCTAGTGCCCGTCGATTTCTACCTTCTGCCGCTATGTTTGTTTGCTTGGCAACCCCTGGAACTGCCTCGCCTGAAATTTAATTCCATTGCAATCAATTAAGTTAAACTATATCAATTCAACTACAAAAAACCAAAACCCTTATTTTTGGTACAAGGACAATACATCTGAAATTTTTTCAAAAATAAGATCAATGAACAAAATTAACACCCACCCATAAAACCCAGAAAACAGAAAATATATTATCTTCACATCTGAAATCTGAATGTAAAACAGATAAACAAGAGGGCTATAAGAGCATCAAGCCTGCCACAACCCATCAAATCCCGACAAGGACTTGTAAATTCTATGCGAAAATTTGAAAAAATGGTCAAAAGAACGAAAAATTGAAACCCTAATTAACCTCGAAATCTGAACTCAATCAACTAGAAGGAAATAAGCATCTATTGAACCTGACCCATAAAACCCAGAAAAGAAAAATAACCTTTACATCGGGAAATTTGTCAAAATAATTAGATCAATAAATTTAGTACAAGTAAACATAAAACATAGGCCAAATCCGTGAAGTTAAACGACGTAGGTTGAATGCAAAAGAGGCAAACAAGAAGGGCAATAAGCATCAAGTAGAACAACAAATTGATATCCTAATTAACCTTGAAATCTGAAAGGACTCGATGACCAATCAATTGATTCAAAAAGAAAAGAACATAATAGGAAACAAATTAGAACGAAACTTTGAAAAATGGTCAAAAGAACAAAATTTTGAATCCCCAATTAACCTCAAAAGTATGAACTCAATGACCCATTAATTACTTCAAAAAGAAACAACTTAGAACGCGTAAACAGAATTCACAAACACACGCATAGAACGCATAAAAGAAACATCATTTGATGTTGGGCAAATTTGAAAATTGGCCAAAAGAACACAAAATTGAAACCCTTACAACCTCAAAATCTGAATTACTAAATGACCCGCCAATTATTTCAAAAAGAAACAACTTAGAACACATAAACATACATACATGGAGAGAGAGAGTATAAGTACAAGTATATATGTAGTACCTCTCTTTTGATGTTGAACTCTTGAAGCCATTGATGAACCTTTGAATCTGCTCAAGAACTCCTCCAAATCTCAACAACAGTGACGCTCCTCTTTCTCTCTCTCGCTCTCTCTAATTTCTCTCTCACATCAAATCTGTAAGAGTAATAATAATAAGGGAAGTGGGATCACAGGCCCTTTTTGAAGCTGAGCAGCCCAACGGTCTTATTTTTTGGTTTTGAAATCTCAGCCGTCAGATTTTACTGCCAATTCAACGGCTTTGATTAGCTTCCTAAAATAATATGCTGGTGCGTTCTATTGTAGCCGTTGTACTGTTCATAAGTTACCGTTAGGGGTTAATAATAAATGGAAAGTAGTGACACGCGGCATCTCACTACATAAGTATTTGAGTGGAATTATACTTTCTTTATACAAAATTAAAAAGAAATTTTGTCCCTGATCGTATTAAAGTTAATAATATTAACCTTTCGTAAAAGTATTTTTAATATTTTAAAATTATTTAAAGTGACATAAAAGTGTTATAAAATATCTATATAAAGTGTCAACAAAAATAATGTTAGAATATTAGAATGCTTTTGTGTAGTACTAATAGGGTAATGATATTGCCGAAGTAAGTTATTCTTGTCAAAGCAATATTAGAGATGAAAGGACCAAAATGTCCTTCAATGCCTCACCCATCTCTTCCATTTTTTCTCTAAGTCAATTTCACCACACTATCTTCAGCAAAATCTCCTCTTCATCTTCGACATACACATAAATCGTTGACTGGCACAGATTACCACTAATCCTCATAAAGGATGATGTGTATATATATATATATATTATTTTTAGAGAGAGAGTCAAAAGGATTTAGTGCAATCTCATGTTTATCACCGGTGCCATCCCCTTAAAGCAATTTGATCAGGGCAGATGACCACTCATCCTCATTGTCTCAAATCAAACCCACCAATACGTATATATTAAAATGGGTTTAAATCTCAAACCTAAATTATATTTGAACAATAGAGACACAAATGCAAAATGGAATCAATGAGAATTTTAGTGCTTGTGAATCATAATAAATAATAACACCGCCAAGTTATATGAGTAATCAAGATCATATCTGAACCCATTTCCCTTTTTGGTCTCATTCATACATGCACACATATATTTGATTAATCAAAATCAATTTTGAACCCATTTTTCTCTCTCTCTTTTTTTTATTTGATTTGATTTTGGTGTGGATATGATTTAGGTGCGGATGAGAGAAAGAAAATGGTGGAAATGGTTAGTTTACCAGCAACAGTGAAGCGGTGGTGGTTCAGCTGTCAAGTTTAGAGAGAAATAAAGGGGTTTAACGTTGTTGGGATAAGAAAGAAAGGGAGAGGGTTTAGAGAGAGAAAGGGATATGGATGGTGGTAGTGGAGGTGGCCTGTAATGACTCGATCCCGAGTCTAACCAGATATTTTCTGCTTTGGCACAGAGCCTCACAATTTTGTTTTTGGCGGTAGTCACCAAGACACCCCTAAAAGGCCTTTTGCTAGTTGGGAACCAATTGGGTACTTATGTCCACCTAAGAAAGAGTTAGAGTTTCACATTGATATAGTTCCTGGAACAACTCATATCTCTAAAACAACATACAAAATGGCGCCAAATGAGATGTAGAAAATGAATAAACAATTAGAGGAGATGCCAGAAAAAAGGTGCGAACCATTCTTTTTATTTATATTTATATCCATTCACTTTATTTTATACTATTGTACACATCTATTCCTTGTCATATAAGTTCAATCTTTTAAAGTGTGTATGATACAGATTCATACATCTTAGCAACTTACTATGGGGAGCCCCAGCAATTTTTTTCTCAAAGAAAGATGGCACGTTGAGGATTTGTATATATTATAGAGAGCTGAATAAAGTGACCATCAAGAATAAGTACCCACTGTCAAGGATTGGCGATCTTCCCGATCAATTGAAAGGGGCAGCTATTTTCTCTCAGTTCGATCTGAGAACTAGGTACCACCAAATGAGAGTGGAGGAAAAGAGTAGAGTGTTCCACTAACGACATTTCATACTAGATATGGATTATCTGAGTTTCCTGTCATGCCATTTGGGTGAACGAACGCACCTGCATTTTTCATATACCTTATAAATCGAAGATTTCGGCCTTACTTAAATAAGTTTGTGATAGTCTTTATTGACGACATCTTGGTATATTCGAGAAGTGAGGAATAGCGTAAAAATCATTTGAGCGAGAATAAAATCTTTACTCTAAGTTCAGTAAGTGTCACTTTTGGGAGAAACATGTGAGATTCTTGGGACATGTAATTTCCAGAGAGAGGATCGCTGTGGATCCAGAGAAGGTAGTTACTGTGAGGGAGTGGAAACAGCCTAGGAATCCAACCGAGGTGAAAAGGTTTAGCTAGTTATTATAGAAGGTTTATTAAGAAATTTTCTATTATTGCCGCACCCCTAACTAGGTTGACTCGTAAGGATGTGAAGTTCATTTAGACCGACGATTATGAGAAAGCGTTCCAAGAGTTTGAAACAACGATTGACTAAAGTTCCAATGTTAACTATTCTTATAGCAGAAGGAAAACTCGTGGTGTTTACTGACGCTGGTGTTACTGGCTTGGGTTGTGTTTTAATGCAAGATCAGAAGGTTGTTTCTTACGCTCCTAGACAATTGAAGCCTCGTGAGAAGCGATACCCTACTCATGACATAGAATTAGCAGCAGTGGTATTTGCGTTGAAAGTTTGGCGTTATTATCTTTATGGAGAGAAGTTTGAGTTATATACACACCACAAATGCCTAAAGTATTTGTTCTCGCAAAATGAGTTAAACATGAGGCAACAGAGGTGGGTAGAATTTATTAGTAGTTATGATTTTGAGATCCTTTATAAAGGAATGTGGTGGCTGATACACTTAGTAGGCAACATAGCGTGATGATTTCTCTTATGATCCAAGAGTGGAAGTCCTTTGAAGTTATAGCCTCACACGATGTTCGACTAACTCAAAATCCTAAAAAAGCTTGCATTGGTAGTTTGGTGGTTCAACCAACCTTATTGTGTAGAGTTATTCAACAACAATATACATACTCATCTCCTATGGATAAATTAAATGATTTAGTAGTTAACACTTTAGATGATTGCTAGACGAATTTATCTGTAGATTCTAAGGGGGCTTTAAGGCTACGGGGTAGACTTTGTGTACCCAATACAGCTGTACTTAAAAGGGAGATTTTGGATAAAACTCATCGATCTCGTTTCACCATTCATCCTGGTGGGACGAAAATGTATTACAGCCTAAAAAGGACTTTTTGGTGGGAAGGCATGAAAAGAGATATTGGAGAGTATGTATCTTGGTGTTATACTTGCAAGCAAGTAAAGGCGGAGCATCAATGATCGTTTGGGTTGTTGCAACCTTTTGAGATTCCAACTTGGAAGTGGGAATATATATCCATGGATTTCGTGGATGGTTTGCCCCAGTCTAAGTGAGAAAATGAGTTAATTTAGGTGATTGTTGATCGCCTTACCAAATTTGCTTATTTTATCCCTATTATTGTCTATAGAAGTGCAGACAAGCTAGCCAAATTGTATATTCGGGAAGTAGTTCAATTGCATGGGGTACAATCTCTATAATTTCAGATAAAGATCCATTGTTTGTGGCCGAATTTTATAAAAAATTTTAGTGTGCTTTGTGTACGAGGTTAGATTTTAGTACAACTTATCATCCCCAAACATATAGACAGACTGAGAGAGTTAATCAAATTCTTGAATATATGCTTAAGGTTTGGATTTTAGATCTTAGAGGTAGTTGGGAAGATCATTTGCCCTTAATAGAGTTTGTGTATAAATTAGTTATCACTCGAGTATTCAAATAGCTACCTTTAAGGCTTTGTATGGAAGACCTTATAGGTCACTAGCTTGTTGAGTCGAAGTATGGGATATGCCTATGTTGGGACCTGAGTTGGTGAGAGAGGCAACAGAGAATATTAGTCTTATCAATGATCAAATTAAGACTGCCCAGAGTAGGCAGAAGAGTTATGTAAATAGGAAGCGGAAATGGGTAAAATTTAGAGTTGGGGATTTTGTATTTTTGAAAGTCTCACTTATTAAGGGTGTGATGTGATTTGGAAGAAAATAGAAGTTAGCTCTAAGGTTTGTAGGGCTTTTTGAGATCACTCAGAGAGTCGGAGGCTTAGCTTATCAATTAGCGTTGCCACCTGCTTTGTCTGTTATACATAATGTGTTTCATGTCTCTTTACTACGGAAGTGTGTCCTAGATCATACACAAGTCATGTAGCCAACAGAGCTAGAGATTAATGATGATCTTACATATACAATTTGGCCTATTAAAATATTAGATAGAGATGTAAAATAACTGTGGAGTAAAAGAGTAAATTTGGTGAAGGTTCAGTGAAGTGGGGAGGAGAATGACGTCATGTGGGAGTTGGAAAAAAGAATGAGAAATACATGAATTTTTCTTACATAATTCGTCTTAGCTTAAATCTCGGGATGAGATTTTTTTAAGGTCTGTATATCTTTAAGACCTGTAAATTTATATTACTTATATATATATATATATATATATTTATATATTACGTGGGTATTATGGTAACGTCACATTAAGTGTTTACATAATTATAATTACGATTTATTTTATATATTCATGAATAGGGTGGGTTTTATATAACATTATTTTTGTAGCCTCCTAGAATGGATTAGTGGGTCTTATATTTTAGTTTAATTGGTTTTAAATCCAACATGTATTAGGAAGTGGCCCAAGTTTATTGTATAATTAGTGTTTATAAGCCCTAATCTTATAAGAATTAAGTTAAAGCCTTAAGACCATTACTTATTTAATAATAATATATTTAGTTATGTTGGGAGAATAAAAAGAAACAACGTGCATAGAAAAAGGGGAAGAGATGACTCGGTCTAAGGCGTAGAAGGAGATACCATTGCGAATGATTATTTTTTTCTTCCTTAGTTTCAAGATATCTTACTCCATTTATCGATAATTTAAGGTGAGTTATTCTCACCTTCTTCTTGTGGTTTATATTTATGCATGTTGTTTTGATTTTCTTTTGATCTAATTTCTGAGAAAGAGGGTTATTGTGTATTTGTTCAATTGCTTGTAAATTCTTAATTAAGAATCTTAGTTATACGCTCTTATTAAAAATTTTAGAAAAATACATATACTAATATTATGAGTTAGAAGTATTGCGGCTTTGGAATTGAATTAATATGGTTTTTAATTTTGGAGATATAAATTTTACAAAACAAGAATATTAAGATACTTACTGTCAATTAGATTATGATACTAATCTTTCGTGTAAAAAATTGAAAAAATTAAATAGTAACATATCACGTGCTAGGAGAATCTGGGTGTGAGAATCCGCAAATGCGACCCCCGGGTTCTCGTTCCCGTTGGTGGGTGTCTGAAACATCGGAAAGGATACCGTTGTTTCATTTGCTTCTATGTGTTGATAATTCATATCGGGAGTCCCTCTATCCTATTTTTAGATGCAAGAGGGTTCGTTCAAAGTCGCCAGTACGTTTTACGAGAAAACGGACAAAATGATTGTGTAAGAGGGAAGGCTACAGATAAGCCTTTCTTTACACGTTTGTCTACGAAACCAGGATTCTATAGGGTTCGGGAACTATATTACGGTTTGGGAAGGTGTTAAGCACCCATTCCGCCCTTTCGGTCTCTAGTGGTCTTATATGTTTATTCTATGTTGGAAAACTTGGATGCTTTTACTGATATTCTATTGCTTTCTGGAAATAACTAATGAAAACCTGATTTTCGAGCGCGTTAGGAATCTACCACAACTATGTCGCCACTTCGCTTACTAGGACAGGGATCGACCTGCCCGGTCAGGTCGCGGGGTGCGGGGCAGCGCCCCGTTAGAAAAATCGAGTTTTAAACAAGTCTGCAATAAAAGTAATATACGAATATCTTATTTAATTACTAGAAGAGACTTTAGTTACCTTCCCGACGATATATATAAGAATAAGAGAGAGAAAATATAATACGGCAGAGAAGACCTCCGGCGAATATTAGCTTTTCCTCTTAGAAATATTTCCAGCGGTCTGACTCTTGAAGGTGGCACACCGGGTGCCAAGATTAGATCCGAGACTCTTGCGGAAATAAATGTTATCGCAGATGCTTCCGGAGAAGGCTTAAAGATTAGAAAATATCAGAGAGAATAAGGAATTTTAGTATAGAAATTGTGGCGAGAAGTTGCCGTCCAGAACCCTTGGGGGTGTTGGCCTATTTATAGTGCCCGGGAGAGATTGTCGCGCGACATTCCCCCAGAAAGGGCAAGTGTCGCGCGACATTTCTGTTTGTCGCGCAACAAACGGCTGAAGTGATGGGTTCTGACACTGTGATGTGTCAGAAAGTGGTTGGTCGGGTGCAGAGGGGGATTGTCGCGCGACATAGTGGGATTGTCGCGCGACAAACGGCTGAAGTGATGGGTTCTGACACTGTGATGTGTCACAAAGTGGTTGGTCGGGTGCAGAGGGGGATTGTCGCACGACATAGTGGGATTGTCGCGCGACAATGTGATATGTCGTGCGACAATCCTTCATGAAAATAGGTTTGTCGCGCAACAAACTCCCTCGGGGTAGTTTTGGGTGCTCGGGTGGGTCCCGGACTCTAAAAACAGTAGTTCTCAAAGGTCGTTAGGGTTCTTGCGGGGGTCACGGATCGGGGTGTCTACACTGGTCTTTGGTATTAATCGAATATGATTTTTATATTGAAAGTTATTGAATTTACAAAAACAGTGCACTACAATATTTGATGTTAGACATACTGTATATCTGTCACCAAAACATTTATAACTCCAAAAATATAAATGAGTTTTAGTTGAATCCAATTTTATATAACTCTAAACACAATAGGCTATATTGTATAATTTTTATGAAAATTTTGAATTGTTAAATAATTCCCAGAATTTATGTGAAGTTAGTGGTTGTGTCGATTACAAGTTATGTTTGTGTTCTTGCTTTCTTTGTGTGCAATTTAACTTATAGTTTTGGTATTGTTTAATTAAGAATCTTAAAAATTGACTGGTCCTAGAAAAATTCCTTAATTACACTACCACTCCCTTATATGATGGATTTGAGACGTGTTATAAAAGAATTGGGTGAGAAAGTCCCAAATGATCTTTGTTTTGACTTAATAAAACATTGGTGTATCCAATGGAAAATTTTATGGATTTTTACATACTCATGTGGACTTGAGATGTTTGTACACTCATTTTATTATTGGTTAGAGGAGTGAATAATTAGCAATATTCTCCAAGAAGGGCAAGCGTTTAGCGCGCAAACGTATAGTACGTTAGCCTTCCGAAGAAGGTCGGAACTTTAGGCGATATGCCCATGCGAGTTCTGGTTCAGAGTGGTCGCTGGCCATATGGGGAGACACAGGGCAGGATGATCTATGTATGTTATGGGAGAGTATGGCGATGTGGTATGTAATTAAGGTGCATAGAATAACCAAATAGTTTAGTGGATGTGTAAGACTGTTTTCTTTGTTTAATTT
Organism: Lonicera japonica; assembly: GCA_021464415.1. Taxonomy (NCBI): domain Eukaryota; kingdom Viridiplantae; phylum Streptophyta; class Magnoliopsida; order Dipsacales; family Caprifoliaceae; genus Lonicera; species Lonicera japonica. Next base: position 97,715,349 of record CM038463.1, on the reverse strand, counting down.
GTATAAAATTATTGGATCTTTAAATGACAATTTTGGCTCACGAATTTGGAAGGAAATTTGATTATGCTCACTTTTCATGTTTTTAATTTTCTCTAATTCCTTATCGTTTAGAAGTTATGGAAAATTCTTGTTTGTAGAAATTGTTTGTATTGTATCACTGGTTTCGGGTATTAAAAAGTCAATTTTTGCGATTTTTTGTATGAATTATCATCCTGGACGTTTTTTGTGTTTTAAGTTTTTCCAAATTCTGCACGGTTTAGGCAGAAACGAATGATTTTTACTGCAGCAATTTATTTTTTCGTACGTAGATATTATCTTCGTTACTAACTTCTAATGTGCAGGAAGGTAGACATTTTCTAACATTTGTGTAGGGTTGGCCTACCTTAGCATTCTAGTAAGTATTAATTTAAAGTTTGGTGAATGCATATGACAAGAAACTAACCGCCACCTTTTTTTTCTTCTGGAAATAACGATTTTGTCTCGATAAATATGTGGAACTACATATCTGGTCTCATGGGTATGTCATTTGAAAAGTAGTATTTATGTTAATTGCATCATGGACATAGTTAGATGAAACGAATCAACTCATACTACTATTTAGTACTGACCCAAGTTATCTCCATGCTTCTTTATTGCGTTCTTTTATGAGCGTAGCCAAATAGAACGATAAAGAGAAATAGACGCCGAATGGGAGTTTGCTTGCTTAGGAAGGATTTACATCCCTTTTATTTTGGCTTAATGTTTTTGTTTTAGTTATTTTATTTTATTAGTCAAATGATGGAATTTATTCATTAGATATTATGTTTGGATTTTTAATAGTTGGCTAGGGTGTTTTTCATTAGTTTATTTGACTAAAGTTGGGGACTTTTAAATTTTATTTTATTTTATTATGGAATATATTTTGAATGGATTTATTTTGGATAAAAGGTATTTACATAAGGAATTATTTAAGTTATTATTAATTATTTTGTGTGGTGGAGTTTATTTTATTTTGTATTTTATTATTTAGTGGTTGCGATTTACCCTGGTAATTTGGAAGACGAGATATACATTGGATTTTGTCTTTAGTGACATATATATATATATATATATATACTTTGTTTATTTTTCCAAAAATCGAGGTGTGATAGGGGATGGTGGTTAGGGGTGTTGGTCAGAGATAATGGTATTTGGGGGCTTGGTCAGATATGGATAGTGCAAGTGAAATTGAGTGAGAGAAAAAGGGGATGAAAGGTACCAAACACTAAAGGATATTTTGGTCCTTTTAACTATAATATTGCTCGGGTAAGGATAATATGCTCTAGTAATATCATTACCCTAATATTATTTGTGTTTAAACTATTAAATCTTACATAAATTGTCTTAAACCAAACATCCAATTTTGTCATTGTTTGTATGAAATGAAATGATTAACTAGGAAATGAATGAATAGAATAGTAAGAAATGAATTTAATTTTGTCATTGTTTGTATAGTTAATAATGGAAAGAAAATGAATGAAAATAACTTTTTTTTAGATAGAAATAAGAAAAAAATTTAAAAGAATGTGATTTAATATATTGTTAACAAATTATAGTTAAATTTAAAATAAGGTAAATCATTAATTAGAAACTTTTCATTTCCCCCTCAATCCAAGAAAACAAAATAGAAGAATAGAGGGAATTGACAATCCCTTTAATTCCTCATGTTTCCTTTCTATCCCTTCTCATAAATCTATCCAAACGAGTATGTAATGTATCTACAAGGTCTATAAGTTTGAGTTATATTGAAGATCAAGCAAAACTACAATTGGAAGAGCATTACGAGAAGCCCTAATACATTGTGATGGTGTCAAAATCTAGAGATAGATAATTAACCAATCAATAAGCGAATATCGGTGAATAAAAAATAAATGCGGCGCAATAATGAACACATGACTTTTTTTTTAAGGTAGGTTCTCCCGGTAGCGCTTATGCTATTCCAGTGGTACGTCCTCCTTTTGTGTGTGCTTGCTTTGTATTAGCTCAAAGGCGATCAATTTGGATGATAATACAAGCTACCAACTTCTCTCTCTCTATAATTTCCTTAATTCTATTTATAACTATAGAATTAGGATTACAAATATTTCAACAGAATAAATAATAAACTGTGTATGAGAGAGAGTGTATAAGGGTTGTTGGTATTTTTTAGAGTATGAAAATAGAGAGTATAAGACCCTTCTATTTTTTGGGATATGAAAATAGAGAGTATAAGACCCTTCTATTTCTGGGAGTATGAAAAAAGAGAGTATATGACTCCTCTATTTCTTCCCGAATTGGCTTGTATTTGTATTGCCAATGGCTTTATATCTCTTGGAAGAGATAGATGGATCTTAAGAGAGAAAGAAGAGATGTTTTTGTTGTGTGTTGAATGAATGAATGGTGGGGGGTATTTATAGGTAAATGGAGAATGGCAAAAATGTAAATTTGATAAAAATAAAGGGCAAAATGGTCATTTTTGGTGGAGGTCATTTTTGGTGGAGGTAGGTGAGATGTGGTAGGTAGGGTAGGTGAGATGTGGTAGGTGAGGAGGTAAAAATGAGATTTTACCGGGGGTAAAAATGAGATTTTATCGGGGGTAAAATTGGAATTTTACCGGAGGTAAAAAATGTTGAAAATTACCTTTGTAGGCCAATAGTAAAATTAGTATTTAACCTCATCAATTTCCCCCTATCCTTATCATTTAGCTCGGATGAGCTGATTGGTGAGGATATCCTTCAACCCGGGAGCTAGTAGTAGCTCTGAGCTCTGATATTCGTGATGTCTTAGGCCCGAATCCTTCGTAAGCGAACAAGGTCGACAATTCAATGCCTGTGTTAGGTCTTTTGTCTTTATTAGAAATCTTTTTCGAAGCTGAGGCGTGAGAGCAGGCACTTTTCGAGAAAGATAATCATGGAAAAAGCTCGAATAACCGATGTGTAAAGCTTTGTTAGCCCTTGACCATAAGTTTGTGGAGTTCGGAATATTAATGTGTAAAGCTAGCTAGACTTTGATCATTAGTCTTGGAGTTTCAGAACATCATTATGTAAGCCTGGCTAGACGTTGATCTCGAGTCTTAGTTCAAGGACGTTAGATCTCGGATGCTAGTCGTTGAGCTCAAAACATCAATGTGTAGAGCTTTTAGAGCTTCAGAACATCATTGTGTAAGGCTGGCTAGACGTTGATCTCGAGTCGTAGTCCAAGGAAGCTAGATCTCGGATGCTAGTCGTTGAGCTCGAAACATCAATGTGTAGAACTCGTTAGACATTAGATGCAAGTCGTAGAGCTTGGAACATTAATATGTAAAGCTCGCTATACTTTTGGTCATAAATAGTTTGATTATATTCGGGCATTTTTCAACTGTCATCAAATTCTCGAATTTCTTTCTTTCTTTCTTCTTCTTCTTCTTCTTTTTGAGGCCTGCCTTTGTTGTCGGCCAATTTTCAGCGAGTTCTCTTTGGGCTGGGGTGGTCCAGCGGTTGTTTGACGGATTTCAAAATCACATTTAGCTTTGTGGAAGTTTGATATCCACTGAAAATTTCTTTAATCTCTTTTTTGTGGTTTGTTGGACGAACTTGATGAAAATTACATTCAATTGTAATTTTTTGGAAGCTCGTTAATTTTACCTACAATAAAGATTATTAATAGTAAGAAAATGATACAACTTTAGATATATTAATATAGAGAGAAAAATCATATATGAGTTATTAAAAAATAACTTATCTCTTCTTTTGGGTTTTATCCTCTTGGGTAACCGGAAATTTGAATGATTATGCACCCGTAAATATTGAGATGGCGTAGGCATGCAGGATTTTCGCATTTTTTTGTTGCATCAACTTTGTATTTCCGTTTTGGACCCTGAGATGGAAAAATTTGAAAAAGGATTGAACTGGAAAGTTGTAGATCTTGAAATTTTCTCCAAAATGGACTCCAGAATCACATGATTTGGAGTTTTGAGCACAAAGTTACACACCTGATAATATTGAGTCACCGTAGGCCTACGGGATTTCGTTCCAGAAAGTTTGCATCGAAGTTTTGAACCCCGAGATGAACGAATTTGAAAACAGCTTGAACTAGAAAGTTGTAGCTCTTGAAATTTTATCGAAAATAGACTCCAGAATCGCATGATTTGGAGTTTTGAGCACAAAGTTATGCTCCTTATAATATTGAGTCACCATAGGCCCGCGGGATTTCGTTTCAGAAAGTTTGTATCGAAGTTTTGAACTCTGAGATGGCAGAATTTGAAAATGGCTTGAACTGAAAAGTTGTAGATCTTGAAATTTTCTTCAAAATGGACTCCATAATCACATGATTTGGAGTTCCGAGCAAGAAGTTATGCCCCCGAGAATATTGAATCACCATAGACCCGCGGAATTTTGTTCCATAAAGTTTGAATCGAAGTTTTGAACCCCGAGATGAACGAATTTGAAAAAAGCTTAAACTGAAAAGTTGTAACACTTGACATTTTCTTCAAAATGGACTCCAGAATCACATGATTTGGAGTTTTGAGCACAAAGTTATGCCCCCGAGAATATTGAGCTATGTAGGCCTGCGGGATTTTGAGTTTTTCACCGAAAATTCACTTGTAATTTCTAAAGAACGAGAGCTTTAGAGAGCTTATCGTTCCCATAGACGGCGCCAACTGATGGTGTCAAAATCTAGAGATAGATAATTAACCAATCAATAAGCGAATATCGGTGAATAAAAAATAAATGCGGCGCAATAATGAACACATGACCTTTTTTTTTTAAGGTAGGTTCCCCCAGTAGCGCTTATGCTATTCCAGTGGTACGTCCTTCTTTTGTGTGTGCTTGCTTTGTATTAGCTCAAAGGCGATCAATTTGGATGATAATACAAGCTACCAACTTCTCTCTCTTTATAATTTCCTTAATTCTATTTATAAGTATAGAATTAGGATTACAAATATTTCAACAGAATAAATAATAAACTGTGTATGAGAGAGAGTGTATAAGGGTTGTTGGTATTTTTTGGAGTATGAAAATAGAGAGTATAAGACCCTTCTATTTTTTGGGATATGAAAATAGAGAGTATAAGACCCTTCTATTTCAATTGATGGGGTAAATAATAATTTACCATTGGCATACAAAAGTAAAAAAAAATAATTTTACTATTGGCCTACAAAGGTAATTTTCAACATTTTTTACCTCCGGTAAAATTTCAATTTTACCCCCGATAAAATCTCATTTTTACCCCCGGTAAAATCTCATTTTTACCTCCTCACTTCCCACACCTCACCTACCACACCTACCACATATCACCTACCCTACCTACCACATCTCACCTACCTCCACAAAAAATGACCATTTTGCCCTTTATTTTTATCAAATTTATATTTTTGCCATTCTCCATTTACCTATAAATACCCCCCACCATTCATTCATTCAACATACAACAAAAATATATCTTCTTTATCTCTTAAGATCCATCTATCTCTTCCAAGAGATATAAAGCCATTGGCAATACAAATACAAGCCAATTCGGGAAGAAATAGAAGAGTCATATACTCTCTCTTTTCATACCCCTAGAAATAGAAGGGTCTTATACTCTCTATTTTCATACCACAAAAAATAGGTGTCAAAATCTAGAAATAGATAATTAACCAATCAACAAATAAATATCGATAAATAAATAAAATAAATGAACACGAGACATTTTTTATTAAGGTAGGTTCCCCCGGTAGCGCTTATGCTAGTCCGGCAGTACGTCCTCCTTTTGTGTGTGCTTGCTTTATATTAGCTCAAAGGCAATTAACTTGAATGATACAAGCAACCAATCTCTCTCTATAATTTCCTTAATTCTATTTATAAATATAGAATTAGGATTACAAATATTTCAAGAAAATAAAATATATAAGAGAGAAAGTGTATAAGGGTTTTTGGTGTTTTTTGGGGAATGAAAAGGGAGAGTATAAGACCCTCGAAAATTGGCTTGTATTTGCCAATGGCTTAATATCTCTTGGAAGAGATAGATGGATATTGAGAGAGAAGAAAGAAATGTTTTTTGTTGAAAGGAATTTGGCCGCCAAAGAAGATGTTCAGAAGCTCCTCCGAGCTGGTTTTATTCGAGAGGTCCACTATCCGAAGTGGCTCTCCAACATAGTGCTCGTGAAGAAACACAGTGGAAAGTGGAGAATGTGCGTGGATTTCAAAGACCTTAATAAAGCCTGTCCGAAAGGCAGTTTTCCACTCCCAAAGATCGACCAACTTGTGGACGCAACTACGGGCCACGAAATGTTGAGTTTTATGGATGCATACTCTGGCTACAATCAGGTCAAAATGGCTCCAGAAGATGAAGAGAATACCTCCTTTATCACCAACGAAGGCACGTACTGTTTCAAAGCTATGCCATTTGGTCTAAGAAGTGCGGGAGCTACCTATCAAAGGGTGATGAATGCACTATTTAAAGACCAAATAGGCAGAAACATGGAGGTTTATGTTGATGACATGTTGGTTAAGAGCCTTAAAGCCTCAAACTATGTGGCCAACCTCAATGAAGCCTTTGCAATACTCAGACAGAATGGCATGTCTCTCAACCCAGCCAAATGCGCTTTTGGAGTTAAAGGAGGAAAATTCTTGGGCTTTATGGTCACTCAAAGGGGAATTGAAGCTAATCCAGAGAAAATACAAGCCCTTATTGACATGAGATCTCCATCCAAACCGAAAGAAGTCCAGAGTTTAGCAGGAAGAGTGGCAGCTCTCAACAGGTTCATCTCCAGAGCAACCGACAAGTGCCACCCTTTTTTCAAAACTTTAAAGAAAGCTTTCGAGTGGACTGAAGAATGCGAGCTAGCTTTTCAGCAGCTTAAACAATACCTCGGAACTCCTCCCCTCCTTAGCTCACCAAAAAAGGAGGAGGTTCTAAGTCTATACTTGGCAGTATCACGAACGGCAGTTAGTTCAGTACTGATGAGGAATGATGAAGGAGCTCAACTACCAGTGTATTACACGAGTAGAGCTCTGCATGCTGCCGAACTAAACTACCCAAGGTTGGAGAAGTTAGCCTATGTCCTGCTCATCACATCTCGAAAGCTAAGACCCTATTTTCAGGCCCACACCATAGATGTGCTCACTGATCAACCACTGCGAAGAATTCTCGACAAGCCAGAACAATCAGGTCGTTTGGCCATCTTGGCCGTGGAACTCGGGCAGTTTGTGATTAACTACCGGCCTCGAACCTCGATCAAGGGCCAGGCAGTGGCAGACTTCATAGCCGAGTTCACTTACACAGAAGAAGAGGTTATCGAGCCACCAGAGCTACTGCTGCTTCCAGACTCAAACACTTCAACCCCTACCACCTTGATGAACTTGTTACCAGGAGTACCCATATGGGTCTTGCACGCCGATGGAGCTTCCAATCTACAAGGTTCTGGAGCTAGTTTGGTGCTAATCACTCATGAGGCTAACACCCTGGAGATAGCATTGAAATTCTTATTTAAGGCCTCCAACAACAAGGCTGAGTACGAAGCCATCATTTCGGGCCTAAGAATAGCTGGTGATCTGGGAGCAAAGCAAATGGTGGTCTATAATGACTCCGCGGTAGTAGTCGGCCAAATACTTGGGCACAATATAACGAAAAAAGAACGCCTGGCCACGTACTTGACGAAGGTTAAAATGGCAGCTCAAAAGTACTCTAATTTAATTTTCATTAAGGTCCCACGAGCTCAGAACAACAAGGCAGATCACCTAGCCAAGCTTGCCACAACTTCGGACTTACCAAAAGGGGTTCACGTTGAGTATCTGAAAAGAAAAGCCATAGATGAACCCTTGGAGTTAGATACGGCCCGAGTACAGGTCTGCAAATGCTGGATTGATCTAATTTTAAACTATCTCACTGACGGAACCCTCCCCGAAGATGGAAATATGGCCAAAAGAATAAAATACATGTCAAACAGATATGTGGTCATCGAAGCAACGCTGTATAAGAGGGGGTATGTCCTCCCTTTTTTACTCTGCCTACACCCACACCAAGCCCAAGCAACCCTGCTAGAGATTCATGAGGGTCTATGTGGGGGGCATCCAGCAGCTCGCTCACTAGCACTCAAGGTTGGCAGACAAGGCTATTTTTGACCCACTATCCTACAAGACGCAAAGGAAATGGTAAATAAATGTGACAAGCGCCAACGATTTGCCAACATTCAGCAGCTCCCAGCAGAACTTATGACCCCTGTTAGCAGCCCCTGGCCTTTCTCTCAATGGGGTATGGACATAGTAGGGCCTTTTCCTTTGGGCAAAGGACAGACTAAGTTTGCAGTTGTGGCCATCGATTATTTCACCAAATGGGTTGAGGCTGAAGCACTGACAACGATCACCACCATGAAAATTCAGAATTTCGTGTGGAAAAATATCATCTGTCATTTTGGTCTCCCAAAAATCTTGATCACTGACAACGGAAAGCAGTTTGACTGCGACCTCTTCAGAGATTTCTGTGAAGGGCATGGAATCGAGAACCATTACAGCTCACCTATCCACCCTCAAGCCAATGGCCAAGTGGAAGTCACCAGCAGAACTCTACTAAGCTCATTGAAAAAGAGACTTGATGATGCCAAAGGAAACTGGTCTGAAAAGCTCCCATCGGTGCTATGGGCCTACAGGACCACCATCAGGGGCCCAACCGGTGAAACTCCTTTCTCCCTGACCTACGGAACAGAAGCAGTCATTCCAGTGGAGATAGGAGTACCAACTTACAGAGTCAACTATCATGACCCAACTCATAATGATAAAAACCTACTGGCTAACTTAAATCTTCTTGAAGAAAAAAGAGAGCAAGCTCGAATCAAAGAAGAGGCATATAAAAGAAGCATGATCAAGAGTTACAACAAAAGGGTCAAGCACAGGAGTCTGAATGTTGGCGACTTAGTACTTCGAAAAGTCACCATAGCAACAAAGATTTCTGAACATGGTAAACTCGCTGCTAAGTGGGAAGGTCCCTATGTGGTCACCAAGGTCAGCCGACCTGGCACCTACTATTTGAGGACCGCGGATGGCATGGAGCTCATGCGACCGTGGAACATAGAGCACCTCAAGAGATACTATCCTTGAATTAAGACGGGTTATATCATTGTAATAGTTGCTCTTTTGTAGAAGTGTATAAGAAATATTTTGTGTGCCACAAAAAGAACAAGTTTTCCTTTTAAGAAACCAATGACTTAAATGAGAAGATTGTCAGAATTGGCATAAGTTAGAAGGGAGCAAGACTCTACTCAAAACTTAGCAATTTGCCTAAGTTAGAAGGGAGCAAAACTCTAGGGAGAAATACTCTACTCAAAACTTAGCAATTTGCTTAAGTTAGAAGGGAGCAAGACTCTACTCAAGACTTAGCCAAAAAGAACAAATTTTCCTTTTAAGAAACCAAGGACTTAAAAGCACAGTGAGCTTTACATATTAATGTTCCAAGCTCTACAACTTGAATCCAATGTCTAACGAGTTCTACACATTGATGTTTCGAGCTCAACGACTAGCATCCGAGATCTAGCTTCCTTGAACAAAGACTCGAGATCAACGTCTAGCCAGCCTTACACAATGATGTTCTGAAACTCTAAGACTAATGATCAAAGTCTAGCTAGCTTTAAACATTAATGTTCCGAACTCCACATACTTATGGTCAAGAATTCGGGCCTAAGACATCTCGAACATCATTGCTCAGAGCTACTACTAGCTCCCGGATTGAAGAATATCCTCACCAGTCAGCTCATCCGAGCTAAATGATAAGGATAGGGGGCAATTGATGGGGTAAATATTAATTTACCATTGGCCTACAAAAATAAAAAATAATTTTACTATCGGCCTACAAAGGTAATTTTCAACATTTTTTGCCTCCGGTAAAATTCCAATTTTACCCCCGGTAAAATCTTATTTTTACCCCCGGTAAAATCTCATTTTTACCTCCTCACCTACCACACCTACCACATCTCACCTACCACACTTACCACATCTCACCTACCTCACCTACCTCCACCAAAGATTACCTTATGCCATTCATTTTTATCAAATTTACCCTTTTTGCCATTCTCCATTTACCTATAAATACCTCCCACCATTCATTCATTCAACACATAACAAAAAACATTTCTTTCTTCTCTCTCAATATCCATCTATCTCTTCCAAGAGATATTAAGCCATTGGCAAATACAAGCCAATTTTCGAGGGTCTTATACTCTCCCTTTTCATCCCTCAAAAAACACAAAAAACCCTTATACATTTTCTCTCTTATATATTTTATTTTCTTGAAATATTTGTAATCCTAATTCTATATTTATAAATAGAATTAAGGAAATTATAGAGAGAGATTGGTTGTTTGTATCATTCAAGTTAATTGCCTTTGAGCTAATATAAAGCAAGCACACACAAAAGGAGGACGTACTGCCGGACTAGCATAAGCGCTACCGGGGGAACCTACCTTAATAAAAAATGTCTCGTGTTCATTTATTTTATTTATTTATCGATATTTATTTGTTGATTGGTTGATTATCTATTTCTAGATTTTGACACCATCAGTTGGCGCCGTCTGTGGGAACGACAGTCTCTCAAAGTCACACACTTCTCATAAAGGTACGAAAGCTCCCAAAATTTATTATGTCTTCTAGACGAACTCAGCCAGACCCCATATTGGACCTACAAGAGCAACAAGCTGCTCTTCAAGTCCGGATTGACAGACTTTTAGCCCAAAGAAAGAGTCCTCGAGCCAGCTCAAGAAGCAGGTCGTTTTCAGTCTCCGCGTCTGCTAATGTTCACCCAATCCCTCCAAGAGTCCCAGTCAGAGAAAGACTCGAAGACCGTGGCAGAAGATTTGGGACGAGTTGCAGCAGAACTGCCGAGCTTGAATCCCACCACTCCAGCTCTACTAGGGAGACCTCTTATGAAGAAATTTCTGCCTCGCCTCCTCCCCCACCAGTAAGGGACCCACAAATTAACGTGATTCGTGAGAGACGCTTAGACGAAGCTTTGCGATATCAGAGCCCAAGCGTAGGCCTATCTCCTCTCCCGTCAGCCTAGATACCAGGGCAAGAGGTAGAAGTTAGACCTAGGGGATCCGTTTTTGATAGGATCTCTCATAAAGAGTCGGTCGAAGAAGTCGAAAAAAGTCTGATGTCAAGGATGGAGGCCCAAATGGCAGAAATGATGAAGACCGTGGGTTATCTGACAGGTAACTCGACAGCAGCTCTGGTTAGGGACTCTAAATCTCCTTTTGCAGATCACATTCAAAATTGCCTGGTTCCCAAAGAATTTAGACTCCCAGCGCTGGAATGCTACGATGGAACCACTGACCCTGCAGATCATTGGCAACAATACGAAAACATGATGGGGCTCCAGATTGTCCCAGATGGTATAATATGCAAAGCCTTCGTTACCACTCTTAAGGGGGCAGCCCGAACATGGTGCAATAGCCTGCCACCGGGGTCGATCTCAAGCTCACAGGAGCTCAGTACCAAGTTCATTTCACATTTCATGGGAACCAAGCGGCAGTCCAAAACCTCTACTTATCTCTTCACCATAAAGCAGGGGTCTACCGAGAGCTTGAAGGAATATGCTCGCCGTTTTAACCAAGAAAGTCTCATGGTCTCCGACCTAAATGAAGGAGTGGCTGTAGCAGCTTTCATGGAGGGAGTAACCTCCCCATATTGCCTTATGACTCTGGCAAGAATGGCCCCAAAGACCATGTCCGAGCTCTTGGATAAGGTCAACAAGCAGATCGGCGTGGAAGAAACTCTGCAAGGAAGGAACTTGCCAACTTTTTTATCCTCCTCCAAGCGCCAAAGAGGGGACACCCCACCCCGTGGTCAAGAGAGAGAGGGTAAAAAAGGTAAGAAAGAATCAGACAAGCCTGAGCTAAGAGAAGGCAAGGCATGCCAACAGTTTACCCCCTTGACTGCCCCTTTAGGTGAGGTCTATGCCCAATTAAACCCAGGGCAGATCCCAGAGGCTCGGAAGATGAATGTATCTAAAAAAAACGGGACACAACCAAGTATTGCCGGTACCATAAGGACCACGGTCATGAAACAGATGATTGCTGAAACTTGAAGGAAGAAATTAAGAAGCTCATTCAAAGAGGAAAACTCAGGCAATATGAAGATAGAAAGAAAGGGACTCATCTAGAAGCCAAAGGGAATGCACCAGAAAACGAGATCTTCATGATTGAGGGGGGCTCCTCCTACTCTGGGAACAACAATCGGTCTAGAAAGGCTTACATTAGACAAGCCAAGTCCTCGAACTTGAAGGCAGAATGCTTCAACTTCAGACCTACCAAAATGGTGAAGTACGATGTTAAGGAGCTCGTATTCACTGACGAAGATATGAGCGGGGTAGAGTTCTCCCACGACGACCCTCTGGTAGTAACAGCAATGGTGGGTAATCACAATGTCCATAGAATCCTCATTGACACAGGGGCTACTTCCAACCTCATGTACTACAACGCCTTTAAGGCCATGGGTCTCACTACGGAGCACCTAACCCCTTCCTCGGTCACCCTAGTTGGTTTTTCAGGAGAAAATATTAAGTCTCTGGGAACAATTAAGCTCACTGTAACCCTGGGAACAGCTCCAAAGCAGATCACCACAGTCGCCGAATTCTTGATACTAGATAGAGCTCCCCATTATAACGCCATTCTTGGTAGGGGAACGCTTAATGAGATCAGGGCTGCCATTTCGACTTGTAGCTTAACTATGAGATTCCCTACCCCCTACGGAGTTGGAGAGGTCAGAGGAAATCAGGTTGAAGCTCGTAGCTGTCAGTTCGGGACGCTAAAAGAAGTCAGAACGATAGACATCACGGTAGTTGAGGTCGAAGTCATTGCTGAGAAAGAATTGATAGGGACAAAAGAGCCTAGCGACACAAAGATGTGGGAGATCGACACCTTAGATCCTAGAGATGAAGAAAAAGAGCTCCGTGGTGAACCAGTGGAAGACTTGGAAGATCTAGTTCTGGACCCCTCATAGCCCGATCGGATCCTAAAGATCAATGATCGACTTTGCGCAGAGGTCAGAGAAGAACTTTGCCGATGCTTACGGGCTAACGCTGATATCTTTGCATGGTCCCACGACGATATAAAGGGGTTGAATCCGGATGTCATGGTACACAGGCTCAATGTCGACCCCACTTTCAAACCAAAAATAAATGCAGCGCAATGATGAACACATGGTATTTTTTTAAGGTAAGTTCCCCCGGTAGCGCTTATGCTATTCCAGTGGTACGTCCTCCTTTTGTGTGTGCTTGCTTTGTATTAGCTCAAAGGCGATCAATTTGGATGATAATACAAGCTACCAACTTCTCTCTCTCTATAATTTCCTTAATTCTATTTATAAGTATAGAATTAGGATTACAAATATTTCAACAGAATAAATAATAAACTGTGTATGAGAGAGAGTGTATAAGGGTTGTTGGTATTTTTTGGAGTATGAAAATAGATAGTAAAAGACCCTTCTATTTTTTGGGGTATGAAAATAGAGAGTATAAGACCCTTCTATTTCTGGGGGTATGAAAATAGAGAGTATATGACTCCTCTATTTCTTCCCGAATTGGCTTGTATTTGTATTGCCAATGGCTTTATATCTCTTGAAAGAGATAGATGGATCTTAAGAGAGAAAGAAGAGATATTTTTGTTGTGTGTTGAATGAATGAATGGTGGGGGGTATTTATAGGTAAATGGAGAATGGCAAAAATATAAATTTGATAAAAATAAAGGGCAAAATGGTCATTTTTGGTGGAGGTAGGTGAGATGTGGTAGGTAGGGTAGGTGAGATGTGGTAGGTGAGGAGGTAAAAATGAGATTTTACCGGGGGTAAAAATAAGATTTTACCGGAGCTAAAAAATGTTGAAAATTACCTTTGTAGGTGTGAATACCTCATTTTTTGACCCTTGCACAAATCCCGAACTTCAAGAAAATGAACACACAGGCATGCATAGACATTCATGGATGAATATATACTCTATATATGTGATACAGGTCAAAGAATGAGGCAGAAAGGCCACCCGGACAGAAAGTTACGAGAATTACCAGAAACTGCTAAAAATCGGTAACCGTCAAAACTCCTTGAAGGTAAAATTAAATATCTATGGATATCTGATCGTCCTAAAACTTTGAGGGTTGTTAGGTAATACTACAAGGAGGAACATACTCAAAAATCAGCACATTCCGACGGCCGGATCTCCGGGAATTGAGAAAACTGGGAATTCACCTCGGGAATCAAAAGGCACACTTCCCGAAGTCCAAATGAGCTGAAATTTGTCAGTAGGTAGGTTACATCATGGGGAACAACATATCAAAAAATCAGATCATTACGATGCTCAGTTGGGCCGGAATTGCAAAAACCGTCGCAAAAGAGGCAAAACCGGTTGTCCCTGCGACAAAGGTGTTGTCCCCGCGACAACTGGTCATTTCTGCTATAAATAGACCTCTTTTTATGCCTTTTGGAAGGGGGAAAAAGTGGAAAATTTCGGGAGAAGTGTTGGAAATACTATATTCACCTTGTGAAAGCTTTTTGGTAAGTTTCGTAATTTTCTGAATTTTAATTTTTATCCGTGTATTTTCATTGAATCGCATGTAGAGAGTGATATTTATCTCCAAATGAGTCCAAATTTCATAGTTGAGCTTTATTTTAATTATAGAAGGTGTGGATTGAGAAAAAATTGTATTTTGAAAATATATTTTTATCAGGGTATTTTTATCAGTCTCACATTTAGACTGCTGTTTAAATTCCAAATCAGTTCAAATTTTAGATTTGAGTTGGATTATCAATATTGAAAATATTGGTTGAGAAAAAATCACCTTTTGAAGGAATATTTTTATCATTTATTTTCAATTTTATCAGTCTCAATCCACACCGAAATTGATTAATTTTGTGCCCCGTTTAATCTATAAATTTGGGCATTGAATTAAACATCCAATGTGAGAGTATGAAAATTGTCAAATGCCAATTTAAGTAATTGAATTATGGTACACTATTTGACAAAAGAAATCTCGATGATTGCCGGATACCAATTCCAAACTAAATTAGCTTCTGAAAAGCTCTGATTTTTATCCAAATGCACTGATTTCGTTGTCTATTTCTATACAAAACAATTGTGAAACCACACACATACACACTGATTTCTAAAATCAAAAAGGGCGAAAAGCGAAGCACACGTCTTCAATCCCCACCCTAAAATCCTGATTTTCTAAAAATAAAAGGCTGAAGTGAGATAATATTACACGCGCATGCGAATCTGTGATAATACTTAACGCATATTCTACTTAGAGACCGAAAGGGCGAATTGGGTGCCTAATCCCTTCCCAATTCGAAACTTAATCCCCGAATCCTTGAATTGTCTGTTCCGCATTAATTGTGTTTAAGAAAGCGTTTAATTTATAAATGTTTATCTTTTACACAAACTTTTGTTTGTTTAGTAAAACAAACTGGCGACTCTGAATTGTTTACAAAATGTCATGTTTTTGTAATTAATAAAAACTCGAACGTGTTCCGAAAAATAAAAGATGAAAAGCGGAGGGGCCGAAAACGCGGGTTTTCACAGTAGGCCAATAGTAAAATTTGTATTTAACCTCATCACATTGGATTTAGCTAAGATAACTAATGTGGTATGTGAATTTGATTTGAAACTCAGTGATAGATAAAGTTTTTTAATTAAATAAAGTTTTTCAAAATGGGTTTTACATATATATTTGGGTTTATTGCACTTTGCCCCTTTCAACTACAGGGGTAGTGGTACTTTGCCATATGAACTATCAAAACTAGTAATTTTTGCCACCAACTATCAATTTTGTTGCAATCAATCATTTTTCACTGACGATGTTAACTTTGGTAATGGGAAAAGCTTCACCTGCGCATCACATGAGTTTTTTTTAAGGGCATAATGGTCATCTAATATTTGGCTTCACTTTTGTCATTTTTTTCCCGCTAAAACCAAAACACATTTTATATAATATATATAGATATGTATACACCCATATGTATCTAATATTCATATACAGAGAGATAGAGAGAGGTGAGAAACAAAGCAGAGACAAAGAGAGAGATAGCACACAGAGAGAGAGAGAGCGAATAAAAATTAATCAAATTCCATATGAATAAGAAAATAACTCACAACAAAGACCAAATATTATATATATATATAAACTTAGATATTTTTGTAACACGAATATGCAAGCATCTCCAAATTTTAATGTTTTAATGAAATAAGAAAAAAATAAAAAATTTCGAGCTCCATAAAGAAAATCAAAATTTCTGATCAACCAAAGTAATCATAGAAGGTTTCTAATCACCCAATGAACATTTAAGATAATTGAATTCACATTTCATCTTATTATTGTGAAAGTCGGCAATTTTAGATAAATAAAAGCTAAATTTGTTATATAAGAAACCGAAACTAAATCATAAAAACCAACATTATCTAATACATCACTCAAATGACCATAAGTCCATACTATATTAAGTCCAAAAAAGGTAAAAAGAAGAAGAAGAAGAAGAAGTAATTATAGAGCAAATAGAATTAAAAATCAAATCCTCCATCAAAACCACCACCATCATCATACCCACCATCATACGATCCAGCATCCGTTATCATATCTCTTATTAACAACCTACTCAAAGCTCCACCTAATAACCCGCCCCCAAGACCCATCCCCATCTTACTTTTCTTCGGCTTTTGTTACGGCGGATACCCATATCCCTGTTACGGCAGATACCCATACTATTATCTGCGTTTGCTCTTTCTTTGTCTTCGTTTTCTCTCTTTGTCTGAATATTAGATACATGTGGGTGTATACATATTTATATATATTATATAAAATGTGTGTCTTTGTTTTAGTGGGAAAATTGACAAAAGTGGAGCCAAATAAAAAATGACCATTATGCTCTAAAAAAAACTCACGTGATGTGCAGGTGGAATTTTTCTCGTTAACAAAGTTAACACCGTTAGCAAAAGATGGTCGATTGCAATAAAATTGATAGTTGGTGGTAAAAATTGTTAGTTTTGATAGTTCATATGGAAAAGTGCCATTATTCTTATAGTTGATGGGGGTAAAGTGCAATTAACCCTATATATTTTGATTGGTTTATATCGTAAATCTCCAAGCCAGACAAACTATAACTAGATTGCACCAGTCCATTGATGCAGTGGTTTGTAATATTGATGCGCCTGTGGTCAGTATGCAGGGTGTGTACTGGAGTCCAGCACATAGATCCACCTTGTGTGCATGTGCATATAGATCCACATAGTTATGTTTAGTTAGGGCCCGTTTGGTTGTCCTTCAAATTGCGAATTAGATAATTTACAATTAAGTAATTTACAAAATTTTCATTTATTAGTGTTTGGTTGTGTAAATTGAACGATTGTAAATATGATAATTCAAGTTAATTCACAAAAACTTAAATTAAGTCATTTCAAGTAAAACTTGAAATTGCCTAATTTTAGAATTAGATAATTCATTCTAACTCTATTTTTTGAGAAGATCTAGTTTCTACCCGTGATGTTGATGCATCTAAACAAAATTTGAAATAACATAAAATAATAGAGAACATGTTTTTATTCTAACAATCGGAATTTTTCATTTAAGTTTTCCAAACACTACTTGAATTAGAATTGAATTATTCATAAATGAGCAAATTCACAATTCTTCAATCGAAAATTAACTAATTCTAAAATTAGGTAATTTATGCAACCAAACGGGCCCTTAGTGTACATGTATTAAACTCCGGTGCGTCGATATACTATTTCTTTAAATTTATGCGCTGGACAAGTAAACATAGACTTAGTTTCCTTTTAGATATATTTGTGTGAATTCTTATGCTCTAAAGAGAATTAGTCATACGCAAGTACATATACCTTTATAGATCTTGATATTATGTGATTGTTCCTTGCTGTTTTAATTTATCTACTTCTGTATGCTTATAAGCACAACACGTTTGTAAAGGTAAAATTGATTTAGAACTAGGGTTTGCTTTTGACACTTAAAAATTGTAAATTATTTTTCGTAAATTAAATATAGAAAATTCATTTGCGTTAATTAATCATGATTAGACCCCCATAAACTTTCACTATCTTGCTCCTTTCCTTTCTTTTCCTTATTTCAATTCTTTAGATCTAAATAGATAGTAAAAATTTGATTACTTAATAAGTTGTAAGTTCAAATCATGTTGTTAACGTTCCCTCTTGGTGGGCGATTTGTAAAAACCACATTACGAAACACTATAAACGTTAGGGGCGTGAATCGGTTTGAAACCAAGTGGGTGACATGTACCATTTTTAAGTGAGGTCGATATGATGGGTTGATTACAGCGGTTTATATTAGATTCTGCATAGCCCTAATAAGCATTCTATGGCCCTTGGGTTGCGTCCGACTTGTATCATAAGAAGACGATATATGATAAATTTAGGGCGGTGTTATTTACACCTCTCATATTTGTTACAAGCACCCCCTTTTCATAAACATCCCCGAAGGTAAATTTATCATTATTAATACTTTCCAAGGCTCGCCTGATAAGAGGTGAGTGCAATCACATACATTTGGCTTATTTGGGAAAAGTTTGTTAGTAAAACTCACCTAATATCAAATAATGGAATGTTGAAGTGTTTTTCAAATAAGATCTGTCCAATGAGAGGTAGGTGAACTCACATAAACTCGATTCAAATAGGGAAAGTGTGTTGCTAAGTACTCGCTTAATATCAAGCAATTGAAAAGGTGAATGTGATAAATAAGGGGTGTTAAAATGTGTTTTTAATTAAATTCTAGAGGGGTATATGTGACAGATTTAGAGATGTAAATAATATCGCTCTAAATTTGTCTTATCCTACATTTGAAGATTGAATATCGAGATGAATTATTTATTTTACTAAATTTTCTTATCCTGTTAAAAGATAAATTAACAAATTTTACTTAATTTTTTTTATTCAATTAAAATTAAATAATTCGTTCCTACTTTTTAATGTGACGCTTCAAACATACGTTGCGTATTATTTGGATTAACCTCCTAAACTATCTTTAGAAAAAAAAACTCAGAAGTTTTCTTATTTTATGTTTCTTATTTGATGAGCATATCTCTACTTGTCTCTTCTGCTACTGAGTGAAGTTCCACCAGTTGGCTTGATTTGCTTCAAGCAACAACACCACAAAACCCTCATTTGATCGCTACCCTAGGTATTTATTTATTGATATTTGATTAATTGTGTTTTAGGTGGCATTTCTTCCTTTACCGAATCTTTTAGTGTTGATTCTGAAAACTAAAGATTGGTTATAAAGTCTGAAAAATATTTTTTTTTTCATGTATATTTTGTTTGAACAATCTCACGGCTGAATGCTAATGAATGTTATCTCGACAATTTTATTCCCATTCTTATTTTATAAATATTACAATATCTAAGGACATGAGCCAAAGCATTATCTTTTTAATTTTTATTTTACAAAAATGACTATTCTTAGGGACAATTTTTCCCTCATCTTATTAGTTCTATTCGTATGTGTGTACAAACTAGAAAGTGAAGCAAACTATACATATGCCTTTGTCCAATCATCTCATTTTTGGAGGAAAATAAATAAAAAGTGAAATAGTTCTGGGCTCAGTGATTGAAAAAAATACTTGCCTAAGATCATAGTTTAAGCTTAATCATTACTACATGTTGTTTTCTTAGAAAAAATAATGATTAGAGTAAAATTGAAAATCCAAAATTTAGGCTCCGTTTGATAACAAAGTGAGGAAATGAAATAGCAAAAACAATTGATTAGTGTGAGAAGTTGGCAAATAAGTTCAGTGATAAGGTGAGATATTCTCTTAGTCTCCGTTTGATAACAAGATCAAAAATGATAGCAAAAACAATTTACTTTTACGAGAAGTTGGAAAATGTTGAGTGATATTTTTGTGGAATAAAGTTCTTTGGGTGGTGAGGACTACTGATGTAATTTTACTCTTTTTTATTTGGGGGTGCTACATTTTTGTGTAAATGTACGTGTGTTTATGTATAAATATTTGAAGAGTACACAAAAAGCACACATATGTATGGCGAAGAAATCTATTATTTATTTGATAAATGATTAGCATTATTACTGTAAATTTCGAGTAATTGAAGAGTTGCTGCGTGTCACTATCGAAGAAATCACAAAGGAGCTGCAAGAGCAGAGAGGTTTGAACAAAACATTTGCGAGATAATGGGGGGAGTAGCAGGTGTCATAGTGTCAAAAATAGCGGAATACTTGGTGGCTCCGATTGGATGACAACTTGGGTACCTGTTTTGCTACAGCACCAACATTGAGAAGATGAAGAGCCAAGTTCAGGAGCTGGATGTGAAGATGGGTACGCTGCAACGGCAGATCACTACGGCCACGTACAAATGTGAAGTCATTGAAGATCATGTAATGAGGTTGATGCAGGAAGCGAGTGTGAAAAAAGAAGAGGTAGAGAAAATCTTGGAAGACCAAAAAGAATTTGGAAAGGGATGGTGGAAGGCGTGGTGTCTAAATCTAAAATCACGCTACTTGTCGAGCAGGAAAGCAACGAGGAAAACTCGGGATCTTGTTGAGCTTGTTAAAAGAAGTAGTTTCAAGAGTATTTCCCACCCTCCGCCACCACCAGGGATAGTATCATCCTCTGCACGAGAAAGGTGTTGGGGTAGTTATGTGGAATTCGAGTCAAGGTTTTACATTATGGGACATGTCATGGAAGCTCTTAAGGATGATGCAATCCACACGATTGGGATATGGGGAATGGCTGGTGTCGGTAAAACCACAATGGTGAATGAAGTTTACAGAAAAGCAAGAGAAAAGCATATGTTTGATGAGATTGTGAAGGTAGTTGTTCGACAGGAACAGGTCTTGAAAGGGATTCAGGGCAACATTGCAGAGTTGTTGGGGCTGAATCTTGTAGGAGAAGATCTCTTCGCAAGAGCTCTTGCACTGCATGAGAGACTAACTCAAGGAGGTAAGACGAGACTCATAATATTGGATGATGTGTGGAACAGACTCGATCTGGATGACGTAGGAATCCCCTGTGGAGATGATTTTGACGGTTGCAAAATCGTGTTGACCTCACGAGACAGGGATGTTTGCGATCAGATGAGAACTGACACAGAGTTGTTGGGGCTGAATCTTGTAGGAGAAGATCTCTTCGCAAGAGCTCTTGCACTGCATGAGAGACTAACTCAAGGAGGTAAGACGAGACTCATAATATTGGATGATGTGTGGAACAGACTCGATCTGGATGACGTAGGAATCCCCTGTGGAGATGATTTTGACGGTTGCAAAATCGTGTTGACCTCACGAGACAGGGATGTTTGCGATCAGATGAGAACTGACATAAATTTCCATCTTGAAGTGTTGCATACGGAAGAAGCACAACACCTTTTTAAAACATTGGTTGACTATTCATCTTTTCAACATGATTGGCGTTTGATAGCAGAAGGCATTGTGGAAGAATGTGCTGGTTTACCCCTCGCGATTACAACCATTGCCACTGTACTTGTAAAGAAAAAAGAAGCCACATGGCGAGATGTGCTTAGGCAGCTACAAAATGCTGCACTTGAAGGGTCGTATGCAAAAGTATATGAAGCTATAAGGGTGAGTTATAATTTTCTTGAAAGTGAAGGGATAAAAAAATTCTTTTTGCTTTGTTGCCTATTCCCTGAAAATTCTGACATTCCAATTGAAGATTTGGTAAGATATGGGGTTGGGCGATGATTGTTTGAAAAGACTAATGACCTACAAGAGGCAAAAAACCAAGCATATGCGCATGTGGAGAAACTTCAAATTTCCAATTTGCTGTTACCCAGTTATGAAGGTCATGTCAAGATGCACGACCTTGTGCGGGATTTTTCTATATCGATCACCTCATCAGGTGAGCATGTGTTTATGGTCAAATTTGGTAGTGGACTGAAAGAGTGGTCAAGGCCAATGAAAGATTTGTGCAATGGTTGCACTTCAATTTCACTGCAATGTGATGGAATGCAAGAGCTTCCCAATCGGTTAAGATGCCCAAACCTCAAGCTTTTGCGACTGGTAGAGGTACACAGAAAGGAAGTTCGCTCATTGGAATTTCCAGAAGGATTTTATGAAGGTATGGGCAACCTCCAAGTTATTGCTCTGGGTAGTATGTTTATTCAATCACTTCCTCAATCGCTCCAGCTCTTGACCAACCTTCAAACTCTGTCTCTAGATTTCTGCCAATTAAATGGTGAAATATCTATGATCGGAAATCTGCAGAGGTTGGAAATATTAAGCTTTGCTCATTCTGATATTGAGCAGTTGCCAAGAGATAGGAAAACTAACCCAGCTTAGATTATTGGACTTGACCGCATGTAGAAAACTCCGGGCACTAGCTCCTGGTGTCTTGTCAAACTTAATATGGATCAATCCAGGGCAAGTTTTGATGATCTAAAGAAGTTGGCTAAGCTCACTTCTTTAGACATTAACATACCTATTAATTTAGAGAGAACGATTATTTTTATTCCATAATTATAACTAATAAGAACAATGCACCTTATATAGGGAATAAACACAACTCCTAATTAACCTAGAGTCCCTATCAAGGTGGGATTCTATCAACAACTAAAATAACATAAATAAATAAAATAAATAATACTAAATTATCAATACTCCCCCTCAAGTTGGTGAGAAGATATCCGTCAGGCCCAACTTGCTCACTTGAAATTCAAACTGTTGCCTTAACAGGCCCTTGGTCAAAATATCTGCAACTTGTTGATTAGACGGAACAAAGAGAGTACATATAATTCCACCTTCTAGTTTCTCTTTGATGAAGTGCCTATCAATCTCAACATGTTTTGTCCGATCATGTAAGACCGGATTGTGGGCAATACTGATAGCAGCCTTATTATCGCAGTATAGCTTCATTGGGAGACTTATTGGCCTTTTGAGTTCCTCTAAGACCCTTTGTAGCCAAAGAACCTCACATACTCCTTGAGCCATTGATCTAAACTCAGCTTCTGCACTGCTTCGAGCGACAACACTTTGCTTCTTGCTTCTCCATGTAACCAAGTTGCCCCAAAGAAACGTACAGTAGCCAGACGTAGACCATCTATCAGTAACCGAGCCAGCCCAATCAGCATCGGTATACACCTCTATTCCTCTTTTATCGTTCTTCCTGAAGAACAGACCTTTCCCTGGGGAGCCTTTGAGGTAACGAAGAATACGGTACACAGCCTCTAGATGCTCTTCACATGGTGAGTGCATGAACTGACTAACCATGCTCACAGCGAAAGCAATGTCAGGGCGCGTATGAGACAAGTAGATTAGTTTCCCAACTAACCTCTGGTATCTCCCTGTTTCGACTGGAACACCATCTTTAACATCTCCTAGCTTGGTACCCAATTCTATGGGAGTATCCGATGGCTTACACCCACTCATCCCAGTTTCTGACAGCAGATCCAAAATATATTTTCGTTGTGATACTACAATCCCACTTTTTGAACGGGCCACCTCCATTCCAAGGAAGTATCGTAGGTCACCAAGATCCTTAATCTCAAATTCTCTAGCAAGATTTCGCTTCAGTCGATTCATTTCTTCAACATCATCCCCTGTCAAAATCATATCATCCACATAAACAATGAGAACAGAAAGTTCGTTTCTTGTGGACGTCTTAGTGAAGAGAGTATGATCAGACTGCCCTTGATTATACCCTTGGCCCTTGAGGAACTTCGTTAATCTTTCGAACCACGCTCTAGGGGATTGTTTAAGGCCATACAAAGACCTCTTTAGCTTGCAGATTTTTGTACCAAATTCCTCAGTAAAACCAGGTGGAGGTTCCATATAGACTTCCTCTTCTAGGTTTCCATTCAAGAAGGCGTTCTTCACATCTAACTGAGTCAGAGGCCAGTCCAAGTTAGCTGCAACTGATAAGAGAACCCGAACTGTATTTAATTTTGCCACTGGAGAAAAAGTTTCGGAGTAGTCAACTCCATACGTTTGAGTGAAGCCTTTAGCCACCAGACGAGCCTTGTACCGTTCCACTGACCCATCTGAGTTATACTTCACAGTGAATACCCATTTACAACCAACCACTGTCTTTCCTTCTGGAAGCTTTACTTTCTCCCAAGTAGCATTCTTCTCCAGCGCTCTCATCTCCTCATACACTGCTTCTCTCCACTCCGGAACATTTAGAGCATCCTGAACATTGTTAGGAATAACCACATTCGACACACGAGAGATAAATGCAGAATAGGAGGGTGAGATATTTTTATATGACACAAAGTTCGAAATGGGATATTTGGGAGATTTCGTACACGCTCTGACTCCTTTTCTAAGAGCAATAGGGAGATCAAGTTGATCAGATTGAGTTGACTCGATATTGGCTTGAGAACTACCTTCAGGTATCTCGGAAGAGTCATCGTGAGTATCATGATCCATCTCCAGGTTAGATTCTTGGGGTTGCAGAGGGATGGTTTCTTTCCTTCCTTGTTCTGGATTTTTCCTAGAATAAACAAGACCTTTATACCGTTTTGCACACATCTCTGGTCCGTCAGTAGTCAGATTTTGGAATGACACTAACCCTGGTTGTTCACCATTACCAACACAAGTATCTTCAATATTTAATTAATTTGTTTTCCCAGATTGTGTGTTAAAATTAGGTACTTGTTCATACAAAACATCAACGACTGAATTATCAAAACCGTAACCACCATCTTCACTCATGCTCTCCCCCTGAAGATGGGAGTTGTAATAGGATCGCCCCTCGAAGAAGGTAACATCCATAGAAAATGTATAATTTCTTGGAAATCGGATCAAAACATTTATATCCTTTCTGATTTGTAGGATAGCCTACAAAAATACATTTGTGTGCCTTTGGATCAAGTTTAGAATTTTTTGGGTCATGATTATGAACAAAGGCAACACTTCCAAAATATTTTTAAGGGAATATCCCCTAATAACCGAGTGTTGGGAAATAGATCAGAAATCAATTTTATAGGGGCTTTAAATTTCAAAGTTCGTGTTGGAAGCCGATTAATAAGGTAAGTAGCAGTCAAAATAGCATCTCCCAAAGGTATTTTGGAACTTTAGTTTGAAAAATTAGAGCACGAGCAACTTCAAGTAGATGTCTATTTTTCCTTTCGGCAACTCCATTCTGTTGAGGAGTATAATTACAAGAACTTTGATGAATTATCCCATTTTTTACGAAAAAATCCCCTAACATCTTATTAAAAAATTCCTTCCCATTATCACTCCGAAAAATTTGAATTTTGGTTTGAAACTGTGTGTGTATCATGGTGTAAAAGTTTTGAAACACACTCCCAACTTCTGATTTTTCTTTTAAAAGAAATACCCAACATACTCTAGTGTGGTCATCAATGAAAGTTACAAACCAACGTTTTGCCAGACCAAGTGGGCACTCTAGAGGGACCGCCAAACATCACTGTGAATCAAGGTGAAAGGTTGTGATTTCTTATATGGTTGAGACGGAAAGACCGTGCGTTGATGTTTTGCTAATTCACAAGATTCACACCGAAATTTAAGCAAATTTTTATTCATTAATAACTTGGGAAACAAACGCTTTAAATACTGAAAGTTTGGATGTCCTAACCTATAATGCCATAGCAAAATCTGACTATCACTAGAAACAGAAATAGAATTAAAACAAGTCTGCCGGTCTTGCCTTCCAAAGGTAGACCCATTATTGAAGAAGTAGAGACCCCATCCTGTTTAGCAACCCCAATTGTCTTCCCTGAATTTGAATCCTGAAATTCATAATGAGAAGACCAAAAGTTAACTTGACAATTGAGATCAAGAGCTAATTTGCTGACAGATATAAGATTATACGATAAATTAGGGACATGTAAGACATCTTTAAGAGTGAGAGACGGGGAGACGATTATGGTTCCTTTGCCGGCAACTGCAGCGAAAGAACCATCAGCAATTTTAACCTTTTGATTCCCTGCACACGGAGTATATGACGAAAAAAATTCCGAGATAGCAGTTATGTGGTTAGTGGCCCCTGAATCTAATATCCAGTTGCTATGGGATTTGATACAGGCAATTATAGTTGTAAACTTATTACCTGACTGAGCTATGGAACATGAGGAGTCAGAGTTTCCTAAAAGAATGGGCTTGAACCATTTTACACAGATGCTCAAATTGTTCCTTTGTGAATGGAAGTGGTTCTGAGGAAGATGGTTGCGCTGAATCTGCATTGCTTGCTTGGAATGCTTGAGTTCCTCCCCTCGTTTTGTTATCACGCTTCTTCCAATTTGCTGGTTTACCATGAAGTTTCCAGCAACTATCCCTAGTATGACCTGACCACTTGCAATGATCACACCATAATTTCTGTTTTCCTCCCTTCTTATCACTGTCTACGGCTTTATCAAGGGCTACCAGTGCAGAGCCCTCACCATCTGTACGGGGCTCCCGTTCGTCTTTCAACATCACAGATCGTCGAGCCTCTTCCCTTCGTACCTCTGAAAATACCTCTCGGATAGTAGGCAACGGAATTCTGCCTAAGATACGACCCCGAACTTCGTCTAGATCCTTGTTTAGTCCAGCTAAGAAGACAAACACCCGACCTCGCTCAACCTTCTTCTTGTAACGAGCACTATCATTCGGTTTTCCCACTCTTCAGTTTCAAACAAGTCCAACTCTTGCCATATGGCCATCATGTCATGGTAGTAGGCTGTAACCCCACGATCTCCTTGTTGCATCTTCCACAACTGGTTATTAAGTTCGAACATTTGAGAATAGTTGTCTAGATCCGAGTACGTTTCCTTAACCGCGTGCCAGATATCTCGAGCAGTCGGCAGGAACATATAGGGTTTACCAAGTCCAGCCTCCATGGAATTGATCAACCACGAGGTAACCATTGAATTCTCCTCGCGCCATGACTTAAAGCCCGGGTCGTTAGATGGGGTGGTACTACCTCACCATTCACATAACCTAATTTTCTTTTGCCGTCAATAAACAGTCTCATTGATTGCGCCCATTCGAGGTAATTCCTTCCATTCAATTTATGATTAATATTGGCCACAGGATTTTCATTCACCGAATAAATAGTAGCAAATTGCGACATAGTATCTTTGAACGTAGATGATGGGTTTACGGTGGAGCCACTAGAAGATTCTGTTAGACCCGGACTACTAGCACCCACCATAGCAAGTTTATAGTTCATATGATAAGATAATCAAACTCACTAGACCAAGAACAAGGACAGAATAGCACTAGAACAGTAGCTATATAACTGGAAAACTAGCAAACTCACCGGAACAGTGGCAAAACAACCGGAACAGTACTAAACCGGATCAAACTAACCAAACCACAACCAGAACACGGTGCGGAACAGTGAGACGAACTGGTCGGTAAAGTTTGGCAGTGGTTGGAGCTTCCACGCGCTGCCACGCGCGGTTAAGGTTGTCGGCGCGTGAGATCCACGCAAAGAAGCCGGAGGCGCGTGTAGGCGCGTGAGCTTTCGTTTTCCGGTGATGTTTTTGCCGTGAGCTCGTCTGAGAGTTCCGAGCACCACTGTGTGGGTGGTGTGATTGAAAGGCACCACTGTGTGGGTGGTGAGAGTTAGGATGATGTTGCACCGTGGTAGTTTGCGGCTAGGGTTTCTAGCGTGAATAAACCTGTTGCGGCTAGGGTTTCTTTTTGCTGAAATAATTCTGCCTATGGAGTTCCTAACTCCTTCCTAACCTCCTCTGATACCATATTAATTTAGAGAGAACGATTATTTTTATTCCATAATTATAACTAATAAGAACAATGCACCTTATATAGGGAATAAACACAACTCCTAATTAACCTAGAGTCCCTATCAAGGTGGGATTCTATCCACAACTAAAATAACATAAATAAATAAAATAAATAATACTAAATTATCAATATATCTATTGCTGGTGGTGGTACTTTGGGGGCTGCATTTCAGCATGTGTTAGAAAATACTTTGGTCCTCAGAGCTGATAAAACTGTCCTAGTGGAAGGTTTAATTAACGCGCTGAGCAGTAAAACTAAAAATCTATGTTTGGAGGTGAATGATCTAAAGAATCTTCCTGACAAGTTAGAAAGAGAGGGTTTCTCAAAATTGAGGAGTTTAAAGCTCATTTCGTGTGATGAGTTGGTATCTATCGTCAATGCAGTGGGTCAAGACAGAGATAATGTCTTTCCAGACTTGGATGCACTTTATCTCGGGAATCTGGGTAATTTGGAAGTTATATGCCGTGGTCAGCATTCAAAACAAAGCTTCAGTGTACTGTCCTCATCTATGAATCAACCTCCGTCCTTTGGGAAGCTAAGAACTCTCGAATTAAGTCGCTGTAATAAATTGAAAAGTATCTTTTCACTGTCTATTGCAAGAAATTTGATTAACCTTGAAGTGCTTGAAATTGTTGAGTGCCAAATGATGGAAGAGATTTTTTCAGAGGAAAGGGGAGCTCACGATGAGAACGTGATGGCGTTCCCGCACTTGAAATGCTTGACGCTATTGAATCTACCCAACCTGATTGCTTTCTGTGAAGCTTCGGTTCAAGTTGAGCTTTCTAAGCTGGAATATTTGAATCTCCACTTGCTAACAAAGCTCACCACTCTTTACCCTGGGAGAGAAACTTTGGCTTCAAAGCACCACCAACATTGTCTCTTCAAACAAAAGGTTTGCTTTATACCCCTATGACTAGTGAATTTGGATATTCTCCTTTCCATGTATCTGCACACAAACATCCATAATCTTTAGAGATACCATTGAAGTAAAGCACTAAAATTAGAAATGAGTGCCTCTTTGTCACTAAAATATAGTATGATTCAGTATTCTGCAATGGACCTTAGTAGCTGAATTTGGTACTCCAGATGTATATGATATCTTTCTAACCCAAAAAAGTTACCTTTATCCAATGAGACTAATATTGATAATTTATGATCGCTCATATGACTTGGA
Source organism: Lonicera japonica (assembly GCA_021464415.1). Lineage (NCBI taxonomy): Eukaryota > Viridiplantae > Streptophyta > Magnoliopsida > Dipsacales > Caprifoliaceae > Lonicera > Lonicera japonica. The sequence goes on along the minus strand of CM038463.1, from coordinate 97,686,497 downwards.
GTTCTTATTTGCCAGGGAATAAGTCCCTATTACTTCAGCCCTTGGATGGTTGTTTAAACTACATTTCGTAATTTTTTTTTAATCTTTTCTGAAATGGGAGTAGACTGTTTTTGCATTATTTTCATCTTCTTCTTCCTTTCTGTTCACGTTCAAATTGGTAGATGCAAGGAATGTGCCTTTCAAAGTAAATAAGAGATGTGGCTTGAAATGAAGTTTCTTATGTTTACTATCAATTCCCTTTAAAACAATGCATTGATTCTACAGGTTACATTAGATAATGTGGCAACAGCGGCAGAGATACAGCCTGTGCTAGTTCCAGATGACTCCATTTCTCTATTAAGATCTATGCAGGTAGACAGCTGTAAAAGACTGTTTAATGTCTTTCCGTCTAATATGATACAGCAGTTGCAAAATCTTGAATATCTTCTGTGAGGATCAAGCGTTTACCACTACGCCAAAAGTTATAGCTGTTAGCGAAGGAGCAACTTTATTTCCTTATACGCAAGGCCCATTAGAGCGCCATGACATTCGATAACCTGCACACCGGATATACCCTCCGGATTCACCACGGAGAGGAGCGCAATTGTGGATTTATCTCCAACAATCCCCCCCACAATGGCGCGCCCTAGGTATCGAACCCATGACCTGCTCTGATACCAATTGTGAGGATCAAGCGCTTACCACTGCGCCAAAAGTTATAGCTGTTAGTGAAGGCGCAACTTTATTTCCTTATACGCAAGGCCCATTAGAGCGCCATGGCATTCGATAACCTGCACACCGGATATACCCTCCGGATTCACTACGGAGAGGAGCGCAATTGTGGATTTACCTCCAACATCTTCGAGTGAGTGAGTGTAGTTCAGTTGAAGTGGCTTTCAATCTCCAATTACCAAATGCTGAGGAAGGCCGTGAAGTCGGAGTACTCGGAGTACTTCCTCAGTTGAAAGTAGTTTATTTGACCCGTCTTCGTGTTGTAAAACATATATGGAAAGAGTGGTTGCATGTAACTCGGGGCTTTCAAAATCTGACATTTCTATTCCGTAGAAGGTTGTGATAGCTTGAAAACTATCTTTCCAGCCTCCAGTGCAAAAGGTTTGGTTATGCTTTGATGTCTCTACATTACTAACTGCCAGACGCTGGAAGCAATTTTCTTGAATGGAGGTGGTGAAGTCTTGAAGATTGAATTGCCAAACTTACAAAGTTTGCATCTTGTTGACCTACCAAATCTAATTGGCTTCTGCGACTCTGTTGATGAAGTCAAACTTCCTCAACTGGAATACTTGAAACTACAAGGCGTACCAAAATTTGCTGGTGTTTACCCTGAGACTGAAAGTTCAGATCATCACCTTGCATCTCTTGAACAACTTTCCTTCAAACCGATGGTATGTAACTATACACAACTTTTAGCATTTTGAATTTGATATAGAAAAATTAGCTAACCATATTAACTAAGTAATATTATTACACAGTCCCCGTAACAGAACTGGCTTTGGCAAAGCCTAATCTACTTGTCTAATCTAATCTCATCTCATTTTCACTTCATTTTTTTATATGTATTTTATGTTCATCTCATCACCCTGGCAAAAGGGCCTGTTGGTGACAACAGATTTAAAAAAAATGGCTTTAGTTCCAAAAATACTTCCGAAATGAATCTCAAATGCAACTAAACGTTATACTCTTACGTTTCCGACGCCAAGGGTACAATAATACATTGCATTTGAGATTTATTAAGAAAGTCTTTTTGAAAGAAGTTGAATTAGTCGTAAATTTACTCTAACTTATATTTTCTAATTGCAAATACAAACTAGCTCATCTGTATCTAATAATCTGTCTGTATCAATATCTATATCTGTATACTATATAATTAAAAGTCATGCTAAGAGAGGCTTGTAGAAGTCCTGTATCTGCATCAGTAGAGTACACTCATGAGTTGGGTTTCCAGAAAGCTACTAAATACTTCAAATAACATTGATCCAAATAACTTGAAAATAAGAAACTTTTCCGATAAGCTGACACTGGTGATTCTTTGCTACAAGCTACATACAGCTCTCTAAATTGACTTTTGCAAAACGAGGTGAAAATGGCAGAAGTGACTGAACCTAATTCTGAAAAAGGTGCTGTCTTGATATTTGGCAAATGGTTGCCAAGTCTGGTGCTCAAATTTGGCACAAAAAGGACAAATTATGCTTAAAACATCCGGCCACTTGTCGCTGGCTATCAACTATCATCACTATTGTTGGATGTTCTTTAAGATTTCTGTGCATCGTTGCCAAAAAATTGTACTAGACTTGGCAACTTGTGTCTGGAAAAATGCTAACATTTCTACCAACATATTTGGTAATTTTTAACCGGTTGTGTAATATTGTGGCCGATTCTATGTGATCACCAACCACTGGCTGAAAAAGTTACATTGAAGTTGGTGTATATTTTGGCAACAATATGCCGAACCAAAATATTTGAAAATGTGGCAACCCTTAGTAAAATCTTGTTTTTCGTATGTATATTAAGGAGTAAATTGGTGGTGCCCTTTGCAACACCCTTCTTAAAACTATAAGCACTAACGTTTGTAAGAAGAGCATAAGTAACTGATAAAGCTCGACAGTCATTACAAAAGCATTTGAAGGTTAGGGCATGAGCTAATCTTAGTTGAATAAAAGAAATGTCAAAGCTATATGAAGAAGTAATAAATCAAGAACAATTATGAGAATAGCAAGACTGAAAAAATAGATTAACATTTTTAAACTTATCGGTTTATATTGAAACAACTAGGGAAGATTACGAGAATACCGGATCTCCTAATAAAACCAAAGGATTGAAATAAAAAATTATAATGTGACAGACGTTTATTTCAGTGTTTCATGTATATATATCTCCTACATCCTTTTCCTATAACATCGTATATTTTTTAAATTTAAGACATAACCCCACAACAGCAAATCTGAAATGTTAGTACAACTGGTCCATGCTTTTTGTCTAGGAAGGAATGCGATTTAGAATCGCGGCCACATGATCTCTTCATGTCTTTATATACTGTATCTTATACCGAGATTTGTTCTCCTTAGATTCTTCAGGTTTATTGGGATATGGGAGTAGGCTGTTTTTGTACTCTTTTTTTTATGCCTTATGTGAATGTACTTTTGAAGTTTAAGTAACAAAATGCGATTTAAGATAAAAGTACCTTGCGTTTACGCCATTGAATCATTTTGCAGGATATATTAACTAATGTGGTAAAAGGGTTGTAGAATCTTCAAGAGCTCGAAGTTGTTGAAAGCAATTCTATTGAAGTGGTTTTCAACCTCCAAGAACCATATGTTAATGGAGGAGGTGAAGTTGTAGCACTGAATCAATTAACGAATGTTGTTCTATCTAAGCTACCTAAGCTAAAACATGTATGGGAAGAGGGTCCACATACAACTAAGGGCTTTCAGAATCTGAGACAGATACATGTACGACGCTGTGATAGTTTGAGACAATTATTCACTTCTTCCATGGCAGACATTCTTGTGGAACTTGAAGACATTGAAATAGCTGACTGCAAGCTTTTGGAAGCAATTGTAGCGAAAGAGGAAGGGGTAGAAGAGGAGGAGGAATGTACGATGGAGGAAGGAATCTTGTTCCCTCAACTAGCCAGACTTTATCTCGATGAGTTGCCAAACCTGCTGACTCTTGCAGCCAAGGCTTACACAGTTGACTGGTCAGATGTGGGATATTTATATGTGAACAGATGTGGCGAAGTAGCAGATTCATTGAATACCATAATTCTCAATCTCAAGAGGGTAGCGTTAGCAACTGGTATGTGCATCCCAACATATACTACATAACTCCTTTTTAAATAGAATACTCTCTCTTGTGCCAAATTAAGAGTCCCATTTCCCTTTCGGACATAATCAATAAGTCTGAAAGTCAAAAATGGATTCTTAAATTGAGACAAAGGAGTACTGATTATTAACTTTAGAAATAATCATGACTTCTCTCAAAGAGCAATGAACGAGCGACAAAGCAGAAGGTATAAATGTACAACCACTAAACATCACTCGTTTTGGCAGGAGTTTTTTTTTTTGTTTTCTGACAATAAACCAAAACAACGTCACTGTTGGGAGGTTCAAATTGAGGGTACAACAAATTGAACAAATTGCTTTCTTCCTGTTGGAAAAATGAATGATCTTCCAAGGAGGAGGAATTCACTTGTCTCATCTTCTTATTTCTCATATAAATTTCACATTACATTCATCATCATCACCGATTATGCTTTTTTTTTAAAAAAATTCAATATGGTGAGGTATCATTACTCTCCTTTCCATATTAAATAAGAATTTTCTCTCTTTCCCTCTCAAAATATATCTTCAATCAAATAGAATTATAGAAGTGATACAACTTGTTCGCTGAATCATTTGATAATTATTACTGCAAAATTAAAATAATTTACCAGTAATTCTTTTTTTTTTTGGGAAGCTAATTTAGTAGTAATTCAAAGTCAACAAATAATGTTCATATATGACCCACTTGGGATTTCAATATAGACCAAGCAGCAAATAATCAGACGTGAGATCTGTATTTAATATTTTTATTTATGGGAGTTAACACATCGTTCATATATTCATTTAGCAATCCCAAATTAATTGGTTTTACTTCAATGATAAACTTTTAATATATTATGAACTATAATTTTTTAACAAGATGCCAAAATTAATGTACCAACTTGGTATGTGGAGTATTTCATAGGAGAGTGGATCCATCTAATCGTGTGCTTGATTTAGTAAGAAGTTGGCTTTAATTGAATCAAGTGGAAGAAAAATAAGTTTAGAAAAAGGTGGGTGGTTTTAAGCACTACTATACTATACTATAATACAGCTAAGAGACTTCCAATTTATTCTTGCTGCATTTCATACATTCACATTCTCTCTACACATATTTGAGGGTGATCTAATGAGCGTTGAGACACTGCTGGTGGAAGTTCAGTAATTAGGTTCGCTTGATTCATAATTAAACAAAATCCTCTAATATTCATACCACCAGGTACTTATTGCAGTTTGCTTAATTAATATTTGTCAACTGTGTTCAGCTCATTGATATTTTTTTTTTGGATACGATTATTACTGCAGAGTTTTGTACTTAGAAGAATAGCTTATTATTAACTGTCGACCGTTGAAAGAGTAGTCTTCTTCTCCAGAATCAGGAAGTTAAGCAAGGTCTGTATACCATTCAATTAATTTTTACGATTATGCATATATGCTTGCTGGTGATTTTATATGCGAAACGAATTACAAGGGTTTCATTGTATGATGAAGGAATTTTTCACGACTAGTGGTAAATCTGGACGTTCGTTCGATTGGCTTTAGGTTTTGATAGGTAGTGTTTGCATCTATTACAATTTGAACCATCTAATTTTAAATCTTCATGTCATTGCTTTCGAATTGCAAAATTTACGCTTGCAATCTTCTTCTTGTTCATAAAAAAAATATGTTTAGAAGTTGTCATATTTTTGAACCACTAAACTACTTATCACAATTGGTATAAATTCACTTTTTCTTTTTTGGACATTATGTGTGTATATATATTCCGAAGGTTTTAATGTTGGTTTGGAATATTTTTTTATCCCAAAGGAACTCCAAGAGAATATTCAGACGAGTATTCAATAAGTGTTCCCCCCTGCTGCATCACTTAAGGTCATCCTACATCAAGTTGGTGGAGTTGCAGCTGGAGAATCACATAAAGCTTGTTAAAATGCCTGCCACAAATTTCATTCTGAAGTCATCTTCAATGAGTGATCTAATCGATCCTAAGAACGACTCGGCCATTAATAGGGTGTTTCAGCAAATAGGGTTCTTGGGTGTTTAAATGTCAGATAAAGGGAAACTCTATTCAAGCACATTGGTTGGAGAAATGACTCATCTTTTCCACAGGAAGTATCTTTTCAGCAGTACCTTCCGCACTGAGGAATTCAGTTTTGTGAGGAGTTGTCTATTTCATGGGCTGGACCCGTACCAAGAGATGGTCCACTCAATTAGTAGTAGAGAAGTGATGGTCCGTTCCTCTAGAGGATTGACTAAACTCGGAACCTTGTTTAAGAACTTGATTAGTGTAAAAGATCGAATTAACTATTTACAACAATCATTTCACTTAGTTAATAACGTTTGCAATAATTAATTCACTTAATTAATAACGTTTACAACAATAGTGAAACCGATCGATTGAATTACAAATAATAACAATACAACATCAATTGTAGTCATCATCATCACTCTGATCTTGATATAAGATTGCTATAATTATTTTTTTCAATTGTATAAGGTGAAAAGATATCATGTTGTAGTATAACTACTTTTAAATTTAGTTATAGTGTAATAATTAGTATTATAGATGATTTATTTTGAAAATTAATATCATATATTTTTAAAAATATTCATTACGAACTTTATTTTCATAATTGAATCAAATACATAATTAAACACAACATCTATATAAACACAAAAATTAGTAAAACAATAATATAAATAAGAGATAGAGTACCTAAAGATCAAACAAGTCTTTAATGAGAAAAATAATATGAATTTTTCACCTTCAAAACCTATAAAATCGAGATGACATGTTCTTAGACGACATAGAAACTATACATACGTCGCCTAAAATTTATCTTAGGCAACATAAGTTAAAAGGATATGCCGCCTAAGAAATTCTAGGGCGACGGAGGATATACCTACGTCGCCTAAGATTTTACAGGGTGACGGAAGATATACGTACGTCGCCTAAGAAATTCTAGGGCAACATAGGATATACTTACGTCGCCCAAGAAATTCTAAGGCGACGTCTACATCGCCTTAGAATTTCTTGAGCGACGTGATATTATTATGTCACCTAGGTTATTCAATAGCCTACGTCGCCCAAGGGCCATATTGGTGTAGTGGTTTTTAGACATTCCATATATTCTCTTCAAATAAAATATATATGAGTGGTTCACAGTGCATAAGGTAGAGTAGTCTCTATAATTTTTTCTTTTTAAAAAAACTACTACTACTGTATTCAGACACACTATCTACATTTCTATAATATGGAACATAAATTGGAGATCCCTGTCTGTATCTATAAAAGCAAGTGGGCTAGTCTAGTTGAGAGGCACCCACTTGGACCTGGGGATCATCCTAGGTTCAAATCTTAAGGGAGGGTTTGCGAGCGTTTCCTTGTTGCAGTTAAATGGAAAGATTTAGACCTCCCCTTTTGAAAAATATAAATTAATTAATTAATTTATATATATAAAACCTCAAAGTTTAATTCTCATACTAGAAGGTCCAGCTGGTAACCTTTAACGCCTTTAGAAAAATCATGAGTTGAACAAAAAAATACCTTGAATGCAAATAGCAATTAGAATTTTTTGTATTAACTTTTATTTTCTGAAAATTTTGGATAAAAGATGGCTCTTATCGAGTTGCATTGAATGCTTTTTTCCTTAGACCAGTTTTAATGCAAGTATGAAAGAAAAATGCTAGCATGAATTAATAATATTATTAATAATACGACGACACTTTAAGTGTTTTTTTTAAAGAAGGAACAAGACTACATTAATCTATATCTATATTTATACTTTATATATAATAATACGGATAACTCTATTGTTTCTCCCTTTTTTTCTTAGACTAAATTATCCTTGCAGCCTTAGACCAAATTTTTATGCAACGTGTTGCTATCATTAGAATATTCAATTAGGACTCTTTTATTTCAACTGACTTTGTCAAATGCCTGTTAAAGAACATCTAATATAATATATTAATTGTTGTGAATGTGGGAGGAAATAACCTAGCCCTAAGCCACAAATTAACCCAAGAAATCACTTTCGAAAATTTTCACAAACACTTGGCGGGCAGAATCCGACAAGTAACAGGATCTTCAACACAAACCAAGATAACCAGCACAATAACAAGCAATTATAGATGAAAGATAAAGAACAATGATAACTGAATGCAAAAGTACAGAGAAAACACACCAGAGACGTAACGTGAAACCTTTTGTGTCTTCCATGAAAAAAGGGAAGCAACTTTATTGATCAACCAAGTATTACACCAACTATCCCTCAATAATCCTCACTCTAAATCAATGGAGCAAATATCCAATTGATTACCCTATCAAACCTAGCTAGCCTCTCACAAGAAATAACCCTCTTGTAAGAACAAGTCTATCTTTCTCACTCTTGCATTTGCACATCACTATAAATATAATAAACCTCTTTATTTATATATACTAAGTTAAAAAGTAGACTTAATGGACTTGAACCCGCCCAGGTGCAAAAGTGTTTTTACACCATTCCAGCACCTTCATTGTTTTGGTACAAAACCGCTTTTGCACTATTCTCGCAACCGTGATTACAAACCAAACACAACACTAATCACATGGACTCTTCAACCATATCGCAAGGAATTTTGATCTTTAAAATTGCAGTAGACTTTAAGTTAATTCGCAATTTGATTTAAGAACTTTATACCAACTTCTCTTATCTAATGTGGTTATATCTCTTTCTACTGGCTCAATCGTCTCCTTTCGCTTATCATCTTTGTGGCATAAAACCATATCTAATTTTGGTTGTTAGGTATTTTTTTTAAATTATCTTTCAGTTTTTTGTTTTTCCCACAAAAGGTAGACTAATAAATTTAGCCATATAGGGTTTGGGGGAGAAGAGAAGGAGAGGGATGCCATGGTTAAAACTTGAGACCTTATTCACTAGGAGAATAATTTACTACCCTATCTAATACTTTGCGTTAATTCACACTTTGATTTGAAGAACTTTATACCAACATCTCTCATCTCACGTGATTCTATCTTTTTCTACTGGCTCAATCACATGCTTATCATCTTCACGGCATGAAACCATACTTAATTTTGGTTGTCAGGTATTTTTTAAAATTTGTTTTTCAATTTTTTGGTTTCACACAAAAGGTAGACGAATATATTTAGGGTTTGGGGGAGAAAAGTACAGAGTGCCATAATTGCGTCATCAGTGAAGAGCACTTTGTCGAGGTAGGCCATATAACATTTTTCCTAATTTACTGTTTTCGTTGATGGTTTGTCAGTCTGAATTATGTCTAAGTATATGCATTTCATGGGAGATTGTTGTAAACACTACTCCAATTTTACACATCTAATTGCCATTGTCATTCTCTTAAAATTTGAATCTATACACACGTTTATATTCACATCCAAAAGTCATGTCAAGATTAATGGTTGGTGCACCAGGTTCCATAATTTTCTGAACATCTGTGACTCATAATCATTTTTCTAAAATTAAATCTATAAACACCCTAAGAGGTAGTTTATACTCGCATCCAAAATTTAAGTCATCTACACATTCTTTTTCCCATTTGAATTTTGAATTATGTTGGGACTATTGTAAATTTATACAAATTATGAAAGAAATATATAAATATGAGCATACATCGTTAGAACCATCTCTCCTAACGGAACAATGTATATCATGCTCTTCAACACTCAAGTCGCACGTGGAGAGACAAACCAAAGTACCAAATCAAAGTGCATGCAGTGCACAATTTAATAGCGAATGGTGGATAATGCAAAAATGCAAAGAAGGAAACAAATGCAAGCGGGAGGATTCAAGTCCAATACCTTGTGAAACCTAACCTCTGATACCATATGAAAAAAATATGATTTTATTCTCGAGTCAAAACGCTTTACAAGACTTTGTACAACTTCTAATACATTTAAAAAAGGAAAAGATAAGGATTCTCTAAAAGGATAAGGATCACCTAACTATTAGAAAGATAAGGATTAGTTATTCTCCTAGGGGATTGGGATTAGCTACTCTCCTAACAACCAGGATGGGATACAACAGAGTTATACAAAATAAAATCCTAGCTGTAAATATTATTTTTAGATTACAAATTATCCACCAACAAAACTATGAAGCTTTATTGGGATAATAAGTCAGCAATAAACATTGCTCACAATCTAGTTCAGCATGACCATATGAAACATGCATGTAGAGGTGGTACATCATTTTATTAGGTGAAGTTGGAGAGCAGATTGATTCGCACTCCTTTTATGTCAACAAAAGTGCAGTTGGCTGATATCCTGACCAAAGAATTGGGGAGTCATTCATTTCAGATTATCTCTAGCAAGCTGCAAATTGATGCTATCCATCTCTAGCTTGAGGGGGAGTGTTGGTGAATCCTTTTCTAAGCCTTGTCATTCTTTCTTAGGAGTAACATTATAAGCTTCCGTTTTATTTCCAAATATTTTCCCATCTAATTTTTTTCCCATCACCCCTCAACAAGACTTTATTGCTTCCATTTTGCTTATTATTGATTATAACTCCTATAAAATGACTATATATTTCTCCCGCTCTGATACATTCGTGTGTTTTTGCAATTAATGACCGAAATAGGACATTAAACCACCATACAATAGATAACTTTGGGGACTGGGGTATTGCACCTGAAATCATGCATTTCGTTTCTTCAATAATTTATGTTTTTGTACACCCGCTTAGACTCTTAGAGCATCTCTGAAGCAAAAATCGATTGGATACCTCTTGACTATAGACATGTAAGCATGTCTTTCCTATATGGTATACTAAAGTCTCTTGATGGACAAGTCTTACAAAAACCATCTCCATTGGGATTGTCCACGAGATTGTCTATAAATAAATTCATAAATTCATAAATTAATAATTTTATATGCAAAATGGATCTTGTTTGATTGCTCTTGATTTATACTTTTTAAATGAGTAATTTTTGGTAATAAATAAATTATAAAAATGCAATTAAAATATTTGAAAGCTTAAAAAAGAAAGAAAGTATGGAGACACAAATGATGATGCGGCATTAAGACCCAAATAGAGGGTCATCCTCACAATGTCTATTCTCATTTTTACCACATCATCATCATGGTCATTATTGATGCATGGTTGCACCGGAAAGCATTTTTTTTTAGTTAAGTGTCCATCAATCCTATGTGACATTTTATTTTCACCTAATTCATGGTTGCATTGGAGATGCTCTTAGAGAGATTGATCGTCTTTTATAAGGCTATGATTACTATATCTGATACCTATATATTTTTATAAATTTTGACCAACATGTACTTATTGTTTTGCTTAATCAGCTTTTTTTTAAAAAAATTGTTGATGGAATTGTTTCAGGTTCGGTTTACATCCTACAAAGGACTTCTTCTTCATGACCCTCCTGGCACTAGAAAGACTTCTTTGGCTCGATTGTGTACCCATGATGCTGGTGTCTGCCTCTTTACTGTGAATGGACCTGAAATTGTAAATATCATGGAGAGGGTGAGCAAGCATTGCATGAAGTCTTCGAGTCAGCTAGCCATGCTATACCTTCTGTGGTTAGATTGCTTTAAACATCAGTTCTTTAAACCTTTTTGAACATTGGAATTTAAAGCTATAGTTTATTTCTTTCATTGACACCCGTGGGTTCAACATGATAATTCACTTATTGAAAAATGGCCGGAACAACATCCACAAAAGATAGGGTACAGACCAGTGGTCCCAGCTCTTTTGCCTCGTCCGTCCGAGAAGGGCCAGCTAAGTGCAGCAATAACAAGACATGGGTCCATGTATGATTCTTTTCTAAAGCTAGCAATTTCAGAAGCCATTGCATCTCTCAAATGGGAATTTTGAAAGCTTGAGCAGGTTGAACTTTGGAGCATTAATTTATAGAATGCTTCCACGTATCTATTGTGTGAATAAATTGAGAATCCATGAAGTAACACGATCATCACACCTAGACCATCTGGATTTTTTGATAGGGTCAGTTGGTGTTCTGATTTTTTGGGTTAAAGTGCCCTAGAATAATATTGTAGCCATGTATTGTAATTGTCACCAAACAACAAAGGAGAGACAAGGATATCTATAGGGCTATCGAAGTGATGTACGAAGAAATGGTCATCATATTTAACCATTATGAATGAACTGATGAATGTAGAAAAAAAGGATAGAAATTATGGAATGAGGATGAAGGAATAATTAATATTTTTATCCCTCTGATACCATAATAAAATTGAACAGTGAAAAAAAGTGAGATCTCATTTTATGAGCATTGGACTATTAGTTCAACAAGATGGTTGAGTTGGAGACAGAACAATCGGTAAAGTTTCAGTACCAAACTTATTCATCAATGTTGAATTGAACTAGCCCCCTTTGGCTATCTCCTTCACTCTATGCTCTTATTCTATATGTACACAAAATAGACAAATATGTACAGAGTGTTTTGTTTCGATGGCAGGGTTAATCTTACGGTGATACACCCGATGCCCATAAATTTGTATTCAATTTGGGTATGTGATAATGCAGTTCTCAACATAAAAAAAGAAAAGAAAAAGCATGGTAATGCAGCTTATTTAAACTGGCACCTAATATCAAAAAATTGTATGTTAGGGCATCTAATTAAAGAACCATGTGGGTGTTTAACGAAGGGTTATTATTACCTTCTCAAGTGATGTTTTCGTTTTTTAAGTGGCCATTGACAAAATGCTCGTGTTGTTAGATTCTTTTATGGAACAAATGTATTTTACGGTGGTTAATCATTTTCCAAAATAACTCAGGTGGATAAAGGATCAACAAGAGTCGGAAGGACTTACTCCTAGTGAGGATGTTTACATAATACTACGTTTAGATAGCCGTGTTCGAAGATCAGGGAGGGTAAGCTACATTGTTACAATGGGGAGAGATCACTCTAATCATCACTCAAGGCTTTATTTTTGTTTCTTTTTCTATTGTGTTGATTTACTTGGCATTGTTTTCATGGATTATTAGTTGTTTTGAACATTGTTTGATTGGGTTGTAATGGTTTGGACCTTTGAATGGTAAAAATGTAGCTAAAAAATGCTATGTTTTGTTGGAATGATTGATGAAATTGTGTGGTAGTTAGGTATATTATGAGCACGTGTAAAAATTATATTTTTTATTAGTGTTAAGTCACTTTTAAGTCAGTATTATGTCACTAATATATGACTTTTTTAAGTCACTTTTATGAATTTTTTATGACACTGCCTATTAAGTCACTCAGGGACAAACCTCAAAGTGACTTAAATGATCATTTAAGTCACCTTTTAAGAGACTTAAATGATCAAATTTCTTGTAGTGAGATAAATTTTATTGAAACAGGGTATAATTGATATTGTACAAGATTGACTTTAATCTCAGCTGGATACAAACAACTTGAGCAGATAATTAGACTCCTAATATACATACATAGAGATACATAAGAAAGATAAAAATATGACGTGCATGTGTTCCAACATAAACAAGTGGAGAAATTGGGAAGAATAACATATCCATATTTTTATATATATATAGTACATGTCCTTAACATAAATAAATGATACATCAAAATGTCTTTAATTAGAGCCATGCATGCACGTCCTCAAAAACCATATATAAGAAATTGAACAATCACATCGAAAGTAAATAAGTTCTTAGTTACTAAGTTCCTTTCCACTCGCAAAGACATTGATATTTCAAATTCACTCGCATAAGACATTGATATTTCAAATTCATTTGATTACAAATGATCTCGACATTGTAAATAAATCTTCAGCAACATAAAACCCAGTTGATATTTTTGATTCACTCTTGCATTCCATAGAATCCACTGCCGCTGATTCGTTTATACGTGATCCCTTCCTACAAAATATAGACCATACCAATTAAGAAACAAACCAAGGATTAATAATAACTCCCCCAGTACCCTTAAATTCAGAGTCCCACCCCCCTTTTTTTTTGGAATATCTCAAACTAACGATTAAGTAACAAACCAAAGATTTGTGGCATTAGAGTGTCATTTAGGATATAAAATGGCTACATGCAACAATATAAGAATGTTATCTTCATTATGAAGTACTCTTCGTACTTGCATCACATTTATCTGCTGTCTTGTCACTTACCCACGAGGGTAATGTAAGACCAGTATCTTAAGCATCAAACTACATAATAACAAAAACTCCAAAGTACGAATTCTGCACTTCTCAGTACAATTCTTTTACTGGATTTTGATCAATAAAATCTGATATAAGTGAAAATTTCTCATCCAAAAATTTTAGATTTTATCTTTTGGTTCTTCATATAGTTGTTCATAATTTACACCTAAGCTAGGCATAGAGGAGTGTGACATGGATAAAAAAGGAAGAATAAACAGTCAAAAGTATAAATATTGCATTAAAGTTTCTGAACTATTTGCCAAGGAAGTGTTGATGCTTCCTAAAGTAGAGTTGTAAATACAGTTATGGTAAGTGGTGGTTTCTTGACTTTGCTTGTGTTGTCTAACACAGCAGTAAAACAATTCTCAATTTATAGTACAAAAAAAATTGAGAATATAATTGATGGATATTATGTTGGATTGAATATACCTGTTGGCATATTGCGTTAATTCTTGCAAATTAAGTGCATTCCTAGTACTACTTAACCTTATATCTCCTTAATTGGTGCCTCAACTAATGGCTCTTTTTGTTGAAAAGCATGATATACATTGTTTGCGCGCCCACTATCTGAAAGCTTGGTATCTATGATTATATCTTTACACTTGAGCTATACATTGTTTGTGCCCCCTAAATTAATTATATATATATATATATAATTTTTTTAAGTGCTATAGTTGCCAACCCCCAGCGCCCCAAATAAAATTCTTGGCTCATGCTTCATATATCTAAATAGAGTTGTAATGCGGCTATGGTGAGTGGTGGTTCCTTGACCTAGCTTGTAGCGACTAACACAAAAGCCACATATTTTTAAATTATACTAAAATTTTAAGGGTAATAACTATTAGTATTGTAACACTCCACAATCATCTTTAGTAACATAAAAAGTGTCTCAAAAGATTATGTGTTACTAAAGATTATTCTATAGTGTTAGAGTACTATTGTAGAGTGCTAATATCATTATCCAAAAAAAAAGAACAATTTTTTTTTGATGCTTTTGCAACATAAATATATTAATTGATGGATATGACGTAAGATTGAACATATATACCTGTTGGCTTATTGTCATTAATTCTTGCAAATTAAGTACGTAAGTAGTACTTAAACTGATACTTGATCTGGTCGCCCCAACAAATGGCTCTTTTCTTTATCCAATGTGATTTGTTTCAAGGATGACCAATTGAAAGAGTAAGGTTCAGGCAAAATCGTCAACAAACTCGGCAGCTTCATGATATCAAGAACAGTTAGCTTAGGGAACAAGATTGCTTCTTCAGTTGTAAATTCTTTTTCATCTTCTTCCCCTTCCTCCACTGCTACAATTGCTTCCAAAATCTCACAACCATACACTATTAGAAAGTCAAGCTTCGTGAGAGTTTTTGCCATGGAAAGTGTGAATAAATGCCTCAAACTATCACAGTGTGCTACAGATAATTTATTTAGATTTTGGAAGTCCAGAATGACACGGGGACACAATTTCCATACACTTGTTAGCTTAGGTAGTCTTCCCAAGTCTATTCTTTGGAACTGAGAAAATACTTGATGATGCACTTCAGTGAGGTTTGATCCTTGGAGGTCGAAAACCACTTCTACTGACTTACAATCCCATACTTTAACCTCTTTAAGACTCTGCAGCTGTTGTATCACATTTTCCGGAAAAACGGTCGTCATGTTTTCCATTTCACGGACTTGCAGCACTTTCAGGCTAGTTAATGTAACCTGCAGAAATTAACTCCGAATTTATTAGCACCAATATATTAAATTATTCAGGAGCACAATATTAAACAATTCTTAATTTTCTTTTCAAAAAAGACTGCTAAAATATTTTATTCAAATGAAATCATCCATCAAGGCATAATGTCAATTTCCCAGTTTGAAAGTTAACTAAATTAGAGTGTTTTCAAATTAAGTCTCTATGCAGGTCTGGGGTTTAGTATACCATATAAGAGAGTTTAATCCATGAATACATAATTACATATTATATTGCCGCACTCTGCTCCATTTTTTCCACCGCCACAGATTATATATATTTATGCCTCTATATTAATTACAAAAGTATAAATGCTCAGGGGAGGGGGGGTGGGGTGGGGTTAATTTGCACTTCTATATTCAACTTTTTTTTTTAAGCTCTACTCAATTTGGTTTTGGTTAGGAAGTAAAAGATCGTACTTATTTTTAAAATTTTTTAAGTTAAAATCCTACATTTCTACTCTATTTGGTCTTTAACTTAAGAATATTTATTTTACTCAAATCTAACTTTATAAGTCTTTTGGTAAGCAACTGTAGGTGACCGGAGATTTGGGCCAACCCACAAGTTAGAGTTCTTAGCAAAATTAGTAAGAAAATGAATAAAAGTAAACAATGGACAATAATTTTTTTTTGTTTGTATGTAGGTTCCTCTGGTAGCTGTTATACCTTACTGCCGGTGCTTCCTCCTTTGTGTGTGTGTTTATATTACTTTGTAAATAAGTTGAAAGTTACAAGCTACCAACTCACTCTCTCTACAATCAATTGTCTCGAGTTAAAGCCATAATGAATATTCTCTCTCTTAATGAGCTTTCCATTTCTGTTATATGTATAGAATTAGGGTTACAATGCTCATTAGGGTAAACAGTAAAAATATTATAAAGGGAAAAACTTGGACACCACTCCAGTATTTTACACATGGGTTATTTCCTTATCCATAACGAACTAACTTTGCACTTTACAACTGTCTCCTTATTACTAATTCTGGCGCCCATCTCGATGAGGTGTTCTAACCACGTCGACTTATACGCATGTCTTGTTCCTATTGATAGAGATTAGCATATCGGCATTGTAACGCCTCGTATTTCGTTTTTGTGCCAATTATCCTTTTAAGCCCGTTTCAG
The DNA here is from genome assembly GCA_021464415.1 of Lonicera japonica. Classification (NCBI taxonomy): domain Eukaryota; kingdom Viridiplantae; phylum Streptophyta; class Magnoliopsida; order Dipsacales; family Caprifoliaceae; genus Lonicera; species Lonicera japonica. Next base: position 97,669,698 of record CM038463.1, on the reverse strand, counting down.
GCCAAACATCCGTTTAAGGAGTCAATTTTTGTTAAGGAGCCTCCGTAGTTGATTCAACACTTGCAACAAGTCATTTTAATATTATTAAGTATGTGTGCATGGTTATAACGCATTTTGGGAAGCCGCAGTTGAATTTGGCGGCTAACGGCGAAAAATCGAACTTTTGCTAAAATGAGTTTTTGGCCAACTTTGAATGGCCATAACTTCTTCATACGAAATCCAAATGAGTCCCTGTTTAAGGTCATGGTTTCATCTCATTCCCCTCTACAGCTTTCGTTTGAAGGCCGAGTCGAATTGAAGTCATTTCGGGGGTCAAAATGGGGCAAGAAAAATGAGGTTTTTGTTGAAAATGCTGAGCTTCAAAAAACTGGGTCCTCTGATCGATCAGAGGGTGCCCAGTGGATTTTTATACCTATTTCTCCTTGCCTTCGTTCATTATTCTTCTTCTCTCTTTTTCATTTTTTATTTTTTCCTCTTTAAGAGTTTGAGAGAGAGATGATAGAGTGCTTAAGAGGAACCTTCTAAGGCCCTCCATCCTTTACAACACCCCCACCACCATCTTCATCTTCTCCTTCATTCCATTTCCACCATTTTTTGGGCTTGGAGCTCAAATTTGGGGATTTCGTGATTTGCAGCGTTGCGGCTCGATCTAGTACTTCAAAACTTCAATTATTGGCTTATATAAGGTGGGAACACTAGTACCTAACCTCAATTTCATTGTTTAATTATTTCATCTTCATTTTCAAAGAAAAATGGGGAGTTTTCTTATACACTTGTGGATAAATACATACACGGGGATTTGGGCTGAGCATCATTATTATTTCTCTCGGTTTATATATGATTTTGGTTATAATCTCATATTATTATGAAAGTATTTCGTTATGTACTGCATAATTACAAGTTTTGGTTGACACCCTCTTGCGCGTGTGCGCGTATACTCGGGTTAAGCTTATATATATGTCATGTTGTGATCTTGGTAGGAGAAGTTGCATTAGATGTGACTTATATGATGCTTAAAGATGGATTTAGGGTCTTGGTAGTTATCAATAATACTGTCCCTACCCATGTTATCGAGTTGGTGAGGGGTGGATATAAAGCATACATATAATATTCCCTTTTTATACCATAATGAGATAATAAGAGCTTCGGGCATATATATATACTTAGTATGTGAGATGAGTTATACATATTATGTTTGGGTGATGTAAATAATATATGTACGCCATTGAAATTACTAATGTTATGACTTTGGTGGGTTTGACTTGTATTTCCTCTACCAATAGTTACGGTGATTGTATCCATAAAATACAATTGTTATTAATTGGACCAATTGCTTGGTGGATAGTGTCCTAACAAACTGAGGGTTTATTTCAAATAGATTATTGGTCCACTAATTAGAGTTGGGCGTTTCATGGATATGATCTCGTAAGGTGCATTCGCTTCTTAATGGCATATGTATATTAGATACACTATGAGTCGAGGTGGTTATGAGGATATATATATATATGATTGTTGACTCCATTTGCCTGGTGTGGATGTAAATTGAGTCACACGTATGGTACGTGTAGAGACTAAATGAGTTGAGACATGCTTTTGGTAGGCAGATATATACTTGAGATATATGAGTTGAGACAGGCTTTTAGTAGGCAGATATATACTTGAGATATATACAAAATACGTATATGTATGTATGTGTGTGACGCGTACCTCTTATCAGACTATTCATTTAAGAATACTTTTTATATTATTATTTTGATTCTTAAAGCGCTAATGGTCAATGGGGTTGACCTAGCCCTGGTGGCTATATACCCTGGTCTGTGTAGAGGGACCTCGCTTTCAGAACGGCATACTCTATGGTCCGTAAGGGGACCTCGCGATGCAGCATACCCTACACCGTCTAGGTGGTCTACGGGGGGACCTAGCCTTGGGGGTTGCATACCCTAGCCTTGGGGGCTTAAATCCGGATCGCAGTGCACTGTTGAGTAAATCCTAGATATTAGATGTTGGATACAAGATGAACAGTTGAATGAGATTAGTGCCTACGTTTGGTTTACGACTATACTTATTTTGTGAATAAACCTATATTATTATTGGGATTTATTGAATTTATAATAGTTTACTTATATCTTGAGAATACCTATTTTATTATTACATTTTCCCCTGATCTCAAGGATCCCACGTTATTATGGTATTTTAGTATCTTGATGACGTCATATGTGGGTTGAGACGGACAAATATAAGATTAGTGTCTGCACTTCCTTATTTTGGTTTATTGTATTTTGGAGATGTATATACTTTGTTATTACGAATTACGTATATTTTGGTAGTACCTTTGGATACATATCTTCTCGTATTTTTCTAGGATGTGATAGCACTTGGTAAGCATTGCATGTAAAATAGTCTTCATTGCATTAACATCTATATATCTCTAAATATCGAATTTACTTTCATTACATCACGTTGCATGTGAGTTCCTCTACATATTTTCTTATACAAAACCTTATAGTTCCCACTGAGCCCGTGTTTGGCTCACTCCCATTTTCCAACAGTTTTGCAGGTATTTTCTTGGGGCGATACGAGTACGGATTAGAACCTCTGATGACCATAAACAGTTGAAGTCGTCCGTGGACGACTTGTAGCTTAAGCTAGGGTTATATATATAGATATTAGTTCCATTAGTATTGTTTGTATCATTAAATTGTATTCATTTCAATTCATATGAGATGTAGGGCCTTATTATTTAACTATTGGGACCTCGTTGGAGGATTTTTTTGATATAAGAACTGTTTGATCTCTTTTATTAATTAAAGACTTTAGAAATGTGGAGTTGATATTCTAAAAATAAAATTTATCTTTTTATGATTTTACAGGTGTTGGTTTATTGAAAATACAAACTCCACATGCCGAAATTTTCTAAAAATAAGGCCTTCTGTGTAAATTACTATTAGATGAGTTTTAAATTATGCATTTCAAAACCCATCATTGCGTACGACACCGTGATTAACCGGGTTCCGGAGGTTTAAACCTCATAACGGGATTTGGGGCATCACAGGCACCCCCTTCACTTCTGCTAAATAAACTATACTCGGCAACATTTGTTATACTTGGCTTGGGGGCCAGGGCTTCTCCAAACTTGGGCTCTGGTCTTTCCTTTCTTCTGGGCTCAGCCCAACTTCTTGGCCTAAACAAAGACCTTTATTTTGGGCTCCCTCAATTGAGTTTCAAGCATTTGAGTTCTACCGATCTCATGAATTCAACTGCTTGCCCTTGGTCTTCCCTCTTTGGCTGCACCGCTTTTCTTATGTCCAGGGGTTGTCCAAGCTTTTCGTTTCTATTGGTTGATTTTGTTTGAGTGAAAGCGGGAACAACTATCGTGTTTTATTAACGAGGCGCCATCATTAAACTCTGGTTCCTGAGACCAAAGATGCTGTTTAGGAAAAGGGAGAGATAAAATACTCAAAAGAAAAAATTTATTTCCTTTGTTCTATCATATTTTCATCTTCACATTCTCTACTTTTTCTTCTAAGGTTTTTGACTCCCTTATGAAATCTTCGTCAACTTTTCCACAGTCCATCCAGTTTTAATTGTAAAATTGTGTGTTCCTAAGGCCACTTAAGCGTTCCATTCTTGGATTTCTCAAATCTTTGCAAGTCTTCTTTTACTTTCTTCTTCTTTTTTTTAGGTTTTCTTTTTTGTTCCTCAAAGTTCATTCATCTTCTACCATTCATAGTTAAAATGGGCAAATACGCATTAATTTTCGATGCCAAGAGATTGGAATTCAAGGATTTATATATCCCTGATAACACCATTTGGATAGAGTGTACTAAGAATGAAAACCTTTTCGATATTCGACCTGAACAACCTTTTCGGTATCACTTCGTCAGATCACATTGACACTTCAAAAGATTCAAGGAAGTAAAAATCCATCCGACATGTTAACCAAGGTAGTGACCAAAGATAAACTGGAGTTGTGCACAGCTTCAATAAGTCTTCAAAACTAAAGACAAAAATGAGCGCACCACTACACAGTAATCATTGACAGAGTTGGTTATATTATTTTTTCTCCAAGTGGGAGATTGTTAGAAAATGAAGAAAAAATAAAAATCAAACAAATATTCAATGGTCAATATTTTTCTAGAATGGGAGAAAAATTCAAATGGCCAATTTTCTACACATTCTAGAAAATGTTGATTTTTTGAATGGTTTGGTGAAATTTTTTTCAAAATATGCAAACTAAGGATGTAAAATTTCAAAATTGGTGGATTCTTGTTGGTGTATAAATAGGGGGTACTTGTATGCATTTTATCAAAAAACAACAAGAGCTCTACATTAAGAAGAGAACAAAAGAGTGAGTAGAGAGAAAAATTAGAAGTGAAATGTCTAGGTGAGAGCTTTGCAGTTTTCTAATTTTTCAGAGTGTTGAGTGAGAAAAATAGAAGCAATTTTCTAGGCGAGAAAAATTGTAGTGTTTATTTTGAGTGTTGAGAGAAACACAGTGTGTATAGGTCTGCTGACCAGTCTTGTAAACCACTATTTCTTTTGATATAGCGAATTTGGTGCGCTCTGTGGACTAGTGGTAATTTGTCGATATCACGTAATTCTTGTGTTCTGAGATTGGTATATTGTTGTGCCAAATAATTTTATTGTGCAATCTTTTTTTTGTCATTTATATCCCAAGATCCTACTTGAAAACTAGTAGCATCTAGTTTGTTCCTAACAACTGGTATCAGAGGACCAGGTTCTAGTGGGAGTTATGGCAGAAGAAGGAAAAGGAATTGAAAAATTCGACGGCCAAGATTTCGGTTTCTGGCGAATGCAAATTAAAGATTATTTGTACGGGAAGAAGCTGCATAATCCTTTACTTGGCACCAAACCGGAAGATATGAAAGATGACGAATGGGCACTACTTGACAGGCAAGTGTTATGAGTCATTCGTTTGTCAACCACCCCAGATTGGCGCATGTCTTGCTCAGCTACCCACTTCCGTACCATTTATTTTCATCAAGGACGAACATCGTTCTTTGGGCCGAGGACTGGTTACTGACGATCAGAAGTATAGACTTTTCCTAGAGTTCAAACATAGTCAATCCCTGGAAAGTTCTTGAAAGACAAAAGTAAATTCGAGAAAATCGGGATTATAGACTTTTCCTAAGAGAAACATCCAAATAGTCAAGAAGGAAGATTCAAAGCTTGAGCATCTAGCAAGAGGAGAGCCATAAGAAGTTAAGTCCGATTCTGAGGCTGACGCTCGAAAGAGAAAAAAGAAGGGTAAAGAGCCAGCAGTTGAAATAGTTGCTGCTTGGCCATTCAACCCCAATCATCCCTTTATAAATTATGTGCCTTAGAAGGCTCACAGTTGTTTTTTTGCAGATTGCGCAACCAATTTTCAGGGACAAGGGATAAGTAATCCCTGTCTATGACGAAGAAAATTAAGGACTTCAGGTCATTAATACCGAAGCTGAATAGCTTTTTGAAGATGCTGAAGGCCTCTAACTGAGGAGTTGACCAAGAAGAAGTAGCCCCCCCACACCATCTTGGCCAAAGAATACAAAGTAGGCCCTAGTTCCTCTGGGAGTTCGGCATCACCTCCCTAAAAAATGGAGAAGACTGGTACATGCAAAGAGCTCTCTTAAGAAAGAGAAAGGTTCTAAGGATGCCCTCTCTAAACAAGATGAGGGGATTACTTACACCCTATCTCTCCAAATCCAAATTGCTGGTGCCCAAGACGTTGAAGGCGCCCAGAATGTTGGCATTTGCAGATCTTTCATTCTTGTAGAGATGGTTGACCTCAGCAAATTTAATCGGCCTAAAAACAAGCCAATTGCTCTGTTCAATCCCCAACCTTGCATTGCCAAAGAAAAAAGACTGGTGACAATGGAAGACTTCGCCTCGGCAAACAATAATGTGGCCTTTGCCTTGGTCACAAGTATGACACTTCGGATTTGGAGGCCAAGGGCTTCCAATGTATCATTGCAGTAAGTCATTTGGAACCTTTCTCTCTTACTAAATATATAGTTACAATTCGATTATTTTGCAAGTAAGTTTGTTTTGGTGCGCTGTGCATAAAATTCGCCCACTAAATTATTTTGTTTATTAAAATATCAAATTATTATAATTAAAATATTAACAAAATATTGAATTTTGGTAATAGTTTAAAAGTTCTTCAATTACGTGCATCACATATAATATAAAATTATGTTTGCATATCTTTTTTTTTTTTTACTTTTTTTGTAATAATTGTATCCATCTCTTAGTTCTCATTATTCTAATATTACATCTTTTTATATGATTACTTAGAAAAAAAAAATTAGGGGTAGAAATCCTAGAGGAAATCCAAGATGACATAAGTTATTTTTGAAACATCAAAATGCATAAAATATAAATTATATGGGTAAAAATACATTTTATGCATGTGGAGAAAATAAAATACAATTGTTGTAACATTTATTATACATGTGTACTAATGAATACTATAATAAATGGTGTTCTTAAATGCATCCACATAATCAGTCTTTTCACCCCAGTGTGAGAATACTTTCTTCTCACCCCATCAAATCTTTAGAAAATCTTGGACTTCACCCCAGTGGTGGGGTGAGTTTACTAAAACAATGTAAAGACGATTAAGTTTTGTCGCTAAAAGTAAAAATATTAAAAAATATTAAATTTTTCATTAATATAAGACATAATAAACAAAAATTACATTGTTCTTCATAAATTTCATTAAAAATTTCGTCTAAATAGTACCTCTGAAGACACAAAATATTAATTATGATAAATACAATTTTAACAATTATATGATATTTCATATAATCTATTATTATTCATTGCTCCTAAATAGTTATTATTCGAATTTTAAATTTGTCTACAAATTTTATTTTTATCACATAAGTAAATATAAGTTTTTGTTGACCTAAGGTCTTAATCTTATTTTGATAATAATAATAAATTAATCATGTGTAATTTAACATGTTTCTTGATATAAGTATACAGTTCATTTACTTGGAAAATTCAAGAAAAACATGACAAGGATCAATCTTTCACTATTCGATCATTGGTCAAGATAAGGAAGATCAAATCTCTCAATACAAATCATGAAGCACAAATGATCAAAAGATTATATGAAAGGCTTCAAAGAAAAAGTTTCAAATGAAGGTCAATTCGAAGAAAACAAATCAAAGCATTCGAAGACTCGTTAATTTAGTAATTGAGTGAGTGCTTAAGATTTATGTAAAGTTACATTATTGATCAAATCCTTATAACTCAAACATATTCATTCATCTGTTAAAAGATTGATTCAAAGAAGCTTGAAATTGAATTTATTTGAAAAACATTATTTTACAAAGACCGAGTTTCAAAACAAATTCATGTTAATTTTAAATGATCATATTTTAAGTTCTAATAAAAATAGGTATCTTAGAAACATATCTTTGAGGTTCAAAAATCATTAGAATTTTATTTGGAACTAAATTGTTAAATTGCAAAAATATTTTTATCTTACATTTAAAATTCGCTCATTTTTTGCCCAGTTTTGATCTAACGGTAAGATGGAGGTCTTATCGAACTTCGATCATTTTGAATTTTTTACAGTAGTTAGACAACATCTCTTGGCACTTTTGACTAAAATTTAAACATGATCCAACGGTCTAATTGGGAGAAATTAGCAAAACAAATTTGAATTTCTTTTGTCAAAACTAGTTGTTGGAAAGTTTGAAAATGTATAACTTTGACCCAAAACCTTTCTTAATCATCCCCAACGGCCATATGATTTTGCAAGATATATATATGATATCTTAGACATATTTTAACACACTTGAATCATTCTACAAACTCATTTTACATATATACAAAGTTATTCAAGTATTCAATTCATTTCATTGATCATATTCTTCATTTTTTGAGCTATATACTTTGATCAATCTTGATAACTCTAGTGTGAGTTTCATTTGTAATCTTCAAATACACTTGAGAGTTATTGTATTGGTGTGTATCACCACAAATAATTTATTCTTCATTTCAAAAGAGAGTTTGTCTCTTTGTAGAGCAAGAGAGCATATTTTGTGAAAAGTGTAGTGTGTATAACTACATTGTGAGTGTTGTGTGCATAACAACATTTGTATTGAGGTTTGATCTTCACCCGAAGAAGATTGAATAGTGGAAGTTCTCGGGGAACTAACCAAGCGCGGACGTATGGTTGAAGAACCCGAACCATAAGGACAAAAAGCCTTGGACTTTAAATTAGTTCAATCTTTCTTACTCAATCTCTTTATTTATTTGTTATATTAATTGATTGAAGTTGCTTATACTATTGCTTATTCTTGGGATTGATTATTTAATTGATTGTTTTCCTTGATAAATTTATTTAACTAAGTTGCTTTACTTAAATATTTTAAAAAATATTTTAATTCCGTATTTAGTTTTTAAAACCCTATTCACCCCCCTCTAGGGTTGTTTTCCGACCAACAGTTTTAATTCACTATATCAAAAATATTAAAAGATCAAAAGTTGATCCATATATATATATAGTAGTATGTTTGATATACAAAAGAAATTTGAAATATTTACTCCGTTTCCAATTAAATTTAGATCATCCTTTATTTTTTAAGCATTTTGAAAAAATTATTAGTTATTTTCAATACAATTATAAATAAAACAAAAATTAAATTAATTATTTTATAATATATATGAAAATTTAAACATTAATTATAATTAAAGAAAAGCCCACAAAAACCCTTAAACTATTTTATATTTATTAACGTTTTTTTATAGATACTTACGTAAACTATCTCTCTCTTTAAAACGTATATGTGAGATATATGGAGTAATAAGTTACGTTAAATTGCAAAGGCTCGGAGAAGCCGTTGAAGTTAACTAATTAATTAACAAAAGTAATAATTAAGTCATATACTATATAAATATGTCTTAATTCACTGTATCAAAAATATTAGAAGATCAATTTTATTTTTATCAAAAATACTAGAAGAAAGATGATAGAGAAAAAAAAAACTAGCCGAAAAAAAACAAAATAGTGATGAATTTTTCCAAGTATTCTTAAATGCATCCACAAAATCCGTCTTCTCACCCTGGGTGTTCTTAAATGATTTTTTAACCACTTAAAAACATTTTCTTCTTTCTTTTTAAAAAAAATGTTATCTTTCGTGAAAAGGAAAAAAATGAATTGAAAAAATAAAATAGTTTTTATAAAAATAAATTATTTATTAAAATATTTTGTTACTTTTTTACGCAGACTATATATTACCAATAACTATAATAAGATAATTATGTGTTACACCTAGAAAGAAAAGAGTGTTCTTAAATGCACCCACATAATCAGTCTTCTCACCCCATCAAATCTTTAGAAAATCTTGCACTTAACCCCAGTGGTGGGGTGAGTTTACTAAAACAATGTAAAGACGATTAAGTTTTGTCGCTAAAAGTAAAAATATTAAATAATATTAAATTTTTCATTAATATAAGACATAATAAACAAAAATTACATTATTCTTCATAAATTTCATTAATTTTTTTGTCTAAATAATACCTCTGAAGATACAAAATATTAATTATGATAAATACAGTTTTGACAATTATATGATATTTCATATAATCTTTTATTATTCATTACTCTTAAATAGTTATTATTCATATTTTAAATTTGTCTACAAATTTTATTTTTATCACATAAGTAAATATAAGTTTTAATTCACTATATCAAAAATATTAAAAGATCAAAAGTTGATCCATATATATATAGTAGTATGTTTGATATACAAAAGAAATTTGAAATAATCACTCCGTTTCCAATTAAATTTAGATCATCCTTTATTTTTTAAGCATTTTGAAAAAAATTATAAGTTATTTTCAACCCAATTATAAATAAAACAAAAATTAAATTAATTTTTTTATAATAAATATGAAAATTTAAACATTAATTATAATTAAAGAAAACCCCAGAAAAACCCTTAAGCTATTTTTTCTTTATTAACTTTTTTTATACATACTTACGTAAACTATCTCTCTTTCTCTCTAAAACGTACATGTGAGCTATATGGAGTAATAAGTTAGGTTAAATTGCAAAGGCTCAGAGAAGCCGTTGAATTTAACTAATTAATTAACAAAAGTAATAATTAAGTCATATACTATATAAATATGTCTTAATTCATTGCATCAAAAATATTAGAAGATCAATTTTATTTTTATCAAAAATACTAGAAGAAAGATGATAGAGAAAAAAAAACTAGCGGGAAAAAAAGTGAATAGTGATAAATTTTTCCAAGTGTTCTTAAATGCATTCACAAAATCTGTCTTCTCATCCTGGGTGTTCATAAATAATTTTTTAATGACTTAAAAACATTTTCTTCTTTCTTTTTAAAAAATGTTATCTTTCATGAAAAGGAAAAAAATGAATTGAAAAAATAAAATATTTTTATAAAAATAAATTATTTATTAAAATATTTTGTTACTTTCGATTTTTAAGATATTTAATTTTTTGGAGACAAAAAAAAACGATTTCCTTACAAAATATTAAAAGGATAGAGATTTTATCACCAAACTATTTCATTTTTCAATACTTTTTTTATGAGTAATTTTAAGAATTTAAATATTGAAACAATAAAAGCACAACATGCAATATATATATATATATATATATATATATATTATTTATGACATATTAGGCACATGTTAAGACAAAAAAAAATTTAACATTGACATTGGATAACTTAACATGAGTTTTATTGAGCTCTACATACATGCACAAATAAAAAGATTGAATAAATTAAGAAAAATATCATTGAAAACGTTATCGTGCCGGAGCAAATAAAATAAAAATCTAGCACTTAATATAAAAGTATAAGAATATTTATTATAAACTTACATTTATGAGATATATGTAATTAAATGAAAATAGTAGATGAGTGTTTGTTAGGAAAAAAAATAATTTTTTTTTTAAAATTTTAAGTTGATGAAAAGACAAATTAGTGGCAATTTTTTCAAAGTAAAGATAGTGAGGTGAGAATAAAGGGTCTTACGCTATTTTTTAGGTTAAGATTAACATAACTTTGACTTTTGATAGGGTGAGAAAACGAATTATGTGAGTGCATTTAAAAACACTCAAAGAAAACTTGATATGTGATATATGGATATACATATATATATATATATAAGTGGAAACGTATATATATATAGAGAGAGGGTGTATAGTATCAAACCTTTTGAAGGAATAAAGGATGGTTGGTAGAAGAAGAAGAAGAAGCATACACATGGTGGCCATCTGAAGAAGAAGAAGTTTTCATCTCCGGGTAAATACTAGTGAGCTTTGGCAGGCTGCGAAGATCCACCTCCTTCAATTGAGGAAGCTTAAGTACTTGATAGCAGAAAGAAACCAAGTTTGGTAGATCTTTAAGATCCAATTCTTTCAAATTGAGTAACTCAACTGCCTTCTTCTCATCTTGATCATGATCACCCCTCTCCTTGGAAATAATTTCTTCAATCCCTGAGCAGTCACGAACAACCAGTATTTCAAGGTTAATCAAACCTCTAGCGATAGACGGTGAAAAGATGCTTTTCAATTTACTACAATCAACCAATCCGAGAGTTCTTAGGTTCCCAAAGGTTGGAAGCACCGATGACGAAGAATGTATACTGGAGCTTTGATTCATTCCATCATCAAAGACAGACACCAACTCATCACATGAGAAGAGGCTTAAAATTTTCAATCTACTCAAGTCCTTTCTTTCTACCTCATTGCAAAGGTTCTTTATATCCTTCACTGCTACACCCAGAATTTCAGTCTTCCTGCACAACGCCTTAAGTAAACGCTTCAGTGGAGCAATTTCATCAGCTTTCAGGAATAAAGTGTTTTGGTACACTTCCTTAATGTCCTTCTCATCCCCCTTCTCAATTCCAACAGAGATCTTGAATTTCTCCAGGTTCTCTAAGTTCAAGTCTACAGGTAGAAACATGTATGGTATGTTAATATCAATGGCAACCAGATTAGATAACTGTTTCAATTCAGCGAAACTTGCATAGGTCCCCTCGTCCCCGTCATCGCGGGCCTCGTCCTCATCATCGCCGGCCTTGTCCGCATCATCACGGGCCTTGTCCTCGTCATCGCTGACCACCTCATCCTCATCCTCCTCATTATTAACTGTAGCACGAATTTCTTCTGCCCAGCAGATTGAGGTTCCTCTCATGTACAGCTCTTCAAGGGGATCTAGTTTTGATAGGACACCAGGAGCTATTTTTTTTAGGTTGTCGCATCCTGTCAAATCCAATAATCTTAGCCGACTTAATTTTCCAATTTCCATCGGCAACTCTGAGATATCAGAGCCAACAAAGCTTAGTATTTCTAGTTTCACTATATTTCCAATCCTAGATACATCTTTATTTAATTGACAGCCATGTAGAGACAGAGTTCTTAGGTTACTCAACCGTTCAACAGATCCCGGCAATGACGGAATACACATACGCCTCAAAGCAAAAACTTGGAGTTCCCCCATAACTTCATCAAGTCTTTCGAGGAATTTGAAAGGGAGAGATTTGGAACCCCACATCTGCAAAAGCTTGAGATGATTTGGGTATTTCAGTTCATTTGGAAGCTCATCCATTTCGTCACATTGCATTGAAATCGAAGTGCATTTTTCACATATATCTTCCATTGGCCATTCCTTCAATCCTTTATAAAATCTGACAAAAACCTCACCTTCTGATGCGATTGATATACCAAAATCTCTCACAAGGTCGTGCATCTTGACACACTCTTCTTCCTCACTGTCCAACAATAAATTCAAATTCTTGAGTACCTGAACGTGCGCGTGCACATTCTGTCTTGCCTCGTGCAGCTTGTACACCTTTTCAAAATACCTGCGCCCCATCCCGTATCTTGCCAGGTCTTCAATCGGGATATCAAAGTCTTCGGGAAATAAGCAACAAAGGAGAAAGACGTCTTTGATTTCCTTGTGTTCCAGATTATCATAGCTCAGCTTGAATACTTTATGAACTGCTGCGTACTCTCCTTTGAGTGAAGACCTTTTCAGTTGCCTAAGAACATAGTTCCACGTGTCTTCTTCTTTCTCAGCAAGCACCATTGCAATTACGGTAATCGCAATGGGCAACCCTCCGCATTGCTCCACAATTTCTTTCGCTACAGGATACAAATTAGTCGTCAGAAGGGAATTTTTAAAAAGAATCCATGCCTCGTTTTCAGGCAATACTGGAATAGAGAAAATTTTATCAGCTTTCATGTGGACGCAAACATCTCTATTTCGTGAGGTCAACACGATTTTGCAACCGGAATGATCATCTCCAAAAGGAATTCCTACTTCCTTCAAATCGAGTTTCTTCCACAAGTCATCCAGTATTATGAGAATCCTCTTAGATTTATCTTTTGATCCTTTTTGAGTCAACCTCTCATGCAGCCGACTAGCTCTTGCCAAAATATTTTGTTCATTAAGTTCCAATTTCAAGAAGTCTGCAATATCACGCTGAATTCTTGTTACATTTGGCTCTTGGGAAACAATTGCCATCACAACTTCATCAAACAAACGCTCCTCCCTAGCGATTCTATCAACTTCATGCACCAAGGTGGTTTTTCCCACTCCTCCCATGCCGCATATCCCTAAGGTGCGAATCTTATCATCTCTAATAGCTTCCATGACATTTCTCATAATGACCAACCTTGACTCAAGTCCCCCAGAACTAGTACTGGATGTTGATGCAACCGTTAAATCTGGTGCCAAGGGTCCATCTTCTTGGACCTCATCAGCATGCTGAGTTTTCTTCTTATCCTCTGAGGATTTAGGCACTTTCCCCAATGCTGGTCCGGGATAAGTGACCCTAGGGAAATTCCCAGCGGCTATGAGGTCAGCTAGATCTTGAGTTCTCTTCGATGCTTTCCTGCTTACCGAATAACGCGACTTGATATGTAGACACCACTCATTCAGGCACCCCTTTCCAACCTTTTCTTTTTCTGACAAAATCGAATTTGCCTCTTTCATTTTCTCATCCACATTCTTCAGCCACAGCTCAACATCAGGTCCAACGACTTCTAAATTGTTGTTGCCCGCTGCTACCAATAGTTTCACCCCACCACTCTTGGCATCCAGCTCCTCAACTTTCCGTGTCATTTCCTTAATATTGCCATTGTAGCGAAACACATATCCAAACTGTCGCCCAATAGGAGCCACCAAGTATTCTGATATTTTACCCAGAAAGGAAAATGCAATCCCCTCCGCCATTTCTCGCTTCTCTAAATCTTTTGTTGGATTTTGGAGACGAACGTATGTAGAAGGCCAAACAGGTTGTAAGTGTCTCGCAACAAGTAATCAAAATACACCAGTAGTTGCTTCACGTTTGTCCTATACATACATACAAATTAAAGAACCCACGTGTTATTGATCAATATAGAAAGCTAATCATTCAAACTATCAACTATGAATATTGTCATTTATGTTTCATACATACACACAAATCGTTACACACAAAATATATCACGGCACAATCAAACGTCCCTGTGCAATATAAAAGCTAGTTTAATATTAAAATATATACAAAGATTTTAAGTTTGGGATTGCGGTCTAAACCTCTCTTTCATTCAGAATATCATGGATACGCCTTTTCTTCGGAAGCAAAAAAAAAATGTATAAATTAGTGAAGGCACCCATAGATATTCCATGTGCATCCCATGCACCAACTCCTCCTCTCTATTCTATATAGTATATATATAGCAACCGGGACGCGTTTTTTAATTCAACTTAACGCTAATTGTCCCAAAAGTAAATTCAATGCATTAAGATCATAAATTATTCCTATATATGTATTTCTCTAACAAATTATAAGCATGGATAAAATGCACTTGACATTTGCCTTTTTTATTTAGTTTCTGGATAAGTAACGTTACTTATTCAACGTATATATATCCAACCCAAAACTTTTAAGAGTATCCAGCACAAATATATTCAATAGCTCAAACGGTATTAAACAATACCTCCGGTGGTTATACAGTTACTTTATAGCGTTATAATCTAAACTATATATATAAAAGTACGAATGACTTAAGTATTTTTTTTGTGTGTGAAGACAAATATACCCCTTAATTTTAAATAAAATATTTTAAGATTTACATTACATAAAATTGTATAGCTCCATATATTTTTATATTGGTATTAGTATTTCCAAATAAATTCACACTCTACTTTATTTTTCTAAAATAATTAAACTAAAATTTTAAGCTAGATTTACATTAAATAAAATAGTATAAGACTATAACTTTATATATTTTTATATTAGTATTAATATTCCAAATAAATTTAACCTTTACTTTATTTGGCTAAAATAATTAAACAAGGCATTTAGGTCGGTAAAAGAAAATCTAATGAATTTAATATTTGATACTATGTTTTGTTTATTTGTTATTATTTTTATTTCATACTAATTCAATTGTTTTGTTTATTTATTTTTATTTCATATTAATTATTTAATTCTTAGTATGTACATATACATTAATGGACTGAATGACCTTTGCCAAACACTAAAACCACGTGTAATGCATGTGCACAAAAACTAGTATATACTAAAATTTTGAATATGTGAAAAATTATCTTGACATACTAAGCCAAAAGGCAATGTAGTTAAGATGAAAACTATAGTATTTCTTTTGAGAAAACATATTAACTTTAAAGAAAATTAAAGAATTTAATAAAAGTAAAAATAATGAATTCAAATATACATATATTATTATTGATTTACTATGGATTCTTAAATAGACCCACATTTTTATTCTTGTCATCCCTACAAAAGTTAAAACCCAAATAAAACGAATCTAGAAAATAGCGTAGAACCCTTTCTTCTCATCCCGATTTCTAACCCTAACCCAAAAATTGCTTCTATTCTTTTTTTTTTCTCGCCCGACCAAAATTGTGTAGAACCTATTTCTTTTTCTTTCTCCCCAAATTCAAAAAACTCCCCTTGCTCCTAGATTCCTCTTCTCCCCTGAACATGGTATCTTTCTCTTCTTTTACCTTATTTGATTAAAGTTTGTGTTCCCGTACTGGTTAGGAATTTTAGTTAAGAATTCAACTACAATAAAATTATTAATCTATCTTCAAATGAGTATTTTTAATGATTCTATTGTTTAGATAAAACTTGTACACCGGAAAAAAATTACATGCGATCGAATGGAGGAATAAAAATTAAAGTCTCACATGAGATCCTGTAAGTTTGTATGAATTTGATAAGGAACGGAATAACGAGGAAAAATTATGGTTTTATTCCGTGAGTTAGTCACGGAATACTTGATGTATAATACCTCTTTTTAATCTTACTCTTCTTGGGCCAACAGGCAATTAGAAAGAGTATATTGTTGGATAAATGTCAAACAAACATACATAATTAATTTACTTTATAGTTCTAACTCTTTGCTTATATATATATATATATATATATATATATAAATCTAAGGTTATCTAGTGTTGAGAATGGTTGGCTAAAACCATTAATCTCACATAGAAAAATTGTAAAACTCAACATGGATTAATAAATAGGGTAATGTTACTGCATAATAACAAGACATTTTAAGATAAAAACCCCATACATGTGACCCAAAGATGCTTAAGTTAGGGACAATATTGTTATTATGTGAGTGGACCGGTGGACCCAATTGGTGCCACTGGGCCCAGCCAATTGATAGCAGAGGTCAACTGAGTCAGGAAGAACTCGGTAAAGCTTTACTATGTGAGCGAATTGATGGGCCCAGACAATGTGACGAGAAGCACAACATCCATAACCTATGTTGAATCATCTTTTTGGGTTACATGTTAATCTTTTTTCCATTAGACCAAAGAATTAAGGGAGTGTAATTACTACTTATTTATAAATACGTTGGTTTCCTTTTTCTTGTTATGTAGCTCAAATTTAGCATAGCTATATTAGATCCACCATTTTCTTTGGATATATATGTATGTTCAACTTTAATTGGTCCGTTCTATGAAAGTGTAATTGATGTTTGTTTATATGATATGTGGATTTTATGCAGTTCAAATTTGATTTAGTGAATTATTTTTTTTTGATTAATAAAATACAAAACATCATCGTCGCTATGTTGTGACAATAGTTTTCACTAATTTAGCAGCATAGCAAATAGTTGATTGATCATTTAATTGTAGCAGTTACATAAACTTGAATTTAATATTTGTGGCAAATGGTACGTGTTTATTAATAAACGTACAATTTTGTATATGCTTATGCTCCTTTAATTGAGATTATCACGTTTATTTTAGCTTAGATTAATTAAATTAGCCCACTTTTGCACACACATTCAAAATATCAATAATTGCTTTAACATGGCTCAAAGTAGCCTTCTTAATTGTCTTAATGTGCCCATAGATTTTAGAAGCAAGTTTGGGCAGCTTCGGAAAGTTTTCAAGGAAGATAGAAGATAAAAAGAAAGGAAGAAACTATCCTGAATCTGCTCTCTGATTGATCAGAGGTGTTTGTCTGATCAATCAGAGACCTTCTTTTCCAAGTCTCTCCTCTGATCGATCAGAGCCTTCCTTTCAATGCTAATCTACTCTTTGATCAATTAGAAGTGTTTCTCTGACTGATCAGAGAACCTCCAGAGCATAAAGGACAACCTCCAAAGCAGTTTTTCTCCTCCTTTTTGTGCATTGAAACTCACCAAAATTGATGGACTTTCCATTTTTAGATATGCTTAGGTGCTTGCCCTATGGGTTCTTTACAAAAGTATAATAGAATGGCCATTTTTGGCATTGTTTTTCCCCTATGTAAAACTCTCTTTGTCCTTCATTCAAAGGGGTTATAATTTTAAAATATAGATCTAGAATATAAGTTTATTTCCTGCACTTGTTTGATTTTATTACTTGTAAAACTAGTTAGAGAAACTCTTGAGAGAAATGGAAATAACTTCAATGGTCTTTGTTCATACAACTATCATGGAGTAGTTTCATTGCAAAGGCTAAAAGATGAAGTTTGCAATGCATTAATTATGCAAGTTTAATTCTCATTCATTTGTTAGTATTGTTAAATTCTTGTTGAATCATTCCCCTTCTACATTCAATCAACCACTCATAAGCTAATAAGATCATCTCCATAAGGGGATTTGACTTTGTATGCCTTGTATAGATAGATTTCAAGCACTAATAAGGAGATAATACATTTGTGTATTTCTTACTAGCTTATGTACATTCTTTCTATAAATGAGATACTTTTCATTACCAAGCATGATTAGTCTTTGAATATTCATAAAAACACCATAAATTTGATATTTCAATCATTGAATATCTTAATGATATGTTTAGTGCTTTCTACACTTTATATGATTTTGAGACTCAGTATTTCTTTAATTAAAGTGTTGCCAAGGAGGATCTCTTAAGTTTATGTCATAAACAACTTTACTAATCATTTTAAGGATTCAATTTGTATGTATCAAACATGTCTAAACCGGATGATTTAATCTCCATCTAGACCTCCTAATTTTAGACAAGGAAAATGTTATGATTTATTGTGCTAAACTTTTTAGTTAGCCATTTTCGTAATCAAGTAAATTGCCTAAGAAAAATTAACAATGAATTCTTAATGCCTAGTTTAAATTTATACCTTTTCTTTGTTGTATTTCAAGTTTGTATCTTGGATTGAACATTATATGGGAATGGGTTGCTCTTGCTTCACACCATTTGTTAAAAGATATGAATAAGAAATATACTTGTGTTGACTTTTGCTTACGCCTTTTCTCTTGATGGCATTTATATGGGAATGAATTGCTTTTACTTCACTCCTTTTTGTTTAGAAAATTGTAAGATATTCAACATTTAGGAATTGCAATGAGAATTTTGAAGGAGATTAATTATACATAGCATTGCGTAGCAAATGGGTTATATAATGCCTTAGCCCTTTCTTATCATTTGATACACCACTTTAATTCTAATTGTAAGATTTTAAATTAACAACTAAAATCAACCAATCAACTTCTCTAAACAAAGCCTTGGACTCGTAATCACCGCATCGTCTTTCCAACTATCGTTATGGTTTGACATTTAGACTGTTCAAGTATTATAACTTGACAACCCACACTTAAGTTCCTAAACGCAAAAGTTTTTGATATTTTTGTTTTGGTGACAACGGAAGTTGACGTCCTTATATTTATTTTTGTCCTTTCAGTAAACTCACCCCACCGCTGGGGTAAGTTAAAAGTTTTTGTTAAAAAGCACTACGATGTGGAGAAAGTATTCTCATAGTGTTGTGAGAAGAATAAAATTATGAATCTATTTAAAAATACCCTTCACTATTTTCTCAGTAACACAATTATTTGTGAAACTCTTGTATTCATTATAACCGAGTTAATCAAATTGATATGCTTGGATATTTTTTGCCATAACAATATTCTAGAAACTAACCAAACACTCTTTCTAATAGCATTGCAGGTAATATAAATAATGGGTATCTTATCATTGGGTATTAAAATAACTATTATCATTCTTTATTACTCTCATCCAAATCAAAGGGACATTTGCCTTATTTATCACAAGAATACCCACTGATGAGGATAAATTTAGGTTTGACAAAGCTAATAGGTCATCGTCCCACTTAGAGGCCACATCAACAAATATTATGGACCCTATTGGCGACACAGCAAGCTTGCATAGAAGACAAGGGGAGTTGATTGTCCCACACCAGTGCTCTTCAAGTGTTTGCAAGACCCATTGAAGATTGTTAAACTAGATTAAAGGGCTACCAGGGTTCTCAGAGGTCTGTTATGATGTGACATGGTAGAGCAGTTAGATTCAATGGTGTTTGCTGGCAGTAGAGTACACCAACTACCAACATAACACTATGCTAACATTAAATGCAGTTTAACTACCATATTAAGGTAGTTGGAATGCAGATTAAGCAACACTCAAGTGATTAAGCATAGTTATACCCACGGCGACAAAGAATTATATACATTGCAGGCCTGATTTTATTGGATAGTAGCTAAAGCTTAAGGATAAATATAAAACATTAAATCCTTTAATGAAGACGGAACCTATGAAAGCCATTAATGGAGAACAAGGGTTTGAGATGGTTAACGAACAGTTAGTAAGTAGCCCTGTAGAGAATATTGAATCAAGTATTCATTGTCTCACGGCCTCACGTATTTTCGGAATTCATAACCTAATTAGACTAGTTTAATGATTGTATTTGCTTTCACTTGTAACATTATTCTACTATAAAAGTTCCTCTAAGCTCTAAGGTCATTCATTAGAGGTGGAGTAAGACCCTTCACAAGGCTAAACCACATTTATACATCCTATGTTGAAACCATTACTCTATGAGTGTCTGGGTTATGCTCTCTATAAACCGAATGCTGTCATATCAACATAGTCAATTTTGTACGATACACGATATGTCTCGAGAGAAAAATGAGACATATCGTTCATTGTATTGGACTTAAGCTTGTATTGTGTGATATACTTGATTGTATCGCGATATTTTAGCATATCGCGAGATAAGTCCATATCAGACAATTTTTTTTAGTCATTTTTTAGCAAAACCACGCCGTCTTGAGGACTAAACTCCTAAAATCCCAAATACACTTACGGATTATGAGAGACAGGGAGAGAGAGAGAGATTACGCCACTGTACTTGAAAGGACGAAGAAGGAACTCTAGATAAGAAGACTACATTAGAGAAGAAAGAGAGAGAGAGAGAGAGAGTGGGGGAGAGAATGATCAGTGAGAAATGAAAATTGAAGGATCTTATTTGAAGAGTAATGAATTTCTTGAATTCCTGAAGCTTGGAAGAAACTTTCTCCTTTTTCTTTTCCAGTTTGAGAAAATATTGAGATAATGAGGAAGAAAATAGCCAATCATTTGGCCACATGAAAAAGAAAGGTAAAAGGTAAAGTTGGATGGGTATTGAAAATCCCTTCTCAAGATTTCTAATAAAAATATATTTGGAAAAGACATGATTTTTTTATAATTACAATAGTTTAGCTTATACTTTTAAGAAATTAATATTTAGCCCTTCTCTTTAATATTTTATATTTTATCATTTATGGGATGGACTTGTATGGAATATGTATTAGTCTACTACATTATCTTTTATTTGAATTATGTACATTTGGTGTATGTATGCATGTTCGTGTATAAAATAATCTATATTTATGTAAATATCAAAATCAAAGTGCATCTTACAATACGTCATGATACACGATACTATTTTTTGACAAAATGATACATTATCAATACATGATATCGACTACCATGATCATATAATATTAAATGAATAGTTAAAGATGTCTTACATTCTTCTTCTTTGTTTTGTCAAGTCAATTATGCACTTGTTTCATGGTGGTCGATATTTCTTAGCATCAATCGTTGTCTACTAGCGGGAGACGACCAGCAATGGTGATTAATTCATATATTATCCAAGAAGAAAGATAATATGGAATTATTGTATTTTAGGTAAATAAAGAGGAACGTCTTTTTTTAAATGGGAGATTTAGGGTGCTCTTCCTCTTTTATATAACTACTCAAAGAGCACGTGTGTTGCACGTTGCTGTGACGGCTCATGAATATATTATTTAAATTAAAAATAATTATGTATGAAAAAATAACTACAATTACAATCATAAATATGAATATGAATTAAATTATTTAAAAATATATATATTGACTTGTAATAGAAAACAATTTCAAATGTATCATGTTTTGACAAACAAGATAATAAAACTATGATAAATATTAATTTCCCCCCTAAGGAGTTAATACTCCTTGAATTCGTTCTTTCTTTTTCCACCTTAGAACTTATCAAGTTAGCATTTAAATTTGGTCATAAAATGGTGCTAAAGCACTTAATATATATATATATATATATATATATATATATATATGTGCCAAAGTAAATTATGCATTGGGTGATTAATTGTATATATTTAATGCTTTACATGTAACATATATATCTATTTGGCATGGGTTAAGAATGGTTTGACAATAGAACTACTCTTCATTGTTAAATTTTATTACATACATAGGAGAATATCTAGTATAAGAACTTGAAATTCCATGCACAAATTAACTTGTTCTTCAAAGGAATAAGAAAAATTCTTATGATCGTCATATATGAATACCTGATGAGTTAGATATGGTTTTAATATATTTAAACTTCTTCTTTTTTTTTGTCTTTGTAGTTCATTAATTTATGTTATCTCTAAGTTTACATATGTAATACTAAAATACAACAAAGAAAAAAAAATAGATTATTGGGATAGAGGACAATATATCTTGCTTGGTTCTAATTAAATTGGGATTTTTTGAATTTGTTTTCCTTTGAACTGATCTTTTAAAATTTTTGTCCTTGAATGAAAAGAGAATTTCAATTTCATCCTTTAAAAAGAACCATAGAAAATTAATACCAAGTCCCATTATGTTTGAATGGTTTTAATTAATAAAGTACATGACTTTTGGACTATTAGCACAAAACCCTTTATTTTTAGTAAAGGACATAGTTTAGCTTCAAGGACAGACAATTAATAATTATTTTTCTCATTTTATTTATTTTGATTTTTCTATATAATATCTTTTTTACCCTTCGTCAAGATGATTATGAATCCCATATAATCATATAACTAGCGCATTTATTTCTCCACTTTAATTAAATAGCTATATAATATTAGAATGAATTAGTAATAGTTATTATCGTGTCGTTGTAATTGATTGGGTAATGATCAAAGGACAACAATATAACAAATTAACTCATTTTGACTTAATAATCATATAGTAATTTGGATAACAATGTTGGGAATTACATGACAACACAATACGAACTAATTCAACACAATATTAACACAAGAAATCGTGTACAAATGAAATTGATACGAGAATTTGTGTTTGCGTTCAAATGAATTCAAGGGCGGACTTAGCGTTGGGCTAGGAGGGCTCTAGCCCAGCCCATAAAAAAAATAAACCACTAGTCACGCATGAAAAATTGAGATACTTTCTGTCCAGTCCAGCCCATCCCAAATCCAAAGATTCTCTAAATTCATTTACGCCCCTGTCTCCCCACCCCGTCTTTCTCTCTCTCTCTCTCTCATGCTCGCAACCCAGAAAATTATTTCAATTTCTTCAACCTCTCATTGTAAAAGATGTAACGTAGTATTTAGGTTTAAAATTCTTTTTAAATGTTTTCTCAAAAAAAAAAAATAGTAAATGTCTTAAATTAAAAGTGTTATTATTTTTTTAATAACAAAATTCATGTATCATAAATAAAAATTATATTAAGTTATTGAGAGTGGTATAAAAGTTAGAAAGGAAAAACTAATATTAGTATTTTCTTTTTTTAAAATTGTAGGTGAGAAAATTAACTAAAGTGCACTATTTTTTAAGGACAATTTTAATACTTAAAAAAAAATGAATCACCAATTTTTATTTTTTTTAATTAAAGGTGAGCAGTTGTTCCCTTCACCACTTCCTCCTTCAACTTACCTCCACCCCTGACAAGGAGAGGGGTTGACACTTGTACGTGGAGTTCTTATGTAAGCCACTCTAATTTAAGCATTAATTTCAAAATACACTTTTTTATTTATAAACTATTGAGCTTCAAAATGCACCTTTTTTTAATATTGACTATAATATTTTCTTTAAAAGTTAAAAAAATGAAATCTTGATTTGAGAAGGAAAAAATATTTAATTTTAGGATAGTTTTGTATCATGAGATTTTATCTTAATTGAGCCCACCCAAAACAAAATCATGGGTCAGCCCCTAAGGAACTTGTCTTGTGATTTGTTCTTATCATATCATTCTAATTGAAAAGGGCACACAATTAAAAATACATCGTGTTAGCTCTGGATGTTTCAACAAACAAGATAATAAAATCATGATAAATATTAAAATTATGACAAATTAACTTGTTATTCGAGGGGAATATGAAAAATTCTTATGATCATCATATATTAATACCTGATGAGTTAGATATTGTTTTAATATATTTAAACCTAATTTATTTTTGTCTTTGTAGTTCTTTAATTTATGTTATCTCTAAGTGTAATACTAAAATACAACAAAGAAAAAAAAAATATTATTGGGATAGAGGACAATATATTTTGCTTGGTTCTAATTAAATAGGAATTTTTTGAATTTTTTTTCCTATGAACCGATCGTTTAAAATTTGTGTCCTTGAATGAAAGAGAATATCAATTTCATCCTTTAAAAAGAACCATAGAAAATTAATACTGAGTCCCATTATGTTTGAATGGTTTTAATTAATAAAGTACATGACTTTTGGACTATTAGCAGAAAACCCTTTATTTTTAGTAAAGGACATAGTTTAGCTTCAAGGACAGACAATTAATAATTTTTTTTTTTTTTCATTTTTCTTTATTTTGAATTTTATATATAATATCGTTTTTACCCTTCATCAAGCTGATTATAAATCCCATATAATCATATAATTAGCATGTTTATTTCTCCACTTTAATTAAATAGCTATATAATATTTGAATGAATTAGTAATAGTTATTATCTTCTCGTTGTAATTGGTTGGGTAGTGATCGAAGGACAATAATATACCAAATTAACTCATTTCGGCTTAATAATC
Source organism: Lonicera japonica (assembly GCA_021464415.1). Lineage (NCBI taxonomy): Eukaryota > Viridiplantae > Streptophyta > Magnoliopsida > Dipsacales > Caprifoliaceae > Lonicera > Lonicera japonica. Next base: position 97,645,112 of record CM038463.1, on the reverse strand, counting down.
AGATGTAATACAGATAATGTTTGGAACTACATGACAGTACGATATGAACTAATTCTACACAATATTAACGCAAGAAATCGTGTACGAAACAAAATTGACTCGAGAATTTGTTTTTATGTTCAATCGAACTTGTGTTGTGTTTTGATCATATCATATCTTGGTCCATTATTTTACTAATTGTATGTGAAAAAAAAATCAAACAATCTATTAATTTTACAAAGTGAGCAATCTACTGTTTGTCCACAGTCCATTTCTTTGTGTATGATAATATATTAATTTTGTTTATTCAAATGTGACCTCTCTTATGTTCTTACTTAGCTTGTTTATACATATATTAATTTCTTTATAATCACTTCATATTATTTTCCTTATATTTGCAAAAAACAAATTATACGTTAATTAACTCATGCTTTGCGTACCTTTCAGGGACAACTATGAAGGAAAATACTGAGTATCATTGGAAATATTATTTCTACAGAAGCTTATGGTAAAAGAAAATAAGGTACACATATTTTGTTATGAAGTTCAGTATGTATTGCCTTTTTTATATTTTTTCCGATACGAAAATTTAATTTTGATTTCTTGATATAATGACAAAGGCATCATTTTCCTTTTTGTTTATGGGGAATGACATCTGTGTTCACACTTGCAGTATTTGAAATGGCTCCAGACACTATTGATTATCTATTCTTTTGCTGATATAATAACAAAGCCATCACTTTGACATTGAATTTTTAGTTTTATATATCATTTTTTCTTTCTTTTTCAATGTTGGAAAATTGTTTGTAGTGGTATGTTTTAAGGTTGGTTAAGGATTTAGTATTGTAATAATTGGGGAGAAATATAGTATATATTGTCTGTGATAGTTGTGTATGTATTTAGTTTCTTTTATAATGTCTTTGATAGATGTGCATGTATTGGATATTGAAATTTTTAAATAGGGATGAATTTATTATAATTTTTTTTTTTTTTTTAAAAAGTTTCCATTCATGACGGCTTTCTTTGAACAGTTGTTAATGTACCACCAATACATGACGCTTTTTTCATCTTAAGTTAAATCCTTATTGTGATGATTGGGATAAAAGCATAATAATCATAAACTTAAAATGATGGCTTTAAATATAAAATGACAATTTTTCAAGAAACGTGCCTTAATTATAAAAATATGACATTTTTTCAAAGAATAGTATACCTAAACCAAATGTTGTACTAAAAAAAAGGGTCATATTAATGATATATACATAATGGTTTTATATGGGAGATTAACTCTTTACTCAACAACTTTAAGGACAAGTTTGACAAAAGCGTCATTTAAGAACTGCATACTCATGACGGTATTAGGAACCGGCAGTGGCGTAGCCAGGAATTTCTACCCGGGGGTGCGCCGCAATTTGAATGAACTCAAATTAAGCCCTAAATTCAACCCTACAAAATTAAGCCCTAAGTTCAACCCTAAAAAATTAAGCCCTAAAATCAACCCTACAAAATTAAGCCCTAAAATCAAGTTCCAATAAGATTAAGCCCTATAAAATTAAGCCAAAAATTCAACCCTACAAAAATTAAGCCTAAAATCAACCCTACAAAATTAAGCCCTAAAATCAAGCTCCAACTAATTTTACACAATTACACATATATTGAGATCATATATGATATATCCTAAAATCTACCCTACAAAATTAAGCCCTAAAATCAAAGTCCAACTAATTTTACATCATAATATATATCATAGAGAGCAGAGAATAGCAAAAGAAAGGAGAGTTGTATTACACAATTACACAAGTCCCTATTTTTTTATTTTTTTTTAAATAATTTGCCGAATCTCGGGAGTGCGGCCGCACTCCCTCGTACCTAAATGGAGACGCCCCTGGGAACCGGAATTCTTTTATGACGGTTTCTGATTGCACCAAAAACAGTTATTTTTGTACATTAACAACTCTTTTTCACCTTCATAAGAAGGCATTTTTCTACTAGTGCACAAAATTAGAAATGTATCGTGTTAGCTCTGGTTTTACGTAGAAATAGTAGGACATAGTCTTGTGCTTGTCCCGGGCAAACAAGAATTGCCAAAGCACCCGCATCACATGCATGCAGTAGATGCAAATATGATACAATGTAATATGCAATGATGGATACACACCTATAACGTTTGTGATTCCAGGCCGGATCAGAAGGCTTCAAACTGGATTATGAATGAAGGTTTTCTTCTCAACTTCAAAAAATCTGTTATATCAAAAAACTCAACCATAATCATCAATCGGGAAAGGAAACACATAATCATCTACAAGAAATTAAGATTATCCTCTGCCTACGCGCATCAATACCGGCCTGGTGGTATGAGTCACAATTGGTTGGATTGATTGTGTTTAATTTTGAACAAAATCAACCCAATCAGTGAAGTTTGCAAGAAAATATATGTATATATATATATATATTATGGAGCAACCTCAATTAAAGATGTTTACTACAGAGAGAGAGGAGAAGACTAGAAAGCTAAGCTAATAACTAAGAAGAAAGGAATAAAGTTGGTTGACTCCAAAACCCATTACTCGATCTCTCCATTCTCTTCCATGGAAGAGATAGATTTGGAACGAACCTCTTTTTCTTCGAAAAATCCGGTATATATAATTAAATACAATACGTACTACTTGGATCTTCGGACAATTTTCAAGGTTTTATCTGGTCTTATTAAATTAATCTAGTTTATATATTACAATAATTGTAAGGTTTATATATAAATAATTGTTCATGCTATATAATTTTCCGGTCATATGATATTATATTCATGTTAAAAAAAAATGAACTTTGGCCCTAAAAAATTATTAAGTCATTTTTCCTAGTAAAATTTACATTAATTATAACCCCCAAAAAATATATGATTAATAGACTGAAATAGAAATGAGAATTAAATTGAGACATATCTAAAAGAAAAGCAGTTCAATCTGAGACCGAGGAGTATTCAAGAAAAAGACAATAACAAATTTTTCATTGGCTCTTTTTAGTGACTTTTACAATAACAAATTTCTTTTTAGTGACTAGGCACATGTCAGAGCAAATGGTTCGGGGACATCCCATGTTCGAACTTCAGCAAGTACCAAACTATATTATGGCTAGCGGGAAACTCATATTCGTAAGCGGGGATTAATCTTACATCCAATGTGCTATGAATTAAGGACAACTTATAAAAAAAAAGAATATATATATATATATATATATATATATATGTGTGTGTGTGTGTCTATGTCTATGTCTACTGCACATGGAAGATTATAACAATAAAAACATGAGATAATAGGTTATAAGGATTTGCTCCATAATGTTTTATAACTCCAAGGACGGACTTATGTTTAGTAAATGAAAGTAGTACTAATTTCATAATTTGGTTTTATAATAAGGATACTTTTCATAATATTAACTTATTTTAAGGAAAATGATAAATATTGATGGATAAAAATACCCTAAACAATATCCCTCTCTCGAAGCCCTTAAACAGTTGTATTATACTGATTTTAACTCTATTAGTGCTAAATTTGTCCACCACCTTGTTCTCCGACCTCCTCAGTAATGATTCACCTCTTCCACTATCACCACCACCACCTGACTCTCCGATCGCATCGCCGGGAGGAGCGCCGTTCTCATCTCCCTTTTTTTTTTTTTTCTGCAGGTGCAATCGTAAAACGTATATAACTTTTGTTCAAACCATTGGATTGTGCTGATTTTTGAATATGTTATTCGGAAGACAAAGTTAATTTACAATCACGAAAAATCAAGACGATCAGTGTCGTCTTACTATCGAAATCGACCAATTTCGATAGCCCTGTGGGATTTGTTAAAAAAAATCTGATCGCAATTCTCTTTTTTTGACGAACCCTAAATCAAAGATATGTAACTTTTGATTAAACCGTTAGATTGAACTAATTTTTAGATATATTGTTCGGAAGACAAAGTTACTATAATCAAACGTAAAATCAAGACGATCAGAGGTCTTTTTGTTATCAAAATCGACCAATTTCCATAGCCCAATCGGATTTGAAAAAAAAAATATAATCGTAACTCTTTTTCTTTTTTTAACGAACCCTAAATCAAAGATATGGCACTATTCTAGTGTTAAAAAATTGGTGCTAAAACTATTTTAGTACCACCTGATTAGTTACTTTGGACAAAAATTGTGCTAAATATATTTTAGCACTTTGATGTGTAGAATTAGATGAGATGCTAAAACTGTTTAGCACATTCAATTTAGTTATATGTATTCACATGTGGTGGTAAAATATTTTTAGCACCATTTTAGTGTTGGACAATTGGTGCTAAAACTATTTTAGCACCATGTGATTAGTTATTTTAGACAAAAATTGTGCTAAATATATTTTAGCACCTTTATGCGTAGAATTGGATGGCGTGCTAAAATTATTTAGCACCTTCGGTTTAATTATATTTGTTCACCTGTGGTGCTAAATTTTTTTTAGCACCATTTTACTGTTGGACAATTGGTGCTAAAACTGTTTTAGCACCATGTAATTAATTACTTTAAACAAAAATTGTGTTAATTCTATTTTAGTACATTGATGTGTAAAATTGGATGGGTGCTAAAACTGTTTAGCACCTTCAGTTTAGTTATATTTGTTCACATGTTCTGCTAAAACCTTTTTAGCATCATTATTGTGTTGTACAATTGCTATTAAAACTGTTTTAGCACGATGTGATTAGTTACTTTGGACAAAAATGGTGCTAAATTTGTTTTAACACATTGATGTGTAGAATTGGATGGGGTGCTAAAACAGTTCAGCACCTTCAGTTTAATTAGTTATATTTGTTCACTTGTGGTGCTAAAACCTTTTTAGCACCATTCTAGTATTGTACAATTGGTGCTAAAACAGTTTTAGCACCATGTGATAAGTTACTTTGGACAAAAATGATGTTAAATCTGTTTTAACACATTGATGTATAAAATTTGATGGAATGCTAAAACTGTTTAACACTTTCAGTTTAGTTATATTTTTTCACTTGTGGTGCTAAAACTTTTTTAGCACCATTCTAGTGTTAGACAATTGATATTAAAACTGTTTTAACACCATGTGATTAGTTACTTTGGACAAAAATAATGCTAAATAATTATAAAAATTGGTCTTAATATTAAACCTGCCTACACAACCTTTTTCATATCTTCTTTTTTATTTAACAGAAACTTAAAGGAATTCATTGTTGGCTAATTATATACTTTAATGCCTACAGTGATGATAAAATGTTGCTCTGCTTGGCCTTGGTCATCTTTGTTCTCATTTTTTATCGGGATTGGTGCTAGTTGTCTTTTGAAAATTTGAAATGTTATATTAATCAAGATTATTACGTTCTTAGTTAATTAAGGAAGACGTATTATTGTCTTTTTGTACAGCGTCCTAAATTTACACTGCCAATTTATAATTGTCCTTTACAATTATGTTATTATTGAAATGTGTCCTTATGCCCAATTGCTTCTAAAAACATTGACTTTTTAACTGAATTTAGAGAAATTTAAAAAAAAATAAAAAGTAAATAAAATTTTACTGAAGAATATATTGATAAAAAAAATTATATTACTTTATATAGAATCATAAAAATTAAAAAAAAGTGTAAAAAAAAAAATTACCCCTAAATGATGAAAACTATAGTATTTCTTTTGAAAAAAATATTGATTTACATAAAAGAATTCAATAAAAGTGAAAAGAAATGAACTAAAATATGTTTAAATTATTATAGATAGACTATTATAACCAAAAGTACAATTATTTTTGAAACTTTTGTATTTATTATAATTGAGTGAATCAAATTGAGATGGTTGGATATTGTTTCCATAACAATATTCTAGAAAAGAACCAAACACCCTTACTAATAGAATTACTGGTAATAGAAATGAATATATGATGGGTGTCTGATCATTATTAGGAATTGAAATAACCATTTTCATTTTTAATTATTGCCATCCAAACGAAGCCTTATTAGCGATCAAGGACATCTGCCTCAGTTAATCACAAGGACGTACACCCACTTTTTTCTTTTTTAATTTTTTGTTTTTGTAAAGTCAATTATGCACTTGTCTCATGGTGGTTGATATGCCTGAGAGGCCATCGCCATCTACCGGCATGAGACGACAAGCAACGGTAATTAAATATATTTTTTAGAAGAAAATAATATGATATAATTATTGTATTTTAGATAAATAAAAAGGAACCTCTTGATTTTAAATGGGAGATGTAAGGTTCTTTTCCCCTTTTAATAAAAATAATTACAATTATAAATGCAAATTAAATTGTTTTTCTAAAAAGTATTGACTTGTAATAGAAAATAATTCTAAATGTATTATATTTTGAAGAAACAAAATAATAAAATTAATTAATATTACTCCTTGCATTCTTTCTTGGTTTGTCTGCCTTACCCGTGGAAAAAATTATCATGATAAGAACTCAAGATCTAAACCATCCAATTTAACATTAAGGGTGTGTTTGATAATAATATGGAAAAAATATATATATAAACCGTTGATTTTTTTGAGAAGTTGAAAAATATGTTGAGATATGTGGTAAAATATTTTCTTATTTTGTGACTTTTTTCATAAATTTTTTTAATGGACGAGAAAGAAATCAATTCCATAAAAACTTATAAAGGATTGAGTACATATATTTATAAAATAGTATGAAATGGGGAAGGTATATTATCACATTCATCAACTTATTTTCTAATTTCTTACCGATAAGTGTTTTTATTTTTCTTTTTCATATTTTTATCAAACAGATTTTAATAGTTCAAATTGTAAACTTTACCACTAAAATGATACTTTAGAGTTTAGAAGACGGTTGTCAAGCTAAATAGTTGAATGATACGCACCGATCGATTTCTGAAGCAGAGAGATGAGAGGGCTTCAACGAGGATTATTATTAAGTTTTTGTTAAAGTTCAAAAACTCTGCGATATCCAAAAACAAAACCAAAAATCATCCATCGGAACAAACAAACAAATTAAATTATCATAAATTTGAAAAGCAAAACTAATTCCTTAATCGGAGGAATTAAATAAATGTGTTTAATTTGTTGGTGCGGCAGCCTGGGCACTCAAGTAGATCACCGTCAAAGATGTCGGGCAAAAATAAAATGGAGCAAATTCAGAAATTGAAGATGTTTTTCTGCCAGTTACTCTGAATTGAACCAAACTAAGCGATGAACTCCACTGGGTGAAATATGAAATATGATGTATCAAAGATGCAGTAAAAAGAAGTGTAAGCACTACCTTTAAATTACACGTTTTGCGCATGGTCCCTCCCATAATAATTGAGAGGTTGCGGGTCTGAGAACAATAATACAAATCTTATTGGTATTTCACAAAAAGTAGTGGATTTATGAATAAAGCAATTTTTCAAAAGATACTAGATATATAGGTTCTGTTTGATTGGAATTTTTAAATATTTAATTTAAAATTTATTTTGTAAGTAAAGTCTTTTAAAATTGTTTTTTAATTCAATTTGTATACGGTACTTTAAATCGGAAGATTAGATTAGTTTCTATTTAGAAGAGTGAAAAATATATTCTAGTGGTAAGATCTCAAGATCTAAACCATTCAAATTAACATTAATGGTTCAAACAGTAAACTTTACCATTGAAATGATTTTCATCACTTTAAGTTTAGAAGAGGGTGGTCAAGCCAAATAATTGAATGATACGCACCTAGTTTTACCGATCGATTCTGAACCAGAGAGATGAGAGGGCGTCGAGGAGGACTATTAATGGGCTCTTTGTTCAGGTTCAAAAAAAATGCGACATCCAATAAACACAACCAAAAATCATCTATCGGAGCAGACAAACAAAATTATCAATATATTGTATGCAGACAAAATTTTGCAAAAGAATGAACAACATAATTCTACTCTACGTACTCATAATTAGATATGACCAAATAGAGTAGGATTTTAACAAAGAAAAAATTGAAATTAAAATACAATTTTAGTTCCTAAACAAGAGATGAAATAGAATAGAAGTTTAACTCAATTAAAAATATAGTATAATTTACTCCTAACATTAATTAAGGTGTAAATCAATCCTGAAATCACACTTCTATATTTAATATAGATATAGATATAGATTTTGGAAGGAGCAACTTGTATTTGTTTAAAATGACGAAAATTACTTTAGAGGTTAAGTTATGATATGGACTTTCAACTTTAAATTGGAGGATTAGATTTGTTTATATTAAGAAGAGTTCTCACCCGTGGGAAAAATTATCGTGGTAAAAACTCAAGATCTAAACCATCCAATTTAAAATAATAGTTCAAATTCTAAACTTTACCACTGAAATGATTTTTATCCATCAAGCCAAATAATTGAATGATACGCACCTAATTTTACCGATCGATTCTGAGCCAGAGAGATGAGAGGGCTTCAACGAGGATTGTTATTAAGCTTTTTGTTCAAGTTCAAAGGCTGCGATATCCAAAAACACAACCAAAATCATCTATCGGAACAAACAAACAAAATCATCATAAATTTGAAAAGCAAAACTAATACCTTAATTGGATGAATTAAATGTGTTTAATTTGTTGGTGCAGCAGCCTCGGCACTCAAGTAGATCACCGTCAAAGATGTCCGGCAAAAATAAAATGGAGCAAATTAAGGAATTAAAGATGTTTTTCTGCCAGTTGCTCTCAACCAAACAAAGCAAAGTGATGAACTCCACTGGCTGAAATTATGAAATATGATGATAAGGATGTATCAAAGATGCTGTAAAAAGAAAGTGTAAGCACTACTTTTAAATTACACGTTTTGCACATGGTCCTCCCCTTAATAATTGAGAGGTTGCGTGTCCGAGAACGAGAATACAAGTTTTATCGGTATTTCATCAGATTTAGTGGGTGTTTGTCTTTTTAATGAAATAATATTTAAGGTTTGTTTAGTTAAGATTTTAAAATATATTTTTTAGATAATTTTTTTATAAGTGTGAAAGTGAGTTGAAAGTAAATTTAATTTTTGTTAATTTTTTTTAACTAATTTAAAAAAACTCGTGAAAAAAATTCAAAAAATAGTCACAATAGATCTTATTTTACAGAGCTCGATGAGTAGATTTCAAATATATTTTTTTAATTTAATTCTGATTTTTGAATTTAAAGTTATGTTGTTTTAAAAAATTTACGAGAAATAAAATAAGAGATAATGGGTTATAAGTCATCGCTCCGTAATATTTTATAACACAAAGGAGGAACTCATGTTTAATAAAGAGAAGTAGTACTAATTTCATAATTTTGTTTTGTAATAAGGACACTTTTCATAATATTAATTTATTTTAAGAAAAATGATAAATGTTGATGGAGAAAAATATCCCTAATATAAACATCTCTTAGTCCCTCTTCTCCCGCCTAAACTTCCAATACATCATCTTTCTCTCTCTCTTTAGATTCCATACAACCATCAAATATTCCACTATGTCTCACCAACGATCTCACCTCCTCCTCCACCACCACCACCACTTGACTCTCCGATCGTATTCCCGAGAAGAGCGCCGTTCTCATCTTCATCTTCTTTTTTTTCTACAGGGACAATCATAAAACAGATATAAGTTTTGATTGAACCGTTGGATTTAGCTAATTTTCGGATATGTTGTTCATAAAATAAAGTTATTTTCTTCACGCAAAAATCAAAACAATCAGAGGTCATTTTGCTTTAAAAATGACCAATTTTAACAGCCCAACGGGATTTTGAAAAAAAAAAAACTGATTGTAACTTATTTTTTTTTACGAACCCTATGTCGATCCATATATATATACATACATATATATAAATATATTGGATGTTGATCTCATCAATTTTGTTATTATATGTTTTGTACTAGTGCTAAAATCATTTTAGCACCTTCTGGTTGTTATCCAAGTGGTGTTACCTTCTAGTTGTTATCCAGCTGGTACTAAATGCATTTAGCACATTCTGCATTTAGCACCTTCTGGTTGTTATCCAGGTGGTGCTAAATGCATTTAGCACCTTCTGATGGTGCTAAATACATTTATCACTTTCTAGTTATTGTTCAGAAGGTGCTAAATGCATTTAGCACTTTCTAATTATTGTTCAGAATGTGCTAAATGCATTTAGCACATTCTAGTTTCTTATGGTTGTGGTGCTAAATACAATTAACACCTTCTGGTTTTAGCATCTTCTGGTTACTGTCTAGGTGGTGCTAAATATATTTAGCACGTTCTAGTTGATGTTAGTGTCATAATGAGACATAAGATGTTATAAGGAAGAGGTATTAGTGTCTTTTTTGTACTATGTTCTTAATTTACACGGATAATTTTTAAGTATCCTTTATAGTTATGGTATTATTAGAATGAGCCCTTATGCCCAATTGTCATATAAAATAAAGTGAACTAAATTTTTGGAAGTGTAAAGTAAAGTTGACTTTTTGGTAAAAATTTAAAAAACTTGATTTTAAAATCTCAATCAAACACCACCTTAGCATTCCCACTGAATGTTTAATGCTAAATTTAAATCATGGTTTTATACAAAAATATAAAATTCAAAACTTCATTTAAAATAAAAAACAAACACCATTTTTAAAACTTGAATGCAACATTTAACAATCAGCACTTAGCAAGTAAAAAAACAAACGCACCTTAGTCAATTAATAACGAAAGCAAAGTTTCAAAAATTGCTAGACATATATAGGTTCTAATCCAGTCCGAAGCCTTAAAACCTAATACCGTCAACTTTTCATTCATCTTCAAATTTTTTGACCAAAATATCACTCCATATCTTCTTCTTCATCCCCCATTTATAAACCTTAACTCTAAACTAACCCCACAGTTGCGGCCCACTCAGGCCGACACCGCCCACCATATCTGATCACCCTTTTTTACCACCACCACAATATCAAATCGAGATCTAAACTCAAATTAAAACCAAAATTATTTTCAGATTGAAATCATTATTGTGACATTGCTTTTTTATTTTTACTCAAAATCCTCTGTTCGTTTATGCCATATCTTATTGTCATCGTGGTCGGGATGTTGATTTAAGAGTGATTCGTCCAATCTCTGTATTTTTAATTATTGGCTTTTTTATTTTTTAGATCCTCCAATAAATTGTTATTCAATTGTTGGCAAGGGAAGTGCCGTGTTGGATTTGGAAGGTGATTCGCGTAGAGAGCAACGGAGGTCAGGTGTGACTTGAAATGAAGATCCGGTGATGTGACTGGAAAGAATGCGGTGGCAAAGGAGATGTAAGATAACGGAGGAAGAAGATGAAGCTCCCCTCACTCTTTTATGTATGGTGGAAGGTGGTGCTGGGGGTTGCGGGGTAATGTTATGATTTAAATTGGAACGGAGATGAAGAAGAAGATAAGGAGGGGCATTTTTTTCAAAAAAATGAAAATTGATGAAAAGTAGGGTCCGTTTGATAACAACATGGAAAAAGAAAATAAAAATAATTGATTTTTGTGAGAAGTTGAAAAACAAATTGAGGCATGTGGTGAGATGTCTCCTTACTTTGTGGTTTTTTCTATGAAGAAAATTTCTTTAGTGGTTAAAGAAGAAAAATATTCCCCAAAAAATTATAAAATATGGAGAACATATACTCATAAAATAAGCATAAAATGAAGATCATCATTATCATATGCCTCAACTTATTTTCAATTTTCTTACCAATTCAAGTGTTTTTATTTTCCTTTTCCATGTTGTTATCAGACGAAATTGTAATTGCTGAATTTTAGAAGATGATGGATGCGTTTGTTTTTTTGACATGAATGCTAATTATTAATTGCTGAATATTGAAATATTGGATTCAAACTTTGAAGATACTATTTGTTTTTTATTTTAAATAAAATTTTATATTTTATATTTTTATATAAAGTAATGATTTAAATTCAACATTAAACATTTAAAGAGACTAATGTCTCTTAATGGTAAATGTTTAATCATTAAAAAATAGATGTTAATCTCTTAATAATTAAACAAAAAACAAATATCATATTGCACCTCTGAATGCTTAATACTCATTAAGCATTCAAAGGTAAAAACAAACATCCCCTATGTCTAGTAAAAATTTATTTAAGGGTTTCTCGAATATAGGTATTGGTGTAAATGGTTGAATAAATAAACCCTTAGATTTCGAGGGCTCAAGACAAACTTTAAAAATAGACCACATTAACAATATAAATGTAAAATTAAAATAGTCTTAAGTAAACATTTAAAATAAAATTCAATAATTTGTTATTTCAAGTGTTAAAACGGTTAATATATGTAAGTTTTTGTTGTTTAAGTTAGTCTTTTTTCCCATATAAATATTGAGCTTTTATAATATAGAAATGTGCTTTTTATTCCAACACTAGTTACAAACCTATGCGATTCACGGGACGATATTCAAATTATTAATAAAAAGAATTATGTAATAACAAAAAAAATATTTAAATAATGTAATATCAGTACAAATCCTAGTAAAATAGTCCTAAATATACAGTAAAACACACAATTAATCCAAAATAATAAAAACATTGAACGCTTAAATAACGCAGCTAAACTGATGCATTTTTACTAAAATAATAATAATGCAATTCGTGCTTAAAAAATAATTTCAAAAAATAAAAAAGAAACATTAAAGAGTACAATAAATAGGGCAACTTATTCTTCCTTCCATAATACTAATATATATTAAGTATATATATATAAATATGAAAAATGAAAGAGTAGCAATTAATAAGAAAGAGTGTATTACTTGTGGTATTAAGTGTGTTATTATTACAACAATTATTATAATAATTGATTGTGTCAAAATCTAGAAGTAGATAATTAACCGATCAATAAGTGAATATTGGTGAATAAAAAATAAATGCGGCGCAGTGATGAACATATGACATTTTTTTTAAGGTTGGTTCCCCCAATAGTGCTTATGCTAGTCCGGCAGTATGTCCTCCTTTCGTGTGTGCTTGTTTTGTATTAGCTCAAAAGCAATCAATTTAAATGATAATACAAGCTACCAATCTCTCTATAATTTTTTTAATTCTATTTATAAGTATAGAATTAGGATTACCAATCTCTCTCTTTATAATTTCCTTAATTATATTTATAAGTATAGAATTATGATTACAAATCTCTCTCTCTATATTTTTCTTGATTCTATTTATAAGTATAGAATTAGGATTACAAATATTTCGAGAAGATGAATAAAATTTATATGAGAGAAAGTGTATATTTTGAGTGAGAAGAATTATGTGTTTTTCTTGGCTTGGCTTATTTTTTGGTGTGTTTTTTGTTGGTGTTTTGGTGTGTATTTTTGGTGTGTTGAATGAATGAATGAGGGGGGGTATTTATAGGTAAATGTAGAATGGTAAAAAAGTAAATTTGATAAAAATAAGGGGCAAAAAGGTAATTTGGTAAAAGTGATGAATATATGGAGTGAAATATTTATTTAAAGAAAAGTGAGAAATATTATGGAGTGAAATATTTATTTAAAAAAAGTGATGAATATTATGGAGTGGAATATTTATTTAAAGAAAGTGTAGAATATTATGGAGAAAAATATTTATTTAAAGAAAAGTGATGAATATTATGGAGTAGAATATTTATTTAAAGAAAACTGATGAATATTATGGAGTTGAATATTTATTTAAGGAAAGTATAAAATATTATGGAGAGAAATATTTATTTAAAAAAAGTGTAAAATATGAGTGAAATATTTATTTAAAAGAAAGTGTAAAATATTATCTTTGTAGGCCAATGGTAAAATTATTTTTTACCCCATCAATTGCCCCCTATCTTTTATTTTTATGCTGAAAGCTGAATGTGAAGGATAAAATATTTTTGTCGGTTAAGTGGTCCGGCTCAAAGTTAAGGTGTGAGAGCGGGTACTTGTCAAGAAAGATAATCAAGGGGAGAGCTTGAGTAATCGACGTGTAAGGTTTTGTTAACCCTTACCGTAAGTTTGTGGAGCTCAAAACATTAATGTGTAAAGCTAGCTAAACTTTGATCATTAGTCTTAAAGTTTCAGAATATTATTGTGTAAGGCTGGCTAGACGTTGATCTCGAGTCTTAGTTCAAGGAAGTTAGATCTTGGATGCTAGTCATTGAGCTCGAAACATCAATGTGTAAAACTCGATAGACATTGGATGCAAGTCGTAGAGCTTGGAATATTAATATGTAAAGCTCGCTATACTTTTAGTTATAAATAGTTTGATTATATTCGGGCATTTTTCAACTCTTTATTTTAAATATACATATATATGTATAAGGGTGAGGTTTCAATGGTTACTGCTCTTTTTACTCATTGATGGTTATTGTAATATTAACCATTGGATGAAAAACCAATGGTTGAGATCAAATATGTAGTTGGCTAACTTAATTAATGCAAATTGGAGAAATACAAAGTATTAAATGCAAGGTTAAGTGGGTAACTTGTTGTTACGTGATGATATGACATTTTTTTTCTATTTAATTTTAAGGAATCATAAATTAGATATTCATTACATAATTTTGTAATTCCAATACAGGATATCCCTATTCCTTACCCATATAAAATAGGTTATTTTATTTATATTGATATTTTGCAGTTAATCTACATTGTTAAGTTAATTAGTATTGCTTGCTAAATTAATCTATAAGTGTAGATAAATTAACAAAAAAATATTATTGATTTAATTTTATAAATATTATTTTATTAATGATTTAATATTAAAAAATAAATTAGATTCATAGGTACATCTACTTTAATTAAATAAATAAAAATATGGGTTTTTTTTTAAAATTACAAATCAATTACTCTCATTCTAACAAATGACATTCTATTTTTAGAATTAGTTTCAAGGATAACTTTTTTATCGATGAAAAAATAAATTTTAATTTATTATAAATAAAATGTAGTCATTTTTAAAATTATCCCTTATTAAAGACAACAACTGTTAAAAAATAAAATAACAAAAAAATAAATAATAAAAGCTCAAATTCAAACAAAACATCTCAAACAAATATTTCAAATTTAAACATGTAATCGAAATTTTATCACAAATGTCAACCAAGAACATAAGGGCATCTTCAATTGTCTTGTATAAATTTTGTGTAAATCCTACGTGTTAAAGTGAGATTTACACAAAAATAATAAAGAATTTGTTTTATACTCCAACAGTCTGTTTTAGACTTTTGTATAAATATTAAACCACCAATTAGATACGCACAAGTGGAACTTATCATATATTTATTCCTTACTTTTCAAATCCATTTATTTCTATAAACAAAATCAGGGAAAATAGACACGAGATTATCTGACGTGGTTGTATGAATTGAGTTTATATTTTACACAACCTTTTTACACAAATACTAAGGGGGTGTATTGGATTTAGAATTTATAGAATTTTTATGGACTTTTAAAATTTATGGGTATTCAATTGAGATTTTAAAAAGTCTTTTAAAATCTTGATGTATTCAATTAAGATTTTAAAAAATTCATCTAAATCTTATGGTATTCAAAAGTTTAATGATTTAGTAGGATTTTAATTAGTGGTGGATTTTGGTGGATTGTAAAGCCTTTTTTATACATAAAAATTCATCTTGAAATTTTCTCACTTACCTAGAGATTTCAGATAGATTTCTAATTCCTTTAAAAACTTTACTCAACATTCTCCCCCCTCTCTTTCTCCCCTTCCCCCTCCCCCTCTCTCTCTCAAAATCCAAATTTCTTATTATGTGATGAACGCATTATAATTTTTTCTTCGTCCCTATAAAGTCTTTATTATCTCTTTTACTAATGTGGTTATCACGCATTAACGTAATTTTAAATGGTTAGACTGTTAATTATTGTTCAAATTTTTAAAAATAATTCATGTCAATTTCATTAAAAATTACTAGTGGGGATGAGAAGTCTAATTTTGTGGGTGCAGTATGAATTTTTATAATGTATTTAGTTAATTGTCTTTACATTTTTGATAATATTACTTTAAACTCGTAATTAATTTATTTTATTATTTGTCTTTTGTCTTTTGTCTTTTGTCTTTTTTCTTTTGATTTTTGATTTTTGATTTTTGATTTTTGATTTTTGATTTTTTTGATGAACTTATTAAAATCTGCAGAAATCCAATATAATCCATGCATTAAAATTTGTCAGATTCTATAAGGATTTAAAACAATCCATAGACTTAATAGAATCCACGGATTTTAAAAAATCAGTTAGAATCTTTTAAAATCTGAATTGAATACACCCCTCTAAGTGTACGTCAAAGTTTTTTAAAAGACTACTGGTGTCACACCCGAACAACAAAAATAATACTTACTTAAAAATACTATTAAATTATGAGAACATAATAAAATTATCATTTCTAGAATCAACATCATCATATATAAACCCTCTATAAACAAAAATGACATAGTTTTTTTTTTTTTTTAAAACCTTCTCACCCATCCTAGACCTGGTAGTGAACATCCTTTCTTGATACCTGTAAAGAGAAACATATATAAAGGTATGAGCTATAGGCTCAGTGAATGCATCACTTTCCTCAACAATAATCTGTAAAAGTATATATGTACATACACACATAATATATAATCACATTCAATTCACATTCTCTAGCCATCATATAAGGCATCAGATGTACCACACACATAACCGCTCTATATCCTCAATTATTAGGCATCAAGCATCCATATATACACATCCTCTAGTCCTATATATACTGGGCATCAGATGTATCACATCCATAACCGCTCTATAGCCTTAATTATTAGGCATCAAGCATCCATTCCATATACACATCCTCTAGCCCTATATATACTGGGCATCAGATGTATCACATACATAACCACTCTATAGCCTTAATTATTAGGCATCAAGCATCCATATATACACATCCTCTAGCCCTATATATACTGGGCATCAGATGTATCACATCCATAACCACTCTATAGCCTTAATTATTATGCATCAAGCATCCATTCCATATACACATCCTCTAGCCCTATATATACTGGGCATCAGATGTACCTTTCCATACTCTTCTTTCAATCAAGTCACGACTCAACTCCACTTTACCAAGCATCATAATATCAATATACATATTCCACTAATAATATTTATATTCTAAGAATTTTATAATTTATACCAAGAATTACCATCATAAAACCTTTATTACACATAATTATGCATTATCTCGAACCTGCACCTTCTAAATTATAAATAGACATCCACAATCCTTGAAACCATATCCACATCTACAAGTGACACCACCCTTCACAATTATACATTCAAATGTATATAAATTTTCAAGTGAGTACACTCACCTCAAGTCCACACCAACGTAGTTCCAAGTTCTATTTTCTCGGTGCTTTAGAAGTATATGTTCCTTCACCTACAAATCTAACATAATTAGTAGTCCAATTCTACATCAATATAATCGTTTACAAGTGTGAAAAATATACTAACAATTACACAAATGTATACCCTTTTATATTTGTTAATTTACAACACATTACAACCTTTCAGAATTAGGTGCAGTCCGAATCTCTTGCACATATTAGGTACTTTCCGTTGTTTGATCATTCTCAAATTTTTATAGTAGTTACACAACATGTTTATAAACAATATTCCAGAATTTGAGCATCATCCAACGGCTAAAACATCGGATATTCATCAAACAACTCAGTACAAACATGTTGTCCAGAATATAACGTATGACAATAGTCCAACTTCATGGATTAAATTGTAGCAATTGGCTGAGATCCAGGTGCTCTACCATATATTTCTGGAAAGCTCTGTGTGTCTACTTTTTAATGCAATTTACGGTGCATAAATCGGAATTTTCTACAATGAGTTATAGCAATTCTCCCACAGGGACACCAATCTGCTAGAATTACGAACTTATAGATTTTTAGCATGATTTCTACTTATATCATCTATTATCGTCTCTTCATGATCAAGAAAATTTAATTATATCATCACAACACACAAGAATACTAAGAAACAAATTCAAAACCATCTTTCAATCATAATTTTTCAATTTCAATTGCTACAAACACAATAAAAAGATGATTAAAAACATAAATAGCATAGTTTAAACTTGCCAAAATTTAATCCTCCAATTTTCCTTATTTTTCTCTTCTTCTTCCTCTTTTCCTCTTCCTTTCTCTGTTTTTCTCTCTTTTCTCCCGTGTTTCTCTTGATTTCCCATAATATCAATGACCCCCAATCAAACACATATAATTTCATTTACATACTACCCCCTCAACTTCTAGTTCACACAACTAAATCCACTTATATAATTCATTTTCAAATAAGTCCCTCATGAATTATTATTCTAACATAAGTTCATATAATATAAACAAACTTAACTCACATTCTTCTTACAAAATCAAACAACGTGGCAAAATGCAAAAATCCACTATTCACCACACATTAGGAATAAATTGATATTATCAAATGCACAAACATGATTGTAAATACCAATAAATATTTAAACATGTTTAAATGATACTAAAATATTTGTTTTAAGATTCGAAATGTCACAATTGGAGACCTTTTTTTTCACAAAACGTGTAAATTTTACACAAACCAAAATTATACACTACGGTTGGAGATGCTCTAAGTATTAAATATATATATATATATATATATTATTAATTCCAAAAAATCTAAATTTCAAATTAATTATCAAATGATAAGATGCTAAAATTTTAAAAAGAAAAAAAAGTTTATATAAAGCAAAAAAGAAAAAGAAAAATACTTGAGAATTGTAAATCTTTCAAAAAAAATTTAAAATTTTGATGAATTTTTTTAGAATTATTTGTAGGCTCATTTATTTCACATAATTTCATAAAAAATATTTTTTGTTGAAGAACCAAATAAATCTCAAAGGTTTATAGTATGTTGTTTGCATAATTATCTTCTCACAAACTATTCCAATGAAAGAAAATACTATTCGTATTATAAATTACAGTACCAAATGTCCTGCTAGCTAGTTAATTACATGATCATGAATACTTTATATGATTGTATATTGAAAAATTGATAAACATGAAATAGGTCTAATGTGATTGTCAACATAGAAGAATATGTATACTTGATTCTTAAATCTTTATTATTATTATATGAAAGAAAATGATGGAAGTATTAATAATATAGTTAATTAAAAATATTTTTTAATAAAACCCTTTAAAATTCTTAAGGGTGTGTTTGGAATGTGAAATTGAGAGAAGATTCTAACATGAAATTTGTATTTGGAATCTCAAATCTAAATATTTTTGTTTAGTGTGAAATTATGATTTGAGATTTATAAATATATTCAAATAATAAGATTTTATACTTATCTTAAAGTTATAACTTTCAAATTTTAGAGATGGAGTTGTTCCTTATAGATCCCAAACTTACGAAATTGAAAAAAATAGTAATTAATTTTTAAACAAATTATTATTTTTTATTATTATAAATATATTTGTAATATTAATTATAATAATAATAATACGAAAGATGACAAAGGGTTGTGTGTTGTCCAAACTCAAACCCAACAAGCATATAAACACATCCCAACCCGGTGCAGGTTTTATTATTTTAAATATAAATTCGTCGTGAATAGTGTACGCATAAATTCACTCCCTCCCCGTAGTAATTGCTCTACATTATAAGGAATAAAATATTATAATAAGGGCGGGTCGAGCCACGGTGTTAAAAAATAAAAATAGCTTACCAATCAACTAAATATAAATTTTAACGAAATAATATTTAGATTTATAAATCAATTTCTTTGTATCTGTTAAGTAAATACAAAATTTTAAACTCTTGTATTTCAAATATGTAATTTTTGAATCTTAGATTTATGAATTTTAAAGCTAAATTCAATTATATAATTCAAATGCACCTTAAAAGAAAATATAAAATAAATTAAAATGAAAGTAGATTTCTATTAGAAATCTAAATTAAAATGTAATCTAAATTAGTACAATTATAAATTAATTTTAATTAGTGGATATACTTCTCAATTTTGAAAATGGTACAAAATTTGTTTGTTAAACACAATACATTGATTATTGAACCAAATAATTAATTATTTAATACTAAATAAGATATATTTTAAGTGTTATTTAGGAAGTTGTACGCATAATTCCGTATCTGATCAAATTATTAAAAGTTGAGTTTGTTTGAAATACTTAAAATTAAGAAAATACGTTTTTTTTAATATTATTTTATGTTATTGTGTTAAAATTATTATTTAGTTGAACAGTGACTAATAAAACTAGTAGCAAAAATTATATGAGATGCTTCAAATTAATTTTTTGGTTTTTTTGTAATATGATTTGTCATGAATGATAATAAAATAATTAAATTAAAAGTGTTATTAAAATAGTTGAGTTGTATGTAATTTGTAAACATATTGTATAGAGATAAAAATTCAAAGTCAAATATATTTTGAAAATGTTATTTTTCATAAACTTATGTTATTAATTAATTATAAAACTGAAATGACGAAAACATCCATAAATACTTATCCCAATTTGGAATTGGGTTATCCTAGGTCTATTTGGCAAATAAAATCTTTAAGTAATCATGTTTGGTTGAGATTTTAAAACATGTTTTGAAAAGTGAATTTAATTTTTGTTGAATTTTTTTTAACCAATTCAAAAAAATTCGTAAAAAAAATTTAAAAAATAGTAACAATGAATCTTGTTTTATAGATCTCGATGATTATGCTTCAAATATATATATTTTTTTTATCTAATTTCGATTTTTGAATTTAAAGTTATGGTATTTTAAAAAATTTATGAGAGAGAAAGTGAAGTAATTTGGGAAGTGTGAAGCAAAGTTGACTTTTTGGTAAAATTTTTAAAAACTTGATTTTAAAATCTCAACCAAACACCACCTAAAGTTTAATTAAAACTATAAAAATAGAATATGTCACCTTAACCTGTTATAACAGGTTAAAAGATTTGACACCTCACCAATGTACATTAATTATTGTCAGTACCTATCAATGGGTAGAAAGAGAAGGTAACCATTGAAAACTTATCCATATGTATAATATATATATATATATATATAGCTGTCTAAAAAGGAGGAAGGGAGAGGAGCCTCCGATAGGAAGAATCTCGAAATTCGTGCTCTTATCCCTTCTCCCTCTTCATCTTCCTTGAGACCCAATCCATCTTTTTCAACACTATCCATTTCTTCCAACGCCATTTTTCTCTTTTATAATACAGTTTCTCTTACAAAAGTAAACTGAAATAATGTCGAGCACTCATCATTTTGCAGGTCCTCCATGTGTAGCTTGTACTTATAGCCACAAGAGATGTCTTCTATCTTGCGAATATGCTAAAATTTTTCCAAATGTGATTAATCGTCAGGATTATCACACAATCTTCACTGTTTTTGGGATAAGGAACGTTGCATTTTTTTTGCAAAATGTCCCCGAAAACCAACATCTTGAGACTCTCAGTTCATATCTTCTTGAATACACGGCGAGAATCGAGAATCCCACTAAAAGTTGTACTACTCTTTTTGCTTCTCTTGAACAGAAGGTGAAAGAGTTACAGGCACGGGTGACGGCATTAGAGGCTCGATTAGAAGGAGGGTCTTCTTGCGTTAACCAGTTATGCTCATTTGCTCCTCCTGGAAGTTCCTCGAGGTTCCCTTCATTGGCAAAAAATAGCGAGCCTAATGTTATTTCGACTGCCGTGAATCTTCCAGAACCTGTTCCCGGAAGTTTTTTAAGGCTCCTTATGTCGGAAGAGGGTGTACAAGATATCCTTCTGACTACCGCGAATCTTATAAAAAATGGGACTCTTCTGACTAAAGTAGATTTGCTGTCATTTTCGAATATGTCTTATGACCAGGCTGCCTTGAGCACCTATTACCAGGCTGCCTTGGGCACCTATCATTAGGCTACTTTGGGTGACTATCACCAGGCTACCTCAGACGATTTTTTATCTCAATCTTCGCAAACTGATTTTGTTGCAGAGTTTGCCGAACCAACGAGCCTTGACTGGACGGCTTTAAGGGATATAGGACATGATTTTTCTGATTATTCTTCTTCTTATTTCAGTACTATTTTGAATTATGATGCTGATGATCTTCGAATTCTTCAGCCTTTTTTAAGTGATTAGATAATGTGCACCTCCAGTGAGGGCTTTGTACAAACGTTCCGGAGATATTTCACTTATGATTGTTTGAAGCATAGCCCTTTTTTTAAAAAAAAAAGTAAAACATAATTAAACAATATGTCAATCAGTTCTCAGCAGGCCTGCATTGAAATCCTTTCACGCTTGGTGACTGACATATATATGGTGATAGAAATTTTTTCAAAATTCTTGGTTTCTTAAAAGAAAAATTTGTTCTTTTTGGCTAAGTCTTGAGTAGAGTCGTGCCCCCTTCTGACTTAGCCAAATTTTGACGATTTTTTCATTTAAGTTCTTGGTTTCTTAAAAGAATTTTTTTTTCTTTTTGGCTAAGTTTTGAGTAGAGTCATACCCCCTTTTGACTTAAGCAAATTCTGACAATTTTATCATTTAAGTCCTTGATTTCTTAAAACAAAAATTTATTTTTTTTGGCTAAGTCTTTAGTAGAGTCATGCCCCCTTCTGACTTAGGCAAATTCTGACAATTTTCTCATTTATTACCAGAGAACGTCAAAATTTTGGTCTCTGGACCAGTGGTGCAGCAGTAGATGATCATTCTCAGCCAGATCTCTTTGGGCTGGGGTGGTCCTGCGGTTGTCTCTTCTTTTGGATTTTATCCCATTGGATTAACCGTAACCGGATTTTTGAATGATTGTGCGCATGTAAATATTAAGCTAGTGTAAGCCTGCGGGATTTTCGCATTTTTTTTATCGCAGCAACTTTGTATCGCCGTTTTGAAACCCGATATGGCCGAATTTGAAAAAGGCTTGAACTGAAAAGTTGTACCTCTTGAAATTTTCTCCAAAATGGACTCCAGAATTGCATAATTTGGAGTTTTGAACAAAAAGTTATGCGTCCGAGAATATTGAGCTATTGTAAGCCCGCAAAATTTTTGCCTTTTTCGTTCCAAAAAGTTTGTATCTCAGTTTTGAATTCTGAGATGGCTGAATTTAAAAAAATCTTGAACTTAAAAGTTGTAACTCTTGAAATTTTCTCTAAAATGGACTCCAGAATCGCATAATTTGAAATTCTGAGCAAGAAGTTATGCACTCGAGAATATTGAGCTACGTAGGCCCACGGGATTTAGAATTTTTTCATCGAAAATTCACTTGTAATTTCAAAAGAACGAAAGCTTTAGAGAGCTTATCGTTCCCATAGACGGCGCTAACTGATGGTGTCAAAATCTAGAAGTAGATTATTAACCAATCAATAAGTGAATATCAGTGAATAAAAAATAAATGCGGCGCAGCGATGAACATATGACATTTTTTTTAAGGTAGGTTCCCCCAGTAGCGCTTATGCTAGTCCGGCAGTACGTCCTCCTTTCGTGTGTGCTTGCTTTGTATTAGCTCAAAGGCAATCAATTTGGATGATAATACAAGCTACCAATCTCTCTCTATAATTTCCTTAATTCTATTTATAAGTATAGAATTAGGATTAACAATCTCTCTCTCTATAATTTTTTTAATTCTATTTATAAGTATAGAATTAGGATTAACAATCTCTCTCTCTATAATTTTTTTAATTCTATTTATAAGTATAGAATTAGGATTACAAATCTCTCTCTCTATAATTTTCTTGATTCTATTTGTAAGTATAGAATTATGATTACAAATATTTCGAGAAGATGAATAAAATATATATGAGAAAAAGTGTATATTTTGGGTGAGAAGTGTTGACCTTAAAGTCAATTAATCTTATTTTGATAATTACAATAAGTTAATATAGTGTTATTTAACTCGGTTGTTCCAATGATGATAGCCATTAGCCGATATCTTTTCCAACCAAGTGTGATGTCAAACCGATATAGTCAAACTCTCACATAAAGCTCCACAAATGCTTTCACTCACAAGAAATGAACTCAAATGATCTCCATGTGCTTCACAAAGAATCAAAACCAAGAAAGGATCAAGAACATCAAACAAGTGAAGATACGCACAAGAAAATCAAGCATCACGAAGACTCGAATTATCATTAAATGGAGTGAGTGCTTAGATTTTATGTAAAGATACTTTATTGATCAAATCCATATAGCTCAAACATATTCATGCATCTTTTAAAGATTGATTCAAACTATCTTGAAATTGAATTTATTTGAAAAACATCATTTTACAAAAACCGAGTTTCAAAACAAATTCATATTAATTTTAAATGATCATATTTTAAGCTATAATAAAAATAGGTATCTTAGAAACATATCTTTGAGATTCAAAAATCATTAGAATTTTATTTGGAACTAAATTGCTAAATTGCAAAAATATTTTTATTTTACATTTAAAATTCGCTCAATTTTTGCCTAGTTTTGATATAACGGTAAGGTGGAGGCCTTCCCGAACTCCGATCATTTTAAAAATTTTACAGTAGTTAGAAAATATCTCCTGAAAATTTTGACTAAAATTTGAGCATGATCCAACGGTCAAATTGGGAGAAATTAACAAAACAAATTGAAATTTTTTGTCAAAACTAGCTGTTGGAAAGTTTGAAAGTGTATACCTTGGAGTCAAAACCTCTCTTAATCATCCCCAACGGCCATATGGTTTTGCAAGCTATATATATGATGTCTTAGACATGTTTTAACACACTTGAATCATTCTACAAACTTATTTTACATATATACAAAGTTATTCAAGTATTATTGATCATATTCTTCATTTTTGAGCTATATATTTTGATCAATTTTGATATCTCTTAGTGTGAGCTTCATTTGTATTTTGTCATATGCAATAGAGATATTGTACATTGGTGTTTGTCACCAAAACTCATTTGAATCATAATTGTGAGAGATGTATCTCATAGATTAGCAAGAGGGATTTATTGTGAAAGTATTGAAGGTGTTTTCAATACTTGTGAGAGTGAGTGATAAGAATACACTTGTAGAGGTTTGATCTTCACCCGGAAGGAGATCGGTTATAGTGGAAATTCTCGGAGAACTAACCAAGCGCGGAGTAGGAGGAACAAGCCGAACCGTGTGGACAAAAAATCTTCGACTTCAAATTGGTTCAATCTTTCTTACTCAATCTCTTTATTTATTTGTTATATTAATTGATTGAAGTTGCTTATATTATTGCTTATTCTTGGGATTGATTATTTAATTGATTGTTTTCCTTGATAAACTTATTTAACTAAGTTGCTTTGCTTAAATATTTTAAAAAATATTTTAATTTCGCATTAAGTTTTTTAAAACCCTATTCACCCCCCCCCCCCCTCTAGGGTATTTTTCGACCTATAAGAAGAATTGTGTGTTTTTCTTGGCTTGGCTTATTTTTTGGTGTGTTTTTTGTTGGTATTTTTGGTGTGTATTTTTGGTGAGTATTTTTGGTGTGTTAAATGAATGAATGAGGGGATGTATTTATAGGTAAATGTAGAATGGTAAAAAAGTAAATTTGATAAAAATAAGAGGCAAAAAGGTAATTTGGTAAAAGTGAGGAATATTATGGAGTGAAATATTTATTTAAAGAAAAGTGAAAAATATTATGGAGTGAAATATTTATTTAAAGAAAAGTGATAAATATTATAGAGTGAAATATTTATTTAAAGAAAAGTGAGGAATGGAGTGAAATATTTATTTAAAGAAAGTGTAGAATATTATGGAGAAAAATATTTATTTAAAGAAAATTGATGAATATTATGGAGTGGAATATTTATTTAAAGAAAAGTGAGGAATGTAGTGAAATATGTATTTAAAGAATGTACAAAATATTATGGAGAGAAATATTTATTTAAAGAAAGTGTAAAATATGAATAGAATATTTATTTAAAAGAAAGTGTAAAATATTATCTTTATAGGCCAATGGTAAAATTATTTTTTTACCCCATCAATAATTAATAAGAGAGAAATCATTATTTCTATAATACTACAATATCATATGATATATGATATAATAACACGATAGATGTACATGCGCAACATTTCAAGGCCCAACATTTCAAGGCCCCTAAAATGTTCAAATATTTAAAGGCCCAAAGCAACAGTCTTTTTCGCCATACTCTCAGACAAGCCATGGGTTTAATAGTATCAAATGACAATTCTATATCACTTCGAAATTTATATCACAATTAACATATGCAAAAATAATAATAGATATTTTTTGTATGACTCACTTTATATTTTATATAAAAAGTTTATAAAAAACACTACATAGTTTTTTAATAAAAAATTTACATAAATAAAGAAAACCTCCACCCTTGCCTTGAGGGGTTGGTCCAGTAGTAGGCAACCTCTACCCTTACCTTGAGGTCAATTGTTCGACTCATGGGGTGGGAGGAGAGGGTTTTTCTTTATTTATAGGATTAAGGGAGAGACTTAGACATCCCTTAATTTAAAAAAAAAAAAAAACCATTATAGATTGCGTAAACATGACCATTATACATTGCAATGCCCTCCCATCTGACTCAAGCTAAAGGTGTGGCACTTCGGCTACAAATTAACGGATTCGACTCTTTTATATTATTTTTTCATCTAATTATATTTTAGGAGGGTTTAATTTAAGCGTTAAACGGATAATTTTTTTTATAAAATTTAATAGAGATAATCTTTATAATAAATAAATCATACACACAAAATTTCATTAAAAAATTTAAATTGAAAGTTGGCATAATAAAAAATTGATATATTTATTCATTTTTAACTATTCAAATTTTAAATCATCTAACTAATTTGTAAATTAAATTTTCTGATGAGATTTTGTAAAAATAATTATTATAGAGTTTATATATATTAAATTTTATAAAAAAAATATATCCATTTAATTTTAAACTAGATTTCTTTTAAATAAAATTAAAGAAAAAAATAACGTTGACGAGCAAGTCTCAAATTGACCGCTTCTTTGCCATCTTTATTGAAATTATTGTACCAAAGTTGATGGGACTTGACAAGTCGCGGGTCCCCCTTTGCTTAACTTTATATTATTGTAATGGCCATAGTTTGTTGAAATGGAACATCAAGTTTTATTGCAGTGGTCTTGGTTTCGGTTTCAGTTTTTATTTTATTTTATTTTATTTTTTAATTCAGAATTGAATTTTCCCCAAGTGATTGAACTCTTTTTTTCCAAATCAATCTATAAAAAGCATCAGAAAGAAGAAAGGAGCAAGCAACAAGGGATTACAATCAACAACTTAGACACCGACTAATACGATGTATTGCAGCACGAAGGAAATTCGAAACAAAATTTAACTAAAGGTTCAAATAATGGATACATCAGAAGCACAAGCATGACAAACTAGAGAATAAGTTGTCCCAAACCCATGAGAAATTCACTTTCGCACAATGCATTCGTTATCTCAGCGTTTCCATAGTAATATTACATGAATTTAAAAAATTCAGACCCCAACTTTTAAAGCCAAAATCGTTGGGCATGTGTATCCTTACATGTACCTATATTGTCCCTAATTTAACCACATTGCCGCTATATGTGTGAGATTTTATCTCAAAAGATATCGAATTATTTAACAGATCTATCTCAATTATTAATCCATGTGAAAAATGAAATACATAAAACTCGCAAGTCATTGTGCCATTGATAGTCCTAATGCCTTAAATTCAGAAACAATATTGGGTAGTATTATTTAAAATATTTTGCCTAGTTTCCTTATTTTGTTATATAACTAGTATATCACTCGTGCGTTGCACGTGTAACACAATACGAAAAATATTGTTATAGCGAAAAAGAATGAGAATTAGTAATCGAACAAATGAATATAGCAATGATGGAGTAGAAAGTCAAAAAATTAGATACAATAAAAAGAAAACAATAAATTAAACCAAACTGAACCACTAAATTAAATTTACAATAATATGTATTAAATTAAATAAAAAACACTGAATTTTTAAAAAAAATTACTTAAAGATTCCTTAGGACGGAGATAGGAAAACTAAAACTACCTTGGAAAAAATTGGTAGACAATTTCATTTAAAATTAAAATTAGTAAAACATAAATTACAATGAATATCAAGAAAAAGCATAAAGGATTTATATTTGCCGGCAATATAAACAATCTTTGACAAATCAAATAGTCATCAAATCACTAAAATTAAATGTATGATAATATAAACAACATTTAAATTTTAAAAAAATACTTAAAGACAGAATCCAAAACCGAAAAAATTGCTAAACGAATAAATACTCTAAAGAACATTTATGAATTAATGAAGAATACAAAAAAAAAACGTAAAAATAAGATCAATACGCATCACAAAAAGTAAAGAAATTAAAAGAAAAATCGAACAACAATATATCATTAAAAGCAAATTTTTTTGGAAAAGCCACGATACTCAAATTAACATAACAATTAATAGTCAAATTACCGTTTCACAATAAAAAGTCAGATTGAAATTTGATTTTTCATACATGACTATATATATTTCCGTAACAATTAATACTGAAATTCGCAAGCAACTTTTTTTTTGAAAGCCACAATACACAAATTACCTTGGTCAATTACACATGCAGTGCACTTTGTGCACTGCATTAACTATATGGATGATTTTAATATGTTCACGTGCATGCAAACTTTAAAGAAAAAAAAAGGTACAAGAAAAATTTCAGGTGGGAAATTTGGTCAACTTTTTTGGTTAGATTGTCCCACTTTTATATAAATATAGCTTATGACACTTGAAGTTACCGCTTATAATTATGCTTACTCTACACTTTCATAATTTCATATTTTGTTATATAATTATGGCACTTGAAGTTATTGCATATAATTACGCTAATTTTATACTTTCAATTTATGTATTATTGTGAATTAAGCAAGTTAACCTATGTTCAATTTAACAATAAACTTGAGAAAAACTATTTCGAGAATTTCATATGTATGAACATTTTACATGTGAAAAATTACCAAGCAATAAGGACCGAATATATTGGTGATGCGCGAATAATAGTGCAATTGTTTATATCCAAGTGTATGCAGTCAAGTTGTAATATAGTACTTCAAAAATCCGAGTGTCAACTCACAGGGAAGGGGTGAAAGCTTTGTAAGTCACGTGTTTATTTAATAAAGATTAATTGATTTAAAAGTGTATTTTGAATTGTTTTGTAAAAGTTGAAAAACATACTTGTCCGAATTCCAAATTTCCAACTTCACATTATCCTTCTAGGATCGATCCCAGGTCCAGAGCCATGCCTTGTTTCTTCTTTTCCTTCCTTTAAACTTGTCCGATCTTATCACAAAGTTCCAACTTCTCTTTTGCCATTCTTTTTGATGAATTTCTTTATCACTTTCATACATTAATTATGCACAACCTTTCATAAACAATCATGCATGCAAAAATTTATATTAGTAGCCTACATTGCTTTAGGATTTACAAGTTGCATTCTTGAGTTTTAGTTAATACGTTTAGCTATATAAACTCAATATAATGCTTACATGATTGCATTTACATAGTCATTATAATGCACTTATCAATTGGCACTCCAATCATAAACGGCAATGCCATAATAATATAAGCATGAAGTAATAACAAAGCAAACAAGAATCGTGAAGTAATAACAAAGCAAACAAGAATCGTAAAGTAAATACGAGAGAAAAATACGTACATCAGTTAACATGGTTGTCCTTCAGATACACCAGGTAACATAGTTGTCTTTCAGACCCTCTATGTGAAAGAAAATGAACCTTTATTAAGAACAAAAAATAAGTGGGAATTACTATCGAGAGGAAAATTTGTATTGTTACATTTGGTTCTTTACAAGAAAACCTTCCTAACATTATAAAGGGTTGTTACAATTATACTATATTGGATGTTTCTAATACGTCATTACATCTCTATATAGGGCTTTTTTGGTCAATGCATGATCTTTAAATAAGATTCTGCTATTGTTTTGTAAAACAAATTAGTTACTTTCAGCTCCTTAGTTCTAAAATTGTATGATTTCCCATTTTGAAAAGTGCCTTTTATAAGTATGGGCATATTTGAAATTTCAGTGGGTGAAAAAAAGTTCAAAGTATTAAAAAAAATGACAAAATCAAATTTATCACACCTCGTTTTTTGAGGATGAGAATTACATATAATAATAATAAATAAAAACTTTATTAATAATACAAGTTATCTTCTCACACTGTTACAAAACTACTATTAACATATCTTAGTAAATGGAGGCGAATCAATCTTTATTCCAAGTAGCAATTATAAGGTTGCATTTCTTTCCGGTGATTATTTTCCTTATTTTGCCAATATATTCTCTATAACAAACAGTGTGCAAAAGATATGCCAAATAAATGTTATTGAGTGGTGAGGTGTCAGTATGGTATTGGCTGGGTGAACAAAGAAATAACATATCACTGTATTTTTCTTTCGAATATATGTACAAAATCAAATGCAATAAAACAATAGAAATATATATATATATATATATATATATATATGTATTAACATGAGTTACTAATACACAATTATCAAGCTAATTTCAACAAACTACCCGATCAAACCAAGTTCAACCAAATCCTAGGCATCTACGCGTAATATAATAATGGCCACTAAGGCACTCAACCTCCTGAGTACATATGAGTAATCAATCTCATGAGTCCCTTATATGAGTATTAAAAAATTAACTTATCATCTCTCAAAATCACTTGTATATAGTAACCAATGCAATAAATATAATATAACTAATGTCAATGGTAGTAGAGTGTGTTTATCATAAAGCTTTGATACGATACAAAAGAATAAAGTACAATTAAGACAATACATGTACAATATTGCTTAAAAAATAATAATAAAGGACAATACATAAAAGGTGCTTATAAAATATGACATTCGTTTGAATTTATTAGTTTGTACAAAAACTTTTTAATGAAGGAAAAATTATTAATTATTTTGTTATTTCAATTAATTACGTTGAATTACAATACTACCATTCTTAAAGATAAATACAAGAAAATAAATATACAATTAAATTCAGAATTAAATCAATAAAAATAAATTCAAACAAATTCAAACACTTATCACAAGAAAATCAACACATGGAGATAAACGTTAAATTATTCAAAAAAAGTCAATGGAAGAAAATGTCTTAAATTAAGCAGACATACTATGAGGTTGTAGCTGCAAATATATCTAGACCACAATTCTCCTAGAATAGCAAGCAAACATATTAGTTCAATAATCTCTCGAAAAAATTGTATTTTTATTAATCGTGTTTTTATTGAATTATGTGAGACGTTTTACTGTCCTGCCCTTTCGTAATTTTTTCCCCTTTATCTTGTTGTTGTTGTTATTGTTGTTCTATTATGGTTATAATATTGTATTGTATTGCCCTTTTTTGGTTAGGTATATTGTCCATTGCATAGTATTCCTATATTTAGACATATTATATCTTGTCATTCTTAACCTCCAGAGTAATAACATGTGTGTTTTAATTTTAGCTTTGTCAGACATATTATTATAGTCATCTAACCATTTGTTGGACAATTATTTTCTAAATTTGTGGTTAGACATGTTATTTATTAAAGGTTGCTCT
The DNA here is from genome assembly GCA_021464415.1 of Lonicera japonica. Taxonomy (NCBI): domain Eukaryota; kingdom Viridiplantae; phylum Streptophyta; class Magnoliopsida; order Dipsacales; family Caprifoliaceae; genus Lonicera; species Lonicera japonica. The sequence goes on along the minus strand of CM038463.1, from coordinate 97,613,569 downwards.
TACAATTAAGCATATTTTATGTTGTCATTGTTTCTCTCCAGAGTAATACTGTGTTTTAAATCCCTCTTGGTCAGACATATTAAAATAGCCATTAAACAATGTGTTGTTAGACAATTACCTTTATTTTTTATGTTTAAGTCTTTTGTTTAGGTTAATAACTTGTTCATATGTACACAATAAGTTCTATAATTTTCGATCTTTGTAGTTGTAAAGTTTTAGTATTAGGGATGACAAAATGGTTCACCCTGGAAATTTTTTAATTCACCCTAATTCGAGTGCGACTATTTAGGAGCTGGTGTTTTTTTGGAGGGGTTTGGGTTTTTCAAAGTATAACTTTTACAATGCTGGGTTTTTCAAAATAAATTTCGCACTAGTTTGGGTTTGAGTTTAGATCAAATAAATCTTTTTTAACTCGAAAATCTTTCAATATAATTTTTTTCTTTAATACCATTTGCAATCTTATTGAAATAATGTAGGTCAAAAAATACCCTAGAGGGGTGAATAGGATTTTTGAAACTTAATTCGATTTTAAAAATAATTTCAAATAAAGTTTAAATAATAAAACTTTAATGCAATGTATAATAAGGAAGTTAGTATATTAAACAATCACACAAACAATCAATAAATATAAATAGGAAATAATAGAGAGCTTGAGTTTAAAGAGATTGAACCGAATAAGACAATGACGTTTTGTTTTATGCGATTTGGTTGTTTAGACCATACGTCTGCGACCGAGTAGTGCCCTGAGAAATTTTATTAAAATTGATTTTCTTCCGGGTGAAAATCAAACATTTACAAGTGTAATTGTTCTCACTACACTCTCCGAGTGTTATTTTTCTCACAACACTTAACAAGTGTGATTTTTCTCACCATATTTAACACAAGAAATGCTCTTGCTATTTTATCAGAAACACCTTTCACAATTTGAATAGTAAATTGTTTGGTGACAAACACCAATGTATAATAACTCTCAAGTGTATTTGAAGATTACAAATAATGCTCACACTAGAGTTATCAAGATTGATCAAAATATATAGCTCAAAAATGAAAAATATGATCAATGCATAAACTTGAAAACTTGAATAATATAGATCTATGAAAAATGAGATTGTATGATAATTCAAGTTATTAAAAATGAGTCTAAGAACTCATATTTATAGGTATAAAAAGTTTATGGCCGTTGGAAGCAATTATCAAAAGTTTTGGGTCAAAAGTAGACATTTTCAAAATCTTCAACGGCTATTTTCTGGTTTATCAGTCGGCTGAGGCCATAAGTCAACTACTGAGCCAGTTTTTAGCTTGCCAAAATTCTAAAATTTAGACTTTTGCATTTTAGCTCCAAAATCAATTCTAATGCTTTAGGAAACTTTAGAATATGTTCCTAAGCCGTCTATATTTGGGAAGACTTAAAATAATCCCAATTGAATTTAGTATGAATTTATTTTGAAATTGGTTTTTGTAAAAATGATGATTTCAAAGGGATTTTGTTTCAAACTTGTTTTCAATCAAACAAACAATGATATGTGATATATTTGAGCTATATATAATCATAAAGCAAGAAACTTTTACATAAGTCTAAGATACTCACTCAATATGAAAATAAACGAGTCTTTAAGATCTTAAAGAGTTTATCCGGTTCCTCACTTGCTTTGAGCTTATTTTCACGTTATGGTGAGTGAAGAAGACTAATGTATTTTGAAATACATTTGTAAAGGATGAATTCACCATTGGTTTTGTTCGAATTGTACCACATATATATAAACATAGATGTTGTAATATTTAAAAACAATTTATAATATAAATTACTCATTATAAGTACAACAATAAAGTAATAAAAAACATAGTTTTTACGCAAAAGGGAAAAAACATATTACATAAATAAAGTAATAAAATAACATATAGTTTTTACTTAACAAAGGAAAAAAATGCATCCATAGGACTCGAACATATGAGGACTCATGTATTGAATTTTTTTTGCTTCAACCACCAATTACTGGATCAAAGTTCATTTTCATTAATTTTATTGACGCCAAATAAATTTATCCATATAAAATACATATATATATATAAAAGGCTCTAGATAGATCAAGGGCCCTAGCGCGGCGACCTGGACCACCTATGCTCAAAGCCGGCCTTGTATTATTAACAAATCTACTTTCACTAATTTAGTGTCATTCTTTTATCTTCATCATTTTCTCTCTCAAGAAATGAAATCCTCCCACTCATTTCTTACAAAATAGGTGAAAGAAAGCTCCTTCAGATTTGTTAATTAATTTCTCAATTTAAAGAAGCTTCGGTGAAAAACATATCCTTCCCTAAAAGTAGAACATGATTGTTATTTGATCTATATTAATTTAAATTTATATATAAACATATTTTAAATTAAAAAAATGTATATTTGTCATTTCAAATGAAAATTGGGCCATGTGATAATCACCTAATCATGTGCAATTATTAGGGGTGTAAACGGATCGGATACCACATTATCCATAATCCTTTTCCTTTTTTAAATATACTATCCAAATTTTTATCTGTATCCCTTCGGATAGTAGGTTCAATTATTCTTATCCTTGTCTTATCGGATTTCTCGGATTCGGTTAATTACCCTACCTATTTTTCTACATAACTATATATATGTTGTTGAATAATATAATTCTACCTTACCCTATCCATTTTTCTATATAACTATAGATATATTGTTGAATAATATAATTCTACCATACCCTATCCATTTTTCTATATAACTACAAATATGCTGTTGAATAATATAATTCTACCTTCACCTTCACTCTTGCACGAGGGAAAAAGGCAAAAAGGTCAATTTCAGATCGTAGGTCCCTTCTATATGAAATTCTTGACTGTTCAAGGGATTGCCTATCTCTCTTTTTATTTATGCAATATATTTATTTAAGTCGAAAATTGATTGCTGATTTTTGTTCTTCCTTTTTGGAGTGAATATTCCACATGCAATGTCAGTGATCAGGAGAATAGGATTAGGCACCAGGTAGACATGCTATTAGATTAGCCAGCACATCTTTCTTGAATAAATATGCTATGTTTTTCCTCTCTTATTGTGCGTCCGCTCCTATATTTTGTTAGTGCAAAAATTTAAAGAAATTTTAAAAATATATTTAACTATTTGATTTATTAATTAAGATAAAAAAAATTACAAGTTATAACTCGAAAAGTAAAACGAAGTATTTCAAAACTTATTAAAATAAAGAGTTACATTTTATAGTAAATTTTGACCTGATATAACCCAATAAGATTTCTATTATAGTATAAGATAACTACCATATAAATGCAAATAATAAATTCAAATTGAAAATCATTACGATTTAAATTTGATCTGGTCTCGAACATTTCATTCTAGAAATCACATATATATGTTGTAAATACAACTTAGGTCTTTCTTTTTATTCTTTTCTAAACTTTTTATTATTATTATTATTTAGTTTAAAAGACTTTGTTAAATTGGGGTGGCTTATAAATATAAAACTAAACATGTTCGAATTTTTAAGGGTGAGAGAATATATATATGTATATATACATAACATGTATTAAATTATAGTGAATACAGATATATGGTAAAATGGATATCCGCAAATATGGATAATCCATCTCGGATACGGATTACTCATGTCGAATACTATCATTATAAATATCCTTATCAATTTCCTCGAAATATTTAAAAATACAATTCAAATAATCTTTTTCGAATATCCATTTGGATAAGTATCCATAAAATTCGAATTCGAATACGGATCAGATTCGAATTTTCAAACATCTATTTACATTCCCAGCAATTGTGCACCATCCTCGTAGAAAATTGGACAGAAGTTTGAAATAGTGTGTGTTGATCGGATTTCAACCCTAGAGGGGGGTGAATAGGGTTTTTAAAACTTAATGCAGAATTTAAAAACTTTTCTAACAATGTTTAAGTAAAACAAATTTACAAAACAAATTATCAAGGAATGCAATCAAATAAACAATAAAGCAAATCAATCTCAAGCAAACAATAATATAGCAAGTAAATAAATAGATTGAGTAAGAAAGATTGAACCGATTTGAAGTCCAAGGCTTTTTGTTCACACGGTTTTGGTTTACCAAACCATAGTTCGCACTCGGTTAGTTCCCCGAGAATTTCCACTAAAATCAATCTCCTTCCGGGTGAAGATCAAACCTCTACAAGTGTTGTCTCACACACTCTACAAGTATTGCTACACCACAATACTCTCACAAGATACCCTCTTGCTAACCTTGTGAAATTTACCTTTCACAAAAACTAAACAAGAATTTACCTTCTTGTTTTTCCTATGAGATTTACATCTCACAATGAAATATAATTGTTTGGTGATTCACACCAATTTACAATAACTCTCTCAAGTGTGTAAAGAATACATATTGAAGCTCACACTAGAGTTATCCTATTTGATCAAGATGATATAGCTCAAAAGAAGGATGATTGATCAAAAATAATTTCTTGAATCTTTAGATATTGAAGATAGATGAAGTATGAAGTATGAGAGTGATTCAAGGTGTGTAGAATGAGTCTTGAAAGTCATATATATAGTCCCAAAAGTGATATAGCCGTTTGAGAAGTTTGGTGGAAGATTTAGACTCAAAAATGCAAAAAGGACAACTCACAACGGCTATATTCAGGTCATCAGTCGACTGAGCAAGGCTCCTTAGTCGACTGAGTGACCATCAGTCGACTGAGCAAAGCCCATCAGTCGACTGATGACCTCTGCTGGTCTGTTTAGATAGATTGCTGCAGACAGCAAATTTTTCCCGATTTGTTTTGATCATATCTCATTATCCAGCCGTTGGAACTTGATGAAATTTTGGATATAAGTAATATAATGTGTTATCTAAATGATGTCCAAATTTCATAATGATCGGAGTCCGTTAAGTCCTCCAACAAACCGTTATATCAAAACTGCGCAAAAACGGAGTGAATCTAGAAAGGGAAAAAATAAACATTTTTGCAATTAAGTTCTAAAATCAATTTTGATGCTTGGGATAGGTAAAATAAATTATCCTAAGACACCTATTTTCATGAGAGCTCAAAATATGCTCAAATCAATTTAATATGAAATTATTTGAAAACCGATTTTTGCGAGAATGGTGTTTTCAAAGAAATTTTGATTCAAACTGATTTTGATCAATCTAACAATGATGTAACTTCATATTTGAGCTATATAATCAATAAATTAAGAAACTTTACATTAATCCTAAGCAAACACTCAATTACCGAATAGGTGAGTCTTCGAATGCTTCGATTTGTTTCTTCAAATTGATTCTTCACTTGAAGCTTTTCCCTTGAAGCTTTAGCATATGATCCTTGATCTTGATCTTCATGGATTTGCATTGCTAGCTTGTGAGTGATGAGAATGATCTTCTTTGACTTGACCCCCAACGCTTGTAGTTGAATGATCTTGATTCGGATAGATCGGTTTTAGTTCAATGCTTCGTTGACTTGATCGGATATTGATTGAATGATCCTTGTCAAACTTCCTTTAAGCAATCATGCTATTCTTGATTTTCCAAATAAGAAATCTATAATCTTATATCAAGAATATGTTAAATTACACATGATTGATTTATTGTTATTATCAAAATAAGATTAAGACCTACAAGCAGTGTTCTAAAAATCGCTAGGCGTTCCTAGGTCGGCGAGGGGGGGCCTAGCGCCTAGGGGATTAATCGGGGATTAATCGGCCAAACTATTTTTTATTAAAAATATTATTTTAAATAACATAATACTAACAAAACATAATATACCTTTCAAAATAAGATTAATTATCCAACATTCAACTAATAAAACATGCATTCCAAAAACATAATAAACAAGTTCAAACAATCAAACCCAAAGTGAACATCTCAAAATATAACTCCAAACTTTAAAAGCATAAATAAAATTAGCAAAAAGAAAGTAATTAAATTAAACTAATGTTCTAGGCCTCTAGCTCTTCTTCTCCATATCTTTCTAAGACCCACTCTTCATCGGACTCAAAATCAAACTCTTCATCTCCCTCTTCTTCCGACTCATCCTCCGACACAAAATCTTCTTCATGAAGTTCTCTAACTTCAACATTTCTAGAACTTCTTCTATGCTCCATGTAACACCCCCGCCTTAATTAGTAGGATAACACCTGTAATTAAGACCTGAAGCGTTACTAACCCACCTTAGACGAGCTAAAGTAGGTTTGAAATAAATAATAAAATAATAAATCCAAGAAAAATCACATAACCTGGAATAAACAACCATGGTACTCATGCTACGGGCGGTAATATAAAACATGAGTGCAATATACATCGATACACAGGCATGAAATCCAAAAGACATACACACTATGTTAACATATATTACATAGTAAACAACAACCCAGGCTAGCTGTGGCTTGCCATGTACACACCTATACAACAAAAATGAGTCGGTATCAGAGATCCTCTATTTCGTTCCCGACCCAGTTGCCTCTTCTGTCGTATCCGTCTCCTGGATACCTGAATTGGTTTACATAAAAAGGGGTGAGCTCACAGCTCAGTAGGGGGGGTATAACAGGCAATATTACGTATGAAACGTAATTAACTATTTAATTATAAATCATGGTTCAACCAATAAAATAATGCATGCATGTGCATATGCAGGTTACCTCCCTTGTGTCAACCATTATACCGAAAGAATACCAATGCCGAACCGAATCATAATAATGATAATAACAATGGGCCTGACCGCCCCCAAGAGATACTGAAGCTGGGCCGAATCATAATCATAAGAAGAAGAACGGGCCTGACCGCCCCAGAGAATAAGTCGAATATGATCACAATATAATATCATTCAGCCCATCAAAGATCATCATCATATCATAATATAATTGGACCATGTGTCCATCCATATCATATCACAGAATCACTAGTGCTTTGCCGAGGCCTAGATTTCCGGGCTACTCACCGCTGGCTCTAGACAGCCGACCTCATTGCTGTCCCCCGGGGGTTTAGGGATTTTCAACCCAAGGGCACCGAGCCCTACTTATTTTCACATCGGCAAGCACTAGTCAATATATATTTCCTTCATCATCGAAGGGCCACAATAGCAATCATATCAAACCCATCACAGAACCGTATCACATCCCAGAATAATTTAGCAGATATAAAAAGCTTTCGGCACCATAAATACAAGATATATGCCCACATGATAGGCCATAAGAATAATCCGAGCTTGCCAAAAAGTCTCCAAAAATTTGGTTGACACAATGACGATGCACAGTATGCATAACATGCTAATAAATGAATATTTGAAACAATTTATGCCATATAATCACAACAAATCTCTATACATGTTCCTTGATGTATATAATTCATTTATTAAATAATTTTATAAATATAAAATATTTATACATCCGATGGATATCTCATGTATATCAAATAATACAAATGTATCAAGTATAATGGCATATCTTGCTTCAAATAACATACACATGGCTTAATAAATCATAAAACATCACCATCCTCATCATATAATAATTCTTAAAACAAAGACAATTAAAATATGATGATTCATGTATAATAAAATTATACTATCAGCTTTTAAAAATAATTAAACCCCTACCTCAGAATATTTAGCCCCAAATAATAAATTATGAGTTGATACCCAAACCCCGACCGGTACAACTCTAAAATTCTTATACCGTTGCGTAGCCCTCAATGTATAGAACAACTTTCCCTTAAGGCTCGACTCGATTCGGCGGAGTTTTGATGACCAATTGCTAAAACGTAATCTCCGTACCTATTTTCTTTTTTTCTTACTGTTGCTCGGTGAAGAAAATGAAAGCAGAATAATGGAAATGGTGGAACATTTAGGCAATGGAGTCGGTGGCTTAAAGAAATAAAATCTAAGTTTATGTTTAATTACGATAATTAACCCTGAAGTTTCATAACTTTATTATTTTAACCCTGAACTTTTGCAACTTTACAATTTAGTCCATACTCAACCAAGAAATATGTGTCTAATTTACACTAATTATATTACAGGGTATTACACTCCAGCACACTATCAGCCCCACTTGCTTCTCCAACTATTTCACAAGTAAGGTCGGAACCGGGAAAAAGTTCTTCATCATCACCACCTTCTACTATCCATCCTTGTGCTTTACTAGCGTCACTTGCTAGTAATACATCAACATCTTTCTCCTTCAACTTTTTCTTCTTGTTGATAAGTTTGGATTTAAATTGAACATAAACTAGATTATTCAACCTTGTTGCATCTAGTATATTTCTCTTCTTGGTATGTATCTACATAAATTGAAAAAAAAGGGGAGAAAAGTATTAGTATACTACTAGTTTATATTCAAAGCTTTTTTAAAATTATTTTAAACTAAACTACTAAAGGCTAAAGCCACTTACTCCTTCAAAAGTACTCCAATTTCTCTCACACCCGGATGAACTAGTAGTCAATGAAAGAATCCTTAAAGCCATCTTTTGTAAATGAGGTACTCCATTGCCATAGATAGTCCACCATCCAACTAGTCATTAAAAAAAGCTACTTAATAACAAACTAATATTTATACAAAATAAAAGTGTAAAGTGAAGAATATTCATACCGGGATCAAATTTGTTATCATTCTTGGCACATCCCGATGCCGTCAATTGTTTTCCAAAGCTACCCTCTTTTTTCAAATACTTCCATATCTCCACATTGCTCACTTCAACTTGAATATCATAATTGTCCCCATAGATAGTTTCAACACAAGTCAAAAATGAATTCATGACAATCGGGTCTTTTTCTATGTTAGCATTTTTGAATAAATAATATGGATTCAACAAGTAAGCCGTCACATGTAATGGAGTATCAAGTCGACCTTCGGCTTTTGCATCAATAATAGCTAGGATTGGACGATAGTTAGTCTCCACATTCTTTAATGCCTCCTTGATTTCTTCTTTTGCTTGTTTTAGCTCTCCATATAAAAAGCCCATAGCCGGTTTCCTATCCCCATCAACAAGGCGAAGCACCTTTACTAAAGGGGCAAACACCTTCAAGCACAACGTCACCCCATTCCAAAAGGCCAAACTTAATACGGTGGCACTTGAAACTTTTCCTTTTGCTTGTTTCGACCATTTACAAGTTGTCCACTCATCACTAGTAAACATTAGTCTCAATTTTTCTTTCTTTTCCATTATACTTTGTAAAGTAAGAAAAGAAGTAGCAAATCTTGTAACTCCCGGCCTAACAATATCCCTTTTTTTTGTAAACTTTCTCATAAGTGCTAAAGTCTTGTGATGTGCATAAATGAAGATGGTTAAAGACTTTGCCTTTTCGATCACACTTTTAAACCTTGGTTGCTTGCCAATTCCTTCAAGCATAAGGTTTAACGTGTGAGTGGCACAAGAAGTCCAAAACATGGCTGGCCTCTTTGCCTTTAGTAACTCCGCCGCCGCCATATTGTTTGAGGCATTGTCAGTCACCACTTGAACAACATATTGAGGCCCAATTTCATCAATAAACTTATCAACATATTCAAAAATATACTTCCCCGTGTGCGCCTCCTCCGAGTCTTCCTTAGAAGATAAAAAAGTAGTGCCTTCCTTGCAATTGACACATAAATTCATGATGCTCCTTCTTTTCCTATCACTCCAAGCATCGGTCATTATTGAACAACCATTCACTTTCCATTCTTCTTCTTGTTTTTTAAGGGACTTTTTTGTTCTTTCCACCTCTTCTTTTAGTAATGGCTCCCTCAAAAGATATTGACTTGGAGGTTGATAACCCGGTCCAAATTGACCAACCGCTTCACAAAATCTTTTGAAACTATCATTATCAATTGCATGAAAAGGAATTCCGGACTCATACACCCACCTAGCTAGATGTTGATGCACACTATGTGTCCTCTCCTTAAAAAGATGCTCACTAATGTTTGATTGCCGCATCTTCTTCCCTTGGCCCATAGAAGAATCGAGATTTATGGTAGATGCAAATTTATCAATTGGCCCGAGGAAGTGCGGATTTTTCCTTGATCCAATTCCCACCTCTTCTTCATCTCCCTCATCAATAATATTTACCTCTTCCCTCATTTCTGAATCGTGTTTTCTTTTCTCCATCTTCTTAGTTTTTGATTTATTTAAATCATTTAAGCACCTTTATTTATCTTCTTTAGTTGACCTAGGGCACTTAGATACGTTTCCCTTAACGTGTGCAATGTGTTGCTTGATCCTATATACCCCTCCACTCATTTCCTTCCCACATAATTTACATTTCACCTTATCTTTATTGGATAGACTTATCAACGTTCCATAATCCGAACAAATATTATCCGAATCACGTTTTGAAAGTGCAGACGCCTCAACCGATGTTGAATTAGAGGCAGCGGATGATGTTGAATTCATACTACACAAAGAATAATAATTTTATAAACTAATAAACTAATAATCTAATAATCTTATAAAAAAAGTGAATGAATAATCTTATAAAAAAAATTGAATGAATAATATAATTTTTAAAAAACAATGTAATAAATTATAAACTAATAATCTTATAAAAAAAGTGAGTGAATAATTTTATTTTTAGAAAACAGTGTAATAAACTAATAATCTTTATAATTTTATTTTTAAAAAACAGTATAATAATAAACTAATAATCTTATAAAAAAAAAGTGAGTGAATAATTTTATTTTTAATAAACAGTGTAATAAACTAATAATCTTATAAAAAAAAGTGAATGAATAATTTTATTTTTAAAAAACAGTATAATAATAAACTAATAATCTTATAAACAAAAGTGAGTGAATAATTTTATTACTAAAAAATAGGGTAATAAACTAATAAAATAATAATCCTATTAAAAAAAAAGGTGAATGAATAATAACAATCGGGTCTTATATAAATATAAACCAAACCAACTAATAAGTTATAAGAGGAAAAGTCAAAAGCAGACCTTAAAGAAAACTAGGGCTGGACGGCGATGGAACGGCGAGCCGACGAGGAGAGGAGCGATGGGAGATGACGACGGCGAGCAGCGAGATGACGACGGCGAGCAGCGAGCTGAGGAGATGAGAGGATGAGATTCGGATGAGAGAGGAAGGAGAGGAGAGGGGTGCTGCGTTGATCGACTGTGAAGAGATCTGAGATACGTGTGTTTTGTTCTTCCTTTTTATTTTATTTTTTCTTTTTAACGAAACTACATCGTTTTCGAATGGGAAAAAAAAAAAAAGATTCATCGGCGCCTACCGCCTATACCGAAAAATCGGCGCCTAACCGGCGCCTAATCGCCCAGCCGCCTAATCCAAAACGATTTGCCCTAGTTCGGGCGTTGCTGCTCCGATTCCCGCCTAGTCGCCGCCTAGGCGCGATTTTTAGAACACTGCCTACAAGGTCACAGTGTGAAGTGCCAAAAGTTGATAGTCGATGGGTATCTAATGTTAAACGTTAAAGTTTAAGGGGTAAAGTCATAAAATTTGTATTATCATAACGTTTGTATTTCAAATTCATCATTCTAAGATGACCCCTAATAATAAGTGATCTCGACTTGAACATAAACCCATAGTTGCTATTTCTCATTCGATCATGTGTTCCAGAGGATATCCATTGCCAACTCTATATTCTTTTATACGTGATTCCATCCTACAAATTATAAACCATAGCAATTACGTAACAAACGAATGATTAATATATAATAAACCCCCACTCTCTTAAATTTAGAGTTCAAACTTTTTTTTTAGATGTCTCAAACTAGCGAATAAATAGAAAATTAAAGATTTATTCATACAAACATTAGAGAGTCATTCAAGATATAAACTAGTTACATGCAACAAATTAATGTATGATATCCAAAAGAGTTTTGTATCTCATAATCTTGGAGTTTGAATCTGACATTAGATATTAAGTTAAAATTCAAATAAATGTTGATTAATAATTTAGTATTATGTAAAAAAAATATATAAAAAAAAATACCTTATTGTTAGTGATGTTGGTATTATTTGTTATGCCATTAGTGAATATGTTTACTGATACAATTTCATAGTATTAACGGCAATCTCCTTTTTTATATATATACTAGGGTAATGCCCGTGCCCAAGGGCATGGTACTTATATAAAAAGAATTACGCAACAAAAAAAATAGATTATTTTTATAATAATAAATGATATTTTTTACAATTTAATAAAAAGATTGAATTCCATATTCGAGTTGGGTTTTCAAGTAAACACCCCCTCCCAATTCAACCCATTTGCTTGCTTAGAGTATTAATTAAAGAGAAAAATATTATATTCGAGACACGCAGGTTTAGTTAGAATTTAAAAAACATGAGCCCATCCTGATTAAAAAAAAACACCATATTAAGGTCCAACAGGTCGAGCCATTTTGCCTACCTGAACTTTGTACAGTATATTATGGCAATAAAATTGACTCCACTTTAAAATTATACACAAAGAGTAATTTATGTTAAGAATGTAAAACTTCCTTTGTCTAGAATATTACCTATATTCTTAATTGTTTTATTTAATATGTCGAAAATGCAAAAGTTGCCATGGTGATGAAAGTTCATGCGCATTATAATTCCTATGATAAAGTATTTTCATATAGCATTGAAAAATGTGACAATTATAGATCTTAGTTTTGAAATCTAATTCGTAATCCTGAAAAATAACTAACATGGATGTACTCATAACTGTGTAATATCTTCTCTATTATTTATTAAGATGGCCGACCCAACTCGACCTGAATTTGATATTTTGGACTCAGAATGACTTGAGTACCATCGATGGGTTTCTGACGTAGAAACCGCCTTTGTGGCTAAAAAATACTCTGCCACACTTACTGACCCAAAAGATCCCACAGACAACGGACCGTCTAACAAGATGAAAGCAAATGTATTAATGTTTCTAAAGAAACATATTGACCCCAGCCTACGCTAGGAGTACCTTTAGTTAAAGACATCTAAAGAATTATAGGATGCTCTTAAAAGACATTTTGGTAATATTCATGACACTTTGCTCCCAGAATTAACCGTTTAGTGAAATGAAATCCGTTTGCTTGACTTTAAAAAGGTAACGACTTCAACAAGGACATGCTGTGCCTAAAGGCACGTCTTAACTTCTGTGGAAAGGATCTCACAGAAGATTATATGATTCAAAAGACCTTTTTCATTTTTCTTACTTCAGCGCTTATACTAACGAACCAGTATAGGCTCAAGTATGATAACAAAAGAATCACAACATTCAATAAGCTGATCAACCTACTGCAAGTGGCTGAAAGGCATAATGAAGTTCTTTTGAATAACAATGCCAGGCCCGTCGGTATAAAGAAAATTCCTAAGGCTAATTACGGTAAAATGAACAATGAAAAGAACCCCAATACAAAAGGGGTTAGATGTGCTAATCCCTACTCACGTGGCAACAATGCATAACGTGAAAATGGATGTGAGAGTCGTGGTACGGGTCGTGGAGGTTCTTCCAAAGTATGGAGAAGAAAGGGTGTTATTGGACCTAGTGGTCAGGGAAACAAAATGAAAAAACACACCTAAAAACCCTCTAATCAAAAAGAAAAGAGTTGGCGATGAACCATGTTACAAGTGTGGAATTGCTGGGGACTGGTACAAGAGCTGCCATGCAAGCGTTAAAGTAGCAGCAAATCACAAGAGATATCGAGAGTCTAAAGAACAAGATTCTCATTTTATGAATAAAGAATATAATAACGCTGATGTCAACTTCACAATCGCACAATTTAGTGGTAAGAAATATTTTGCTCAGTCAATGGATGCGCTCGATTTTGATTGATCTGTTTTATTTACTTTATTTTTCAGAAATAGTTGAATAGGCATATTGCCTAATTTTTAATAAGACTATGGTTTTGTCTTAAAGTTTATGTTAATTGGATGAATTATATTTCTAAACAAGATATTGGATTAATTACTGTTAGTTTTATTCGAATTTTATTCTAAAGTAATTGAATTTGTTTGTTTTATTACTATATAATTCGGAGTTTATACTCGATTTTATTATTATAAAAATAAATTGATAATAACTTTAATAATTGGTTGATAGTGGGAACACCATAGCCATTCAACGAAATAGACAATTAATAACCTATAATACATATGTGACTATGATGATTAAATCATCATAAGAGCGAAGAACTGTTCAACCATGTTGTTGCTAAAATGGTGTTTAAAACCACATACGCTCTATATGCACCCAAAGCGACCTGAACTTTGTTAATGATATTCATACCAACAGTAATCATACAAAAATAAAATGTAAGAATGGAACAAAAATATATTTATTTTACCTCTAAACAAATGTGTAAAGAAACATATTTTAAAGAAACTTATGAGTCATTCTAGTGGAATGTACCCCATTAAGATAAGGATTGTTAAATCCTATGATGTCACCAATAATATACTGTGGGACATAGACTCATACAAGCTTTGGCATACTTGCTTAGTGCACCTTGGTCATGATAATCCATGCGTTAAAGTACTTACACGGATATCACTTCTTTTGAGTGACAAATAAATGGGACAAAAATTCAACACATTGTAACTTGTTGATACTAGTAATGCTCAAAAGCAATTCTTGATTTTCAAAGTATTGGAAGCCATATCCCCTTTCCCATTATGCTTAATTGACCATGTCAAAGGAATGACACCCCATTTTTCAAAGCTTGCTCTTTGGCAAAAATAGGATCGAAACTTTCTTATGCTAAAGATACAAAATAAAATATACCATTCTTACAATATATTTGTAGATAAATCCATCCAGAGTGCAGAACCATTCAAAGTACTTTATGGATCTGGTGGATAATTCGACATTCTGGTCACATTTCGAATAATTGTCTATAAGAAATACTGCATTTACAAACCTCTTAGCACATATTATACCCTTAAGGGCCCACCACCCTTATTACTGAAGAGTTTACATCAAAAGTACTTGATGATCATTGCATAAAATCGAAGTAAAGAATCTCGTTTTTCATGTGCATATGCAAAAAGATCTCACAAAAAACAACCATCAAAAGGATATAGATGGCAAATAAGGCATTGGTTATGCGCATTATATTGCCTATATATGCCTGGAATTTATGCAATATTGCACGCATTTTTACTTATTTGTTTCAAGATTAAATATTAGACAACTATTATATGCATACCAGTTGGTAACTGAATGTTGGCCTGATATTTTACGCATATGTGTCGATTACACCCCCACAGCGCACCAAACTGGGCTCGCTAAAATAATTAAGTATTAACGTTGGATATGAATTCTCAACGATAATCCGCTATTTGGAATTCTTGTCAAGTGATCTCTTTACCATTAAGAATTGCGGATTGTCACTTTGATAAGACAGTCTTCCTGTCGTTAGGGGGAGATAGGAAAAAAAAATTTAAGGGAACAATAGGAATTGTCGTGGTCCCCACTCTGTCTCATCTTGATTCTCACGCACATCACAATGTATAGTAAAGTGAAAAAGAATAATCAATCTTTAAAATGTAATAGATTCGATGCCTGATACATTTAATTATATTGAAAAGTGACGAGATCAAACATACTAGTTGCAATATGCCTGCAAGGTTATAAGTCCCCAACAAGGGCTCAGTATCGCAGAAAGAGACGCTACAACTACACTTAGTGGAGGTGTAGTTGAGGCCATGGCTCCTTAAAGGAATAAGGGGATGCCATTTGGGTCGACAAACACTCACACAAAAAAAGATGTGGAGTAAGGCACAAATTGATCAATTAATCATTAATGTAAAAGACTCTTTTGTAAGATTATCTTTGATTATACTTATATTCATAAATCAATACTGGGGGACGACCCGAAGTTATAAATGATTCCAGAGAATAAATAAATCTCAATGGGTTAAGAGATGGCATATGAGTTAATGAATGCATTAATAATACATTGTTACTCAAGAAATCAAAAAGCACGATGATGTCGAACATCGCTCTGTTGTTAAATGTCAATAAAGGAAAAATTGGCCTAAAGGAAAAATTGGCCTAAATAAAAATAATCAATTCAGACATAATTAGATTATTTGGCAAAGAAACAGGTATTTGGTCCGGTAGTGCTAACCACGCCAAGTGTAAAGCCTGTAGGATATAAATAATTATTTGCCATAAAGCGTAAATGAGAAAAAAAAAGTTCTAAAGTAAAAGGCTTATCTTGTGGCGCAAGGTTTTTCACAGACGCTCTGGAATTACCTAAATGTTACAACGTTCCACTACTTAGTTAGCTTGGTAGTTTTTGAAGGACCGAAAATGTAGCTTATAGATGTTGTTAGTACATATCTCTATGGGGATCTTGATTCAGAGATATATATGAAAGTGCCTGATAGTCTTACATTACCTAAGTCAAGTGATTCTAAACCACGGAATGTGATTGCAATTATGTTAAAACGCTCACTTTACGGATTAAAACAATCCGGACGGACGTGGTATACCCGTCTAAGTGACTACTTGATTGGGAAGGGATATAAGAACGATGAATTATGCCCATACGTATTTATAAAGAAAACAAGTTTCGAATTCGCAATTGTAACTGTATATGTCAATGATATGAACATAATAGGTACTCTTGATAAATTAAGAGAAACCGTAAGTTACTTGAAATCCAAATTTGAGAAAAAGAATCTTGGGAAAGCTCGAATTTTGTTAAGATCTTAATTTAGAATATCGAGTTTGTGGAATACTAATCCACTAATCTACGTACGTTCAAAAGATAATCAAGCAATTTAACCTGGACAAAATGCATTCTACTAGCACTCCCATGGTTGGTCAAAATTTAGATCAAAAGAAAAATTAATTTCGTATAAAGTGAGATTACTAAAATATGTTGAGAGATGGGAGATGAAACTTTCTATCTAAATGCAATATGCGCATTATTGCACTTAACATAACATACTCGATCAGAGATAACATTCGCATTGAACTTGTTAGCTAAATTGAGCTCAGCGCCAACGCAGCATAATTGAACACCTAAAAGGAACCATTGGCTTGAAATTATTCTTTCCCTACAGAAAGGAAAAAGTGTATACGACAGCAACATCTAAATTAAATGATGATGCTAAAATGGCCACCCCCTACATTGAAATCTCCAAAAAAATCTTGATTAATTTTGTTGGTGTTGGGTATTTCTCTAATCCACACAAAGCTCTAAGGAGAATATAGCAAACTAGTTCACCAAGTCTTTTTCTAAGACCATATTTGAAAAGCATATAAAAAATATAAAAGTACTTAGGCTTTCCCAACTCTTATGATCGAAGTAATGATCAAGGGAAGGTGTGAAATATGATAGAATTTTTACACCTACGTTGTACTCTTTTTCTTAGACCAAGGTTTATTTTTTTCATTGGGTTTTGTTACTTGGTAAGGTTTTTAACGAGGTAACGATACATGCATAAGCTTTTCAAATTTATTGATTAATGTAAATATCAGGAGGAGGTGTAGACTTGAGGGGGAGTCTAATATCCACACGATATTACATTATACTATTTTCCTTAAACCAATATTTATTTTTTTCATTGGGTTTTGTTACTTGGTAAGGTTTTTAATGAGGTAACAATACGTGCAAACTTTATTGATTGAAGTAAAGATCAAATGAAAATATAGGCTAAATGGAGAAAGTCTAACAGGATTGTCATAATGTTGTACTCTTTTTTCTTCGATCAAGATTATTTTTTTTTTACAGAGTTTTTGTTACTTGACAAGGTTTTAATGAGACAACAAGACATGTACCATTCTATCTCCGACTCAACACAAGGGGAAGTGTTGAAAGATATTACAAGTAGTGTGCCATCATCTAAATAGAGTATGTATTAGGACTTTCACTATGTTGATTATGTACTATGGGCCAAATTGGGCTTCCTTGTAAACCCTAATTACTATTGTATTTATACCCTATTTAAAGGGAATTATCTAATGAAAGTGATAGTGAATTATTCTTACAACATCAACATATATCTTATTTTATAGATCTCAATGAATAAGTTTCAAATATATATATTTTTATCTAATTCCAATTTTTGAATTTAAAGTTATGGTGTTTTAAAAATTTTATGAGAGAGAAAGTAAAATAAAGTAAAATGAATTTTGAAAAGTGTGAAATAAAATTGACTTTTGAATCAAATTTTAAAAATTTGATTTTAAAATTTTAACCAAACACACCATAGCCTGTGAGTTTGAAAATTGGAATAAAGAGAAGGATCCACCTCCTCTCCACTAATTCTTTCGTCCAGTTTATGCTGGTAGATAATTTGGTTGTTCACACCTTATCAAAAATTTAGTTTTTTGGGCGCTAATCATAAAACTGAATTCTTTTCACGAGAATGAAACTGAACAAAAGGGATAAAAGAGAAAGAATTGGAACCCATAAAAAGAGGGAAAAAAATATATGCTTCGTTTCGTGACACATTAATATTTATTTTTTTCTCAACAGTTAGCATATGTTGGGTAAGCTTATGCGCCATAGTATTTTTAATGTTAATTTCGGTTTGGATCAGAGACACATTTGTGTGGGACTTAACCTTTAATAATTGTAACTCAAGTGATGATGATAATAATAATAATAAATAAATAACTCCCTAGTTTAAAAGGAAGCTAGTTTATAGTCTAAATATTCTTCTCCAAATATGTCTGTATCATTATCTTCTAGAAAATAAAATTATATTTATCAGATCTTAAATTCATAACCTATATTTAGATCCATGTTTTAACGTGAGTGGTTAAAAATACGAATATTTACGCAGGCGGCACAGTTCGATTTTTATCTCCTTTCCTAAAAACCATTCAGATATATTATCAATTGTATGTATTAATGTTTATATATAAAATCATAACTTGAATTCGATACACACCTGTCTAAAGCAAAATGGTGGCCACAAAGTGACTACTGTTTCCTTTTTTTTTTATTGAATTATTGTGCAACAACCAAGGGAGACATAGGGGTTATTTAATTTAGATTTTTTTGAATTTTGATAGTTCATGGATATTTGATTGAAATTTTTATAAAAGTTTTATTTAAATTTTTTTTGAATTTTGATAGTTCATAGGTATTCGATTGAAATTTTTATAAAAGTTTTTTAAAATCTTATCTATCTAATTAGGATTTTAAAAAGTATTTTAAAATTTTGTGGTATTCAATTAGAATTAAAAATAGTCTTTTAAAATCTGATGGTATTAAAAACTCAATAAATTTAGAAGAATTTTATAAATTGATAGATTTTGATGGATTTGAGAGTATTTTTATGAATATCAAATTCATCAACAAATTTTATCTTCATGCAAAAGATTTCACACGAATTTCTTTTCTGTCTTTCTTCCAAACCATAAGCATTATTTATTCTTATTTCTAGAATATATTAAACTCTTCTGCCCCATAGTCCATTCTCTCTATTTAAAACATCTTTTTTTTCTCAAACTTTATGTATTATTTCTTCTTCGTCTTCATAATCTATTTAAATCCATCAATATCATTCACTCTATCTAAAGCCTCTTTTTCTTTTCAAATACTGCTACTTTCAAAGTTTCAATTTCCTAATCAGTGATCTTCTTTCGAAACTATAGAGATTTTGCCCTCTTGATTTTTTTTCTTCCCTTTTATGAATTTTTTTAGACAGAAAATAAAAATTAAATAGGAAGGGCAAAAAAAAAACAATCCATTTTAGACTCAATCCAAACTATTTACAGCAAATTTATAATTTGTTTATTCCTTTAAAATTGTAATCAAAATTCTTTTATTATTTATCATTTGAAGTTTTTATTATAATCAGAGGAATCAATGAATTTGTTAAAATGTATAGAAATACTAAAGAGTCCATTCCTTAAAATCTGTTAGAGCATGTATGGATTTGTTAAAATCTATTATACTCTATATAGATTTAAAATAATGTATGGATTTAGAAAAATTCAAGGATTTTAAAAAGTCTATAAAAATCTTTTAAAATTTGAATTGAATACACTCTCCTTAGTTAAGTCGTATGGCCCTCCTTTATTTGGATTTTTTTTGGAAGCTGCAATTGGGACACATTAAAACATTTTCTAATACTCTACCTTCTTTACTCAATCCTTAAGTACTGAATATATGTATACACACTTAGTGTTTCACCAAGCCATTGTCAAATAATAAAAATTACACTGGCTCGACCTCTAAATACCAAGTATGTAAACATATATTCAAACTTAAGGGTCAAATAAATGTTAGAATGTTAGAAAATATTTTTTTATGTGTAAATAGTAAACTTTTTTGTTCTATATTACTTAGATTGGGTATTGTTCTAACCTCAGGTGTAACAAGAAAATAAAAAATGATAATAAAATAATTTATTTATGTGAGAAATTAAAAAAAAAAAGTTTAGTGATGTTATCTAGATGTCCTTCGTTGTTCTTTATTTTTGATAAAAAAAATCTTTATTGCAACTCAAATGAAATTCTTCCATAAAAAAAGTGAAAATATAAGAAAACAATTCACTGCATCTCTCAGCTTATTTTCAAATTTTTTATAAAGTTAATTTTTGTTTATCATTTTATATTTTATTATCAAATGAAATTTTATTTTATTTTATATTAGCTATAAGAATATTCTGGGTAAGTTTATGCATTAAATTAAATTTTTTAAACAAAATTCGGTGTAATTAAAGATGGACCATTTGTGTGCAATTGGCGTTGAAGAATTATATTTAATACCGGTAGATAATTTGATTGCCCACACTTTATGTAGAATTTAGTTTTTTGGGCTTTGAATTCTTTTGGTGTTTTGCTGATAACCATAAAAAGTGAAATTAACTCTAGTTACTTTTATAATTTAGTAAGATCTTGATCGTAAAAAATCAAAAATATCAAAAATAAAAAAACTCGGATACAAGTCAATCATCAAGCTACCCACAAGGATAAAATTAGACAGAAGTAATAAAAAGAGAGGAATGGAATCCAAGAAAGAAGGAAAAAAAAAAACAAAGAAATGTGCTTTTGTTTCATGACACATAAATTTTTCTTTTCGTCAACGGTAGGTATATTTTGGGAAAGCTTATGTATTATAGTATTTTTAAGTTAATTTCGGTTTGATTAAAGATGCATTTGTTTGAGATTTGGCCTTTAATAATTTTTTATATCACAGTTTATATACGTAAAATTAGTTATGGACATTTCTTAAATGACTCACTTTTATTTTATATAAAAAATTCATAAAAATTAATGTATACTTTTTTATTTCTATTTTACATAAAAAAATTTATGAAAATCGATATATACTTTCTATTATAAAATTTACATAGAGAAAATGAACACGAGAGATTGCGTGAAAATGACCATTATACATTGCAATGTCCTCTCCATGTGCCTAAAGCTGAAGGTGTGGGGACTTGGTGACAAATTCACTTTTTTTTGACATCAATTCACCTCTTATTTTTGCGATCTTTATTGAAATGAAATTATTGTACCAACGGTGAATGGGACTTGACAAATCTTGGGTCCCCCTTTTATTCAATTTTGTATTATTGCAATGTGCCATACTTGGTTGAGAACTTGAGATGGAGTGTCAGGTCTTGTTGCACCGGTTTGATTTTTTATTTTCTTTTCAGAATTAGATTTTATAAAAAAAAAAATTAATTTATACTATGCAATATATTATAATTTTTTAATTATATTTATTATTTAAATTAATAAACTAATATTTAGTGTTCTAATTAATTTTTGTTAAAGCTCATGATTTACTTAAATAAATCTGAGTTAAATATGTGAATACCTTGTATAAATTTATTAGAGTTTTATATAACTCTAATTAGACTATATATAAATAATATATTAGGGTTATGATCTCTAATACATAACAAATCAAATATAGCTCCCTTCTCTCCATCTGAACAAGGAACTAAAAATTTTCATTAAGAAATTAAGGCAATTTGATTTAAAAAGATCACGTACTCGCTCGATCAACATTCTTATTGTGATCGATTTTCGTACTTCTATATTTATTTTATCATAAATTCAGAAACACGATTTAAATATTTTAATTATGATCTTAATGATTTAACATATTGATTTAATTGATTAAATTCAACAGATTTTTGCCTCAAATGATTGGAAAAAAAAAATTTCACACCAATCAATACAAAGGAGCAAGCAACAAATAATTACAATCAACAACTTAGACAAAAAGCATATCACCGTCCATTGCAACACAAAAATAATTTGGGACAAAATTCAACTAAAGAGTAAATACATTAATTAAGAACGTGAGTATGATGAGTTAAAGCATAAGTTATTCCATTCCTTTTTTTCTCCCAAGTTCTAACCCACGAAATATTCTTTGCTACCTCATGTGTCTCCGTTATAATAGGGTGATTTTATTTCTATCCACAAAATCTTGCAGTTAATCCACATTGTTAAGTTAATCCGCATTATATATTAAGTTAATCTGCGAGCGTGGATGAACTGACAAAAAAATATTATGAATTTAATTTTATAAATATTATTTTAAATAATAATTTAATATGAAAATATCTACTAAATTAATAAGTATAACCACTTTAAAAATTTAGATGGGTAAATTTTAATTAACTTTGCAGTAAAATAACAAAAACAAAATTTAACCCCTTTCTCCTTACGGTTTTAACGATTCTCCCAGTGTCTCTTCTTCTTTTTCTTCTTCTTCTTCTTCTTTTTCGTCCTATCACAAACCCTTGATTAGTTTCATATTCTTTAAATCATCAAATCTGTATTCCAACCTTAGAAACCCACACCCACAATTTCAAAAATCTTGAACTAATTTGATTTTTGTACTATGTAAGTCTAACTCATAATATGGAAGATTAAAAATTTAAATTATACCAAGTTTCTTACATCATGTCTAACTTTCAGACTAAATAATTATATTATTAATTATAATGTTGAGGGTTCCAAAAGATTAATGAATAAAAAAATTATAAATTATAATGTTGGGGGTTCCAAAAGATTAATGAATAAAAAAATTGTAAATTACTAGACAATGTCTATTTACAACGCAAGTTGGAAAAGTTGGTCATCTCCTCTTATATATATATATATATATACACACTATATATACTTAGTCATTCTTTCACTCTGTTTTCGTGTGTGTGTGTGTGTGTGAGAGAGAGAGAGAGAGAGAGAGAATGGCGTCTATTCGATCAACACAAGCGCAGAAGTAACCCTAAATCATTCAAACTTTTTTAAACGTAAAGATGAAGTTAATTAAAATGAATTATATTTAGATTAGGAAAGTTAATTAAAAGGAATTATATTTAGATTAGGAATGTTAATAAAAAAGGAATATAAAGTTATACAATTATAATTTAATTAAAATTTGTGGATATACTAATCAATTTTAAAAAGTGTAATTTTGTGAAACTTCATTTAAAATTTTCATAATTTAAAGGTGGATTAACTGCAAGATTTGGTGGATATAAACAAAATCACCCGTTATAATATTATTTGCATAGGAAAAATTCGTACCGCCACTTTTAAAGCCAAAATTGTTAGGCATTTGTATTCTCACATGTATTGATATTATCTCCAACTTAACCACATTAGGCCATAGGTGTGGGGTTTTATCTCAAAAAACATAAGAATTTATCCCACTTATTAATCTACGTGAAACATTTACATCTTTTAGTATGAGACTATTTGATACCATTTAATTGTGATTCAACTCGTTCCTTCTTTATCTTTAACTAAAGAAAAAGGGAGTGTCCTTATTTTTAAAGTAAGCCCTTAAATAAAGAATTATAATTTTTACATTTTGTTCTTTCTGGAAATCTTATAACACTCCAATTTAAAATCCAAATAAATGTTGGATAATAAATTTTAAACATTTAGTATTGTTATTAACTATTTAATTATTATTGTCAAAAAAACAATCTTATTGTTATTGTTTCTAGTATTATTTGTTATGTCAATAGTGATATGCTTATTTGTTGACCTTATAGTCACTAATCTTGTTTTGATAATAACAATAATATTAATCTTGTGTAATTTAATTAAGTTGATGTTTTTAGTTATAGCCACATTATATTGATCACACGTGGACAAAATCGAAAAGCCGGAATACAGATCATTCACCAACATAAGTGTATTCTTTCTATGCCTCATACTTCACACAACTACATGATCGATGCTCTACCAAAAGGATCTCTCTACAAGAACAAGAGCTAAGGAAGAAAATAATCGAAGACATAAACAAAGCTTTCGAAGACTCATAAGATTATATTTGAGTGAGTAGTTTTGTTGTAAAGATTCATATTTGATTTCCAATTATAGCTCCTAAAATAGATTGATCTAAATCAAATTGATTTAAATGCTCTTTGAAAAACAAACACCTTTCATAAACCGTTTTTCAAATAAATTCATAATTAATTCAAATGATCATATTTTGTGTTTTTCCCGTAAATAGATGTCTTAGGAACTTGTTTTTGAAGTTCCCATAGCATTAGAATTGATTTTAGAGTTAAAATACGAAAGTGTAAAAATTGCATTTTTTGGATTGATGGGCAGTAGCCATCAGTCGACTAAGCAGAGTGGCTCAGTCGACTGATGCTTGCTCAGTCGACTAAGGAGCCCTGCTCAGTCGACTGATGCTTCAAAAACTAGCCGTTGGATTTTTACTAATTATGTATTTTTGCCTTATTAATCTATTAATCCACTACAAACGGCTATAAGCTTTCTCAAGCTATATATATGAGGTTTAAGACTCATTTTTATGCACTTGAATCATCTACATACATCATTATCTATTTACATTCATTCAAAGATTCAAGAACATTGTTTTTGATCAATCATTCTTATTTTGAGCTAAAATTTGTTGGTCAATATTGATATCTCTTAGTGTGAGCTTCATTTGTAATTTGATGTACACGAGAGCTATTGTACATTGGTGTTAGTCACCAAAATTTGTTCAAATCATTTTTGTGAGAGGTGTATCTCATAGAATTAGCAAGAGAGATTTCTTGTGAAAGTATTGAAGGTGTTTTCAATACTTATAAGAGTGTGTGAGAAGAATACACTTGTAGTTGTTTGGTCTTCACCCGGAAGGAGATCGGTTTTAGTGGAAATTCTCGGGGAACTAACCGAGCGCGGACTAGGGGGAACAAGCCGAACCAGCTATTGTACATTGGTGTTAGTCACCAAATTTGTTCAAATCATTTTTGTGAGATGTGTATCTCATAGAATTAGCAAGAGGGATTTCTTGTGAAAGTATTGAAGGTGTTTTCAATACTTATAAGAGTGTGTGAGAAGAATACATTTATAGTGGTTTGGTCTTCACCCGAAAGGAGATCGGTTTTAGTGAAAATTCTCGGGGAACTAACCGAGCGCGGATTAGGGGGAACAAGCCGAACCGTGTGGACAAAAAATCTTCGACTTTGATCGGTTCTATCTTTCTATTTCTTGCTTTATTATATTGTGTTACTTGCTCATTGTGCTTGGAATTATCTTTGTTATTGATTGCTTGATATATATAGACATAATATTTTTAAATTGATTTTAAAAATACAATTAAGTTTCAAAAACCCTATTCACCCCCCCTCTAGGGTATTTTCCGACCTACATTATTGATACAATTTCCCCTCCCCCTCTTCCATATGGCTTAGTCAGGATCTATACTATCCGATGATGTATTGCCATGCATAAAAAATATTTTAGTATTTTTATTATTGGACATGGATGTTTTTCTTTATTTTTGTACAATCATAGATCAACTATATTTTACTACATTGTACGTATACCCATTTTTCAAACGATATATCATTTTTTTTTCAAATATAGCAACTTTCTTCTTGTTTCTTTTAAATCAATACATTCATTATGTTAACCTTCTAATATCGTTAAACATATGACGTGGCATCATATCTTTCATTTTAACTTACCAACTCGGATATACAGTTAAATAAACTTAATTATCCCTCCTCAACTTAACTCACCTCCATCAACTTCTCTTATTTATCCAAATCCATATCCATCTCCCTCACCAGAACCTTAACTTTACACCATCCAATCAAAAATGACACTATAATTATGCAATTGAAAAACTAGCCGAGGATAATCCGCAAACTAATCATCGAAGTAATTAACGCCAAGGACCTCATCCCCAAAGGACGGGCTTGCAGCTCTAATTCTTTCATCGTTGTAGATTTCAACAGCCAAAAGAAACGCTCGTCCATGGTGTGTCAGAGCTTGAATCCGGTATGGAACGAGATATTAGAGTTTATAGTCTCCAATCCAATGATTATGGAGTTCAAAGAGCTCGAAATTGAAGTCTTCAATGACAAACGGTTGAGCAATGGAAGTGAAAGGAAGAATTATTTCCAGCATCGTTGTAGACTTCGACAGCCAAAAGAAACGCTCGTCCATGGTGTGTCGGAGCTTGAATCCGGTATGGAACGAGATATTAGAGTTTATAGTCTCTAATCCAATGACTATGGAGTTCAACGAGCTCGAAATTAAAGTCTTCAATGACAAAAAGTTGAGCAATGGAAGTGAAAGGAATAATTATTTCCATGGCCATGTGAAATTTTACAGTAGGCAATTTGCAAGAATATGATAGGAATGATTGATTTACTTTCCATTAGAGAATAATAGAGCGTAAAGTTTGATCAACTAAGAGATTGGCTTGGAGATTTAGTACTTCGATGAGATAGTTGACGAATATGAGGTTAAGAATGTTTGAGTTCCACTAGGGGGAATTATGAAAACGCTATTGATCTTCTTTAAAAAAGGAAAATAAATGAAGGTCCACCACTAGAAAAACGAAGTGATAGACATGAGAAATTCTCCGGTTATTGTAATTAAAAACGACATTATTTTAGAGGTTCTAATGCTGACAATGACTACTATGGAATGATCACACTTACCTTCAATGCTTTATATTTTTTTTCATTTGACTATACATCTGAGTTAGCAAGTTAATGACAAATGGGATGCTATGCACGTCATATTTATTTAACGGCATTAGAATGCTAACATAACAAATGTATTGATTGAAAACAAGCAAGAAGAAATTTGTTATATTTGAAAAAAATAAGTATAATGTATCGTTTAAAAAGTGAGTGTAAGTACAATGTACTAAAATATAGTTAATTCTACAATTATTCTGTCAAATTCTACAATTATTCGTGTCAAAATATAAAATAAAATTCTTTTGCTGATAGACTTGTAGAGACAAAAGATTTCATTCCAAAAGAACATAGAATAATAGTTTTATGACATCATAAAAGGTTCCTAAGTCTTCTTATTCTTTTCTTAAATCAATGTTATTGTTTATTTATTAACTAGGGTATACCCGTGCAATCTGGCACGATAAATTAAATAAGAACCGATAATAAGATAAAAAGGAGTAACGTGTGATGAATCTAAATCAACAAACTTATATTTAATATATCTTCATGTTATAACAACTAAAAGTAAACTGGATTGGACTGACTTTAATTTTTAAATAATCGTTTAATCATATTTTTTTATCTTAATTTGATGGCGGCAAAATAAGTTTTTAACAAATTAAACTTAATGCCATATGTGAAAATAATTCAATCACGTCTATTGGTATGATTTGAAAATAGTTAAAAAATTTAACTGATATATTGTGAACACTCCTAAAAACAACATTATAAGATGATCAATAATAATGTACGAACTCATAAAATATTTTGATCTCGGCAAAATAAGTTTTTAACAAATTAAACTCAAGGCCATGTGTAAAAATAATTCAATCACGTCTGGTATGATTTAAAAATAGTTCAAAATTTTAACTGATATATTGTGAACATTCCAAAAAACGACATACTAAGATATTTATAATGTACGAACACATAAAGTACGTCCTTAAATTTACGAACACTATGATGGATCTCATTTAATTGATCTTGATTAGTAAATTTTAAATTTTAAATTTTAAATATTAAATTTTGAATTTTTTATTTTAAGTTATGACATTTTTAATGTAGAAAAAATGATTGATATGTGAGAATTTATTGTGTGTATATTATTGGTATTAAATGTTACTCAATAATTTTTCTTATTTTTTTTACATAATTTTTTAGTCATGATGGATCTTGTTTAATTAATAATGATTAGTAAATTTAAATATTAAATTCATAATTCTATAGTTATGATGGATGTTGTTTAATTGATTTTGATTAATAGATTTAAATATATTTTTTTTATGAAATTTATTGATTAGTATATTTTAAATATTAAATATTATTATTTTTTATTTTAAGATGAATATTGTTTAATTGATGTTGATTAGTTGAGTTTAAATATTAAATATTAAATTTTTTTATTTTAAGTTATGGCATTTTTAATATAAAAATATTTATTGGTGTGTGTGAGTTTACTTTGTGTATATTACTGGTGTTAAATGTTACTTAATATTTTTTTTTACATAATTCTATAGTCATGATAGATCTTGTTTAATTGATCTTGATTTGTAGATTTTAAATATTAAATTTTTATTAAATTTTGAATTTTTTATTTTAAATTATGACATTTTTAATATAGAAAAAACTATTGGTGTGTGAGAATTTATTGTGTGTAAATTATTGGTGTGAGTGTTTTAACTTTGATGTGATATCTTGATGTGTGTATAAAACTTATACAATAGTGTAGAGTTAATGCACACCATAATATGTATATTTTTAACCATTAGATTTTTATACTTTTTGAAAATAAATTTGGTCAAACTTGATGTTTTATAATATAGATAGAAAAAATAATCGGTGTGTGAAAATTTATTGTGTGCATATTATTAGTGTTAAATGTTACTCAATAATTTATTTATTTTTACATAATTCTATAATCATGATGGATCTTGTTTAATTGATCTTGATTAGTAGATTTAAATATTATTTTTTTTATTAAATTTCTTGATTAGTATATTTTAAATATTAAATATTAATTTTTTTTTATTTTAAGATGAATCTTGTTTAATTGATCTTGATTAGTATATTTAAATATTATTTTTTTTTATAAATTTTCTTCATTATTAGAGTTTAAATATTAATTTTTTTTATTTTTTATTTTAAGTTATGACATTTTTAATGTAAAAAAAAATTATTGGTGTTAAATATTACTTAATAATTTTTATTTGTTTTACATAATTTTATAGTCATGATGGATCTTGTTTAATTGATCTTGATTAGTAGATTTTAAATATTAAATTTTGATTTTTTTATTTTAAGTTATGGCATTTTTAATATAGAAAAAATTATTGGTGTGAGTGTTTTAACTTTAATATGACATCTTGATGTGTGTATAAAATTCATCCAATAGAGCAGAGTTAATGCACACCATAATATGTATATTTTCAACCATTAGATTTTTATACTTTTTAAGAATAAATTTAGTCAAAGTTGATGTTTTATAATATATATAATGTATGTCCTTAAATGTTATGCAATAATTTTTCTTGATTTTTTTTGCATAATTATATAGTCATGATGGATCTTGTTTAATTGATCTTGATTAGTAGATTTTAAATATTAAATTTTTATTAAATTTTGAATTTTTTATTTTAAGTTATGGCATTTTTAATGTAGGCAAAATTATTAGTATGTGAGAGTTTATTTTGTGTATATTATTGGTGTGAGTGTTTTAAGTTTGATGTGACATGTTAATGTGTGTATAAAGCTATCTAATGGTGTAGAACTAATGCACATCATAACATGTGTATTTTTAACCATTAGATTCTTATATTTTTTAGAAAAAAATTTAGTCAAATATGGTGTTTTATAATATAAATGTGTCCTTACTAATAGTAAAAAAGCAAAACAAAAGTTAAGTTTTAACTTAATTTTATTTATATGCTTCATTTGTTTTGATAACTTCGAGCTCTCAATCTTCTGACATATTTATCTCCATCATAATTTTCAGCGACTAATGTTTTAAAACATTCCATGCACTTCAAAAAAAATAAAAAAAGGCTTATTATATCTTTTTTTTAAGTGACATATATTGCTATTTATGTCATTTTAAAGTGACATAATTTAAGGTGTCATATATGTTCATAGAATCGATATTATTAATGTAAGCTTAAGTATAACGGTCCCACTAAAAAATGATACATATTTTTTAATTTTGAATATATTGTATATCTTCTTTGTTTTTCTTTCTTCCTTTTTTTAATCAGGTAATATATAATCCAATTGTTAAATGTTGTTGAGGGGATTCGAACACTGGTGCCCAGTGTAATAACATTGTTATTCTACCTGTTAGGATAATACACGAAATTCCACAAATATGCCTCCGAAGTTATATGTGAACATGTACAAACAAAAATTCATATTTCGGCATTTATAAACGAATTAATCTCACATAAAGCAAGAAAAAAATATTAAATCTATCTCTATTTTACAAAAAAAAATTTAAATCACCAACCTAAGTATAATAATGTATATCTTTGTGGATATTAAGTGCCTTCCATTCTTGTTAATTATATGTTGTACTTAGGGTTTTTTGTTTTCTGTCAATGTTTTAAGAAAAAGCGAAAATAATTGGGATTCTAAAAGGTGGCATAGGCATTTCAGATCTGGCATAAGAATTAAAAATGAGTTTATTATGTTGTTTTCTTGAATGACCATCATATATTGTTATAAGTAAATAAGTCACTTAAAAACTGATATAATTAGTTCGACATAATAATTATAAATTTCTAAAAAGTGTCATAAGCCGCATGAATTATGATGAGCTTATTATATTGCTTTCCTTAATAATTGTCATATATTGTCATAAATAAACAAGTCACTTAAAAACTGATATAATTTATGTAAGTTTTAACTAAATAGACATAATAGCTATAAACTCTTAAAAAGCAACACAAATATGGCACTATTTAACTTTCTATGTTATTCTTGACTTGACCAACATATGTTAAATAATAAAAGCAACATATTAAACCTTTTTTCTTATAGCGATGATTCATATTTAATTTGTAATTTTGTTTCCAACCCATTTTAATACCTAGTAATGAATGAAAAATGGATGTAAATATATAAGTTACTTAGGTAGCAAATTAGTTCTTCGCTATATGTGTGGCAAATTGTCACACTCACGATTCATTCCAATAAAATATTATGTTCTTTAATTTGGATTCAAATCCTTCAATGGGTGAATACCTCTTCAAAAAAATTCTTTTGCTTTCTTTAATTCTTTTATTTCATTTTTTGTTTAACTAATATTTAAATTGGCATTTGAGAGGTGCATGAAATATTATGTCATAAAGTTGACTATTTATCAATAAAAGTCCTCACTTAACATATTCATATACTTTGGAATGTAATATGAACAAATTAAACTTTGAAAACCATCTTGAAACTTAGTTTTTCCAAGACCAAATAGATCATCTATTTAGAAAGAGAAGGGTGCTAGTAAAATATTATTATGTGGATCTTTAAATGTGATGTTTAAAGATGTAATATATCTTGCATCAATTTTATGATATGAACATACAGTACCTTATATTATAAATTTTCTCTTGTATTGATTTTATAAATATAAAAGGAGATTAGATCATATTATAAATAGGATTAACCCCTCCCATTATTCGACGTGCAAATGAATAAGAAATTTCCTCTCGTACTCTATTTATTCTTTGAACAAAGGGTAACTTTTTCTTTCAAAAACAAAAATCTTACACTTTACTTTTTGCACTTTATCCCCTAAATTATAAAACCCAATACTAAGTGCCTTAAACTATTGAAATCATACTTTGTCCTAATATTGTTAGCGGACAAAAGTAACAAGAGATTAAGAGCACCTCTAAAGTGTAACCAATGACAATCTGGTGTGTGCTAGAATTAGTAGATTTTTGTCCCCCTTCCCCTACTATTGCTCTAAGCCTTAAATGGACCAAAAAAAGAAATGAATTTTACCATCTAAACAATTCTCATATTGACAAGTTGTACTTTCTTAACCAAATTCGAATAAATAAATAAATAATAATAAAAATAAAAATAAATTAATAAAAGGAAAAACAATCATAATTTTTTGTCCCTCCATTAACAAATACACCTTTGCCATTATAATCTCTCTTTTATCTTCATCAGTTTTTCTCTCTAGAAATGAAACCCTCCAACTCATTACTCATCTCTCATTTTTTCCCAAAATAGGTGAAGGAAAGTTCCTTCATATTTGTTAATTAACCTTTCAATTTAAAGAAGTTCTTGTGAGAAACATAAACTGTCATAAAAATTGGGCATGTTTGTTATTTGACCTATATTAATTTTAATTTGCATATCAACTTTTAATTAGAAGGATATTTTTGTCATTTCAAGTGACAATTTGGCAATGTGCACCATTCCTTTAAAAATTTGGATGGAATTTTGAAGTAGCGTGAAGTGCCAAAAGTCGATAGTCGAAGGGTATGTTTAATGTTAAATTTTATAATTTAGGGAATAAAGTGCCAAAAGTTAATAGTCGAAGGGTGTCTATGTTGAACATTATACTTAGGGGGGTAAAGTGCCAAAATTTGTATTTATCATAAAACCCTTCACAACATGGGTTTAGGGCGAGAAAGGAACGTAGTAGTAGCACTGTTAACAGTTGGCTTTTGATAATCTGAATATGCCTTCGAAGACCAAAAAACACTCAAAATCGGCCTCAAAGCTCTCCCAATCCGACCAAACCCCAGCATCTCCATTCAGTTCATCGTCTCTCACACCAAATTCAGATTTAGATTTAGAACTAAATGAAGATGAGGTTCCGTCATATCTCGAAGTTGCTTCGAGCAAATACCCTAATCTGATCGGTACAACTGCTTTTGTAGGCCGAATTACTGAAGATGTTGTGGAGGAGCGTAAAGGATGTAAGATATGGCTTTCCGATTCTTCCATGGTTTCTTATTCTATTCCTCCTGGTTCCGTTGTATCGGTAACTATTCCTCTATTGCACGAAAGTCTTTAATTGTATGTATTATTATTTCATATGTTTTTTTTTTTTGGTCAATTAAGGGATTTCGACCAAATGTCAATTAGGGATTTGTATCAATGCTGGTGTTTTATAAAATGATGATAATTGAACAGCTATTGTTTCTGCATTTGAAATCGAATGTGTCAATGAATAAGGCCTTAATTGGCCCAAATTTACTGTTCCATATTTAACTGAAATCGAGTGTGTTAATGAATAAGGCCTTAATTGGCCCAATTTTACTGTTCCATATTTAACTCTACAACTAGCAGGTGCTTTTTTTTTTTACCTCATAATGAGGTAGAATTGGTGTTTGTTTTCTCACTTTTTTAATACTTAAATTAAAGTAAGATTCAGCATTTAGCTTTAAGAGGCAAGTAGAATGCTAAATACTTAATTTAAATTTAATGAAATTTTATATCAATAGTGCCCTGTGCACCTATTCCTTTTCTTCATTCGCTATTGATATATATCACAGTAAAGGGCGAAATTGTAAAATACCATCAATTTAGCATTCAAAACCAACTAAAATCAAACACATTTTTTAGAACTTCTCTCTAATTTTCAAACCATGATTTTATGTACTTACTTTTTACTGGCAAATTCGATGCATAATTTAAATTCCTTTTTGGTCAATTTTGAATTTTGGGCTTTCTGCAAAATTTCCTAATGTGTGGCTGGTTTGTATCAAATAAAGTAGTTTTTTTTTAGTGAATTGATATTAAAACAGCCATCATTCTTGAGTTGGAAAGTGTATTTTTTTCACCTGTATATGGCGGTGATTAGCCCCCCCTTTTTTTTAATGTAGCTGTCTACTTAGAATCTGACTTTCTGCTAATTTTCAAACTACGGTTTTTAGCTTGGATTCAAAACTTTGAACAATCTTAGGTTGGAGGAAAAGTGGAAAACATAACAGGGTATATAGTTTTTTATAAACAAGTAGTCAGTACGAATATACTAAATTTAAGAAATAATTACTGAAGGTAGACGCAAGGAATTAGGACTTAGGCGTTGTTGAAGCTCAAGTAGTAAATTATTTAAAATTATTCAACTTCACCAGGACAGAATAATCTACTGTGCTACACAAATCATTCATAAGACAAGGCGTCTTTAAGGGGTTGGTCGGTAAATAAACATTGAATGAGCTAGGGAATACTTTTGATTTTGAAACAGATAGCATCGTTAGCGCTTAAATATTACATCTCAGTTTTTGTTTTAGTCCATTTTAAATGGCTATTTGCACAAAGTTCATAACAATGAATGGTCGCTCACAAAATTGAGAAAAAAAGATGCTAGGGGAGGTACAAAAGTGTTTTATTCTGTCCATTCCACAAAGTCATTGATTAGGGCACATTCTTCTTTTTAATACTGCCATGAATTCAAACTATGGATACATTTAATAAAGAATAAGTAAAATGTAAGGTCGAACTTAGCTTGAAAATGGGAACTCTAGTCCTATAAGCAGTTTGCTCTTGTCCTATTCATTATTCATAGTCCTCGACTCCTCATATCATCATATGTTATTGTTAATGTATAGTGTGTCGAACATAGCTTGAAAATGGGAACTCTAGTCCTATATGCAGTTTGCTCTTGTCCTATTCATTCTCCATAGGCCTCGACTCCTCATATGGTATTGTTAATGTATAGTGTTTGTGGTTTGTTTAATGCGGAATTTAAAACTTTTCTAACAATGTTTAAGTAAAACAAATTTACTAAACCAATTTATCAAGGGCATGCAAATAAACCAAGCAAATAAACAATGCAAACAATAATATAGGTAAATAAAGAGATTGAGTTAGAAGATTGAACCGATTTGAAGTCAAAACCAAACTGGTTGTCAGAATTTCCAACTCCAATCAAACCACTACAAGGGTATTCTGTAGACCACAATGACTCTCTCTTGCTACCTTGTATACCTCTCAGTAATTTATTGGTTCATAAGGGGTAGCCATATTTGATTCTTCCATGTTTATACTCATGCAAGTTTTGAGATTAATCTTGTGTTTCTGGACTTCACTATATGTGATGTTCTTCCAATTGCTCGTTTGTTGTAAATAGTGTGTTCTCAATTTGCATTATGTACATATGCTTTCACAGTCCTACTACATGATGCTCGCTTTTGAGATTTCTCCTGGTTTATAATCTCTTATGACTTATAAAGTCCTAATATATTTAGTTGTATGCTTCTAGGCCCCCTTGGTTCAGCAGACATCTTATCCTCTGTTCTCTAGGCTATCAAATCTTTGTACTATTTTCCCTTAATTTATAATATATATTTCGTTCCTCATAAAAAGTATATATTTAGTTTCTTCTTCCAAAGATTGCTTTTTTACTGCAATGTAAGCTTTATTTTAGAGTTGTCACTATAAGTCTTTTTCTCGTTGATAGTTAATTGATTCATATACAGGTATCCCTAGTTTCTTCAAGGAAGAAATTTTCAACTAGCACTCCTCTCAGTTCGTTGGCAGACGAATGTGCAAGGCATTTTGATTTTGAGGGTAAAAGGGCTGATGAAGTGGGGAATTACTTTGCTCTGGCAACAATTTTCCCTTCTTGTAAGGTCTGATTGACATTTATATGTATCAGTTTATCTTGTTTCTTTGTTAAGTATTTCCTGTGATTTAAAATCTCAAGAATACGAAAAATCGCTTGTTGAAGCTTGCCTTCTTGTGTTATTTGAAGGTCAATTTATGTCTCGTGTCACCTTGTTTTTGTTCACTATTTCACGTGACTTAAAATCTTAAGACCAAGATTCATCTGTATATTAAGCTTGCAACAATTTTGGACTATTGAATGCCTTTTCTCCAGGCAAAGATGTGCCATCTATATGATCAAGTTAATGCTTCACTACCTAATTATATTGATTAACGTACTGCTCGCTTGGAGCATGGGCACATGGTCATGTGTGGACTGTGGACTGTTTGGTCTTGTGACCCATTGATATAGTATGAGTTTCCATTTATAGTTGTTTTCTTCATCATAGTAGTAAAGTGTGGAGGGCAAGGGGTTAGAAGTGGGTTGGATGTGGTCATGGCTTGAATCTTAAAACATACACTGCCTATGCTTACAAATATAGACAGCTACAGTTGTATTTGGGATGATAAATTCTTTCTTCTGGGAAATTTTTGGTGCAAGTGGGATTTGGTTTCATTGTTTAAGAGAGGTGGTCTTGATTCCCAATGCCTTTTTGAGTAGGTGAGCTGATTCAACTGATTATTTAGCCTTTTTTTTTTTTTTAAATGTGATTGATTGTAGATTTAATGAGCTTCCAAAATACAAGTATACATGTCAACTAAGTTGGTAGTCTATCTGAATAGTTTCATGTAATGAAATAGTACAAATTTGCAGACGGGCACTCCTGTTTTTATTTTTTGTGTGTTGGGGGGGGGGGGGTTGATTCATTTGCTTATTCGAATTCGTGAAACAGGAGCTTCTGCTATTGTTTACTTTGCCGGTTGTTGTCACTATTTCAGGCTATACAGTTAAGATAAGATATCCATGCAGGATGTCCTTGTGCATTTTTGCCGAGTGCAAATAAAATAGTTCCTCTGTCCCAAATTAGGAGTCCACTATTCCTTTTTGCAAAGTCCCAAATTAAAAGTCTAATTTCCATTTTGGGACATAATAAATTTACCTAATCTCAGGTATCAGTTTTACACACTGTTTTAAAAGGCGTTTTTGGGCGCCTTTTGACCAAAAACGCGCCTAGGCTTATTACGAAGTGCGGTTTGCAATAAAAGCCTTTGCTTTTTGAACGGGGCGTGCACTTTCTGAACGAGGCTTATGCCTTTCACGCTTAGGCGTTTAGGGCGTACGCTTTTTGTGTATGAAGATCTACTACTTCATTGCAGTGGATCTGCTACTCCACTGCAGTATATGTGAAGATTAGACGATGAGAGCAGCAGAGAGAGAGAGAGTGCAGAGATTTTAGTCAGCAATAGAGGAAGATTGTGGGTTTTTAGGAAA
The DNA here is from genome assembly GCA_021464415.1 of Lonicera japonica. NCBI lineage: Eukaryota > Viridiplantae > Streptophyta > Magnoliopsida > Dipsacales > Caprifoliaceae > Lonicera > Lonicera japonica. Next base: position 97,576,708 of record CM038463.1, on the reverse strand, counting down.
TTAAATAGGCTAGGGTTTTTGTAGAGGTATGATTGAAAGGACCATTTTGTCCTTGGTTTGGGTTCAAAAGCCTCAAAAATTCAATCTCCATTTTTTTACGGGCCTCTATCCAAAAGTGAAAAGTGAGAAGAAGCTTTAATTTTAATAACTTACACCATACCCCCTAAGTTATTTTTATTTAGCACATTACTCCTTAAACAAAAAAAATCTGACAATAAGATGGCCTAAAAAATATTTTTATACCTATATTAATTATTTCATATTTTTTTTTAAATAAAAACATTTTACACGAAAGGCTTACGCCTCGCCGCATCGAGGCTTACGCCTCGCTTTTGGACAAGTAAACGCCTAGGCTTACGCCTTCGCCTTTTAAAACATTGGTTTTAAATTAGTGGTATACTTAAAAAAGTGTTAAGGTCAAGCTGGACTCTTAATTTGGGTGGAGTACTGCTATATGTAAACATAATCTATAATTGAACACCAAGTAATCTACTGACCAGCTGTGGTCCTTGCAGATGTAAGTATATCAGTCCTTTTTTCTTCCTGTAATTGGACATTTGACTCTCACAGTCATCAATAATTAACTTTGCTACTCATAGGACTTTTGCATCATTTCTTATGGGGTGCAGTTCCTAGATTCTTCTGAAGTTCTTGATCTTTATTTTGATAGAGCTGCAATATGCGGTTAACTTAAAATTCTTGTTTCTGCAGCTTTCGAATAATGGAGTGCGATTGTCTTCAAACCTTCAATTCACACTGGGTTCTCCTGCTTCAGGCAGGATAGTGTTTGTTTATCCTATTCATACTCAGCCTTTCAAGTATCTCGCAAATGGGAATGGTAAATCGAATAATGCTACAACTAACCTCTCATTATACATATGCAAGGAAATATTTCTAGAGTTTGTTTCCTCGAAGAGTGGATTTACAATGAACAATAATATGTTGTCTTGCAATAATTCTGCTGCTGAAAATGGAAAGATTTCATCCCCAAAGACGCCATCATTTTCAAGGTCAAAACTTAGCTCTCCTAGTGCTAGTCAGTTGACCCCACAAAGATACGAGGAGTCGGCATCAAATTTTTCCAATCTAAATGGGACACCTTTTGATTCATTCGATTTAAATGAAGTATTAGGGGATGAAAGCGCAAAGAAGCTTCTGCAGACCTGCAGTACTTCATGGTTATGTTCTCGTAATTTACTCCATGGTAATTTTGTGATGATCCCAGTGCTTTCAAAGCTTTGCATTTTCCAGGTTGTAGGGGCTAATAAAGCGTCTACAACTAGCAGTATTCCGAATGGGACGACCAAAGGCAATAACAATTTGTTACCTCAAGATCCGAATCTAGTGGACCATCTGGATCATGGTTTTTTAGTAGACCGTGAAACAAAAGTACACTTATATTCACCCTTGAATTCATCAGTGGAAGTGGAAAGTGCACCCAGAAGAGGTTTACCTCGTCTAGAACTTGAACACAGGGATATTGGAGCTAATGTGGGAGTTGATTTTCCAAGATTGGGTGGCCTATCAAAAGAATATGCGGTTCTAAAGGAGATTATTTTGTCATCAGTGACGAGCACTTTGTCGAGGTAGGCCATATAACATTTTTCCTAATTTACTGTTTCCGTAGATGGTTTCAGTCTGAATTATGTCTAATTATATGCATCGCATGGGAGCTTGTTGTAAACACTATTCCAATTTTACACGTCTAATTGCCATTATTGTTCTCTTAAAATTTAAATCTATACACACGTTTATATTCACATCCAAAAGTCACATCAAAAGTGGTTGGCGCACCAAGATCCCAAATTTTCTGAACATCTATGACTCATAATCATTCTTCTTAAATTATCTATAAACACCCTAGGATGTAGTTTATACTCGCATCCAAAAGTCAAGTCATCTACACATTCTCGTTCCCATTTGAATTTGAGATTCAAACACAATCTCGTTACTATCACATCGTCATACGCCCGACTGATATTTATACAACATAAAACACTAGTTCGAGTCCCATTATGATGGGACTTTTGTAACAACTTTTAAGTGTCAATTTATACAAATTATGAAGTTTTCAAAAATGTCACGTAAGATAAAAGTTCTTTTCATCATCAGAAACAACCTGATTCTTTCTTGATCCATCTATGGGGAATTCTTTTGACTTACTTTTCTAATATCAAATGTTTAGTGACTTTGGTTTATGCCAGTACTGAGTATGTGATTAGAAGAGACTTGCGGGATGATTTTGCTCGCTTAAAAACTATGTCAAGCTGGCCTTGGATGGCTACAGATGATTTTAGCTCACATTTTTTGGCTCCTTTTGCTCCACTAGCCTTGATTGGCAGAACGAAGTACCAAGGTGCGTCTGGTGGTATCGTATATAAAGATAGCAGCAAGCACAGAGCAGTAGTCAAAACGGGTTCCGTTGTTTAGTCTAACCCTGGTCACATATAGCCAGATAGATATATAAAGTGTGCAGTGAAGGATCTTTCTAGGTAGCCAGGGAAATCACATATATAATGATCTTTCTTCCCTCCTATTATTAGTTCAGGTCGGTTTTGGGTACAGTTTCCCCTTTGTTGTAGATCGTCTGAGCTTTTACTAGGAGTATGGCATGGGTTACTCCTACCTACTAGGTAGGACCGACAAAAGCTGCAACCTATTCCTTCTCCACTGTGCCAGTTGATAAACTGCGATTGCAGTTTTTTGTAGTCCATAGCTGTGAGGCTTAACAGACAAAGAAAACGGTGGATATTTTTCCACTAGTTGGGTCAAAGGTGACGACCTTAACGAATTGACTATGAAGGTGGCTGTTAGCTACGTAAGGGCTACTCTTAATGGTAGAATTTTGGTTTGTTGGGATCAGGCGTTAGGTTAGGAAGGAGCAAGCCTTTTATCATGCTCTCCAACGCTCCTCCTCACGTGGAGAGGCAAACCAAACCAAGTTGCACGCGGTGCACAAATTAACAACGAATGGTGCATACTGCAAAAAAACACAGAGGGAAACAAATGCAAGCAGGAGGATTCAAACCCAAGACTTTGCAAAACCTGACCTTTGATACCATATTAAAAATATATGATTTTATTCTCGAGTCAAAACACTTTACAAGACTCTGTATATGTACAACTTCTGATACATCTAAAGAAGGAAAAGGAAAAGATAAGGATTCTCTAAAAGGATAACGATCACCTAACTAGATAAGGATTAGTTATTCTCTGTAGGGATAGGGATTCACTACTCTCCTAACAACCAGGATAGGATACAACAGATTTATACAAAATAAAATCCTAGCTGTAAATATTTTTTATAGATTACAAGTTATTCACCAACAAAACTATGAAGCTTTATTGTGATAACAAATCAGCAAAAAACATTGCTCACAATCCAGTTCAGCATGACTGTACTAAACATGTAGATGTGGTTCGTCATTTTATTAAGGAGAAATTGGAGAGTGGATTGATTGGCACTACTTTTGTCTTAACAGAAGGGCTGATATCCTGACCAAAGAATTGGGGAGTCAATTCATTTCAGATTATCTCTAGCAAGCTGGGAATTGATGTTATCCATTCTCTAGCTTGAGGGCGAGTGTTGGTGGATCCTTTTCTAAGCCTTGTCATTCTTTCTTAGGAGTAATGCTATAAGCTTCCCTTTTATCCCAAATATTTTCCCCTCTATTTGTTTAACATCCCCCCCCCTCTTCTCTTCAACAAGGCTTTCTTGCTTCCACTTTGCTTATTGATTATAACTCATGTAAAATGACCCATCTGTTTTTCCAGCTCCGGTACATTCATGTTTTTGCAAGTAATGACTGAAATAGGACATTAAACCACCATACAGAATATAACTTTGGGGACTGGGGTATTGCACCTGATAATCATGCATTCCATTTCTTCATTAATGTCTGTTTTTTGTACATGCCCTTAAAGCGATTGATCTTCCTTTATAACGCTGTGATTGCAATTTCTTATGCCAACTTTTTATAAATTTTGGCCAACATGTAATTATTTTGCTTAATCAGCTTTTCTTTAATTGTTGATGGAACTGTTTTAGCTTTGGTTTACGTCCTACAAAGGGAGTTCTTCTTCATGGTCCTCCTGGCACTGGAAAGACTTCTTTGGCTCGATTGTGTACCCATGATGCTGGTGTCAGCCTCTTCACTGTGAATGGACCTGAAATTGTAACTCAATATCATGGAGAAAGTGAGCAAGCATTGCATGAAGTATTCGAGTCAGCTAGCCGAGCTGCACCTTCTGTGGTTAGATCACTTTTAACTTCAATTCTTTAAACTGTTTTGAATATTGGAATTTGAAGCTATAGTTTATTTCTTTCATTGACACCCGTGGGGTCAGCGTGATAATTCACTTGTTGAAAAATTGCCCCCCTTAGGTCATCAAATAATGTGGGAAAAGACATCCACTACAACATGCCCCATAGTTGGGAAAACAATTCCTCCGGAAGATGCGCCAAAGGTGGAAACAAATCCACTGGAACATGCCCCAAAGGTGGGAAAAAAAACATCCACAATATTGTGTGCAACGGCCAGAACAACATCTACAAAAAAATAGGGTCAATCATGGGATTGCGGAAAGCAGATGGCTGCACCAAAAAGGCCACTTGAAAACACTCAGAAATGTAAAGAGGCGTATGGGCATTGCGCCACAAACTAAAAATATAATTGAAGCCCAATAATATAATTACATCAAAAAGAGAGCCGATTCTAGAATAAAACGAACTGCAGAAAATTGTAAAAGCTGCTCAGAATTTGGAATAAGATGGCTGGAAAAATTGACTACAGCAACTGGAAATGGTCAGGCAGGAAGAAGAGTGCAATAGCACAAAAATTAGTTCCAAACATGCCAAAAGCAGGGAATAAATATTACCAAACAAACTGGTAGCAAGTAGTCCAATAAAGCATTTGAAAATAATAGTATTATAAAAAGGAAAAAGTTTGACTGGACAGGTAGCGGAAGAATCCTAGGACAAAACCTTATCTGATACCAAGAAGAATTTTAGAATATGAACGTTTTTGATAATTGTTGCGATTAGAGACTCTTAAAGTTGATATAAATATGACCCAAAGGAAAGCCCCAAGGTTAGAATATAGGAAATTAAATAAATGATTAAGGAATGGCTCAATTAATAAAATCCTCTATCCATGCTATGTTTTGGCAATTTGGCCAAAGACAATCAAACAATACTATAACTAAAATAAATTCCATAAATTAATCTACTGCCATAAATAGTAAAATCTTGACTTCCAACACTATGGTATGGATAACTTTCCATATCAAGACTAGCATCCTCTAATTTTCCAAGGCTAGTCTAAAATTGAAAATATTCAGAAAAACACTTAGATCAGCAAACAATGTTAGTGTATACCATCTGCAGGAGCATTAGCTTACTTTAGAAATGATTGAAATGAACACTTCATACCTCGGCATGGTGATCAAGTATATGTGAGTATATAATTGATATTCCAAAGACAGTGGCATCTTATTGTGACTTGTGAGAACCTCAATCAGTACCTTTCAATCAGATTCAGTGTGAAACTTGTCGACTCTCGGGTTGAATGCATCTTCCTTTTGAATGATAAATAGGAGCTTAGATGGAAAAGGTTTTTACACTCTGCATCATTGGTTGGTTCCACCCCTCCTCCCCTTCCTTCCCAGCACCCCCACCCCAGGCAACCAACCCCGTGCCCAGAATTTTGAATATATTTGTTAATTGTGAGAAGTGGGAAGTTACTAAGATTTTATTTTTTCCTGTGTACAGGTGTTCATTGATGAGTTGGATGCCATTGCACCTGCACGTAAAGATGGTGGTGAAGAGCTTTCTCAAAGGATGGTCGCAACGCTGTTGAATTTGATGGATGGGGTTAGCAGACCTGATGGACTACTTGTCATTGCTGCAACCAACAGACCTGACAGTATTGAGCCTGCACTTAGACGCCCTGGTAGACTTGACAGGGAAATTGAAATAGGTAATTTGGATATATTTCTTTTTATGTTATATTTTTTGTCTAATCCCTAGAACCTCAACGAATACTTTTCACCAGATCACTTTACCTAGCTGGTTGAACCAATGGAGATCGGCTACTCAGTCCAATGGTATTGCTTTATTGTCCTTGGTCAAAATAATTTGTACCTAGGTAAAGAAATCTGGTGAAAAGTATTTTCTCCCATTTCAGGCAAACTATAACGTTTGTTATAATTTATACAAACATGCACGCGATAGAACTAATGCAAATTTCATAAATATATTGATGAATGCTCCATATGGAAGAAATAAAAATATCTTTCATGATTTTACTTTTCACCTAGATAAAAATGATTTATCTGAACCAAAAGGCCCTCAAAGGCAAGTGATGGTTTATAGGGTGGCCCAGTTGGTACTTTCAATGTTGTCTTGGCTTGTCATTTCTGATCTGATATATTATTTTTTTATTCCGGCAAAAAATAATTATATGCAGGCGTACCGTCTCCCAACCAACGTCATGATATACTGCTTGCACTTCTCACGGAAATGGAACACTCTCTTCTAGACAAGGAAATACAACATCTTGCCATGACTACACATGGTTTTGTTGGCGCTGATCTAGCTGCACTCTGCAATGAAGCTGCCTTGGTCTGCCTTAGGCATTATATTGACACCAAGATCTCCTCTAATGAATCAAATTGCGACAAGTCATCCATAGTATACGATGGTTGCTCTAATGGTATAATGGAGGGTTCTGATTGTTTGGGAGATACAGAACAATTGTGTTCAAGGGACAATTTGGAGTCTTCATCTTCATCAATTTTAGATGGAGGGGATATAAAGGAGAATGGGAGATTTGCAGTGATGGAGAACACTTTGAGGGTGGGTTTTGAAGATTTCGAGAAGGCAAGAATGAAAGTAAGGCCAAGCGCCATGAGAGAGGTATGCTTTAAAAATCAACATTTTTTTACAGTACCGTGGGCCCTCTGTCCTCATATTGATAGTCTAGCTTTGACTGTCACTTTTTACGAAAGCATTAATTTAATCTTAGTCAATGGTCGAGAATACAACTTATTTATGTTGTGAGGTATGGACCATTTGGTACATTGCTTATGTCCCAAAAATGAATTGGTACTATAAATTTGAGTCATCCTGAAACGGAGAGTAGGATATCAACATGAGTAGTGTCTGTTGTAAGCCTGAGGTCCCCTACTGAGTACTTATGATCAAGCTTATATTATGTATACGTGGTGGCTTACAACTCATTTTACTTTGGCAATCTGCATTGTGCATATATTAGACGAAGTAGCCCTGCATACCCTAAATGTTGATGATTTCAATGGGAAGCTTATACTTTTAAACTCGATCCCAGCACTTATTAAATCATGTTCTTGAATTCATTTAATAATTATTCTCAAATTCATTTAATAATTATTCTCCAAACAACCTATTTTACGTGCATTTCTCTGCAGTTCAACATTTCTGGTGTATTATCTCACAGGAAAGCTGATCCCTCAAAGCAACTTGAGGATGTTTTAGAACCTCAGGAGCCTCATATAAGAATTGCGGCACTAGATATTTCCTAGAAGTTGGAGCAGTAAACTTTGTGGAAGAAGTTGAGAGAAACTAGAGAATAACAAGGAAGAAAAAGAGTCTATTCAGTATGACCCAAGGTTATTTGCAATACAATATGACAGAAAACTTAATAATAAAAAAGGTAGTGGCCCTTTATATAGAAAGGGTAAAAACAAAAGCTAACGTAAAGACTAAATTACCCCTACCACTAGTACAATATATACCCTTCACCAACACGACCAATACTAGGTTTAGCTCTTCTGCAGTTTTATTACCTAGTATTTAGGGTTCCTGATGTCTTTTGGGTCACCAGTCAAAGAACACTAGGGTGGCTTTGTCGGAGTGACAATGTTTGCAGAATTTCATGCTGCTCTTTATTGTAGCTTCCATTGCACTCTTAATCATTTCATTATACGATTAGGTAATACTCGAGGTTCCAAAAGTCAACTGGGAAGATGTTGGTGGCCAGAAGGAGGTTAAGATGCAGTTAATGGAAGCGGTACAGTGGCCTCAAAAGCACCAAGACGCTTTTGAGCGTATTGGGACCCGCCCTCCAACGGGGGTATTATTATTTGGTCCGCCAGGTTGCAGTAAAACCCTTTTGGCTCGTGCAGTAGCCTCTGAGGCAGGGTTGAATTTCCTTGCAGTAAAGGGCCCAGAACTTTTCAGCAAATGGGTTGGTGAATCTGAAAAGGCTGTGAGGTCATTGTTTGCAAAGGCAAGGGCAAATGCTCCATCAATCATATTTTTTGATGAAATTGATGGTCTTGCTGTCATTCGTGGTAAGGAAAGTGACGGGGTTTCAGTTTCTGATCGGGTTATGAGTCAACTTCTTGTCGAATTGGATGGTAATTAACTAACTTTACTACTGTTTTTCAGTGAAAAATGTTTTTATTTATTTCTAGATGCGTAAATTCTACGAAATCAGCCTAGCTCTTCTGCGTGATTTGATAAAAGTATATTAGTATACATTTTCCTTAAGATATGGTTCTACATTTAAAAGGCGTGAAGCATGTTTGGTTCTGATTTTTAACATAGGTGAAAAATAATATGGTGAAATATACTTTGACTTATTTGGCATCGAATTTGTTTCGCTGTTTTGTTTTTGGAAGTACATAATTATAGTGTTTACATTTATAGAATTTAGAGAGAACTATTATTCTTATTCCATGATCATAAATAATGAAAACAACGCACCTTATATAGGAAATAAACACACCTCCTAATTAACCTAGAGTCCCTATCAAGGTGGGATTCTATCCACAACTAAAATAACATAAATAAATAAAATAAATAATACTAAATTATCAATACTCCCCCTCAAGTTGGTGCGAAGATATCCGTCAGGCCCAACTTGCTCACTTGAAATTCAAACGGTTGCCTTAACAGGCCCTTGGTCAAAATATCTGCAACTTGTTGATTAGACGGAACAAAGGGAGTACATATAATTCCACCTTCTAGTTTCTCTTTGATGAAGTGCTTATCAATCTCAACATGTTTTGTCCTATCATGTAAGACCGGATTGTGGGCAATACTGATAGCAGCCTTGTTATCGCAGTATAGCTTCATCGGGAGACTTATTGGCCTTTTGAGTTCCTCTAAGACCCTTTGTAGCCAAAGAACTTCACATACTCCTTGAGCCATTGATCTAAACTCAGCTTCTGCACTGCTTCGAGCGACAACGCTTTGTTTCTCCAGGTAACCAAGTTGCCCTAAAGAAACGTACAGTAGCCAGACGTAGACTGTTTATCAGTAACCGAGCCAGCCCAATCAGCATCGGTATACACCTCTATCCCTCTTTTATCGTTCTTCATGAAGAACAGGCCTTTCCCTGGGGAGCCTTTGAGGTAACGAAGAATACGGTACACCGCCTCTAGATGCTCTTCACATGGTGAGTGCATGAACTGACTAACCATGCTCACAGCGAAAGCAATGTCAGGGCGCGTATGAGACAAGTAGATTAGTTTCCCAACTAACCTCTGGTATCTCCCTGTTTCGACTGGAACACCATCTTTAACATCTCCTAGCTTGGTACCCAATTCTTTGGGAGTATCCGATGGCTTACATCCACTCATCCCAGTTTCTGACAGCAGATCCAAAATATATTTCCGTTGTGATACTACAATACCACTTTTTGAACGGGCCACCTTGTCACGGGGTGCCTTCCAACAGCACTCGTGACCGACATCCAACAGCACTCGTGACCGACTCCGACAACACTTCATCAGCACCGTGCTTGCGCCCGAGCGCCGCACGGCCCATCAGGCGATCCAGCGTCATCTAGTTTTATTATGTTTAGGCTTCTCATATGTAAATATTGTTTTCATGTAATTAGATCTAGGAATTTCCTTTGTAATTGTTTTTCATAATCGTTTTCTTGTAACTTGTAAGACCCAACGTGCACTGCTACCACTCTGGTATTTTCATTAAGTGGTTATATGTGGGGATAAGACTATCTGCCTCACACCCGAGTTGCCTACCAGTGCACGTTGTTTAGCACTTGCTTTCAAGCTCTTACTTTCTTTCGAACTGTAATAGCTTTCCATGTAATCTAATTTTCTTGCAATGAAGTAATCTCAATTTGTGCTCACGCTCTCTTTCAAATTACTGTTGTTGCATGTTGTTCATCGATTGTTAATAAAATTCGATCACATTCAACCGTGCTATCGGTTAGCACGGTCGTTCACGCGGCCTCCTTTGTGCCATCAAAGGACGCCCCGTGACACACCTCCATTCCAAGGAAGTATCATAAGTCATCAAGATCCTTAATTTAAAATTCTCTAGCAAGATTTCGCTTCAGTCGATTCGTCAAAATCATATCATCCACATAAACAATGAGAACATAAAGTTCGTTTCTTGTGGACGTCTTAGTGAAGCGAGTATGATCAGACTTCCCTTGATTATACCCTTGGCCCTTGAGGAACTTCGTTAATCTTTCGAACCACGCTCTAGGGGATTGTTTAAGGCCATACAAAGACCTCTTTAGCTTGCAGATTTTTGTCCCAAATTCCTCAGTAAAACCAGGTGGAGGTTCTATATAGACTTCCTCTTCTAGGTTTCCATTCAAGAAGGCATTCTTCACATCTAACTGATTCAGAGGCCAGTCCAAGTTAGTTGCAACTGATAAGAGAACCCGAACTGTATTTAATTTTGTCACGAGAGAAAAAGTTTCGGAGTAGTCGACTCCATACGTTTGAGTGAAGCCTTTAGTTACTAGACGAGCCTTGTACCATTCTACTGACCCATCTGAGTTATACTTCACAGTGAATACCCATTTACAACCAACAACTGTCTTTCCTTCTGGAAGCTTTACTTTCTCCCAAGTAGCATTCTTCTCCAGCGCTCTCATCTCCTCATACACTGCTTCTCTCCACTCCGGAACATTTAGAGCATCCTGAACATTGTTAGGAATAACCACATTCGACACACGAGAGATAAATGCAGAATAGGAGGGTGAGATATTTTTATATGACAGTTCGAAATGGGATATTTGGGAGATTTCGTACACGCTCTGACTCCTTTTCTAAGAGCAATAGGGAGATCAAGTTGATCAGACTGAGTTGACTCGATATTAGCTTGAGAACTACATTCAGGTATCTCGGAAGAGTCATCGTGAGTATCATGATCCACCTCCAGGTTGGATTCTTGGGGTTGCAGAGGGATGGTTTCTTTCATTCCTTGTTCTGGATTTTTCCTAGAATAAACAAGACCTTTATACCGTTTTGCACACATCTCTGGTCCATCGGTAGTTAGATTTTGGGATGACACTAACCCTGGTTGTTCACCATTACCAACACAAGTATCTTCAATATTTAATTCATTTGTTTTCTCAGATTGTGTGTTAAAATAATTAGGTACTTGTTCATACAAAACATCAACGACTGAATGATCAAAACCGCAACCACCATCTTCACTCGTTCTCTCCCCCTGAAGATGGGAGTTGTAATAGGATCGCCCCTCGAAGAAGGTAACATCCATAGAAATGTATAATTTCTTGGAACTCGGATCAAAACATTTATACCCTTTCTGATTTGTAGGATAGCCTACAAAAATACATTTGTGTGCCTTTGGATCAAGTTTAGAATTTTTGGGGTCATGATTATGAACAAAGGCAACACTTCCAAATATTTTTAAGGGAATATCCTCTAATAACCGAGTGTTGGGAAATAGATTAGAAAGCAATTTTATAGGGGCTTTAAATTTCAAAGTTCGTGTTGGAAGCCGATTAATAAGGTAAGTAGCAGTCAAAATAGCATCTCCCCAAAGGTATTTTGGAACTTTAGTTTGAAAAATTAAAGCACGAGCAACTTCAAGTAGATGTCTATTTTTCCTTTCGGCAACTCCATTCTATTGAGGAGTATAATTACAAGAACTTTGATGAATTATCACATTTTTGACGAAAAAATCCCCTAACATTTTATTAAAAAATTCCTTCCCATTATCACTTTGAAAAATTTGAATTTTGGTTTGAAACTGTGTGTGTATCATGGTGTAAAAGTTTTGAAACACACTCCTAACTTCTGATTTTTCTTTTAAAAGAAAGACCCAACATACTCTAGTGTGGTCATCAATGAAAGTTACAAACCAACGTTTACCAGACCAAGTGGGCACTCTAGAGAGACCCCAAACATCACTGTGAATCAAGGTGAAAGGTTGTGATTTCTTATATGGTTGAGACGGAAAAACCGTGCGTTGATGTTTTGCTAATTCACAAGATTCACATCGAAATTTAAGCAAATTTTTATTCATTAGTAACTTGGGAAACAAATGCTTTAAATACTGAAAGTTTGGATGTCCTAACCTATAATGACATAGCAAAATCTGACCATCACTAGAAACAAAAATAGAATTAAAACAAGTCTGCCGGTCTTGCCTTCCAGAGGTAGACCCATTATTGAAGAAGTAGAGACCCCCATCCTGTTTAGCAACCCCAATCGTCTTCCCTGAATTTGAATCCTGAAATTCACAATGAGAAGACCAAAAGTTAACTTGACAATTGAGATCAAGAGCTAATTTGCTGACAGATATAAGATTATACGATAAATTAGGGACATGTAAGACATCTTTGAGAGTGAGAGACGGGGAGACATTATGGTTCCTTTGCCGGTAACCGCAGCGAAAGAACCATCAGCAATTTTAACCTTTTGATTCCCTGCACAGGGAGTATACGACGAAAAAAATTCCGAGATACCGGTCATGTGGTCAGTGGCCCCTGAATCTAATATCCAGTTGCTATGGGATTTGATACAGGCAATTGTAGCTGTGAACTTATTACCTGACTGAGCTATGGAACATGAGGAGCCAGAGTTTCCTAAAGAATGAGTTTGAACCATTTTACACAGATGCTCTAATTGTTCCTTTGTGAATGGAAGTTGTTCTGAGGAAGATGGTTGCTCTGAATCTGCATTGCTCGCTTGGAATGCTTGTGTTCCTCCCCTCGTTTTGTTATCACGCTTCTTCCAATTTGCTGGTTTACCATGAAGCTTCCAGCAACTATCCCTAGTATGACCTGACCACTTGCAATGATCACACCACAATTTCTGCTTTCCTCCCCGCTTATCACTGTCTACGGCTTTATCAAGAGCTACCAGTGCAGAGCCCTCACCATCTGTACGGGGCTTCCGTTTGTCTTTCAACATCACAGATCGTCGAGCCTCTTCTCTTCGTACCTCTGAAAACACCTCTCTGATAGTGGGCAAAGGTATTCTGCCTAAAATACGACCCCGAACTTCATCTAGGTCCTTGTTTAGTTCAGCCAAGAAGACAAACACCCGACCTCGCTCAACCTTCTTCTTGTAACGAGCACTATCATTCGAGTTTTCCCACTCTTCAGTTTCAAACAAATCCAACTCTTGCCATATGGCCATCATGTCATGGTAGTAGGCTGTAACCCCACGATCTCCTTGTTGCATCTTCCACAACTGGTTATTGAGTTCGAACATTTGAGAATAGTTGTCTAGATCCAAATACGTTTCCTTAACCGCGTGCCAGATATGTCGAGCGGTCAGTAGGAACATATAGGGTTTACCCAGTCTAGCCTCCATGGAATTAATCAACCACGAGGTAATCATCGAATTCTCCTCGCGCCATGACTTAAAGCCCGGGTCGTTAGATGGGGGTGGTACCACCTCTCCATTCACATAACCTAATTTCTTTTTGCCGTCAATAAACAACCGCATTGACTGTGCCCATTCAAGGTAATTTCTCCCATTCAACTTGTGACTGATGTTCGCCACCGGGTTTTCACTCACAGAATAAATAGAGGAAAACTGCGATATAGGATCCGAAAACGTAGAAGATGGGCTTGTAGTAGAACCACTAGCCGAATCTGTGAGACCCGGAGTAGTAGCACCTACCATAGCAAGTTTATAATTCATAGAGCACGAGGATTAGCCCTAAACAAATCTGATCCCAGCAGTGATTAGCCCTAAACATATCTGATCCCAGTAGCCACACCACTCAAAAAACAATTTAACTTAACTAAGCACGTTAAACTAAAACTGAGATAAACTAACCACGCTAAATATGAACCCAATCGACTCAACCAGGGCTGGAACAGGTCCGGAACAGTAAGACGAGATCGACCGGAAAGTTTGGCGGTGATCGGAGCAGCGACGTGCGTTCACGTGCGGCTACAGTGGAGGCGCGTGAGGCCCACGCGCAGGGAGCAGGTGGCGCATGTAGGCGCGTGAGGGACCGGTTCCCGGTGATTTTTCCGGCATGAGATCGTCTGAAGATTCCGAGTGCCTCTGTGTGGGTGGTGTGATTAAAACACGATACACGTATCCAGATTTTGAGAATACACTGTGCGGCTAGGGTTTGTTTGACGTAATAGTTTGTTGGCGGCTAGGGTTTTGGCCGGAATAAACTGCCTATGCAGTTCCTAACCTAGCTCTGATACCATATAGAATTTAGAGAGAACTATTATTCTTATTCCATGATCATAAATAATGAAAACAACGCACCTTATATAGGAAATAAACACACCTCCTAATTAACCTAGAGTCCCTATCAAGGTGGGATTCTATCCACAACTAAAATAGCATAAATAAATAAAATAAATAATACTGAACTATCAATAACATTCATTCAGAATTTTATATGATTTTTCTTGTGCTTCAATGGGTGTATATGCCTTCTCCCATATTGTTATTGACCTAGGTGAAAAATATTTCAGCCCAAACCAAATGTACACTTAACATCGTTTTAATGTTTGTTTTTAAAGTTTGTCATCGACAGAATCTGGGAGAAATAATTTGAAGAAACATATAAGATTACTTCTAATGCCTTGACTTTTTTAATTGACATCTGAAATTTTGCTTACTTTATTTAGTCAAACCCCTTTCCATCCTTCCCTTATAGTATGTAACATGATCGAGTTCTTTGTTAATTTAGGTCTGCACCAAAGAGTTAATGTTACAGTTATTGCTGCTACAAATCGGCCAGACAAAATTGACCTCGCCCTTCTAAGACCAGGTGCCACATCTCTCTCTAAATCAGATGGGGGGATTACGTCCTTTTGATAAAAAAGTTGGAAAATGATTGAAAATGCTACTAATTTTGATGAGAAGTTGGAAAAAAATATGAGCGATATGGCGAGATATTCTTCATCTTTTTCTTGTTTTCCATGGAAAAATTTTCTTACCCAACATCCAAAGAATTTTATTCCACGGAAAACCCAAAGGCTCTGTTTGGTGCACCTGATGAAAATACTAGATAGGATGGGATTATTTGATCCAATGTTTTGTGGGATAACCCATCAAGCCCGGATAATTTATCCGGTGTTATATCCTATCCGGAGTTGCGAGAAACATGGGATTGGAATATCTAATCCTAGCTTGCCTCCTAATCCAGCATTCCAAACATAGCCTTTGACTCATTTCTTTTTCCAACTTCTCGTTAAAAAAAATAGTAGTTTTTTAATCATTTTCCAACATCTTTATTGAACAAACCCTAAATCAATTTTTTTCTACCAGCAAATTTGATAAGCCTCTTGATAATTTTCAGGACGATTTGATAGGCTACTATACGTGGGACCACCAAGCGAAACAGACCGTGAGGATATATTCCGCATCCATCTGCGCAAAATGCCATGCAGTTCTGATGTCTGTGTTAAGGAACTTGCTCTTCTGACTGAAGGTTGTACAGGGGCTGATATATCCCTTATCTGCCGTGAAGCAGCTGTTGCCGCTATTGAAGTTTGTGAACTTCCTTTTTTCAACTACTTACATATTTTTCTTATATGAAATGCAGAAATAAAAGCAAAAAAATTATATTTCGTTTAATTTATTTTTATTTTATGATCTCAGGAGAGCCTTGATGCCTCGGAAATAACAATGCAACATCTTAAATCTGCAATTAAACAAGTGCAGCCCTCTGAAATGCAGTCTTATGATGAGCTTTTGACGAAGTTTCAACGACTTGTTCACTCCACTAGTACAAGAAAGGATTTGGTTTGTCAACCCTCCTCTAGAAAAGGAAGTTGGATCCCTTTCTGGTAAATGTTATTCCTTTAGAATGGCATTCTCTCAGATAATTAATCTTTTTTTGAAATGTTGGTAGAGGCTTCTTTGTGCTTCAGAATTTACATGCTGATTAACTAAATTAAATAATTATGGATTGCCCTTTCTCATAATGAGACATGTCCTACGTGATACCTAGTTTTGTTTTTGAATTCTTTTTTTTTTTTTTGGCGATCTAGTTTTTTTTCCCCCTTAATCTACATTGTTTAATTATAATTTTCACTTGTAGGAGTTTGTTATTTGTAATTGTCCGGTTGCTTGCAGTATATTCCTAACTATAAAAGGTCCGTCTGAGAAAAAAGTTGGAAAATGATCGGAAAACAACTAATTTTTATGAGATGTTGGAAGAAGATGAGTGATTTGGTGAGACGTTCTCCATCTTCCCTCTTTGTTCATGGAATTTTTTTCTTACATATCCCCCAAAGAATTGGATTATGTGGAAAAACCGAAAAAGTAATAGACATCTCACCAAATCACTTATTATTATTTTTATTTTTTTTCCAATTTCTCATAAAAATTATTATTGTTTTCAATTATTTCCAACTTTTTATCAAATGCACCCCAAATCTTTGGTTTGTGAGATGGTTTAGATGGAGTGAAATTTAGAACTTATGGGAAGTGACTATTGTAATCTTACATAGAGAACGGCATAAACATCAAGTCCTTTAAAGGTTGTTAAAAGGTTTAATATGATTGAGGTTAACCATGTTACCTTTATTGACCTTTTTACATATTTTTCTTTTTCTTGGCAAACTTACTCCCTGGTGTTTTTACTTATCAATATTCATTGTTTCTAACGGAAGTGTTCTTCCTTCCTCTTATATTTTAATTTTTTTTCTTAAAAGAGAAGCAGAAACTTCAATAATTAGAGTGGCTTTTGAACTCTTTGGCTGCATTTGGCTCACCGGATAAGAAATAAGGGGATAGAATCGGATAAGAACTTGATATGATAGGATAAGAGGTGAATGAGATAGGATAAGAAATGCTGGATCGGAAGATTAGATAGGATATATTCTATTCATCTCAAATTAAGAGTCCCACTTCGGCTTCTGAAGTTTTTAAGAAAAGCAATAGCATCCAACCCAAAACTATTTGGCAATGGGTCTAGTAGCCCCTTATTCTTATATATTGCTTTGGGAGTATCCCTTTTCCTGATGTGGGATTTATAGTCTCAACACGCCCTCTCTTGTCGTGTAATTTTGAGCCTAACATGTGGGCTATTTATATTGGGTGATGTGGAGCCCGTGTGGTCGTTGGGCCTTGACACGGTCACGATGTATAACCTTCTCTCTGATACCATATTAGAGTTCAGAGCATCCGACCCAAAACCAATTGGCAATGGGTCAAGTAGCCCCTTATTCTTATATATTGCTTTGGGAGGATCTGTTTTCCCGATGTGGGATTTATAGTCTCAACAAAGTTAACATAATAAATGGTTAAAAATAACGCTTACTTAACACATTAAGATATGGTACATTGCTTTTGTCCCCAAAAGAAAATGGGACTTAATTTGAGATTGAGGGAGTCGTAATTGGGATATAACACATGTTATATGCATAATATAATGGAGCTATAATATATATGTAATGATGCGCAATCTCTCTCTCTCTCTCTCTTGTATTCCATCCTTTCCCAAATTAGTGTCCATTTTCCATTTTTTAGGACATAATTAATTTTGTTCCAAATTTCACAATAACTAAGAAGTTTTTCTTAACCATTGATTATGTTGAAGTTATTATATTCTTAAAAATGGGTTAAGGACAAACTTGGACTCCTAATTTGAGACGGAGGAGAGAATACTATCATATCAAACATAATATGGGATAAATTCATCCCACCTCTTAGATGAGATTATTTTATCTCTTGTTTTGCGGGATAATTACTGACTTCAATATACTTATTTACCCTTCTATCTAATTCTGACCAATACCAATCATGGGAATATGGGATAGGATGGGATGGGATAGTTTTACCTTATCCTGTGCACCGAGCACATCCACTGTTGTAATGATTCTCTTTTTGTAAGAAATCTCATACTCTAGTTCTCGGGCCATATGGCATCTGTCTTTGTTATTCAAGTAACTGACTATATTTTATTAACTCTGGTGAATCAGGGCGTTTGTTAAATCCATTGCACTATTTATTTATCGGTTCCCAGCTGTTCTTTCACGGTCAACGCCTTCTTCAAGCTGTTAAGCCTCTTATTTGTGCCGAGCTATACACATCTTGCTATACATATTTCAGGCGGCCACATCAATTGCAGGCGTAGCAAAAACCATGCTACTTGTGCTTTGGACTCGACTCCTATGAGGCTAAAAGAGTTGGAGTTAGCAATTCCACTATGATTACACCATTTCTGCTCTTTTTCAAGCAAGAAAGAAAACAAAGATATGCGGATCAAAGTCAAGTACTTGGAAATACATGTATATATGTACATGTATATACGGGTTAGCTCTATGAAGAAATGGCTTCTGCCAAATCGGAAACCATCATGTATAAGCCTTGAGTGCAAAATTTCCATTGGTGGAAGCAAGAATTGCTTTGGTGACATACGTTTACAGGAGTTTAGAGATCTCTTTGACGATTTAAGAGATGGTTTCTCATTCATCTCGAAGAACATTGTCGACAATTTCTGTGCAGGAGATTTCAATTTCTGTTTCTGATATGGTGTTAGTCTAGGTTCATATACGCGGTTCTTAGTAAATTCCTTTACAGGGTCAGAATTGTACAAGTTAGTTTGAACCTCCCAGTTGGATCTTGGACACCTTAAATATAGGTTGTTTAAGCTTCCACATTTTGTATTTGTATAATTTGCTTGAGTAGAATTTTCACATGTTTCTCAAATGGGTTAACTAAAAATTTTGGGATAATATATGTAAATATGCATTCATCTTCTTTATGTTAAATGTTAGGCTGGCTTAATTTCTGGTCAAACTGATGTGGTATTGCTCAACTAAACTGATGGGATCACACATTTAATGTGTTGTCTACCCTTGTTTTAGTCTGATTGGTACAAAAGTCTATCTTTCTTTTTTCTTCCCATAATATTTCCATATTTTTATTTTATCATGGAAAAAAATTGAGTGCGACTTTTGTTTTTTTTTAAAAAATAAATAAATTAAGAAAGGTTTAAGTCTCTCTCCTTAATCTTACAAATAAAGAAAAACCCTCTCTTTATACCCCATGAGTCGAACCCTTGACCTCAAAGTAAGGGTGGAGGTTGCCTACCATTGGGCCACCCTTATTTTAACCGGAAAAGAAAATTTAGGGCATGTAGCAATCGAATTACATGGAAATTGACTCCTTTAAAATTTTGTTGTGTCCAAGAATATATGCATTTGTTCTCCAGATTTGTGTTTAAAAGAAACTGTAGGACTAGACAGAGACAACTTTACCTATCTTATGCTTTCCTCCTTTGTGCGAAACCAATCAATGTCCCTGTTACGCGACAAACCAAAGCAAATAATCCTTTGGGGATGCAAAATCAATAAAATTTTAAATTATTAACTAAAGATCTAACAAACATACCATGTGATTAATTCTAATCTTTCTTATTCTATCAATTCTAGATCATGTTTCTATGAGATATGATTCGCAAAAGTCAATTCTTGATTTGCATAGGGTTGGTTTATCATTGCAACCAAAAAACCTTTGGGCCGAAGAAAAAAAAATATAAAAAATATTGGATAAATCTTGTGAGGATAGCGTGGTAATAACAGATTGAGCGATAATACTTAAATATTGAAATCAAAGGTTTAGATCATTTCAGTGGCTCGTTTGTTAGTCATTGCATCAAAAATTCAACAAGTAATATTAAATACGTTATTCTACATCATTGTTAAAATTGCTTACAAGAGAAATAGACCGCTCTATTTTAGTTATATAACTGAATTTCACTTGTTTTTATCTTTTAGTCGTAGCTTAAGTGGTTGGGTTATTGGAAGCAAATTTTTGTTTCAATATTGAATGACTGAAATTTGTCACTGGTCTAAGTCCAGCTAAATTTTGGTCACGTCAATGAAGATAATTTATTAAACTTGCACTACTAGCTTTTGAAGTATCTTAAAGTTTTGCACTTTTTTGGTGGACAAGTACTAATGGAACAAATTTTGTTTAAGGTACCAAGTAGGCCTTCTAAAGCAAAAATTAGTGTTGTTTTGTTTCTTAGGAAAGTAGCTATTCTCAATTTAATCAACTAGTCATTATTGCAAGAAATGTCACCCAAAAATTTAGTTGAAATTTAGAAAGAAAAATAAAATACTATAAACATCATTTTAAATTGATAAAAGTAATTATATTCTAATAATAGACTTACCTTTTTAAAGAAAAAGAATCTTGTACATCAAACAAGCAAACCATGTGGGTAATCATAACTTAATTATTTATTTATATACACTCTCTCCGTTCAAGTAAATAAAAATAATGACACTTTAATTTTCATACATATTAAAAAATGAATTATAATTTAATCAATGGATTTCAATTTGTTTTGTTATTGTTAAAAATTAATATATTAATTATATTTTAATAAAAATATTAATTAAAATATCCTAAAAGAAAGTAAAATTATTAATTTCAGATGAACAAGGTTTATTATCTACAACCAAACACCACCAAAGTACACTGAGCACCTAAAAAAGTTATTCTCTTTTAGGCAAAAGTGACATTAGGCCAAACCCAAAACTAAACTCATTTGATTCCCAAACATCATCTGCACCACACTAAAAAAGGGTTATCTCACAAAGTAACCTTAACTTTGTACTCTCTCTTAATTTCTCTCTCTAAATCCCAAAACACATCTTTTCTCCCCCACAATCTCACCTTCATTTTATGCGCGTGAGAACACGCAACAGTTTGCAAATCATAAAGAGTTCTGCTTGTTCGAATCACATCAATATAACTCAAAAACAATAATAATCCTAATATGTGCATGAGTTGAAAGTCCATTAATTTGGCATAACAATTTAGTTTTTATGAAATCTCTTACTTTATGCCCAGTTTGACAGAGTGATAATTAAAAAAAAAAGAAGAAAAAAATAATAATTAATTTTTGTGATAAATTAAAAAATCAGTTAAATGATAGAGTGAGATATTTCTTTATTTTTTACTTTTTTCATAATTTTTTTTTGAGTGGTAGTGAATTTCTTATTTTTCTAACAAAAATAAAGAAAGATGGACGAATACTCGTAAAAATGAGTATGAAATCGATTACATTTCACCACATGATTCAACTAAATTTTTAAATTTTGACACAAATTAAATTAGTTATTTTTCCTGTCATTTTCGTCTTGATATCAAAGGGAGCCTAAATCTCTGGCATATTTTTATTTTCATTTTCTTTAAAAGGGAAGATCTTAATATTTTTCTTTTATTACAATAATGACAAAAATCACCAAACTTCTGCTGACTGCTTAAACATGCATACCATTTTGTTTAACTCGTTTAATTGCTCGATATTGGTTGTTGTATGTATTTAACGAGTTACTCGAGTTGCATCATGATAAATAAACACTTTGTGCAAGAGAAAGATTAGTTACGATTGTGTATTTTATGACCTTTGTGGTCAGGGACAATATTAATATTTCAAGTAGGGATTAATTTCACTCTAATGTAGTGTAAGAATAGAAGTGAAAATTTTGAAAATGACAGTAAAACATGTCATAAAATGAAACAAAACAAAGTTGGCATAAATTTGACACAAGAATTCGTGTTGTATTAGTGTTCAAAGTTTGGGTTGGAATTGATACAAAATTAAAATTATGCCATGTTAATCGTGCCTGGTTGTATCAATCGTGTTTTGTCGTGTCTAAATAAGAGAAAAAAAATTCATTTCTACTCGTGTTAAGATGTGTCTATTAGGATAAAATAATTGTAATCGAGTAGTGTTGTGCTTACGTTTGTCTTGTTTGTGTACAGCTAAAAATAACACGACCTTGTGTTGTGTTCGTATCATTGTTTTTCTTGTCATGTCGTGTCGTGTCGGACAAAATGACAAAAAAACACAAATTGTGACTCTTATGTGAGAACACCTCTTGCAAGGAGAAAAAAAAAGGTACTTTGGGTATATTCCAATTCAATTCCAAGCTAAATTAGCACCCAAAAACAAAAAAACAAAAAAAACTTTCATCAGTGCAATGGAAATAGTTACATTTTCGCATACAAATTACCCAAAACTTATAATTATAATTTTTCTTCAAGTAATAATGAGTAGTTAAAAAAAATAGTAATTGCGGTAGGAAAAAAATAGTAATTGCATTTTGTCATTTCTTCAAATATTAGCATTAGAAATATAAATTTCTCCACTTATCCATTAAATACTATTTAACTAAAGTGTGTTTAGTTCTACTTTTGAATGTTTAATGTGAAAATTTTAAGTATTTAGAGGTACAGTGTGTTATTTGACTTCTTAAATCATTAAAAATTTAACGTTTATTTTTTATAATAATTAAGCATTCAATATTAAGAATTATCAGACAAGTTGAATGTTTAATGTAAAATTTAAATCATTATTTTTAACACACACTTAATATTCATATGCCCATTCAAAATAAAAAAAAAATAGAGAATATTTTCAAAACTTAGATTTAACATTCAACACTCTAGCATTCAGTATTTCATCAAAAAAAAAAAAACAATAAAAGGTGAAAAAAAAAAAAAAAGAAACCGCACCCTAAAATCTATTTTAAATTGTGAATTTGCAAATGGTTACCAAGATATCACGCGCTTGGTGGTAGTTACACATAAGTGCAAATGAAATGCCTAATCACAAAAATGTAGCTACAAAATAATATTTCATTCGTTTTAAATTAATATTTTACTTAAATTCTTATGGAAAATATTAAATTTTGATCAATGGTATATACATCAAAAAAATGGGCATTATTTGTTTTTCACTATTCGATATTAGATAGAGGACTTTTAATGTTAAGAGATAACATTAATTTTGTTTCTTACCTTTTAATTGACGAATATAATTAAAATTTACCATTTACTAAGAAGCAAACTGATGTTCAATAATTTTAATTAATTTTATTACAATATTATCCTTATCTTTATGTTCATGATATAAATATACAAAGTACTAATAATGGTTAGACAAATTGAATGTAATAAAATATATTTAATGTTGAGAACAAATAAATTAAAAAATATATATTATTTTTGAGATATATTTATATAAGAAAACACAATTTTCAAATCTCTTATAAAACATTAATTATAGTTTACTTATTTTTTGTTAAAGATAGTGTTCTATAATATAATTGGGTATTGGTAAAATGTATCCTAAGTTGAGCATCTTTAATCACAGTGTAAAAATTGTTGTCTAAATTTTCCGTGTCAAGCTATTTTTACACAAATCTTTTAGTCTAAAAAAAAAAGCTCCAATAGTACTTTCGTAAACTTTTGTATTAAATTTGAATGAACCAATAAAATATCAACGAATATATGATGTCATTTTGTACAATTTTTATTACTATTTTTTGAATTTATGTGTACATAATCTTATAATGACAATATATCTTGATTTATTTGTTTTGATGAATATATTTCATATATATATATATATATATATTTTATATTAAAATTTATTACATTTTAAATTTAAAAAAATTGGGGAGAGAAAAAGCTTACATGGTAGTAGAAACTTTGAGTGTATTTTACACAAAAGCCAAATTTAAAAGATTGTTGGAAACCGAAACTTCTACAAGTGTAAACTATGTACAAAACCACAATATACATTATTATTGGAGATGTTCTGAGAACCTTAATATAAAAAGAAAACAACACAACACTATTTTCATTTTTTAACATGCGGCATCTCCAATACAATTATAAATTTAAGAAAAATAAATTGCCATATGTAATATATACAATAATGAGTTCAAAAAATCATTTCTAATGTAAACATGGATAATAACTATGAAAATGATGTGACAAAAAAAGGAAAAGACATTGTGGTAATGACCATACACAACTAGAGGGTCTCATAGATAATGTGTATGTGCCACATCAACATTTTTATTTTATATTTTATTTTTTGATATTTTTAATAAAATTTATATTCTTAAAAAGCTATTCGCCAACATTTATCAAACAAGATTCATATTATTTATATTTTTTCATTAAAAAGTTGATGAATAATGTTAGGGCTGGCTCTGGGGCAGGGCAAGCAGGACGACCGCCCAGAACCTAAAAATGAGAAGGGGCACCAAATTTTTTGAATATGTATATGTATATATAATATAATAAGTATTTGTTAAAAAAAATATTAAATAAGTAAAATATCTTTCCAAAAATCTTTATTTAATAAGGTAACTTTCCAATAAAATGATGCAAATTTTCAAAGTCGGTCTCTTTGTTTTTGCCTATTTTTCATTGACCAAAATTAAGAAAAACAGAGTTATGCATATCCTTTTATTATTCTTCAATCTTCAACTCTTCCTTTTGCAATTGACTATTGCCCTCTTGACGACATTTTGGACCATCTAGAAATTTTTTGGAAGATGAAAATGCACACGAAGGTTGAAGATGAAGCATGTAGGTGCTTGAATTATCGTTGTATTGATTTTGAAGAAATATAAACCTGTACATTTTGAAATGAAGCTTGTAAGCACTTTGATGTTTTAATTGTAATGTGTTTTTGGTAGAATATAAAAATTAATTAATTTTTTTAATATAAGAAAATTAATATATTTATTTAAAAAGGGCATCATTTTAAAATTTCGCCAGGGCCTAAAATTGGCCGGGACCAGCTCTGAATAATGTAAATAACAATTTTATTTACAATACTATTGGAGATGATTTTTTTTGAACTTGAATATGAATAAAAAATTTAGTCTTATGTAGAAATTTTAGATATACTTACATGTAAATGTTTTTTTTTTTTCGTAAATCTAATTATATATTAACATTGGAGATGAACGTTACCCTATTATTAAAATTTCATATTAAATTTATTATCTATGAAATCTATTGTAGTCCATAAATAATCTGAGATAAATTATGTGTTTGAAATTACTTTTAGAAATGAGAGTAGTTAATAAAGATCTTTGTAACTCACACTCTCAGAGCTGAAAGACCCCCAAATCCCGGAAAAATTAAACAAATCTCATAAAAATCATAAGAAAGATAAAAAGGCATCATCACTACCAACAACAAAAAAACAAGATCCGCCTCGAACACCCCTCCACTACCATCACCCCCACCCCGCCCCACCCCCTCCAGAATTTCATCTCTCTGCTCTCATCCATTTTTCCAGAGAGAGAAACTGTTGTTATGCAAAATCCCATCTCTCTAATTCCATCCTTCAATTTTCCCTTATTTTGTTCACTCACCTATGTGTAGTATTTGCTTGTATCTTTTCTTCTTGTGTTCAATTTCCAATTGACATATAAATCCTACAAATCTTTCACTTCTAATTCCAACCCAGAAGATAATTCATCCAAGGCCTCAATTGGGTCTCAATTTGATTAAGGTAAAATTTACTAAAAATGAGGGAAGATGAATCCAATTGGTTTGCAAAGTGGGAAGAGGAACTCCCTTCCCCAGAAGAGCTCATGCCCATATCCCAAACCCTAATCACCCCTGATCTAGCCATGGCTTTCGATATCCGAAACCCTAATAATAGTCCTCAGCCTCAACAACCACGTCCACAACTACCCTTGAATCCAATTCCAGCACAATCCTCTCAACCCAGTTCAGGCGAATTCGATTCAAGCGAACTAGGTACTGGGGCCACAGGGGGGGACGAGCCAGCCCGGACTCTGAAAAGGCCCAGGCTAGTGTGGACCCCACAGCTCCACAAGAGGTTTGTGGACGCTGTGGCCCACTTGGGGATCAAGAATGCAGTCCCCAAGACGATAATGCAATTAATGAGTGTTGATGGTTTGACCAGGGAAAATGTTGCTAGTCATTTGCAGAAGTATAGGCTTTACCTAAAGCGTATGCAGGGGATCTCTAGTGGTGGTGGCGGCGGCGGGGGCGGTGGTGGCGACCCGGCTACTGACCACTTGTTCGCTAGTTCCCCGGTGCCGGCCCATTTCTTGCACTCTGGCCGGCCTAATTCAGAACATTTCATGCCTTTTGTACCTCCGGCTGCGCTGCACCACCACCAGATGGCAGTGCAGCCGCAGTATCGCCACATGGGGCATTTTGGGTCGCCCCCGAATGGGCAGTTTGAGGTTCCTTTTATGGCGAGGGGGCCACAGCCGGTTCATCGAATGGGGACACCAGTGCATAATACAATTCCATCTTATGTGGAGGATTTGGAATCTGCAACAGCAGCAGCTAATAATGGGAGGAAAGTTCTCACTCTATTTCCAACTGGGGATGATTGATGATTGAGAAATTTGGGTAATTATTTGCTTCTTTTTTTTTCTTTTTCTTTTGGCTCTCTTTTGCATCTTTATTGTCAATTCAGCTTGTGGGGTCTTTGTGACGTTTGTGTCTTTGGGTAGTTATATTTGTAGTTTGATGTAGTGTTCCTCTTGTTATTTTTGTTATTGGTATTGCATAATGATGAAGTTTGCAAATTTCCTCTTTAGATGCTGATGTCGTGTCTTGGTTGTGATTGTTTAAGGTGATAAACAATCTTTGGTTAGTGTAAATTCTAGCGTGCTTCAATTTAGTGAAGTTCTACGCTTGTAATTAAGATGGTAAGACAATCTTTGATCTGAAAATTTACTGCTATGTTTCTTAGTAATTTTCATTAACCTGCTGTTTAGGTATTGAGTAATCATGTTCTTTAGTTTAATGTGAT
The DNA here is from genome assembly GCA_021464415.1 of Lonicera japonica. Taxonomy (NCBI): domain Eukaryota; kingdom Viridiplantae; phylum Streptophyta; class Magnoliopsida; order Dipsacales; family Caprifoliaceae; genus Lonicera; species Lonicera japonica. The sequence continues at coordinate 97,549,878 of CM038463.1, read as the reverse complement.
GCAGAGATGGGTTGTACTTCTAATTGTGTAAGTGTCTAGTTTATAGTCTTTTTTTGCCTAATATTGTGTACAGATGGGTTGTGCTTTTGTATTGTATGGTTTATAAAGGGCTGATAACCCATGAAAATTGAGGGAACCTCTAGAAAGATCAAAATAATTCTTATGTTTTTAGGAACCCGATTATACCTTAATGCCACCATTAGAATTGTTGATATGGTACCTTCATTTCAGGAAATTGCTTACTCATTTAGTACCGTGTTGTAGTTGCCAAATTGAGTAAAATTTTAATTGATGTATTATATCTTTCATTGAGTTTCATAATGTCTAAGTTAAGATCTTAACTACTAACGCCGAATTCAAGATCTATCTTGTTTTTCCTTATCTAAAAATTGAAAAATTCTAAAGCAAGAGGTAGAAAAGGATATGTTTTGATGGCAAGTTATGCTAGTTATTGGTGATTAAGGTGTCTTTCATGAGATTCCTGTTTTTAAACCTAAAATGGCATTCCAGTAATTTCCTTTCTTGTTGAGAAAATGCACTCTCCGCATTTTTAAGTACTCATGTGATAATTTAATTTTTATGCTAATCGTTTCTTATGGGCTTAACAATAGAGGCAAAGTTGATACTTTTCTTTGTTGAAAAGGGATAATTCAAGTTTCTTTGCTTGATCCATGTACCAACATTGCTTTTATTAATTTTATGCCCATTTTCTATTTTTGGTTATTATCCAATCTTTTGAAAACAGTGGAAATGCATCTCTAGTAGGTAACTGTTGGTATTGCATTAATCACCAATAACTAGCATAGTTGTTGAACATCTTTTTCCGTGGATGAACTTATGAAGGACAATATGTTGTCATCATATATCTGTCGAGCTATATGATGATTGATGTCCTATTTTAATTATATAAACCCGACTATTAATCCCCTTGAACTTTTCAGTCTCTGAATGTTGCTAAAGCAAGACCGAGATTTTACGTTTTAACTGAAAGTTGAAGACTGCGTCTTGTTCCGATTTTCTTTTCAATTGTTTTCAAATCTAAATGCTTATGATGTTTGGTAAGTTTGCTGAAAGTTAGTAATGTAGTGTTACTTTGAATCCTTTTGCTTCTTCTTCAATAAATACTCAAGTATGCGTCACGATTCATGGCCTTTTAGTTTGAGGATTACCATTTCATTGACCTAAAACTCTGTTTTGTTTACGTTTGGCATTCTTCCCATCCGGGTCACAATTTCCCTTTTCATTATTGTGTGTTTCTTTGACCATAACCATTTCATTATTTTGCAGCTCCTTTTCACACCTCTGTTCAACGTTAGTTAAGTAGAAAATGTAATTTGATGTTGGTAAATTGAGACGAATATATAGAAGTTTGGCTTTACAAGCTCAAAACTTTACTATATAGTTAACATGTATATATATATATGTATGTATTCTAGCTGATTTGCCCATAGTTTGATTATGGTGTACCTAGTGTGGCTCCACGTGGTACACGCATCTCTTCTTGCTCATTAGAACTATGGGCGGATCAACTACGTTACGATTTTTGAATGAGCAAGAAGAGATGCATGTCCAATTTTTCTGATACTAATTAAAACTCAGCCATTGGCTCCGGTGTACTGTGTGGAGTTGCACTAGGTACACCACATATGTGACCTTCATAGCAGTTAGCAAAATTTCACAGGGAGCTTCACTTCTTTGGTAAATGCACCCAATTCATTGCTTTCAATATACAAGTAATGCATAACTAAATGTTATAGAGTAATACTGGAGGCGCCACCTAGACAAGATTAAGATTTAAAAATTTTGGCTCAGATGACAACGTTGTTGGTTTGTTAATAGGTGAGGTTCACATTTTTATTATTTTATTTTACTAATTAATGTACTAGTGTTAAATTATTTAAATCACTTTTTAAATTTTTGAGTCTCTCTAGAAATATTAAAATTATATATTTGTAAAATGAAGTTGACATTATCTATGTAGATTTATTTTATGTTCCAAGTAAACTATATCATGATTCATGAGGAATGATCATAGATGTGTACACCCATAATAATAATAATAATGTATGACATTATGAAGCTGGCATTTTAGTGTTTGTTTTTCATTTTTTAAATAATAGAAAAACCCATCCAAACCCATGTGATTTGCATACTTTACTGTTCTGATTTTTAGTGCAAACATGAGCAAGTCAACTTCAAGATCTACCAGATGATTGGAGATATGATTCACTAATAAAACAAAAGCAGAAATAATAAAGGAGGGAAAAAGAAAAAATAAAAGTTCCGTGGTATAATGTTTGCCAATTGCCAGTCAAAAGGAGTTAAGGATTTAATTCCTGTTATTGTTATTAAAAAAAAAAAAGAAAAGGTGAACACTTTCCCTGTTCTGTTGTATGAATGATTGTATTCAGGTTAAGTGAAACATTAAACACATAAATTGATAGTTTAGAAATAACCTACTCGCTCTTTCTTTTTTTGGTTAAATGACGTGATTATAATAAATACTGCGAGATGATATTTTCAAGGCACTGCATCTTAAAAAAAAAAAAATATATAAACAGAATTTTTTTAAATTTTTATCTCACCTACAGGATATTTCTCTCTCCCCCCCCCCCCCCCCCCCAACCCTCTTTACCCTTTTATTGTGGTAGTACTGCACCCTATAGGAATGGTACCTTCATGGGGACCTTGCATAAACTTAAAATGGATAACTTCGTCAGTATACCCCATGAACATCCCACCCATTACTCTCCATTCATTGCTTTCAATTATTTGCGCCATATATCTGCATGTAAATATTATTATACGCTTTCCTCATCATTTATCAAAGTAGGAAGACAATATGTAAAGTTGGCATAGTGACTTGTTTATTACTAAATTTTTGTGAAAGTTTAGATTTGTCAATGAAAATTAGTTTCACATTTAATGTAGTGCGGAGACATCTTGTGAGAAACAAAAAAAATAAAAAAATTAAAGTACTAAGAGCATTTTCAAGAAGAGTATCAAATTTTTTCTTCAAAATTATAATGTGAACAGATGTGGTAATTTGAAGTGTGATATTTGCTCGTACAAAATTTTGACTCCAAAAGACTTTTCAAACTTAAATATTTTATTATTCTAATTTAAAAAGTTGGTAAAACTTTATAGATATAATTTAATATGGATGGGAAATGTTCCTTATATGTATAACACGCATGAAATATGATATAATGAAGTTAGGTTTCAATGTTTAGTTTATTTAAATTTTTAATAATATAATCAACCATCCATCCCTTATGATTTCCATTTTCTAGTATCATATAACTTCAACCACTAGCAACTCAAGGTAGTGGCATAGCCAGAAATTGCCGGCCGGACGTGCACAATTTTCGTTTGGAGGAGGAACTTGTTCCTATTTTGCTATAATACTTCTTCATTCTAAAATCAACCATATAAATTCAATATTTATTAAATTAATAACCAATTGCATATCATAACATCCATATTATTACTATTCGTGTAATAGCCGTTATGTTAATAACCAATTGCATATCATAACATCCAATTGTCTTATGGCTATTATGTTTTTTTATACATATACGAACAAATATAAAATTTGATTAAAGAGAAAAATTCAAACATAATTTGTTCATATATATATATATACGAATAGGGGAGAAGAGAACGGAAAAAGAAAGGGGGAGGGTCTCGGGTTCTCTCTCCTCATTTAAATGTATTTCAATTCTCCAAATGCCCCTTCACTTTTATTTCTTACAATTATATACCCTCCATAGTGTGGCTACTCCCATGACTCAAGGGCATGTAATTTTTTTATTTTTTTTATTTGATGAAAATAAAATGTTTTGTGGTTACTCAGGTGACCTAAAATTAAAAAAAAATAGTTTTTATTTCTTTGATTCGTGGCATAAAGTGGGTGTTGTATATATACAATTTCTTTCTGGATTTCTTGTTTTTCCATTTTCACCAGTAGAATTAATTACTATTTTTCTAACAATGACTTGGGTGCCATGAAGATGGAGTAACAGTAAGTGAAAAATTAACTGCTTTACTTTTTAATATGCTAATAGATTGTGTCAAAATGTGAAAAATAATATAAAAATAACATAAATTTTTATTTACAACACTGATTAAATACACTGTTTAACGTTTTAATTGATTGTTTTAAGTACTAGTGTCATACCATTTTTAGATTCTACTAAAATATTATATGCTAATTTTATAACATAATATATATATATATATACGCGCAACCATTTATTGGATAATTTGTTTTGGAGAAGCAAAAAGTATTTCAACCATTATAATATTTTTCTTTATTTTAAAGACCAAAGACCAAAGAATATGAATATAGCTTAAATTTAGTTTTAGGGTCAAGCCCTTTTCCATGAAGTGACAACTATCAGTTAGAAACAAAAACTAAAGTCGAATCTTTATCAAAGCCAAACTAAAGTCCAACTTTCATAAGATTCTTTCTAGATAATGGAATTTGTCCATATTTGCCCTGTTAATTAGTACTAAAATGACAGGAAGAAGATTTTTTTTTTTTTTTTTTTTTTTAGGATAACAATGGAGTTGGAGGCTATTTCTAAGGTTACTTTTAAGCCTCATTTAATTTACGGATTTTAATACTCAAAATTTTTATTTTTTTTTTTATTTGACAAGCAAAAATTCTGAAAATACTTTCCCGAGAAAGGGAAAAGTAAGGGGTAAAACCATTCCTCTCAAAATATATAGGATCGATTTTTTCATGTAATTTTCAAGCATTTATTACAAAAAATTTGGACAATAATAACATTACCTAAATACTTTTTACACTTTACTAAACACAAGAAAAGAAACTTGACAGAAAATTTAGTTTCCCACCTCCATGGAAAAGATAAGAGAATTGATTTCCCTTCCGCGAATCAAACAAAACCTTATTGTAAAGTTTACCGAATACACGAAGGTTTATTTACAATTTGTTTTAATTATAATGATAAATTTTTAAAGTTGTATAATACTTTTGGTTTTGTTTTGGGACATTTGTATTTAGGTACTTGAAGTTTTATAATAATGATATTTTGGTATCCTAAGTTTTACATATTACTATCTTGGTACCTATTTTTAATTTAATACGTATTTTGATACTCATTTTTGATGTTTTCGTTAATGACTATGAAATACTCTTGTAAAATGACAAAAATGCCCTTTTGACCATTAGAATATATTATTCTTCTTCCTTGTAGCACTAAAAGATCTATTGAATCTTGTAACACTAAAAACTTCATTAAATTGAAACTTAAAAGACAAATGCTATTGAAGTTTATACTCTATTACTTAAATTTAAAATCAAGATAATTATTTCCACCACAATCTTTACATACTTCCCATCTTCTACAATTATTTTCTTTTTTCTTTTCAATTAATAAATGAATGATTTCACATTCATTTTCTTCAATTAACAAATTCTTTGATTATTTACAACAGGATACTGTGGGTTTCATCAAAATTTGCACATGTTCTCTTATATTAACTTTAAGCACATGCAAGCAACCAACTAATCTTCAATGCTCAGACAAAAAGCAAGGGAAATATATGGGTATCCTTCAAGACCAACAAATGTGCATATACCCTATTTGTTAAAATGCCTTTGATAATATTCATATTTGTTTTATGTGAGCTCCAAATAGGTCATATAGACAGGAAAAAAAATTCCACAACTACTCGCCGGAAAAGGATGATGATGGTGATTTAGGATTTAATTACTTGATGATGATGAGCGTTATATCCATAAAAACAGGTAACTAAGATTCGGCTGATACTCGCCGAAATCTGACTTCAAATCCACCACCGTCGTCGGGCAAAGGAGAAGAAGCGATTACTTATTCTTCAAAACTCTTCATGAATGAGTCGAGTTCTTGACTCGTACAAATTTCCGACTCATCTCAAATGCCATCTCTAATTCTTTTCACTTTCGGCTAGCCAAGCTACCATTCAATTGATTCATCACGGTGGCCATGGAACTCGTTTTTTTTATTTTTTTGGGTGTGTGTGTGTGTGGTGGGGGATGAACATGAATATGAGGGGGGTGGGTGGTGATGCAATTGATTAATAATGATGAAAAAAAAGAAGTGGTGGGGCAGGTGATAGAGAGAAGGAAGAAGATCGGGGATATTTGGGATAAAAGGATATTTTTGGTATAATACATTAATTTTTATCTTTGACTTAACAAATTAAATTGGTCAACCAATGAAATTATTAGAAATAAGTATCAAAATATCTATTAAATTAAAAATGGGTACTAAGATACCAATATATAATACTTTGGGTATCAAAATACCATTATGATAAAATTTCGGGTACCTAAGTACAAATGTCCCTTTTGTTTTTGTCAAAGAAAAATGGGTTAAACGGCTTCTAGCATAAGTTAAATTTTTTTTTAAAAAAAGATGTTTTACTCTTTCATAATATATTACTTTTTCTATGATATATCAAGAAATTGGTATAATTTATCATGTTAATTTATAATTTAGAAAGCATATATACTACTAATTTTTTAATGATTTTTTAAGTGTTAGAAAAGAATTGGAGAATATTAAGAAAACTAGAGAAATTAAAGCAAGTGAAGACCCATAAAATGGGTTAATATTTCTGAACTCATAACTTTAAATAAAGCGATTCTTGATGCTAATTTAAAGAGAATTTCGAGATTTAAAACTTTGCAACTTAGCATTTTTTTCAAATTCATCAATCTTCAGATCCGAAATTACAATACAAGATTCAATCGTTTAAAAAGACGAAAATTTATTATATTTAATTATAAACTCATTTATATATTTGTTATTAATATTAATTAAACTCATGCCAATTAAATATTTTAAGCCCATTCAGCCAAGCCTAGTTTGCAATACAAAAGTGAGGCCCAGGCCTATTAAATCAATTGAATCCCTAAAGCCGCTTTGCTCCAACAAGTATTATAAAAAGGAGCTGCCAAGGATCAATTATGGTGGGGAGTGCTGCCGAGCACTATTTCATCTTCTTCTCTTTAACTCTATTTTTTTTTTTCTACTTTGAAAACTTTGAAGCTGATTATTTAATTTATTTAATGTCAAATAAGTTTATTTTAATATTTTTTATTTATTTAATTTTATTTATGACAGCGTCAATTTGTACTAAAGTTATGAAAAGTATATTTAATTAATTTCATTGCACATATTCATACTAATTAACTATAGCAATTTAATACTTTAATGTTAAATATAATTTTTTTTATTGAATGCCTATTTTAAGTGATAATAACAAAGTTGGATTCTCATTATTTTTTGTTAGATTCACCTTATAATTTGTTGAAAGCGGATATATGATGTGTTTTGACGGATATAATGAGTGTTTTGACATTGTACATAAGTTTGAATGTGGAAGAATTACAATTGAATTTTATTAATTAATTGAACTTTATTGATTTTATTTTTCACATCAAATAGAGTCGAAATACCAAATTACTGCGAGATAAAAGTAGAGTTTTCGCGCATAAATATTTACAAAGATAATATTAAATATATGACTCCAAAACACTAGTAAATTAATTCATCAATTTTATTATCTTGGTTAATATTAGTTAATCTAGTTTTATTACTTTAGTTTTTGTTTCATTTAACTTGTTTTATTTTATTTGTTTGACTCCAATAAACTTTTTAGCTACATTAGGAATTTAGTGAAAAATTAATAAGATAATTGTTGGTCGGAAATCAACTCTAAGGGGGGGTGAATAGGGTTTATGTAACTTAATGCGAAATTTGAAAGTTTTCTAAAAATGTTTAAGAAAAATAATTTAACTAAGCAAGTGTATCAAGGAAATAGCAATCCAACCAAGCAATCTTAATCACAAGCAATAATATAACAATAAAATAAATAGCTTGAGTTAGAAAGATTAAACCGATTGAAGCTCAAGACATTTTGTTCACGCGGTTCGGTTTCTTAAACCATACGATCGCGCTCGGATAGTTCTCCAAGAATTTTCACTAAAAATCGTTTTTCTTTTGGGTGAAAATCAAAACCGCTAGAAGTGTATTATTCTCACACATTCTTACAAGTATTGATTCACTCACAATACTCACACAAGAAATCACTCTTGTTAACTTGTGAGATTTACCTCTCACAATTACTAAACAAAAATTTACCTTCTTGTTTTCCTATAAGATTTACCTCTCACAATTGAATATAAATTATTTGGTGATTCACACCAATAAATAACAACTCTCAAGTGTTTGATAAATACAATTAAAGCTCACACTAGAGTTATCTTGATTGATCAAATAGATATAGCTCAAAGATGAATAATTATGATCAATACTAAAGCTTCAATCTTTGAATAATGAAGATAGATGAAATATGAGTTTTTATATATATTTAAACTTGCCAAAATTTGTCTTAGATAGTATATATATAGTCCCAAAAGTGATATAACCGTTTTAGAGATTTGGTAGAGATTTAGTACCAAAAATGGTAAAAATTTAAAAATCTAACGACTATATTCTGAAGCATCAGTCGACTGAGTAAAACTCATCAGTCAACTGATGGACCCTTAGTCGAATGAGCAAAGTTGCCTAGTCGACTGATGGCTCTGTCTATTAGGCCAAAAATCCAATTTTTGGACTTTTGCATAAAAGCTCTAAAATAAATTCTAATGCTTTGGGGACCTTAAAAATATGTTCCTAAGACACCTAATTTCGAGAAAACTCAAAATTTGATCGATTGAAATTAATATGAATTTATTTCAAAACCGATTTTTGCAAGAATGATATTTTCAAATAAATTCAATTGCAAGCTTGTTTGATTCAATCTTTAAATGATACATGATCATGTTTGAGCTATAAAAATGATCAATTAAGAAACTTTACATAAATGCTAAGTATTCACTCAATTGTCGAATAATCTAGTCTTTGAATGCTTCAATTTGTTTCTTTAATTTAATCTCCACTTGAAACTTTTGCCTTGAAGCTTTTGCATAGCACTTTGATCTTTGTTCTCCATAGATTTGCATTGATGAAATTGATTTCATTGGCTTGTCCAATGCAATGTTGACTTGATCATATATGGATTGAATGATCATTTTTACGTGGCATACTTTCTTCGTAAAATCTATGCTTTTCTTGAATTCATAAGATAATGAACTATAAACTTAATTCAATAAATATGTTAAATTATACATAATTAAGTTGTTGCTATTATCAAAATAAAATTAAGACCTACAAGGTCAACAATAATTATAAAACATATTGCTTGAGTCGTTGTGGGTTCGACCTCGCACTTGGTTTAGCTATATTATATATTGATTTGTGTACTTGCGAGTAATTAAAATTTATCACAACAAGTTTTTAGCGCTGTTGCCAGGAATTCTAATTTAATCTTCTTAATTTAGTAATTAAATTTCCTTCTATTAGTTTTATTCTAAAAAAACCAGATTATTCAGATTATTTATATATATATATATATATATATTAAAAAAAAGTTAATTAATTGATTTTTAGGGTAATTAAAAGATCTGAACAAAACACTATATACATAGTGGTGCAAGTTATTTCACATAAACCAATTTGTTTTATAATTATAAGAATACTTTTCAATGATACATTCCCCCCTTTTTTTTGGTACGTTGAAAAATAAACAAAAAAACTACGCAAGAGCTACATCAACAATGTTGGCTAGTGAAAGGTTGTTCATAGTCGGAAGAGGCTTTTTTAAAAATCACAAAATTTGCCTCTTGGTTAATTACCATCTTTGCCAAAAAAAATCAACAATGATTGCCTTTAAAAAACGTGCGCTAATTATTTCTATTACGGCAACACTCCTCAATGATCGGAAACCAATGACAGTTCTTCTTCAACTCTTATTTCATAAGGTGGGTAGCAACAACCCTCTTTTAAAAGGTCAATTATATACTTACCAAACTTCTTAATTTCTTATCCTTTATAGGTGGTTGCTAGATCTCACAAACTCTTGCCGCCACTGGTCACCAGGGACCACTATGGAGCTCCAATGATATTTTTCCTTTTTTTTTGTGGTAGTCTTCGATGTATAGGGAATGGTGAGCGGAGGTGATTATATATGCTTTTTTTCTTTTTTTTGTCTCTAATGGACAAAAAGTGTTTTTACAAAGTTTTTATACTACGAAAGTCTTTGTTAAAGGTACAATATACATATGGACAGTTCGTATCAAGTCCGAAAAATATATTTTATCTTTGTCTAGACAATCTGGTAGAATGTGTTATTTTATTAATCAACAATCAAACAAAGTTTTTATGACAAATCTTGAACACTAAGGCTAGTCGGTGTCGACATCCATGTGTCCTGATTGATTTCCTCCTTATCCTTGTTACATGGAGGTCATAGGTTCAAACCACACGGACATTGTATCGAACTTTGTTGTCTTCACCAATTTTTTATTGAACTTTGTTGTATCTACCCTTATTGTGATAATTATAAAATTTTATATAAAAAAATGTATTATTAAATTATTGCTTGTATTTAGAAAAAGAAGAAGCAAGGTTGTTTGTTTTTAGGTGTAGCTTATATTTGACCCCAAGTTTGTTTATCATATATAATATATATATATACAATCATTAGGATTGTCCTCATTTTAATAAATAAATAAACAAAGATGGTTGATTTTAAGGAATAAAAAAATGAGATTTTAATGAGACTTGATAGCAATGGTTTATAAAATGTGTAAGTGGGTGTAGTGAAAAATTGGTATTCATATTTATTTTCAACCATTGAAATTTTAGAAGATTATCTCAATATCTCTACCACGTTTTAAGAACAAATTCATCTATTTACAAGTTGATCCTTGATCACTTGTACTGTCCCAAACATCTTATTGGGCCTTCTATCTCTACGCAACATTGCTCCGTCAAACAAAAGTTCTTGCTCCTATAGAACTATTTGTATGAACTAAATCTTCTTCATATAAATCCTACATGATTGAATTAGTCGGGGACGTGAGAGATGGAAGTTTACCTAAGACAATTATTTTTCTTCTTTAAAAGGAGAACGAGAGGTTGATATATGCAAATATGAGCGTAGTAGATGTACTTGTGTCTTAAACCAATTTAAGCCCTCCATTCTGTGCTAGTTACATTTCTTCAACCCAGCCAACAAGGGGGCTCAAGATTCAATAAAAGTTGGGGCCCAATACGAAATGGCCGAAGAACTTGTTTAAAACGAATTAATTTAAAAGAAAGATGAGAACCTTGGACTCACATATTTATCTTTATCTTTTGAGAAAAAAAAAAAAACATCTTTAAGTGAGGGGAGGCTCCCCCAATTTAGCATGATGATATACTACAAAACTTATAATTGGAGAGAGAGAAAAAAAAATCCTAGATGAGTTTTACTTCAAAAAAGTGAAATCTATCCTATGTTATTAAAATATGTAAAAACCTAAACAAGTTTTGTCCCACCCACTGTTATAATTATATTATATTAATTAAAAAATATATAAAAAGAAAAATATTATATTCAATCGAATCAAATATACTAAATTTATGAATACTAAACTCAAAGCGAAGTTTAACTTAAATGGTATTGACTCTTAACTCCACTTGAAAGACCACCCTATAGAATTTGTGATATATTCAAAAGAAGAGAATTTAGACTTCTCGGTCAAAATCATACACACACATATTAGACTTGATAATATATGTTTTGATTTTAAGTGTCAAATCTTCTGGCCAGAGCAATATTAATTAGTAAAAATGGATAATCTAAAACACATAGTTTAAAAATAAGTATAAATGTATATTAACTATTTATTATTTTATGTCTCCCTAATTTCAGTACAAATATATAATTTGAGTTATAATTTTTATTATATATTTTTGCAGTCCTTTAAAATTTTTCTATTGGCATTCCCTACTTGAGGGCTAGAATTATTATTAAATATTAAACACAAAGGATTAAAAAAAAAGAAAAAGGGAGCATATAGTAAAATTAAATTATAAAAATGATGATGAGGGTTGTTTGAGTGGGGCTGGGGATGGCGGACAGACCGAGGCGTAACGCAAGGGAAAGCGTTTACTACTCAAAGCAGAAACTGACGAGGAAGTTTCCAGATAACATCCCACTTCAATAGAATAGATAGAATATTTTTATATTTATCCTAACTGTATAAAGTCCCACAAAACCCTACTTTTTCTTTCATCCCCACGCGCTTTTTTTTTTTTTTCCTTTCTCTCTACCAAATTTCACTTCCTACAACATGTACTAAAGCATCACGTGTGTGTGTTTGTTTTCTTTGCATATATAAATTTTTATATGAGTATTATTTAATTTAAAATAAAAATTTAGATCAAAAAATTACATTTTTCAGTGGATAATTTTTTTTTCCAACGAACCAAAAATTATGAGTACAAATTATTTTTTTTAATAAAAATATGTTGAGACTACAAATCTCACAATAAGAAAAAGAATCATCACAAAATAATATATAAAATATAGGGACTACTTTATTCATTGCTAATTAATTTTAAGTTAGATGGTTTGAACTCTAATAAAATAATCATAACAAAGATTAAAGATTCATTAATTTGATGTTATTTCAGCCTCTTAAAAGTAGGGATCCTCTTGGCTTTTTATATAGTAATATACCGGAGATTAAAGGTGGAGCAGTTCAACCAAAACAAAAACCAAACCTACAATTAATTTAAAATTCTGTAAACCTAAATCAAACTTAAAAAATAATAGATTAATTCGGGTGAAATTTTCTCTTCTGAACAGTTCAAGAAAACATAGTTCAATAGCTATAGAGAACTGAGAGAATGAATTCATTTTGTAAACAACACCAAAACTCCGATATAATTTTTTTTTTAAACGAAAAGAAAAAATAATTACACCCATTTGATTATAAAACTAGAAAAATAAAATAATTTTTTTTTTTTTTATTTGACAAGCAAAAATTCTGAAAATACTTTCTCGAGAAAGGGAAAAGTAAGGGGTAAAACCATTCATCTCAAAACACATGTGATTGATTTTTTCATGTGATTTTCAAGCATTTATTACAAAAAAATTGAACAATAATAGCATTATCTAAATACTTTTCATGCTTTACCAAATACAAAAAAGGAAACTTGACAGAAAATTTAATTTCCCAACTCTATGGGAAAAATAAGAGAATCGATTTCCCTTCCTTAAATCAGACAAGGCCTTACTGTAAAGTTTACCGGATACATGAAGGTTTATTTACAATTTGTTTTAATTATACTGATAATTTTTTAAAGCTGTATAATACTTTTGGTTTTGTTTTGGGACATTTGTATTTAGGTACTTAAAGTTTTATAATAATGATATTTTGGTACCCTAAGTTTTACATATTACTATCTTGGTACCTATTTTTAATTTAATACATATTTTAATACCCATTTTTGATGTTTTTGTTAATTGACTATGAAATACTCTTGTAAAATGACAAAAATACCATTTTGATCATTAGAATATACTGATCTTCTTCCTTGTAACACTAAAAGCTCTATTGAATCTTGTAACTCTAAAAACTTTATTAAATTGAAACTTAAAACACAAATTCTATTGAAGTTTATACTCTATTACTTAAATTTAAAATCAAGATAATTATTTCCACCACAATCTTTACACACTTCCCATCTTCTACAATTACTTTCTTTTTTTCTTTTCAATTAATAAATGAATGATTTCACATTCATTTTCTTCAATTAACAAATTCTTTGATTATTTACAACAGGATACTGTGGGTTTCGTCAAAATTTGCACATGTTCTCTTATATTAACTTTAAGCACATGCAAGCAACCAACTTGTCTTCAATGCTCAGACAAAAAGCAAGGGAAATATATGGGTATCCTTCGAGACCAACAAATGTGCATATACCCTATTTGTTAAAATGCATTTGATAATATTCATATTTGTTTTATGTGAGCTCCAAATAGGTCATATAGACAGGAAAAAAAATTCCACAACTACTCGCCGGAAAAGGATGATGATGGTGATTTAGGATTTAATTACTTGATGATGATGAGCGTTATATCCATAAAAACAGGTAACTAAGATTCGGCTGACACTCGCCGAAATCTGACTTCAAATCCACCACCGTCGTCGGGCAAAGGAGAAGAAGCGATTACTTATTCTTCAAAACTCTTCATGAATGAGTCGAGTTCTTGACTCGTACAAATTTCCGACTCATCTCAAATGCCATCTCTAATTCTTTTCACTTTCGGCTAGCCAAGCTACCATTCAATTGATTCATCACGGTGGCCATGGAACTCGTTTTTTTTATTTTTTTGGGTGTGTGTGTGTGTGTGTGTGGTGGGGGGGGGGGGGGATGAACATGAATATGAGGGGGGTGGGTGGTGATGCAATTGATTAATAATGATGAAAAAAAAGAAGTGGTGGGGCAGGTGATAGAGAGAAGGAAGAAGATCGGGGATATTTGGGATAAAAGGATATTTTTGGTATAATACATTAATTTTTATCTTTGACTTAACAAATTAAATTGGTCAACCAATAAAATTATTAGAAATAAGTATCAAAATATCTATTAAATTAAAAATGGGTACTGAGATACCAATATATAATACTTTGGGTATCAAAATATCATTATAATAAAATTTCGGGTACCTAAGTACAAATGTCCCTTTTGTTTTTGTCAAAGAAAAATGGGTTAAACGGCTTCTAGCATAAGTTAAATTTTTTTTTAAAAAAAGATGTTTTACTCTTTCATAATATATTACTTTTTCTATGATATATCAAGAAATTGGTAAAATTTATCATGTTAATTTATAATTTAGAAAGTGTTATAAAAATATTGATATGTGGATGTTCATAACTAATATTGTAAGATACAATTTATCCCACATTAGAATTGTGGTATGCATGAGTGATTACCTAATAGTATATATATTGGATTTGTCCCACATTGATTAAGTAGAGAAGTAAGGAGGTTAGCTCTTAATATAAATAGAGCTAACCCCTACACATATTGGATATCAGTTGAGTAATAAGATTTCTCTTATTATCTTATTTCTTTCTCTCTCTATTATTTTAACACGTTATCAGCACGACTGCTCTACAGTCAATTGGAGGCCATTGCGAAAGCAGGCCACCATAGTTAAAAAATTTTCCTTCTTCTTGAAGGCCGGCTGGTCATGCGAAAGCATGTCACCATAGTTTCAAATTTATATTTGTTCTTCTTGGAGGCCAGTTCAATATCAAGCATCGTAATTTCTTCATACAGGTCAGATCTATAATTTTTATTTTTTTTCTTTCATAATATTATGATTCATGTTGTTTGTCCTTTTATTATTGTTATAAATATTGAATACTCTATTTTATAAATAATCTGGACCTGAAGTTTCATGATTTATACTTTTGGGACTTTAAATTTATAATCATTATTATCTTGGACCTGAAGTTCCACGATTTATATTTTTGGAACCTGAAGTTCCCTATTCATCATTATGGACCCGAAGATCCATAATTTATTTTTGGGACCTGAAGTTCCCTATTCATTATTATAAACCCGAAGATCCATAATTTATATTTGGGACCTGAAGTTCCCTATTCATTATTATGGACCCGAAGATCCATATTTTATTTTTGGGACCTGAAGTTTCCTATTTATTATTATGAACCGAAGATCCATAATTTATATTTGGGACCTGAAGTTCCCTATTCATTATTATGGACCCAAATATCCAAAAAATTATATTTGGGACCTGAAGTTCCCCATTCATTATTATAGACCCGAAGATCTATGATTTATATTTGAAGTCAAAGGCTTTTATTTTATTTAGAGATATGAAGTTCTCTAAATTAGGACATGAAGTTTCATAATAATTATTTTGGATCTAAAGTTCTGTAGTCATAAATTTGGACATGAAGCTCCATAGTCATAAATTTGGACCTGAAGTTCTAATAACAATATGCTTCAATAATCAAATCTGAAATGTTGATATAAGAGGACATTGAATTAAAGTCCCATAAATTTGGTAACCTAAATTTGGGCCTGAAGTCCCATATAACTGTTAAATTTTTATTTAATTAAAATTATATATAACTTTATAAATAAGTATGCTGTTGTTATATTATTTCCTATTTGAACTTAACAAATCTCTTATTCTACCCCTTCTCTATAATTGCTCAAAGCATTACAAACATAATAGATCAGCATATAAGGTTAGAATTTTCAAACCCAAAATTTCATATTTAAGCAAGAACTTGCAGTTCATTATTTCTTATGAGCCTAAAGTCTCATAAAATAAAGTATCAACTCTCAACTTTATACATCATCAATTTATACATACTTAAAAATGACTTAGTAGTTTTTTTTTGGCAATCCCTGAAAGATGGATAAGACCACCAGAAGATGGTCATCATGCCAATACTCATAATGAATAGATTGAATCTATGACAATGGTTTAGTATGACTTTTTATTTTTTATCATTTTCTCCTAAAGCAGCACTATCAAAGACTCCCCATCTATTATACCTTGAATATGTTCCTGAAGTAGCAATATCAAGATAATTGTTTTTCAATTGGTCTAGACAAAGTTGATTGTCTCCTTATATCATAATCGAACAACCAAATATTGATAGAATCATAATTTTAGAACAATTAGTTCTAAGGCAATTCCTGAAGTGGTGGTAGAAATGGTAACAGCCCCAGCAGAGGTAGAAAGAAAAATTAATATAAAATTCAAGAACCACCTGAAGTGGTTTGTTGAGAAGTGCCGGACCTTAAATCATAAGTATATACCGAAATATGTGGTAGTTAAATACAAGACCTTTATTAATAATGTGAGACAATCATACTGAATATGGGGAG
Organism: Lonicera japonica; assembly: GCA_021464415.1. Taxonomy (NCBI): domain Eukaryota; kingdom Viridiplantae; phylum Streptophyta; class Magnoliopsida; order Dipsacales; family Caprifoliaceae; genus Lonicera; species Lonicera japonica. Next base: position 97,533,046 of record CM038463.1, on the reverse strand, counting down.
CATGAAATTATTTTTTTATAAAGCTGCTAATTACACTCCTCTTGATGAAGAGACTTTTGATGAGAAGTTGAGAGCGAAAAATCAATTTAGGTCCAGAAGACCTAAATTATCATTTATTTATGATTCTTTTATTTAAATGTATGAATTATGGATTGCATAATACACTTTTCAGATAGTATCATATCATATACTATTATTGAAAAACCAGAAGTTTTTCAATAAGTTAGTGCTTAATATATACAAAAAGTATCCAATATAGTTGGACTTATACCAAAGATTGAAGGCTCCAGAAGAGCCTATATAATATATCAACATATTCATTAAAGAATATTATTATCAAGCAGTTCTTGAAAAAACTTGCTTCACTTTAATGAGTATCATATTGAAATAAATAGTGAAGGTAACAATGAATTACTATGCATTATTAACTAGTGTTGGGAGCTGGAAGCTCACACTAGAATCATTATTACTTTCTCCTCGGGTCTCTATTGCACAACATTGTGCATTATTACTAGTGTTAAGAGCCAAAAGCTCCCACTAGAAAAATTAAGTATTTTATCATCGAGTGTCTATTATACAACGTTTTTTAGTATTGAATCACTCTTCATTATGAGTAAGAAGCTCAAGCCGAGCTCAAAGTCAAAAATTTAGTTATCTCAAAAAAAAATTCAACTCTTTGCATGATAGGTAGGTATCTTAGAGGTACCATATTAAGAAAAAAAATAATAAACAACTTTTAAGGGTACAAGTTTACTAAATTTGTATTTTTTTTCTACCATGTATTTGCAAAGGTAAACTTGTTACTAAATTATTTTATTTAAATTTTTTTTGGATTGACATTTTTTTTAAAGAATGCAAGATGATATTTGTCCCTCTGTAGATGCTCCAAGACTATAGACACCTATTGGTATGTAAGTTTTCTTCATTCTACTATATATTATTTTTTTTTACAAGCTTATCATGCAAATTCAAAAATACAACTACTAAATTTAATTTTCCCATAGTTAGTTTTATTATTCATATATGCTTTGACCCATTTTTAATAATCTCGTATTTAAAATCAATTAAAGGAGATGTGTTTATTGCACGTTTTGCAAATTATCACTTTGATGAGAAAGTATTCCCGCCGTTAGGGGGAGATAAGAAAGTTCCTGCAGAACTATCCGTTCTAGAAGAACGGCAAGAATTATAGTGGAACAATACCACTATGTCTCATCTAGACCCACGTACATCACAATGTGAGAAGGTACGGAGAATATTGTTTTGTAAGAAATTGCAAACACATTACTAATTGATTTAATGATGCAGTAAAATACAACAAAGTTATATGTGCCAGCTATAAATACAGTTGTCATAATTAGTATCCATGCAGGATAACTTCAAAATATGGCAATTAATGAATCTGTACCACGTCAGAAGCGTGGCAGACCTATAGGTTCCAAAGATTGAACTCCCTAGAAGAGGAAGTCTGATTAATCATGCCCTAAGAACACTCCTGAAGAGGTTCCTCATTTCACTCAAGAAGAGGTTATGAGAAAATCCACTCTCTTTAAGGCTCCTGAAGTGGCCATTGTCTTGAAAAAGACGCAAGTCCCTGAAGAGACTACATAAGCCCCTGAAGAGACATTGGTACCAAATAATAAAGAGATCTCAATATTTAATAAAAGAGATGTGGAATATAAATAAAATGTCATCGATGACTTATTTGTATATACATTAGCTACTGGAATATCAAAGGGCAATGATAATAATGATATATAACCACGTACAATAAATAAATGTCGACAAGAAAAAATTGGCCAAATGAAAAATTGCCATTAAGGCAAAATTTGAGTCTCTAAATAAAACGTGGTATATTTGGACCTATAGTACGAACCTCAAATAATATATTAATATTTTTTTTGTTACAAATGGGTGTTCATAAGAAATTAAATTATAATAATAAAAAGGAATAAGGCACAACTTGTGGCACAAAGTTTCCTACAGAAACTTGGGATTGATTATGAGTATAGTATTCCCCTGATTATGGATCCAATATATAAATTTTAAATATCTTATAATTAGCTTAGCAGTTGTTGAAATATTATATATGAGACTCAGATACTGTGAAACTGCTAATTTATACGGGGACTTAGACTCTAACATTTATGTGAAAATCCCAGAAGGATTAACTTTGCCTGAATCAAAGTCGAAGAGTACGTACTCAATAAAATTAAGACGCTAATTGTATGGACTTATCCATTCCAGAAGAATGCAATACAAATTCATTCCAGAAGAATGTGATACAATCATCTTAGTAAGATTTATCTAAGGAATGAAATAGAAACAATCCCATTTGCCATGTGTCTTTATAAACGAATAATCAAAAATAATTTTTAATAGTAGCAGTTTATGTGGATACATTACTCGAGACTCCTGAAGAGTTCGAAAAAAAAACTGCTAACTATTTGAAGAAGGAATTTGAAATGAAGGACCTTGGAAAAATAAAATTATGTATCGGCCTGCAGATCGAGAGAAGCACTAGTGGGATATTAGTCCATCAATCTAATTATACTGAGAATGTATTGAAACATTTTGGTATGGACAAAGCACATCCACTAAGCACTCCCATGGTTGTCTGGTCTTTAGATGTAAAGAAATATCCATACCGTCCTAAGGAAGACGATGAAGAAGTATTGGGTCCTGAAGTACCATATTTAAGTACGATTGGTGCCCTATTATATTTAGCACAATGTACTAGGCCGGATATTTCATTCTCAATTAATTTGCTTGCTAGATATAGCTCAGCATCAACTAAACGACATTGGACTGGTGTCAAACATATCCTCAGATATTTACGAGGAACCACTGATTTAGGCTTATTTTATTCACATAATTCTAATGGTTCTGAGTTAATAGGATATGCAGATTCAAGATATCTTTCTGATCCTCATACGGCACGATCTCAAACAGGTTATGTATTTCTTAGTGGTAATACCGCCATCTCTTGGCGATCTACTAAACAAACTTTAGTAACCACTTCTTCTAATCATTCTGAAATTTTAGCTCTTCATGAAGCTAGTCGAGAATGTGTGTGGTTGAGATCTTTAATCCATCATATTCGCAATTCTTGTTAGTTGTCTTCTATTACAGATGTTCCAAGTATTATCTATGAAGACAATGCATCGTGTATAACGCAAATTCAAGAAGGTTTCATCGAAGGTGACAGGACTAAACATATTTCACCTAAGTTCTTCTTCACTCACGAGCTTCAGAAGAATAAAGAGATTGAAGTCAAGCAAATATGTTCAAGTGACAACTTAGCTGATCTGTTCACAAAGTCATTACCAACGCCGATATTCCAGAAGTTAGTTTATGATATAGGCATGCTTCGACTTTATAACAAAAATATATAAATGTTTTCATTAGGGGGAGTAAATAATCAGGGGGAGCATCCTGAAATATGCTACCTAATATTTGCACGCTGTACTCTTTTTCCTTTAACTAGGTTTTGTCCCATTGGGTTTTTCCTAGTAAAGGTTTTAACGAGGCAGCATATTGTGCATTTGATACCGATTCAATGATCCGGAAGAATCTGTACTCTTTTTCCTTCACTTTGGTTTTTTCCCACTGGGTTTTTCCTTAGGAAGGTTTTAATGAGGCAACTGTCATTGAATTGTGACATAATGGACATCCAAGGGGGAGTGTTATAAAAATATTGATATGTGGATGTTCATAACTAATATTGTAAGATACAATTTATCCCACATTAGAATTGTGGTATGCATGAGTGATTACCTAATAGTATATATATTGGATTTGTCCCACATTGATTAAGTAGAGAAGTAAGGAGGTTAGCTCTTAATATAAATAGAGCTAACCCCTACACATATTGGATATCAGTTGAGTAATAAGATTTCTCTTATTATCTTATTTCTTTCTCTCTCTATTATTTTAACAGAAAGTATATATACTACTAATTTTTTAATGATTTTTTAAGTGTTAGAAAAGAATTGGAGAATATTAAGAAAACTAGAGAAATTAAAGCAAGTGAAGACCCATAAAATGGGTTAATATTTCTGAACTCATAACTTTAAATAAAGCGATTCTTGATGCTAATTTAAAGAGAATTTCGAGATTTAAAACTTTGCAACTTAGCATTTTTTTCAAATTCATCAATCTTCAGATCCGAAATTACAATACAAGATTCAATCGTTTAAAAAGACGAAAATTTATTATATTTAATTATAAACTCATTTATATATTTGTTATTAATATTAATTAAACTCATGCCAATTAAATATTTTAAGCCCATTCAGCCAAGCCTAGTTTGCAATGCAAAAGTGAGGCCCAGGCCTATTAAATCAATTGAATCCCTAAAGCCGCTTTGCTCCAACAAGTATTATAAAAAGGAGCTGCCAAGGATCAATTATGGTGGGGAGTGCTGCCGAGCACTATTTCATCTTCTTCTCTTTAACTCTATTTTTTTTTTCTACTTTGAAGCTGATTATTTAATTTATTTAATGTCAAATAAGTTTATTTTAATATTTTTTATTTATTTAATTTTATTTATGATAGCGTCAATTTGTACTAAAGTTATGAAAACTATATTTAATTAATTTCATTGCACGTATTCATACTAATTAACTATAGCAATTTAATACTTTAATGTTAAATATAATTTTTTTTATTGAATGCCTATTTTAAGTGATAATAACAAAGTTGGATTCTCATTATTTTTTGTTAGATTCACCTTATAATTTGTTGAAAGCGGATATATGGTGTGTTTTGACGGATATAATGAGTGTTTTGACCTTGTACATAAGTTTGAATGTGGAAGAATTACAATTGAATTTTATTAATTAATTGAACTTTATTGATTTTTTTTTCACATCAAATAGAGTCGAAATACCAAATTACTGCGAGATAAAAGTAGAGTTTTCGCGCATAAATATTTACGAAGATAATATTAAATATATGACTCCAAAACACTAGTAAATTAATTCATCAATTTTATTATCTTGGTTAATATTAGTTAATCTAGTTTTATTACTTTAGTTTTTGTTTCATTTAACTTGTTTTATTTTATTTGTTTGACTCCAATAAACTTTTTAGCTACATTAGGAATTTAGTGAAAAATTAATAAGATAATTGTTGGTTGGAAATCAACTCTAAGGGGGGTGAATAGGGTTTATGTAACTTAATGCGAAATTTGAAAGTTTTCTAAAAATGTTTAAGAAAAATAATTTAACTAAACAAGTGTATCAAGGAAATAGCAATCCAACTAAGCAATCTTAATCACAAGCAATAATATAACAATAAAATAAATAGCTTGAGTTAGAAAGATTAAACCGATTGAAGCTCAAGACATTTTGTTCACGCGGTTCGGTTTCCTAAACCATACGACCGCGCTCGGATAGTCCCCCGAGAATTTTCACTAAAAATCGTTTTTCTTTTGGGTGAAAATCAAAACCGCTAGAAGTGTATTATTCTCACACACTCTTACAAGTATTGATTCACTCACAATACTCACACAAGAAATCACTCTTATTAACTTGTGAGATTTACCTCTCACAATTACTAAACAAAAATTTACCTTCTTGTTTTCCTATAAGATTTACCTCTCACAATTGAATATAAATTATTTGGTGATTCACACCAATAAATAACAACTCTCAAGTGTTTGATAAATACAATTAAAGCTCATACTAGAGTTATCTTGATTGATCAAATAGATATAGCTCAAAGATGAATAATTATGATCAATACTAAAACTTCAATCTTTGAATAATGAAGATAGATGAAATATGAGTTTTTATATATATTTAAACTTGCCAAAATGTGTCTTAGATAGTATATATATAATCCCAAAAGTGATATAACCGTTTTAGAGATTTGGTAGAGATTTAGTACCAAAAATGGTAAAAAATTAAAAATCCAACGACTATATTCTGAAGCATCAGTCGACTGAGTAAAACTCATGAGTCAACTGATGGACCCTTAGTCGAATGAGCAAAGTTGCCCAGTCGACTAATGGCTATGTCTATTAGTCCAAAAATCCAATTTTTGGACTTTTGCATAAAAGCTCTAAAATAAATTCTAATGCTTTGGGGACCTTAAAAATATGTTCCTAAGATACCTAATTTTGAGAAAACTCAAAATTTGATCGATTGAAATTAATATGAATTTATTTCAAAACCGATTTTTGCAAGAATGATGTTTTCAAAGAAATTCAATTGCAAGCTTGTTTGATTCAATCTCTAAATGATACATGATCATGTTTGAGCTATAAAAATGATCAATTAAGAAACTTTACATAAATCCTAAGTATTCACTCAATTGTCGAATAATCTAGTCTTTGAATGCTTCAATTTGTTTCTTTAATTTAATCTCCACTTGAAACTTTTGCCTTGAAGCTTTTGCATAACACTTTGATCTTTGTTCTCCATAGATTTGCATTGATGAAATTGATCTCATTGGCTTGTCCAATGCAATGTTGACTTGATCATATATGGATTGAATGATCATTTTTACGTGGCATACTTTATTTGTAAAATTTATACTTTTCTTGAATTCATAAGATAATGAACTATAAACTTAATTCAATAAATATGTTAAATTATACATAATTAAGTTGTTGCTATTATCAAAATAAGATTAAGACCTACAAGGTCAACAATAATTATAAAACATATTGCTTGAGTCGTTGTGGGCTTGACCTCGCACTTGGTTTAGCTATACTATATATTGATTTGTGCACTTGCGAGTAATTAAAATTTATCACAACAAGTTTTTAGCGTTGTTGCCAGGAATTCTAATTTAATCTTGTTAATTTAGTAATTAAATTTCCTTCTATTAATTTTATTCTAAAAAAACCAGATTATTCAGATTATTTATATATATATATATTAAAAAAAAGTTAATTAATTGATTTTTAGGGTAATTAAAAGATCTGAACAAAACACTATATACATAGTGGTGCAAGTTATTTCACATAAACCAATTTGCTTTATAATTATAGGAATACTTTTCAATGATACATTCCCCCCTTTTTTTTGGTACGTTGAAAAATAAACAAAAAAACTACGCAAGAGCTACATCAACAATGTTGGCTAGTGAAAGGTTGTTCATAGTCGGAAGAGGATTTTTTAAAAATCACAAAATTTGCCTCTTGGTTAATTACCATCTTTGCCAAAAAAAATCAACAATAATTGCCTTTAAAAAACGTGCGCTAATTATTTCTATTACGGCAACACTCCTCAATGATCGGAAACCAATGACAGTTCTTCTTCAACTCCTATTTCATAAGGTGGGTAGCAACAACCCTCTTTTAAAAGGTCAATTATATACTTACCAAACTTCTTAATTTCTTATCCTTTATGGGTGGTTGCTAGATCTCACAAACTCTTGCCGCCACTGGTCACCAGGGACCACTATGGAGCTCCAATGATATTTTTCCATTTTTTTTTGGTAGTCTTCGATGTATAGGGAATGGTGAGCGGAGGTGATTACATATGCTTTCTTTCTTTTTTTGTCTCTAATGGACAAAAAGTGTTTTTACAAAGTTTTTATACTACGAAAGTCTTTGTTAAAGGTACAATATGCATATGGACAGTTCGCATCAAGTCCGAAAAATATATTTTTATCTTTGTCTAGACAATCTGGTAGAATGTGTTATTTTATTAATCAACAATCAAACAAAGTTTTTATGACAAATCTTGAACACTAAGGCTAGTCGGTGTCGACATCCATGTGTCCTGATTGATTTCCTCCTTATCCTTGTTACATGGAGGTCATAGGTTCAAACCACACAGACATTGTATCGAACTTTGTTGTCTTCACCAATTTTTTATTGAACTTTGTTGTATCTACCCTTATTGTGACAATTATAAAATTTTATTTAAAAAAATGTATTATTAAATTATTGCTTGTATTTAGAAAAAGAAGAAGCAAGGTTGTTTGTTTTTAGGTGTAGCTTATATTTGACCCCAAGTTTGTTTATCATATATATAATATATATATACAATCATTAGGATTGTCCTCATTTTAATAAATAAATAAACAAAGATGGTCGATTTTAAGGAATAAAAAAAATGAGATTTTAATGAGACTTGATAGAGATGGTTTATAAAATGTGTAAGTGGGTGTAGTGAAAAATTGGTATTCATATTTATTTTCAACCATTGAAATTTTAGAAGATTATCTCAATATCTCTACCACGTTTCAAGAACAAATTCATCTATTTACAAGTCGATCCTTGATCACTTGTACTGTCCCAAACATCTTATTGAGCCTTCTATCTCTACGCAACATTGCTCCGTCAAACTAAAGTTCTTGCTCCTATAGAACTATTTGTATGAACTATTAGTCGGGGACGTGAGAGATGGAAGTTTACCTAAGACAATTATTTTTCTTCTTTAAAAGGAGAACGAGAGGTTGATATATGCAAATATGAGCGTAGCAGATGTACTTGTGTCTTAAACCAATTTAAGCCCTCCATTCTGTGCTAGTTATATTTCTTCAACCCAGCCAACAAGGGGGCTCAAGATTCAATAAAAGTTGGGCCCAATACGAAATGGCCGAAGAACTTGTTTAAAACGAATTAATTTAAAAGAAAGATGAGAACCTTGGACTCACATATTTATCTTTATCTTTTGGGAAAAAAAAAAACATCTTTAAGTGAGGGGAGGCTCCCCCAATTTAGCATGATGATATACTACAAAACTTATAATTGGAGAGAGAGAAAAAAAAATCCTAGATGAGTTTTACTTCAAAAAAGTGAAATCTATCATATGTTATTAAAATATGTATAAACCTAAACAAGTTTTGTCCCACCCACTGTTATAATTATATTATATTAATTAAAAAATATATAAAAAGAAAAATCTTATATTCAATCGAATCAAATATACTAAATTTATGAATACTAAACTCAAAGCGAAGTTTAATTTAAATGGTATTGACTCTTAACTCCACTTGAAAGACCACCCTATAGAATTTGTGATATATTCAAAAGAAGAGAATTTAGACTTCTCGGTCAAAATCATACACACACATATTAGACTTGATAATATATGTTTTGATTTTAAGTGTCAAATCTTCTGGCCAGAGCAATATTAATTAGTAAAAATGGATAATCTAAAACACATAGTTTAAAAATAAGTATAAATGTATATTAACTATTTATTATTTTATGTCTCCCTAATTTCAGTACAAATATATAATTTGAGTTATAATTTTTATTATATATTTTTGCAGTCCTTTAAAATTTTTCTATTGGCATTCCCTACTTGAGGGCTAGAATTATTATTAAATATTAAACACAAAGGATTAAAAAAAAAGAAAAAGAAAAGAAAAAGGGAGCATATAGTAAAATTAAATTATAAAAATGATGATGAGGGTTGTTTGAGTGGGGCTGGTGATGGCGGACAGACCGAGGCGTAACGCAAGGGAAAGCGTTTACTACCCAAAGCAGAAACTGACGAGGAAGTTTCCAGATAACATCCCACTTCAATAGAATAGATAGAATATTTTTATATTTATCCTAACTGTATAAAGTCCCACAAAACCCTACTTTTTCTTTCATCCCCACGCGCTTTTTTTTTTTTTTCCTTTCTCTCTACCAAATTTCACTTCCTACAACATGTACTAAAGCATCACGTGTGTATGTTTGTTTTCTTTGCATATATAAATTTTTATATGAGTATTATTTAATTTAAAATAAAAATTTAGATCAAAAAATTACATTTTTCAGTGGATAATTTTTTTTTCCAACGAACCAAAAATTATGAGTACAAATTATTTTTTTTAATAAAAATATGTTGAGACTACAAATCTCACAATAAGAAAAAGAATCATCACAAAATAATATATAAAATATAGGGACTACTTTATTCATTGCTAATTAATTTTAAGTTAGATGGTTTGAACTCTAATAAAATAATCATAACAAAGATTAAAGATTCATTAATTTGATGTTATTTCAGCCTCTTAAAAGTAGGGATCCTCTTGGCTTTTTATATAGTAATATACCGGAGATTAAAGGTGGAGCAGTTCAACCAAAACAAAAACCAAACCTACAATTAATTTAAAATTCTGTAAACCTAAATCAAACTTAAAAAATAATAGATTAATTCGGGTGAAATTTTCTCTTCTGAACAGTTCAAGAAAACATAGTTCAATAGCTATAGAGAACTGAGAGAATGAATTCATTTTGTAAACAACACCAAAACTCCGATATAATTTTTTTTTTAAACGAAAAGAAAAAATAATTACACCCATTTGATTATAAAACTAGAAAAATAAAAGAATTAGGATATTTAAACAATAGCCAACAGATTAGCCATCCACTTTCTTTGATTATACTTTACGTAACCTTTTTGTAACTAACCCAATGGATTTTATCAAAGTTATAATTTCCCTAATAAAATTTTAAAAAATTATTAAATTGAACAGAGATTTGTGACTTACTGTTTCCAGAATTATCTTTTTGCCTCTCTCGTTTAGATTTGAATATTTAGGTGTTTTGTTTTCTAAAAAAAAAACTGCCTGAGACGTCGCAAAGAGCAAATGATTTACTTGATAAAGACCCTAATGAAGAATAGTATTGCAATTAAGGGCTGCCATTAACTAGCATTGAATAGAAAACGAAAGATATCCACTTTATGATTAAATTCGCCCAGTCTTCAACAAAACTCCAATTTTTGTTCCAAAATATAACACTTATTCTAATGTAGAAAACGAAAACAGAACTTGTCGGTCAAGACTTGTGCTGGCACAATTTCTTAAAGTAAAATTATTTGTTATATTTGAAGTTATTGGCCTTTTTGAGTAACACTTTTTAAAATTCATCAATTTATGTATTTACTTTCAACTGTAAAAACCTTATTGAACTCTCAAATGTATTTAGAATGAAGATGAATAAGAGAAAGTTAGCTAAGAAAATAATAAAAGTTTTCTGATAATTATTTTATACTTTACAACACTATAGATTGATAATAAGGGTGTATTTGATTGGCATAATTTTTCATGAAAAATGGAGATTTTCCACCCAAGTTGACACTTTTGGTGTGTTTGATTGCCAATATTTTATAGGTAGTCAAATTTTATCTTTTTGCAATCATTGCTATATTTTCCACCAAAAGAAGGAAAATGTTTTCTTAAGGGGGGTTGTTTTTATTTTCCAGGCAATTGCACACTTTTCGAGACAAAATTTTATCCATTTTCTACATTAAAAATGCTATAAGGGTGTGTTTGATAGGCCATATTTTCCATGGAAAATATGGCTTTTCCACCCAAATTCCCACTTTTGTAGTGTTTGATTACATTTATTTTCCATGGAGTCAAACTCCCAATTTTTTTACTATTCATGTACTTTTCCTTGTAAAGGTGGAAAATATTTTCTTTTGGGGGGGGGGTGGTTTTTATTTTCCGGGTAATTTGCACAAAGACCGAGGCAATTAGCACAAATGTAGTCTAAAAAAAAAACTGTTTTTTGATCAAGTAAAATTGTTAGAAAAATAAAAAAAAACTGTTTTAAAAAAAACAGTTTTTTGATGAAGTAAATTTGTTAAAAAAAAATGTTTTGAAAAAACAGTTTTTTGATGAAGCAAAATTGTTCAAAAACCAAAAATTGTTTTCAAAAAATCTGTTTTTCACTGAAGTAAAATTGTTCAGAAATAAAAAAACTTTTTTTTGATGAAGTAAGATTGTTAGAAAAATAAAAAAAAACTGTTTCTTGATGAAGTAAACTTGTTAAAAATAAAAAAAACTGTTTTAAAAAAAAACTGTTTTTTGATGAAGTAAACTTGTTAAAAAAAACAAAAACTGTTTTAAAAAAAACAGTTTTTTGATGAAGCAAAATTGTTCAAAAACCAAAAATTGTTTTCAAAAAATCTGTTTTTCACTGAAGTAAAATTGTTCAAAAATAAAAAAACTGTTTTTTGATGAAGTAAGATTGTTAGAAAAATAAAAAAAAACTGTTTAAAAAAAAAAAAACTGTTTCTTGATGAAGTAAACTTGTTAAAAATAAAAAAACTGTTTTAAAAAAAAAACTGTTTTTTGATGAAGTAAACTTGTTAAAAAAAAACTGTTTTTTGATGAAGTAAACTTGTTAAAAATAAAAAAAACTGTTTTTTGATGAAGTAAAATTGTTAAAAAAAAAAAAAAAAACTGTTTTGAAAAAAACTGATTTTTGATGAAGTAAAATTGTTCAAAAATCAAAATACTATTTTTTTGTTAAGTAAAATTGAAAAAAAAAAGAAACTGTTTTTAAAAAATCTGATTTTTTAGGTAAGTTCCATGTAAAAAATATACAAGTTCCATGGAAAATAATAGCTATCAAACAACAAAAGTTGGAAAAAGTTACAACTTTCTACCATAGAAAATAAGGCAATGTCTATCAAACACCAAAAGATGGAAAAATACACTATTTTCCGGGTAGAAAATTAAGGCAATCAAACACATTTAATTGACATTTTCCATGCAACTCAATTCTAGGCAATTCAATTGCCTGGAACTTATTTCCTTTCCATGCAAATTCCATGCTCGCAATCAAACGCACTCTAACTTAAAATACAAAATTCAAAATTTAATAAAAATTTAACATTTAAAATATACTAATCAAGATCAATTAAACAAGATACATCATGACTATAGAATTATGTAAAAAAAAATACCAATAATTTTTTCTACATTAAAAATGCCATAATACAACCAATGTTTTCTGGGTAGAAAATTAAGGCAATCAAACACATTTAATTAACATTTCCCTACAACTCAATTCTAGGCAATTCAATTGCCTGAAACTTATTTTCTTTCCATGCAAGTTTCACACTTGCAATTAAACGCACCCTAAATATAATGGAAGAAAAATGAACGAGAAGAGATATATTATTATTACGTGTCCATTCTTATGTTCTGATGGACGTTGTTTTGAAAAAGAACATTTGGATTGACGTAGTCATACCTTTTATTTGTTTTTAATTCATAATTAAAATCCAAAATTAAATAAATGGTTTAAGTACTAAAAATTACTTGGATTTTTAGAAGCCCAAAACGGAAAGGCTCTATCAAAGGCCATTAATATAATAAAAATATAATTATTGGGGCTTTAAGCCCTGGATCATTATATTCTTAGCAAAATGTCAAACACTTTTCACTTGAATTATGTATCACAAACTAATTATTTCATTTAGAAAAAGCGTATAAAGTCGATTCTTTTAGCTAGTTTGCTCATGTATCAAATCTTATTAGGGTAAATTATCTATTAATACTATATATTAAGTAATAGATGAGTATTTTTTTATGTAATTTAAATTATAAAATTACCATTTTCAATAACGTTACTTTTTTACTAATAAGATCAAATGATACAAATTCCTTACATTTTTTTTTTAATTCGAGGCAAAAGTTGAACAAAAAGTCATATTTGAAAATCACTTCAATGATTATCTCCATTTTTCTCCTGTTTCGGGAAAGTTTTAGAGAAATATTTAATTATATTTTTCTTCAAATACGTAAAATAAAATCATTTCAAAATAAAAGAATTAAAATTTGTTTTGAAAGAACATTTGAGACTCAGCCCATTATCTCAAATTTAGAGAGATATACGAGAATTCTTCAAATATACAAAAATGATAGAATTGAATTTTTACAATATTTTTTTCCAAATTTTGTTTCAGGGAGAAATGTAGAAGATGATTAGAGTTGCTCTTAGTAGTGTTAACTTTGTTTCCTTTTTTTGATTCTTAGATTAGTTCAGTGTTGTAAAAAAGAAAGTGTAATTAGTTTCATAAAGGAAAAACAAAAACTAAAATGCAGGTAATAATTCCCCTTTTTTATTTATTTTTAACACAAAGATATAGTTAAAAGGGAAAACGCAGAAATCGTGTCAGTATAGTGATTTTTCCACGCGTTTTCTTGGAGCGTGAACTCAATACACAAGTCTTCATTTATAGTCGTCGTCGTCTTCATCTTCTTCAGATTCATAAGATCCTTATTTATTTATTTATTTATTTATTTATTATTTATAACTCAAAACTCTCAAAAACCTTCTTCTGTTACAAAAACCCTAACGACAATGGCGGACCCAACGGTCGCCGATCCAATCCCTCAAGACCCTAACAATCTAATCGCTACCAATGACTTTGAACAAACCCTAGCCGTACCACCTCTCGACCCAATCTTCTTCTCAGAAAATCCTGATCTCTCCGATAATTTCATCTCATTTGACGCCGATGTTGAGGACTTCGATTTTACCTTCGACGATTTATTCCTCAATAATTCCACCAATTGCACCTCATCATCATCATCATCCCTTTCGAAACAGCCCCATTTATCATCCGATCCGGAAATTTGTGAGGAATTTGGGGATCAGAGCTCAAGTGGTGTTAGGGTTTTGGATACGTCGTCTCCGGAATTATGCGATGTTTCTGGATTTCTCAACTTTCCTTCTTCGAATTCCGGTGAATTTAACCAGGATTGTTCGCAGGAATCTGGCTGTAAAGGCTCTGATGTTGTTCCTAGGGTTTTGAATTGTTCCTCACTGGACAATCTGGATGTTCCTAGGGTTTCGAATTGTTCTTCGCCGGAATCGGGGACTCATAATCAGGAAGTTTGTGGTCCGGTATCCTCACAGGGTTCAGGCAATTTTCACTCCGGTGGATCGGAAGGTCTGAATTATCCATCTCCAGATTCTGATATTCGTGATCAATCTGGTGATTCTTCTCTTAATTCTAAAATTGATCAGAAGGTTAAGTTGGAAGAATTGGGGAAAAATTGTTTGATGAAGAGGAAGAAGGAGAATGAGGATGTGAACTCAGAATTGAGGACGAGTAAGTATAGGAGGTCAAATGTAGCGGAAAATGGGGATATGTCGAATGGTTTGAATTCGACAAATGATGAGGAAGAGAAGAGGAAGGCAAGGTTGATGAGGAACCGTGAAAGCGCACAACTTTCTAGACAGAGGAAGAAGCATTATGTTGAGGAATTGGAGGATAAAGTTAGGGCAATGCATTCCACAATTCAAGATTTGAATGCTAAGATTTCATATGTAGTGGCCGAAAATGCAACCTTGAGGCAACAATTGAGTGGTGGTGCTGTGTGCCCGCCCCAAGTGCCGCCTCCGGGTATGTACCCACATCCACCAATGGCGCCCATGGGGTATCCATGGATGCCATGTCCTCCATATGTTGTGAAACCGCAAGGGTCTCAAGTGCCATTAGTTCCTATTCCTAGATTGAAACCTCAACAGCCACCCACAGTTTCAACTCCAAAGACCAAGAAAGTTGAGAGTAAGAAAAGTGATGGTAAAACTAAGAAGGTTGCTAGTGTTAGTATTTTGGGTTTGTTGTTCTTTATGCTACTTTTTGGTGGCTTGCTTCCTATGGTGAATGTAAATTATGGAAGAATTAGAGTTTCTTTCTCTGGTGGGTCAGATTATAGTGAGAATAGGCATGGGAGGGTGTTGACTGTTAATGATCATGTCAATGGAACTAACCATAACATAGGGATAGGATTCTCTAAGGAGAAATTTGGAGGTGGAAAAGATTTTACAGATACTTCAAATTGTGAGCAAAAAGGAGGATCACATCCTTTGCCTGGATCGGACGAGATTGTTCGACCGGGCAATGCTAGCGAGCCTCTTGTTGCATCTCTATATGTTCCAAGAAATGATAAACTTGTGAAGATTGATGGCAATTTGATAATACATTCTGTTCTGGCTAGTGAGAAAGCTATGGCATCTCGTGATGAGCCGAAAACAGAGACTAGTGAAGAGACTGGTTTGGCAGTTGCTTTGGCTCCAGTTGGTTCTATTCCTGGGATGGGGAGGAATGGAAGACAACCCCACTTGTACAAGGCTCTTCCCTCTGGTTCTGCAGGTAAGGACAATTTGGACTCACCGGCGGCTGATGGTAAACTGCAACAATGGTTCCGTGAAGGTCTTGCAGGTAATTGTTTCTCAATCTTGTGTTATCAGTCTAGTTGGCTATCTTCCCTCGTTTAATATGTTTTGGGGTACTCATGGCAACTTAGTAAATTATAATTAGATAAGCAACTTGTGCATAAAGAGACTGGATTGATCTTCATATGCGATGGAAGTTTATGAAACTATCTTCTTAACAATTTTTTTGGCGATTCGTAAGATCTTAGTTCTGATGGGCAGGGCTTCTCCCCTGCCTCCTGTTTTGTCATCCTTTTGGATGAATTAGGATAGAAATATATTCAAAGAAAAGTGGCGGTTAAGGGAAAAAAGCTATACCCACATAGGAGAACTCCCACGAAATAAAGTACATAAAGAAGATATACACTATTTCTGAATGGACGACCCTAATGATTCAAAATGATAAATCGGAAGAATGACTGACCACATAGTCGAGTCATTCCCCCAAAATAATAGATTTTCTGATGGGAAGGATGTCTAGATCCTAGATTCGTTGTTTTTTACTGGATTTTTTGTGACCTTGCTTTTGGGGTGTAAAGAAGTGAAGCCTTTTGTGAAACACAGCACGAGGCGTTATAGAGCTGGTTTTCAATAGATGTCTCTTTGTATAAAGTAAATAAAACACTCAACATGAGGACACAATAGTTGAAATTAAATGAAACACTCAGCATGAGGAAACAGAAGTTAGGTACAAAGAACTCCAGTTTGTTTGCAACATGAGTAGTGCATGGCATAGCATTCCAATTTTCAAACACTCATCCTGTCGCAAAAAATCCCGCTGCCAAACAAAATGTCTCACACTGAAATTGACATCACTGAGGGCATTAGTCATACCAAAGAACTCAAGTAGAATGGTTCATAAATCTCTCAATCCTCACGTTGAAGGAGGAGATGGTCGAGTAGCTCTTAAGTTTTGCTACATGAAAAGCACCAATTGGCAAAAACCTTTCTGCTGCTCCTCATGTTGGTTTTCAATAGTAAAGATGCCCCTCGTGTGCTCTGTCGACGTCTCCGAATTCCTTCCAACCCTCCAACTCCCAACACATCCACCCAACCCCAACCCGCCTCTGTTTTGGACTAGAGTCCTCTGTTAAAGAAATGACAATTTTTTTATTTCTGAATATTTCACTTTCAATTTTTATGGGTTCTTCAAGGGTGCGATTGATTGAAAAGTTGGAAAATGTTTTTTTTAGAAGTTGGAAAGAGCAACTTATTATTTTGTAAGATGTACTAATACTTTTTCGGGTTTTCCATGGAATCCTATTCACTGGGCAATGGATAAGAAATGATTTCCATTAAAAAAAAAAAAGAAACGATGGAGAACACGACTTTTTTGGTACAATATATATTTTTTTAAAATAAAAATACAAATTGATGCGGCACCGACCAATGAACTTGTGGGGGCACACAGTATTGTTTTCTGCTTTTGTTACCTTTCCTTTGTCTGTTTGGTGCCATGTGAGTTTGTATAAAAAAATTGTGCAAAAATGAAGTATGTTTGTGCTCTCTCTCTCTCTCTCTCTCCATATATAATTGTTTTTCTTGTTAAGAGTGAGATTTATGTTTTTGCTAGTCCACCATTTTCACAATATTATACACTATCTTTTTACAGGCCCAATGTTAAGTTCAGGCATGTGCACCGAAGTATTCCAGTTTGATGTCTCGCCTGCTCCGGGATCCATAATTCCCGCCACCTCGGTTCAAAACATTTCTGCAGAGGAGCATGGACAAAATTCCACCACACACCTCAACAAAGTAAAAAACCGAAGGATCCTCCATGGTCTCCCAATTCCCCTCCCAGGTACGGGCCACAACATTACCAAAGAACATGGGGGACCCAATTCACAGAAAGAGAGCCCTCAAAACAGAAACAACACTGTCTCCTCCTCCTCTATGGTAGTTTCGGTCCTTTTTGATCCCCGAGAAGCTGGCAATGGTGACGGCGATGGTGTTATGGGATCCAAGTCCCTCTCAAGGATTTTCGTTGTGGTGCTTTTGGACAGCGTTAAGTATGTGACTTACTCGTGTGTGCTTCCGTTAATGGGATCATCGAGCCCTCATTTAGTGACTACTTGATGATGATGAAAATGGAGAATTTAGGGTGATGGGACTAGAAGTACATTGGTATCTCTAGATACAGTTTTGTAGATAGCAGAGTTTCTAAACGGTGATTGTAGCTTCAATGGTATCTGTTATGTAATCTGAATCTGGTTCAACTTTGGCTTGTGTTCTGGATTAATTATCTTAACTGTTACTAACTTAGAAGAAGTTTGAATAAATAATGAAGGCCTTTCACCTAGGTGCGAATGCTTTGTTTAAAGTTTTCATTTGTTGGATTATGTTCCTTTTTATGTCCATTCTCATGGTCTTCGTTGTTTTCTATTTGTTTCAATAGTACCCTCTTTAGGTGGAAAATGATAATAATCCTCAATTTGTTTCGAGGTATCTATCTTGAATTTGTCAAAGTCGTTGATCTCTTCAATAGGACCCCCTGTACGTAATCTAGAATTTGAGCTATATAAAACAACCAAATAATAAATAAAGGAGTGACACGTGTTAAACATCTCAAAAACAATTCAAGATGTGTTAGAAAATTGGCGAAGAAAAGGAAAGATAAATGAATACGAAACAAAGAGAGTTGGCAAGAATCATAATCGCCTGCACTTTCTGAAACAACATTATTTCATCCAAATGAATATGATATACCAAAAATGTGATAAGTACATAAACAATGCTCTTATTAATTAGTCTTAATGGGAGTAAACAAATTGAATATGAGGTTGATCTTCTCTTTAGTTAGACGAAAGAAACTTAGACATGGAAGGAATCAAGCATGGCTTTTAGTGTTTTCTGGGATGACTGCCACTGTCTATCATTCGCACTCGCTACAAATAAAACAACCGTGTTTCCCTTTGCTGTTGCCTTTGCAAGATTGTGCGAACCCGTCAATGCAAAAGGAGTCTCGAGAACATATTTATAATACTGCATAAACCGTTGATCCATCAAAAGAAAATTACAATCAGTTTAAATAAAAGGAAAGATTATTATACTTGAAAGAAAGATTTTAGAGCAGAACTGGTCACAAAACCTCAAATTGTCAGACATAATAGTTTTCGTCACATTATCCGTTTTTTTTTCCATAAAATACTCTACTCAAGGACTTGAGTGGATTTTTTTTCAGGAAATTGTGGGCTACAAAAATAGGGGTAATTCTAGCTTTTGCCAACTGTACCATTCGAGAGATTTGAAACTAACACACATGGAGTTTGAACATTTCTTGACGGGGTTCAAGTATGCATGTCCACCACCCTCGAGCTCTCTTGGAGGACATGCTTTCGGTCTGGACCCGCCAATTTATGTGAATACTCAATTTTTATTTACGCAGTGAAACTCGACTCCTTGGTTTCATTACACTATCTTTGATACTATTTGTGGGATGATGACTAAAGCACATAAAAGTCATAACGAAAACTGTGACTCGAAAGATGCCATGGTGTTGGATAAACTTGTGAAGTTGTTGTGATATGAGACAACGTTGGAGAGTGGGAAAGTCCAATTTTAGGAACATAATTGGTGTTGAGACTTTGTTCGCTTTTTCCTCTTTGTTGCCAACATGGAAAAGAACATTTCTTAATGTTCTTTTTATGATCTCTTACCCTTGATTTCTCAGAATCCAAAGAACAAGTGTTTTAGAAGAAATCCTAGTGAGAGGGAATTTGTCGGCTTTGTTTCCTTGTTTGGCTAAGCATACGTGCTTAAGGGGGAGTGTGCCATCGCCCATAGACATCTTTTCCTCTCCTTCTAGACCCAAGGTTAATCGTACTGAGTTTAATTTTTTTTTCTTTCTCTTTTCTTCCACTTTATTCAATGCCATGAGACATAAACAAACATTTTAGAAGACATATTCAGACATTCTAGATCTTTTTCCAAATTTCTTTCCCTTTCAAGTTTCAAAAGGAAAAAAGGTACCTAAAATGAATTAAGCGTATAAGGAAAGGCCATACCAAAAGGCAAACGAAAAATGAAACATGCGAAATATGTGTTGAACTTGCACATGAGCTTCTAGACCAAAGCTAAGTGCACCCCTCTCGTAAGCAGAGGTTGCGGGTTCCAAAATGAGGCAAGTTCCACTGCGTAACTAAGTATGGAGTATTCCACAAGAGCTACGATGACTACAAAGCGAAGGAAAATCTTTAGAGAAAGCTCTAGGGTGGCGGAGATACTGGCTAGAACTTAGTTGGGGGTATTTTCAAATGCCTGCAAGGGATAGTTGATAAGGAGGGTACCTCCATTTGTGTAGCCCACTAGTACCATTTACTAGCAAAATTTTGCTGCAGTTCTTGGCTCAAGTTAGAAAAAAATGCGTTGAGCATGGAAGAGTTGAAAAATCGTACCGTTTGATCACCAATCTTGTCAACTGAAGTTTCAAGGAGTTCATCTGAGTCATACGTGTTTCCAGTGACAAAAGCACCAAGTGAAGCAATAACCTTCTCCGGGCTCCCAATATCTTCTATTGTTGCATTTGGTTTATTGGTCAAGCGTATCAAAGGAGATGCCACAACCTGAATTTTGCCCTGATTTTCGTCTTCAAATTTCACCTCAATCCAAGGCTCAGCACACTTGGGTTGGCAGTAATTTCCAGATAGTATGTTGGCTATGCGTAATTGTTTCCATGTTGGTGGGATTATGAACTCGTAGGGCTGCACATTTCCTGCACGCAACTATTGAAAGTTTCATTACCATAAAGAGAACGAAAATAAAGAGAAAAAAGAAATGGAATATATATGATTGAAGAGTAATGCCAGACAATCAAATATATAGAAAAAGTTACTACACAAAATGCCTACAAGGAAGTACTTGAAGTCATTTAACTGTTGACCAATACAATAGCTAATACAACATTCTGTGTACCAACTTTTCATGTATATAGCATATAAGCATTATTGGTGATTGAAAGTTATATTATGGGGGTTACAAACACGTTGCCCCATCATATATGTATTTTCTTTGGCAACACATAGGGAACCTTTGCAAAAATGAGAAGGAATCTCTCCTCACTGGTCATCCCTTTAAATTTATGATCTTTACTGAATGTGACACTAGAGCTTTACACTTTTTAACTTAATAAAATTTTCATCTACCATACTTATACATACAATAGGATAGCAACAAAACAATGAGTTATCAGAAACTTTAAATCAACCTACTTCTAAATGCTAAACTTGTTCCAATTCAAAGAGTTCAGATAGCTCAGTGTTCAATTTGCGATTGGTCCGGGGTAAAGGCCTATGAAAAGATCCCCTTGGATTTACCAAAAGGTCACATGGATTTGAAGATAAGCAACCCATTTATTATAGTAATTATTTTAGATCCGGCCAAAAATAAGATTTCGGGGATGAGGATAAACAAACAATGTCCAATTTTGAGCATAATCCTGATTGTGGGTTGTACACTTGTTCAAGTGAGAATTGCGAGCACCTCGTTTATTTGGTGGGAGTAAGACGTAGATTTCCATGAGAATCTGACAAGAGCTAAACGTGTGCTTAAAGGATCCTCATAGTTTGATGTTCAGTTTGAGTTTCAATACTTCAGAGATAAACCATAGAACACTTGGCGATCAAGTTAACAAATGACTGATGCTAAGATCCTAGGCCGAAAAGAACAACTTTTACCAAATCATCATTTGAAATGGGTAGTCCAAACACTAATGTATCACCAATGGTTTCAGATCAGTTAAAATAATCATGTATTTTTTAATTTTTCTCAGACAAGCTCACAAGATCAGAGTAAAAATCTCTTTTATAGAACCTAAATTTTGTGTTCCTCCCCCTTCCTCGCGAAGTTTTTTTTGTTTCGGAGTACTCTGAGAGTTCCATAGTCTTCTACAGTTGCTGGTAGATAGACTAGGTCGTTGAAACCTAGGAGGTGAACGCTCAAGTAGATCGAAAACGTCCTATACAACGAGCAATTTCACCTAAACCTCGACCGATAAGTTTTCTATTCCTTATTTTGCAACAGAATATTATAGTACTTTTCCAAACAAAAATACTGTTGACAAAGGAACGATGCAGTGCTTCAAGGAAAGAGCAATAGCTGAAAAAAAAGACTATGGGAGTGTTGATTTCTTCTGTGATTAAAGAATTTTAAGAACTAGAGCATGAACTATCCATGCCTGTGCCATTGGACCATCGCTCCAAATTCCATGAAAGAACACTGTTATAATAACTTAGCACAGCACAATGGACTTGCTGCCTTCTTGCAATTATACTAGAAAATTAAAATAATCTTAAAATAGATAAGCGCACATGCCATATAAATGGACTGTACGAGAGAGAAACTAGAAGATAGGCCCAGTTTATCTAGATTCTGAAATTTACAGGCTGACTGTTTTATCTCAAAACAAGAATATTCTCCGAAAATTCCGAAGATGAATTGGATCCAAGGTCACTCTAGCTCCTTTATTCATGTCCTAACATTAATCTAGTGCTCAGTAATATCATTTACAACATTTTAAAGTCCCAATAACAATCAAGCTCAGGGAATTCAACTTCTTCCGGAGTTTTGAGTAGATAGTACTCCAACCTCAAAGATAGAAGGGAGAAGGCTCAACAAATGCTTCAAGAATCCACGGAAATGCAACCAAAACTCTACAATTCCAATGCTTCATTTGAGAGGAAAGAAAAGTTGAAGTAAAGAGGAACTTCCCATCAACGGGGGAGGAAACTTCTTTTCTCTCTTTTGTGTTTGGCAGGAGGGATGGAAAATAGGAAGGATATATTTTCCTTTGTTTGGTGCACTTGGAAAAGAAAGGGAGGTAATTTTAAAATAGTAAATATCCAATAGGTTATTGTTGGTCATTCTTTCACTTCCCCTCCCACTTTTGGAGGGACTGAACTGCGAATTTGCAAGGGAAGAGCATCCCTCCACTTTTCTTTCATTTCACGTTTGACCTTTCTTTCTTCAGCCAAACAAAGAAACTCGGTCCTTCCGTCCACTTTTCCCTCCTACCAAACAGAGCATTAAGCTTAACTAATGCAAGAATTTTTGTATCTCTCAACAAATGGGTGCAACCATGAACAGAAGTCTTCAACTTAAGGATTGATTAGGCAAAGCAAATTCAGATGGAGGAAAATGAGGTCTTTGATAGAAAATGGAGCCAGGAAAGAAAAGGGGGAAACGCACAAATTATGATGTATTACGTTATTTATTGTTGCAAGATGATTTTGAGGTGTCAGTATATGGTGAAGACAAAATTTCTAGTGCAAACTTCCACCTGTCCAACTCAGGACAAAAATGAGTAGAGTTTTGGCCTCAGCAATCCATCTTATGACCTGTTGAACAAAATCTTCAATTGGCCGAACTCAACCAAATTAACCCAGTAAGAGGTTTCTCTATTTTACCTTGCTTCAACCTATCCAATTTCAACTTCCAAAAGTTAAGATTTTGACTTAGATTTTACTTAAACACTTGGGATTTAGGATCTATGTACAAGCAGTCCCATTATTTAGGTCTGGGGGTGTTACACAACATCATTTTTTTTTCCCTCACTAGATGCAAGAAGAAAATAAATTAAGGCTTTCAACAAAAATTCTCCACATAACAATTACCTCCTCTTGCATTCACCCCGCTACAACCACCATTGTCACTATTGATTCTGTACCAATCTTCTGGATCAACCCCCCCCCCCCCCCAACCCCACCCCCCAACCCCACCACTAAGAAGTGCACATGTGCTGTTGTCATCATTATCTTTGACACCAGATCATTTAGTAAAATCCCACCATGAGCACCACATCACCATGGGACACTGGTCACTCTTAACATTAAAACACTTAGTTGTCAAAATACCAAATTACCAATACAGCCAATTGTCATCCTCTTTTAACATAAAACATTCCCATTATCTCAACGTACTCAATAAACACAAATTCTAACAAATTACTATAATTTATTACTAAATCATCCCAACATCTTTGAAATCAATGCATCTTTATTCAAACATATTTCAAATCCTTCCATAGCAAAAAAATCCGATTGCAAAAGTTACTAAAAAAAAATTCTTCATCTGTGCGCACACCAGTTAAACTACTAATTGTAAATGCGAAGGAAATCCTAGAATCGTGGAAGCTCCTGAAACATTGATTTCCTGCCTATGATACGAACCCATCAGTAGAACACGCCGTTCCAAAAAGGGCTTGCAACATGCCCTCTCAATCTCACAGGCCAGATTCTTCTAACTTCTCCGTCTAGCCTTATTTTGTTGGGTTTCTACTCTACTGTTTTGCTTCAATTCAATTTGGCTGGGTATTTGTTTGTTTATTACATAAATTTCCCCAACAAGGGTGGACAATAGTTGAACTACTCCGAGATATATTTGCCAATGCAGTACAATGGCTCATCATAATCCACCACGCTCAACAACTGTTGTCCATGACGGGTTGCTCCAATGCCCATGCGAGACAGTTCCAATGTTAACTAACTGTAAGGAGTACCTTAATTTGGCCACTCATTCATTGACGACAGCAAACTAGATCAAGATGTTGTTTCATTAGAGCCCGCTCTGTTAAACTCCTTTGATTGTGAATCCAACTGGTTCCAAATATGTAAACATGGACTCAAATCAAGCTCCACATTCGTGAAATCGACACAATAACATGGAGTCAATGATAATACTGGGTTTTAGCGAATTATGTCTCTACTCTAACCATTTACAGCATTTGATCGAAACAAATCATTAAACCCATAATTAAAAGACTGATAAACAGACCCATGAATTAAATTTCACTGTAGTCCAATGCCTAATAACAAATCAACTGCAAATTCATAATTAAGAACCCCGAATCAATAAAAATTAATACGATGGACAACTACTAATTACTAATAAAGTTTAAAAATGAAAACGATTTTACCTGCACGAAGAGCCGGGGTATCTTTGGGAGTGGCCTTGAAAAGATTGAAAGAAGGGTCGGAAGGAGATTGAGGGAGGTAAGATCCCACCACCACATCTTTCGCTTCCGTAGGCGGCGGAGTTATAGAGAGTGGTATCATTAGAGTCGTCAGAGCTAAACCCCCTTTGAGAATTTCCCTTCTACTTGTTGATGGTAATTGCTCAAAATGTTGTTGATGAGGGGTTTTGATCAGGTTGGTTTTGTGGGTTGAATAACTAGAGGATGATCGAGGAGGCAATTGAATTTGGGATTTCATTATATTTGAAGATGAAGAAGAAGTTGACGAATTGAAGCACATTGGTGTCACTGATGCTGTCGCCATTTGTGTGTGTCTTTCAATGTGTGTGAGAGAGAAGACAGGGGGCTCCCGCGTTTATCCGTTGGATTTGGATGAGGTTTTTCGGTTTGTCACTCTCTGTCTTCCGCTCGTAATTAGATTATAAAATAGTTTTTACTTTCCACCACATATTTTTCCCTTAATTTTAGTTTCTACCTCATAAATTTTTTTTCATCCACCGGTACCGTTGATTGATTTTGTTTGTTGATTTTACGAAAATTTTCTTATCTATATCTATAATTTATATCTATACCATATATAAAATTACGAATAATTTAAGTATTTTTTTTCTTAATTTTAAAGATAAGATTTTAATCTTTATATTAAAAAAAGTAATATAACTCTATATATTTTTATATTAGTATTAGTATTCTAAATAAATTTAAACTCTATTTTATTTGGTTAATTTAATTAAATAATTTAGAGTTATATTTTTAGTTAGTATGAGTATTAGTATTTCAAATATATTTAAACTCTAATTTATTTGATTAAAATAATTAAACGAGTTAAAATTTGTGTTGAATTAGATATTTTATATGAGACTTTTATATAACTTTATTAAAATCTTTCCAAGAAAATTTTTTTACATAATAGATTGTATTAAAATTGCAAAACTTTTAGCATGAATTAGAATTATGTTCCAAAGTTCACTCCAAATGTATGTATATTAAACTCTACTTCACTTTATTGCTTTTGACATTATAAATTTATATATTCTAAAACTTATTTTTTTTATTCATAATTATGTTTAATGTATATAATTATATTTATTTATAACTATGAGTAAAAATATATTACTCTATTATATCTTTGATCAAGAGTTTACTTGGTCATTTATATACCAAAAGAATTTAGAGCAACTTTTTTTTATCATATATCTACATCGTTTTTCTATAATATACTGATTCTAGGATTTCTTATAATTATTAATTAAATTTTACACTTAATACCCGTGAAGCACGAGTACTTCATTTTTTTATGGGTAATCGTTTGGACATGGCTCGAGTACGGGTACATGTACGAACACGGCTGGGACAAGCCACGTGGCATGTTTAATAAAAATAATATTAAATTTTGTTGGACACATCTAAAATAGGTGTGAGTACGGGTATGGGTACAGGTACAGATGGGATGAAAAAATAAAAATTAAGAGTTCAATTTACAATATGCAATGAACTTTGGGGGTTTTGTTTAATTAATTTTATAAATAATATATTAAGTTATTAAGAGATGAGATGTCCAAATATCAATCGACAAAAAATTAGGTCATGCTCAAACCCATTCTCACATTTTTCCTCTCTTCTCAACGGCCCTCTCTCATCTCAACGGCCCTATCATCGACGTCAAGTTCTCGCCGTTCAGTTCTCGTTGTCGAGTCCTTCTCACTCACGGCCTAGACTCATCGTCGACCTTCTCTCTTCTACTCTTCTCACTCACGGCGGTTCGACTCTGCTTCGTCGGTCTTCTACTCTTCTCACTCAAGGCCTGGGCTCGTCATGGACCTTCTATTTGATGCAATCCTTTCTCTTGTGGATATGACTTGTTTATTTTAAGTGATGTTAAATTTTATTTGTTTGTAGTATTTTTTGGATATGAGTTTACATGATGTATATTATTATATAAATATATTTATTTATTAATTAAACGTGTTTCTCGCCGTACCCATGTCTAAGTTTTTTAAGATTTGTCGTACCCATATCTTGTACCGGTACCAGGTACGACACCCGTACCTGTGTCTGTGCTTCATAGCTTAATACTATATTTTTGTTTATTTATTAAAAGTAAACACTAAAATCACGTGCAACTCACTTGCTCAAAAACTAGTTAACCAAAATGCCTTAAGCCTTTTTTTTTAAAGGAACATTAAATTTTCTTTAATTTACTACGGTAACAAAAATCAATTATCATCCATGCCGCCCACATGCTAAAAAATGCTTAATACCTTCTTAAGTTATGTTTTCAATTTTTAATTTGAGTTTGTAAAATATTAATAATGTTTAGTTATTTAAATTCTCAGTTAATTCGACATGTAATGAAGAAACATGTCAATTTTTCATTTTTCTTGAGGTTCATTTACTCATTTGACTTCTGGTATCCGAATTTTTGTTATATTAGATTTTTGGTACTAACCCCTGTGGGCAAGGGCGTACTTCTAGTAAAACGAGAAGGCGCGAACGCCCCTTGAGTTTTTGGGTTGTTTTTACAGATACAACATGTTTAGGGGGCAACATATGATTATATGCAAAAATAAAGGGGCAGGGTTTGTATTTTGTAAAACTTTGAACGGTAGTTTTGCAAGTGGTGGCCACATGTACACCGGTAGGTTTTATAGTATTAACAATTTGATTCAATTAAAGGGCTATTCCCCTTTATTTGATAAATTTAATTAATATATTTAGTTGTTAGTTATTAAGCTTTATTTGCTTATTTAGATTAACTTTATTTTATTTGTTTATTTGGTTGTTATTAAATATTGAAATTAAATTTAGTTATTGGATAGTAGATATAAAACATTTCAAAACGTTTAATATAATATATTGATTTTGACCTTATTTTAACATATATAAAAATTTTCTAGAAGCATATTACTTTCACCCCCTTGAATTTAATTCACAGGTCATCCCCTGCCTATGAGTTGCATAAAAGCAAATAAGCTCGTATCAACTGTTCATTCTTCTATCTATGTTGAGGAATAATTTAGAGAGTGATATCTGCTGAACAACAACGGAGATTTCAAAAATACTTGTTTTATGAAGATTTTCAATTGGTTTTAATTATATTATTTAACAGATATATTACAATATATTTTTATGAAATTTAACAAATATGTTACGAATTTATAATATGAAAATGAATTAATTATTCACTAGATATTTTTTGAGGTAAAACATGTAAAATAATATATTTTTATGAAAATTAATTGATATATTATAGATTTATAATATGAAAATTAACTGAATTATTTAATAGATATATTACGAAGTAAAACATATAAAACATGTATATATATGTAGACATATTAACCCGTAAATAAGGAAAATTATGTATGGTAGTATATGTGAATATAATACAAACGTAATAAAGTTCATATATGTGTATGAACCCCACATTTTTTTGTTAACATGTTCAGAAACAGAAGAAACAAATAACCGGTTAATTTACCTAATGCATCTTAAATTGGTTTCGTAGATATAGCTGCAGTTCTTCTCATAATCTTCTAAGCTTTTCCTTCATGAAGGAAATTTTTTTCTTCTGTAGACATATATTTAATTCTCTTCAATTTATCTTTTAAGCTCTTCATCCATCAATGCTTATTTATCGACTATGTATACACTGGAAGTAGAGGCGGATCTAGGAATTTTTCGAGGGGTGGGCTAATAGTAACAGACAAAAAGTATCATAAAAAAAATATCGAAAGTATAACTATATAGTGAAAAGAAAAATTTAATAGCATAATTTAAATATTTAAGTTCATACATTACGAAAAGTATCTAACAAAGTTGAGCTCGACAAGTTTTTAATGATTTGAATTCATCTATTATAAACTCTATCTAATATATATTTGAGCTGGACTAAGGGGTGGGCTAAAACGTAGCAAATGGGTGAGCTTAAACTAATTCCTTTTATATTTTTTTACAAGTGCTAATAGGTTTTTCAAAAAATTTCCCTGTGCTGAAGCCTGCTTTGTCCCCCCTAGATCCGCCCCTGACTGGAAGGGTCTCTTTGCTTTGTTAATCTTCATGTGGCTATTGTAAATACTCTTTTGTATGATAATATGTGTTAGTTTGAGCCGGTTGGCTCTATTAAATATCAAAAATAAAAATAAAAATAAAAATTAAGAAGATAAAGCAAGACTATTTGTAGCTCTCTCTCTCAATCTATATTATGTCTCTTTTAATAACAACCCATAATTTAAACCAAAAAAATATATCCATCTAAGAAGGTATGGAATCTCAAAATATTATATGTATCAATTGAATTAATAATTAGAAAATAAAGCTGAGCTAAATTTGAAACTTTTGGGATAAAAACAAAAATTTGGACTAAGTAATGATTTTAAAATTGGGTTGAGTTTGAGTAAAAACACATCCACAATACTAATTTAGATTTTAGTATCCGTTTGTAAATGGACCGTCAATTAACCCCAAGGGGGTGGTCTAGTGGAGGGGCCATCCCTCATGTAACTCTTTAGGACCGGTCATTACTCATAGAGAATAGGCCAATATTTAATGTCAATACTCAATACGTCTGTTATGGAGTTTAGTTATTTTATACAGTAGTAACTTGTACGAGGAATGGAAAAAAAAAATGGACCGTCAATTGACCAGGTTTGATGGTCAAGTCAAACTAAAAGGGATGCTAAAATACCTGTTTTTCCCGTTTATTTGTTGAATTGTTTTGACTTTGGCACTAAATGTCAAAGTGAAATTTAATTAATTATAATTATCTACTACTTTATATTATTCTTAAAGATACATTACTCTATATAATCAATAGTCAAAGAAATTTTTGTGATATATGACATATTAATTATCTTTTTTTCAAAAAAAGAAGAAGTATTGAACTCTATATTTAGGGCATTAAAGAAAATCATGGATTCTTAACTTGAGATGCAAAGAGTATTAAATTAATGAATTTGACGGGATATAGGAAAACGGTGCATGCGTGATAAAGTTTTCTACAAAACAATCGAAGAATAATATTTTTATAAATTAAAAGACTTATATTTGACTAGGCACTCAAAAGGAGTGTAATATTAACTTTGCGTTAAATTTTTGGATTATAATATTTTTTTAGTATAGTGTAAAATTAAATTTATGCTATATATTTTTTTTAGTATATTATTATGTCTAAATGCTTAATTAATAGTATTTTAGAATTATTTTAACGACTTACAAGTTTCGTCTCGAACCCCATTTTCTTTCCCCCTTTTTCCCGTGATAGAACAACGTACAAATGTATGTCTCGATCGTATAAAAAAAAGAGTTTATTCTTTCTAATACATCAACAAAGAACCCCGAACTCTAGGTAAAACTTGAATCTGGATCTTTCTTGGGAGAGAATTTCGGGCCTGCGATTGCTAGAAGAATACGATAATTCATGCCCACTTGATTTGAACATTTGATCAAGTTTCAAATTGTTTGGGCTTGTTTTGCCTTCTTTAACCAAATATACATTTTTTTGTATGGCATTACATTGATGATGATAGTGCTTGTATTTTTTTTAATGTTTTTAGATAAGGTATGCTATTTGTTGAATTCTCTATACAGGGGATTTGGTTTTGATTTATACTCTGTGAAAACCCTTTTGGTGATTCTGAATTTTCAATTAGGGTTTTATTTTTATTTTCTTTTGATCCCCCCATTTTTTATGCTTTCTTGGTGTATTTTATAATTGTTGAGAGCGAAAGCTTTGATGCGAAGATAAATTTGAGTGAATCAAAGCTTAGATTTTTGAGGCATCTACATTGGATATCTATCATTCATTTAACTTATATATATATATGGATGGATGGTGCAATAATTATTATAGAAAGCTTGGTCTTTTGCCCATTATAGAATAGAAACCCGTATTGGTTTAAGGATTATGGGTTTGAGACAAATGCTGGGGGTGAAGATGGTGGTGAGGCTTAACGAGAAATGGGGAATTTAGAAACAGAAATGAGTGGAGATGGTGGTGGAAGTGGAAGTGGCCAGAGATGGCAGCCGCCGGAGATTGTCTTTACAATTGTTATGCCCAAGTGAGAAAGAGAAGAAATGAGGGGTAAAAGAAAGAGGGCATTTTTGTCTATTGTATTAATAATTGCTAGAAAAAAGAAGAGTTGCTATGGCAATAACATTCCCCATTTATAATTTTTTGTTTGTTTTTATTTTTTTGGGTAGAAATAATTTTTTGTTTCCTGATTCAACCATTGGATATAAATCCAAATCATTCAGTGATGGGAAAGTAATGACACATATATAAGTAATTGGATCTTGCTAAGGTGAAAGATGCTGTAAGTTACAGACAATTTTTAATCATAAATTTGATAAAAATATTCACTCTTACTCAAACTCTGTATTTAGTTTTGAAATAAAAATTTATTATCATTAAATTCAAAATTACAAAATTAAGACTCTATTTTGTCTTTTACACAAATTCACCCATCTAATATTTGTATTAAAGTTAAATTAGATTTCTCCATTAACAATTAGAAATAAGATATGCTCAAGTATATAATTTTTTTTCTTATATTTATAAAGAGGCTTTAAAACTAAAACTATTAAACTATTAGAAAATATTAAGAATATGTTATTTTGGCGTAATTT
The DNA here is from genome assembly GCA_021464415.1 of Lonicera japonica. NCBI lineage: Eukaryota > Viridiplantae > Streptophyta > Magnoliopsida > Dipsacales > Caprifoliaceae > Lonicera > Lonicera japonica. The sequence continues at coordinate 97,501,532 of CM038463.1, read as the reverse complement.
TGAGTATAAATCACGTTATTTAGACAATTCTTTTAAAATGTTGTGAAATTTTAAAATTCTGTAGATTAGTGAATTTCAAAATTTGTTTAAAAGGTTGGAATTTTGAGGATCTCGCCTACTCAAAAAAGGTTGGGATTTTGAGAATCCCGCCTACTCAAAACAATGCTGTATTTAGTATTTTCATCTTTTACATACTCTTCATATTTATCAAATATTTCTCTTGAAAAGATGAATTTGATTTATTTAAAACTAAACCATTAATTAGAACACTATTATATAAATATTTGATTATTTATTTGAGATAAAAAAAATTAATTTGAAATATTACAATAAAAATACATGAATTTATTGCGTTCTTTATTTTTATTAGTTTTTGTTTATGTTAAGATCATGTAGGTTTTTAAAGAAAAAAATTATGTGACTACCTTATATAATTTTTTTAGTTTCAATTCTCAATGATTGCACCGACATATCATTAATGATGCTCCTCACACAAATCAAGTATTTTGCTTTTTATTGTTCATGTTATTATCAAACGGAGTATAAATAAAATAATTAATATTAGTTCCTTAAATATTGTTTAAAGCGAATGCTTCTATCTTTTATGGGTTAAAAATGTTAATAATATAAAGATAGGGTGAAAGTTGGGTCATTTAAATATTGTTTAAAGTAACGTTTCTATTTTTAGGGATTAAAATGTTAATAATATAAAGATATGATGAAAGTTAGAATTTTAAAACTTGAAAGTTTATCTAGTCAAAGTATTTAATCAAATATGTGATCAAAACTCGTCCGTAAATTTTCCAGAAAACTTACATACTTTTAGGAAAGCATTTTCCTAAGTAATTACTCTTTCAACTACCTGGGCTCAAGCTTAGATCTGACTTTCAAATTTTTTTTTTTTATCTTTCACCAATGAGAAATTTTATTTAAACTCATAGTTTATTTAAGTAGGCCCACCTAATCTTTAAAAAAAAAATATTAAACGAACTTCCTATCGTACCCTTTTCTTCCATCAGTCTTCAGTTCCTCCATTTCCTAACTGAGACTGCCCAACTCAAAACTTCACCATCGTTATCACCGCCGGTAGTGGGTTAATATTCAGGGAGGAACTGAAGATTCATGAAAGAAAAGGGTATGATGGGAAGTTCATTTTTATTTATTTTTTTAAAAAAATTAGGTGGGTATTATACTAGCATATACAAATGCAAATTTCAATTGGATTTATTATGAATATGGACATGTAAGCAATATCTAGAAGCATGTTTCATATATGGCACCACAAATCTTCCTCATAAAATTAAGTTGTAAAGAAAAATCAATAATGATTGTCCGTAAGATTGTAATTTACATTATCCATTAATTTCTTAATAAAAAAAATTATAATAAATATGAATCTCTGTTTTGTAGATTTTTACAAATATTTTTTAACAATATAAATTTAATATAGATAGAATTATAATATTTTAAAATTCAAATTTTAAATTATTAATGCCAAAAAAATAATAAGAACATTTAGACATTACCTAAAATACGTTATCATATAAAGGGCCACCCTCACAACCATATATTTGTTCCATCAACTTCACGTTCATCCATTGATCAGTTATTACATTGGGGATAAGGGTTTTTTTTTTTTTTTTTTTTAAAAAAAAAAACACATCTTTATATATATATATATATATATATTACCTAGTTTGTTATGATACTTTGTCTGCCATGGAAGTATAATATAGAATATTGTGTAAGAACAGACCCACATTCTATTCACGTGATACATCAATTAAAGTGGTTTGTTAGAAATTCTGACCCATGATGGATTTTCTTAAAAATTATATGTGATATGATCTCATCTAGCATACTTATAGCTACCGTTTTGTGGCAAATTAAGAGGGAAAAAAAATAGAATTTTTTTTTTATATATAGTAAGCTTATTGCCTATTTTTACTAGATGCATTATAGAAATTGTATCTTGTAAAAGTACAACTTACAAATATTTTACCATGTGTAGACATAGTATTACTAAAAAATATGACAACTAGTCGTTTTCAACTTTGTAATTCAAGCAAACCTATAACCCCAATTTTTTAACGGGTGATTTTAAATACACCCACCAAGTTAATCTTTTCACCCCACTTAAAAAGTTTTACCTTAATAATTTTAACCCTAAAAAAGTTAAATAAAATATGTAAACACACCCCTCCATCCCTCACTCCCTCTTGGTCACTGTATCTAATTTCCATGTTTCATCCTCATTCCCCCCCCCCCCAATCACTTCTTCGTTTAATTTACTAATGAATTTGACATTTAGTCAATTGCTTGGTTGCTGATTCAAAACAAAAAATGTAATTTTTTTTTCTATAATTCTTATTTTCCTTATAATATATGGTATGTCTCAAAGTAAATGATCTAATTTTTTAGGACATAATTAATGTAAATCTCATAACGATAAATAAATTGCATCATTGATAGATCGATTATGTTGATCAGTATTTTAAAGAAATATTAAAGTCAAAGTGGTTCCCTAAATTTTATACAAATTACTGAATTAGTTAGTAAATTTATTTAATTTTAATATAAATAATTCTTACAGATTTATATTTTGTTTTAAAATTTTAATATAAAGTCCAGTTCGATAAAATTGAATTGAATCAAAATTAACTTTTGTAAATATAGACAAATGTTTATGGCATTTTAAATTAATTGTAATGGGAGAAAAGATAAATGTCCCTTTTAGTGAAACTAATTTCGTGACGGGTAAAACTAAGATTTACCTAAACGGTTTTGCAAGTTTTAATTTGTCACGTTAAGTCCGTCCCTCAAAATATATTTACAATCATTATTATACATGTGAGTTATTATTTCGGTTGGTAGCTTACAAGTTGTTCCGGAAAAATATTTTTTAGTCTTAGTTTCGTTTCAAAAACTAACATTATTGTAGTGTCCAATCACTTTTGATGCTAAAATATAACTTCCTCCATAGATTTTGTAATGCCAAAAGCGAATCACAAAATCAAAATACAGAGCATGCTGTAATATTTTACTTTTTCAATAAATATCCTTTTATTATAATTTCTATAAAAAAATTCCATGCATATTATAAATGAATTATTTTTGTCATTAAAAACTAAAATATTTGTTATAAATATTTTTATTAGAGATGAAGTTTTTGGTCACTAAATGTTCCTCATATTTTATCATAAAGGATTTAATAAACTCACCCCACTTAAGGGGTGAGTTGAAAGTGTTTTACAAAAATTGACGGGGTAAGAAGAAAGTTTCCTCAAATAGGGGTGAAAAACATAATTTGGTGGGTACAATTAAAATCACCCTTTTTTAATCAGCAATTTGAACCATAAACCAAAATTTTGAATGCTTAATCTGAATCTAAAAATAAAGTCAAACCAAAGAGGAATATTTATAAGTGATTACTAGTTGTTGTTCTGTTACTCGCATCTATATAGGAGTGATTAATTTTTTGTATATATGCGATGCATGTGTGTGGCTTATTTATCGTATGTAAGTGATTTAAACTAAAAGTAATAAAAAGGTTAACTAGTGATCTAGTGGTACAGCCCTATCTCCCTTGTTTGGGTATGAGCATTTTTAATGGTATAATTAAAATAATTAATTTTAATAATATTGTTTAAAAAATGTTCTTTAGTGGTCTTAATAATAAATTAGCCGATAATCAAATTTAGCCCCCAATAATCAAAATTTTAAATCTTTTCCAATAATCAAAATGCTACTCTACTAATTTATAATTATTCAATTACTCCAATTTAAATCTTATTTAAATCTTTTATAATTATTCAATTACTCCACTAATTTAAATCTTATTTTAAATCTTTTATAATTGAATAATTATAAAAATAAAGTAACAGCAACATGGACTGATTAGCGAGAGTCATAATCAATCGTTGTTTTAATAATGATATTGCCTCCCGATATATAAATATTGTCTTATCTCAAAAAATATATATATATATATATATATACTCACCGAAAGATAGATAGACTCAATTTGATTTACGATCATATTGCCCAAAAATTATAAAATACAATGCTCCGTTTGATAATAAAATAAAAAATAAAAATAACTAATTTATGTGAGAAGATGAAAAATAAGTTGAGGTATATGATGAGATACTTTCGATTTCATACTCATTTTTTTTAGTATATGTCCTTCATCCTCTTTTAATATTTTGTGAAATTTTTTTTTTCGATCATCACTAAAAAAAAATTGTCATAAAAAAAAGCAAAAGGTAAGAGTTAATCTCACCACATCCCTCAACTTATTTTTCATTTTCTTATCTAAATTAATTTTATTTTTATTTTTCATGATACTATCAAATGGAGCCTAACAATATAAATAGCATACAAAAGAACAATATGCGTCCATGAACCCCTGTTACCAAACTAGCTTAATAACTTTTGTTGTAGGAAAACTTGGCATGACAAGTTGACAACACCTCTCTGCACACCCATCCATATCAAAGGCGAGTATGTGCACTAACTTATAAGTGGTGGACAAAGGAGGCTTGTTTTCCTTTCCAATCTTTGCAACCACTTAAGATAACAATGATCAGTTTAACCAATAATTCTTAAGATACATCATTCGAGGATATACTTTGAAAATACACTGATGTATCACTTGATTAATAATAAATTTTATATAATTTGAAAAGATTAGAATCTAGTTTTTGAGTTTGAAATTATTTGGGATGCGTTACACAATTTATTTTTTAATTAAAAGGATGTAGTAATCCGCAAAGGAAATTATTTCCGGGTGTGAAGGTATAATTTTTTGTAAAAGAGGACATGCTTAATACTAATATGTCATTGTTTATAACTTAAAGAAGAAAATTTAGTATTATATTCAAGATTAGGCGGGGACAAGATTACTACGATTAGTAAAATTTTAAAAATTAAAGGGGGCAAAATTACTTAATATGCATATATTTACAAATTTGAAAAATAATTATAGGTGTAAAACTGCAGTTACTTAAAATTTAGTTGCTTCCTTTGGTTGATTGCGGCTCAATCACGGACTGTTTCACAGTATCTACCTCAGAGAATTAGGAGATACTAGATGTAATTTAAAAATATTGTGAAGAAGATATTGTATAATGTGAAACACTATCTTCAAGTAACTACATTCTCGATCTAAAAGTTTTGTGTGTGAAACGCAACTGCATCACAGAAAATTTTGAACTCGAAAACCGTAAACTAAAGTGAACACGTATATGATTTCCATTTTCCAGACCCTGCATGCGTTCCCATTAAGACCCCACCACACAAATGGTTTCGAAATTTTGCAAAAGAACAAGAACAGCATGGACTATTTTCTGACTCAATTATGAACTATTTGACACTCACGGATGGCACTAATAAAAAGGGTATTAATGTCACCTTATTTTTTTCTTTGCCTAATCAATCCATGCAGAGATTTGGACTGTCACTTTTTGGTCCCTTCCACTCACACATATTTTATTTTTACGTAAGCTCAAACGTCACTCGTACATTATCTTCTTTATTTCTTTCTTCCTCAATTTCAGTTCTTATTATCTTCAAATAAATATGAAACCTCCAAAAACAAGAAATCTAGAACTCTTAAAATATTTAAAAGCCTCCGATGAGGCCACCTGCTGTGGACATATGACCTAATCTCCTTCTAATACTATAAAATCATTGAGCTACCAATTATTCTTGATCTTTTTTTTATTTGAATTAAATATATATAAATCCGTGTGCGCTTATATAATCTCATACAGTATAAAAACTGAAGTCGGATTTGCTGTTATAACACTAAGTTTGTGATTTTCAAATTTTTTTTTTTAGCAATGTTTATGAAAGACAAAAATAAAAACACAAAATTTGCAGTCTTTTAAATTTTGAATGACATGATGCATACAGATTAAAGAAAACATTGACCGCGTGTACTTCAAATATAAATTCACGTTTTTAGTGAGTATAGAACTATTATAATAACATAAAACTATTTTGGAGTTTTACATAATATGACCTTTTGCATCCACTTTGAACAAATTCTCTATTAATAGACGATTCGATGTGGTACAACGAGGTCTAATATTCTTTTGAATTCCGCCTGATAGAAAATATATATTGAATGCAACGTTTATAACAATATATAGGATCACAAATTCAATTTTTATTTTTTCTTAAAATCTCATATCCTTAATTACATGAATTTGTCTGCACGCTTTCACTAACTTGCTACTTTTAATTTGTTCATATATGGGATAGGGGAGTACCTAGCATATATATGCGAAAAATTTCAAGTAAGGACCGGTCTGTACGGACTGGTCTCTTTTACGACACTTTCGCGTCATAAAAACACACCCCAAGTGTTTTTATGATACAACAACGTGGTAAAAGGGACCAGTTCGTACGGACTAATCCATACCAGAAATGCTCTCTATATATATGTATGTATTTCTTTACAACAAATGTACTATTCAATATTTTTCATATCTATCTAGGAGACTTTTGGTGTAATGAATCTCGTCGACAAGCATTTACATACAGCTTGAAAAATGATTTCGTGCACACCATGTTCATGGGACCTATAGTTTTATATATATATATATATATATTTTTAGTTTCTATTTTTTTATCGATAGTCTAAATCTTTTATTAAGTTATATACGAGCTAAGTGCGTGGCGTCATATATAGACAATTTTGGTCCTTTTTCACTTTAGAAATAAAGTGATGCGATTTAGACCAAATTTTTTAAATTAAATGGTTTAGATTTCAAGTTATTGTCAGAGAAAATATTTCCCTAATTATTGTGACATATTCATGAACATATACATAATTTTATCAGAAGATTCATATATCTCTACAAGCATTTTTAGAAGATAGGATAAAAGGTTGCAAGTCAATCTATCAAATAATTGTTTAGAGTATTTTTTCAACTTACTAGGAAGATGTTAGTCCGCATAAAAAATTTACTAATCCATTTAATTTGGGGTAAAATATTTTTCACCGACGAAAAAGCAACATAATGCATAATCAACTCATGATAGAAAAAAAAATTTCTTTTGATTTTTCTTCCTCTTCTGATTTATTATGAGTGGTGTGTATCAATCATGCGCATGATATTAACATCTATCCAATTCTATTTGTCAGAAAAGAAAAGAATTTATTTTGAAAATTAAAGGACAAACTATATATATATATAAGTGACTGATTTCATATACGTAAGACAAACTAACACCTCATCACATGCCACATTTTTGGTCCCTACCAACTTGTCCTATTATCGTTTATGTGAGTTCACTCTTCAGCTTCCTTTTTTCTAGCTAATAATCACCAAGTGTGTATATATATAATTAAGCTTGGGTCTGTGGCTCTCATATATGAACTGAATCGAAAAGATGGAACCAGAGAATAGATCAATGGCTAGAAATGGGGAGGATAAGGAAGAGGAGAAGAGAGAAATTAACAACAGAAAGAAGAAGCTTGGAGGCATTAGAACAATGCCATTCATCCTAGGTAAGTTCACATCTTGATATTCTTAGTCAAATTTTTCTTACTCTTGGGGACACTGGTTGCTGAACATTGAATGTTGAATAATTTAGGTTGAACGAAATTTCTAAAAAATGTATTTGTTTTGTTTATTTGGCTCTAAATGTTAAATAAATAGTATTTTACAATTTTACTCATAATTATATATATTAAAAGAATAGAGTTACCAATGGTAAACTCTTGCCTTTTAAGGTTATAAACATAACGGTTTGTTCCTAATTTGATCTTAATGTTTAATAGACTTTCATTTAATATTAAGAGATAAAAACAACCCCCACCGTAATTATTTCCCTTTATTCCTGACAACAGTTAGCATTTTGAAAGTGAGGTGCACACATTTTTGTCCCATATGTCGACTAAGTATACGATTAATAATGAATACACAAACTCATGGTTTTTTTCCTTACAAATTAATTTCTAAGGACAAATTATACCCCGAGTCCTATCACATGCGCTCACCGCGCTACTCTCTTCTCCTCTTCAATTCCTTAGCCTGGGAAAACATCTATGACTCCCGGTCACGAACCTGAGAAATAAGATAGAATCCAAAGAGAAGCGAAGGAAAATGAGCATATATACTTTGGCGTACTTAAATATTTATTAAATTGGATGAGGCTGGTTAAGAACTAAAAAGCATGAAACAACTGCATGTTGTGATTTATCAAAATTTAGCTTGCTCATCTATTTTAAGTAGCTACTTAAAATTTATATTTGAAAAATAAATTTGAAATGATAAAAGAAAAATAAATTTCAAATCAGGAGATTTTAATATCATAAATTTTAGAATCTTGTTGAGCCTTTAATTGTATTTGAGTTGAATGCTTTAAATACATTTTTGTAATAATAAAAAGATGATAAATTCTAGTATTATTATACTTTCCTTATTAAACACATTCCTATTTTAACTTTAATACATTTGAAATAAAATAATTTTAACTTAATTAATAGTTAAAAAAAAATTGACTCAAATTTGTAGTATTTTTTTTCAAACGTCTCACAAGTATTCTTTTAAAATAAAAACTCATGTAACATTTCAATCGTCCATTTCAAGGGATTTGTTGAGATTTAATTTTTCTAACTCTAGCTTCAGTCAATTATTAGTTAGGCCACAACGTTAATATCCCTAACACATTATCAATTATTAGTATTGGTCGGCACCCCCATATTACTCATATCAATCATTATCTCCGGGACATTAGCTTTTCTCACTTCCAAAAATACATTATGATATTTTGAGAGGGACGGCGAAACTATTTAAAATCTTAATTTATTTTTTATCTAACTAATAATTCAATTGCTAAATATTCATATTATATATTAGGGGAAAGATCTTTAGTTTGACTACATAATATCATGTCTATCTGTGTAAATAACATTATCATAAAAAAAAAAAAATTAAAGCCTTTTAGATATTGTACTTTCTGCAATTCTCTACAGATCCTTCAAGAAATATATATATATTTTTTTAATTAAATAAGTAGTTTAATTTAAGACATCACGAAAAAAGAAAAAGATGAATCCTACTGTGAACCCGTGGGACAACTTAAAGATTATTTTTAGATTTCACACGTTAGTATTATTTTTTAATTATACAGTGTAATTTTAATTTTGTCATTATTAGTTTGGGTCATTCTAAATTTTTAGCCCTGCTATCGAACTTTTTATAAAGGTTGTGACAAATTTAAAAATCGACCATTCATATCGAACCAAGCTGAATTATTATATTAAAAACTGAATCAAAAAAATATCAAAATTAACTGAATTAAACCGAACCATACCGAAAGTCTTCAAACTAGGTTACTTTGCCTTTTTTTTTTTCCCGTTTCTAGAACCTTAAAACCCCAACCAATAATGAGTAGTAGCTAGCTAGTATTGTATGGAAGTTTTATTGGTTGTGTGCTGCAAATTGACTGCTTTTTGTAGTAGTAGTGAAGTGTGGTCTTAATCTATAATACAAATCAATATCATACTATTCATTGAAAGTGATTACTATGATTTTTAATCCGAGAGCTACAAATTACTCTTAACAATTCAATGATTGAAATGAAAAATAGTGTAAGTGGTAAGTATGATGTGGTAATCAATAATGCAAATCAATATCATACTATTCATTGAAAGTGATTACTATGATTTTTAATCCGAGAGCTACAAATTACTCTTATAACACAAAGGGTGTCTCTTAAACCTTATTTTATTTTTGCTCTCCCCACCCAACCCCACTCGGGCCCACCCACCCCTTCTACATGGTCAAACCAAAGTGTAAATATTATAAGATATTTTTATTTTATGTTTTCAAAAATTAATTCATTTTTAAATTTATTAGAAATTCTTAACGGTTAATTATGCATAAATTATGTTATATTCTTATGCATCTTACATATGATAGTTAAATATGAACTTTTAATTTGGAACCATACAAATATAATGAATTTGAAATTTTATGAAATTAAGGGTACAAATGAAGAAATTATATTATTTTTCTATTTTCTTCTTTACGTTAATTTTGAAAATAAGTGTTCCATAATTTCAATTGAGTCGAACCTTTAATTAAGGAGTTCAAACATATTTAGTCGAACATAAAAATACTTGGTATTAAGTTGGAAAATAAGTTGAAATATGTGATAATATGCCATAACTCTTTTTTTTTTCCAATAATTGAATGTTGTTTCTGATCAAATACAGCTTCAATTAAAATTTTCAATATCTAAAAATAATGCATAAATTGTGCTTATATCCTATTTGATGTGTTTGTTTCAAGTATAAATGTAAAAATAATTTCCCTATTTTTGTAGGTGATAACTTTTTTCGTTATAAATGTAAAAATAACTAACCTCGCACTATTATGTCAACTACTCAACTTATGTGTCCCGGCTTTGCCTCCTGGGGTTTACTGTAATTCCGAATTCTAGGATTTTGGAGCTCATTTCCTGTTAGTACTTGTAGAAGATGACAACCGTCGACACTTTGATCAGTACTGAGGGTTTCATGAACATGTATACTGTTTCCTTTAGTCCTCTTCCTTGTTCCTCTCACCTTCATCAAAACACAGCTTCCTTTACTCATAGTCATTATATCATTTTTCTATTTTCTTCTTTGTCCATTTTCAAATAATAATTAAGGAGTTCAAACATATTTCGAACATGGTCCATAACTCTTTTTTTTTAAAGAATGTTGTTTCTGATCAAATACAGCTTCACAATATCTACCGAATGTACTTCACAACTTAGTATCTTCAGATTCAGATACTAAGACGGAGGTCGTATCTCTAGATAATGTGAGGCAGATGCTATATGGACTTCATCCTATAAAAAAAATTGTGGGCCGCATCCTAGCTAAAAGCCCCCATTTTCAATCCCTCTCCACAAATATTAATTGTTTGTGTATTATGAATTCAAACGTTCTGAGGGGATTTTGAAATTTGAAATTGAGTTATACAGAGGATGGTAGATTCTACTATTTGAATTAGTTATTGTTAGAAATATATGAAGCAATATTAATACTGTTTTTTCTTGTTGATAATAATCAAAATTGAACCAACACCGAAATCGAGTCCTGTGATAACCACAGTCTCCTTAAAATAGTTACGCCGCCCTCTCGGTAGTGCTTTGAGGCCGCCAAACGACGTCTGTTTCCCAGGATGAAACGGTACTTCAGTGTTACCTAAGCACCTCGGTACACTGAACGAACTGAGGTTGTTTGAAACTTACCATCGGAGAAGAAAAACCTACAAACTAGAAGCAGAAGCAAAGTATGTTCAATGGAGAGAAGATAATTCGAATTGTTGATTTTGGTCGTGCGTTTTGGAATGAGTCAAAAATCTCCTTTTAATTCAACTGGGAATAATGGCCATTAATCCAAATTAAAACTGACCATTAATTGTTATCAGTTTTGAGAAACTGACCATTAAGTGGCTAATTAATTGAGATAAATGCAATGATTTCAAAATTCAAATTGGAAAAAATTAAATTTTCGGGTGCAAAACTCAGCTCGCGTAAGGCTCGCTTTTCGGTCCAGCATTCGTGTCCGCATGTGCGGGCACACATGAGCCGTAAATGTTTCAGGCTTAATTCGGTCCATGATTTGCACACCCCCCTTGTGCCTGTGTGCGCGAGAGAGAGCCTCTTAACTTGAATCATTCAATAAGGCATTCCCATGAGCTTAGTTATAAACTTATAGAATTTTTTTCACCTTTCCTATGTGGGACTTCCCACTTTCATTGCATTTTTCTATTTCAACTTACTCACTTTGAGTGACAATTACTCATTCACCACTTAACCATTTTGAGTATATAAATACACGATTTCAATGTACTGTACTCACGTAGGAGAATACGAATATATTAAGAACTTTCACATCCGAGTGCAAAGTCTTATTATAATTTTGCCCTCAAAATGGTAGAAAATGTGTTTTCTAATACCCATTTTCTAACAGTTATGGCATGTGAAAATTTACAATTTAGTCGCCCATTATGCTCCTTTTTGTTTGCAATTATTGTACATAAAATCTAAGGACATCTATAATGGTCATTTCTACCCGTGCAATTTTTTATGATGGAAATTATTGGGACTATATTGGGAAATTGAAGCTTTGTTAAGCAATATATATATATATATATAAGTGGCTGCTTCTACTTCACCCATTATCAATTAATTTTGAGTTCGATGCTTCAAACTCCATACAAAAATGCTGGGAGGCAAAATTTTAGTCTGATAGTAGTTTCTATGGGTATTTTTGCACAATGTGGAGTATGAGTCGGAAATGCACGTGGAAATTCCCTACATGACTTGGACATCATATATAACCCACTCATTCACCCTCGTTTTGCAAAAAATTGCCAGGTAACATAAAAATTAACCCACTGGATAGACCATGTTTCTTGAACTTTTTTATCTATGTAGAAATGCTTCAACTAGACATAGAAACATTTTAAGAAGGCCTTCACAAATAGGATGGAAATGGAAGATCAATAGAGTACAACATTGGAGAGGGTATAGTCTCTGAGTAAGACTCCAGAACCGCAATGCTAACAACTTTCAAATCACTATTGGTGTCACAGTTCACAAGCAGAACCCGGAACAGAAGTTGTAAGAACCTTCTGCGTTGGAATCCATGTTTCATGAACTGTCATACATGATTCTTTTGACAAAACTATCTCTAATAGGTCCAATAGGGTGCAGTTAGCAAGGAAGGCAGGACTAAGTATTTGTTTCATTTCCACTTTGATACTTCATATAGCTCTTAATAGCTATCAACACCTTACTACATATCCACTCATATCAATCCATCGCTTGTATAATATGTAGGTATAGTAAACTAATCCTGAGTTTGGAGTTCTCTGGCATCACTAAGGTTTAAGGGATGTTTAATTTGCTGATCTAGGGGATAGATTCGAAAGTTGTAAATGATTTGAGGACTGCGTTGAAATTACTGTTTTATGATTCTTTGTGCACACAACTGTGATATTTGTAATTGATTACAAATTTACAATGAATAATTGATAAACTTTCTCAGTTCTAGAGACTCCATGCCTTTCGATTAAAATGAATAATTTCTAAGTATATTCCTAGGATAATAGTTACAAACAATTATAAAAACAAAATTTACAATATCTATTATATTGCGGGCCTTTGCTTGATCTTACATATGATTCTGTTGTTGTTTGGTTGTTTCTATTTTTGTGATAGGATATATTACTCAATCTAGATTTTATCTATATAACTGGTGGGCAATGCATTGGCTTATAACGAAAAGGCTTATGCTATTTAGAAAGTTTGAAAGGAGAAACAAACTTTCCTTTTTCAGAATGTGAAGAGTAGCAAAACAGAGAGAACAAAACATAACCCCAGGTTTTGCTTGGATGGTTGAGGCTCTAGGTTTCATCCTAGAGGTCACTAGGCCGACGTGGGGGAGTGCGCACTTAAGATATCGCTCCGGGGAGGGATTAGTTGATGTGCGTGTAAGCTAGTCCGGGCATCTTTACCGTTGCAAAAAAAAAAAGAGTGAATAAAACTTGAATGAGAGACATATATAGTCGAAGTAGTTTTAACTGCACTCTTCACTTTTAACTGTTGTCCCCGCATGTGTAAGCGTGCTACAACAATTCTGACTAGTGGTTTGATACCAGTGGCGAAGCTAGGAATTTGACCAACCGGGGGCGAAATTTGATCGAAAATCAAAACACACTGAATCATATTTAAAGCCATAAAATTTGAATGCGAACATAATACTATTAATAATAAAAGTTCACACAACTTAAATAACAAATGTGAAAAAGAATGATAAATTACAATAACATTCTACAGTTTTTTATATTTTGGAAGTATTGGTGAATGGTGGCGGTGAAAAAATGGTGTAGATAAAGAGAGGTTTGAGAGGTGAGTGAAGAAATGAAAATGGTGAAAGCACTGAAGCAGCGGTAGGCAGAAGAAGAAGAGAAATGAGTAGCGGCACCTTTTTAATTAATTAGGTTTAATATTTATAAACTATTCCTTAAGTTTTTATATCTTACAATTACATCCCCTCAAGTTTATTTTTATGTACATAAGTACCTAAATTTTTTTTTTTTTTAAATGGCCCAAGCCAAGGAGGGGCCAGCTGCCCCCCTGCCCCTACACAGCTTCGCCACTGTTTGATACGAATATAAGAAGTTGAACTCAAACGCCACAAATGGTTGCATTTGGATTGTAATTTACGGAATCACCTAGTGTTAGGAAGGTTAGTATATCGTTTAAGAAAAATGATCTACTATAACAGCTTATAAAAGTTCTCTAAGAGCAACTCCTTATCTAAACTGTGATTATAACTATTGACAGACTAACGATGTGTTTGTTCATTTTAACAGCAAGTGAAATATGTGATAGATTTGCGGGCACTGGTTTTCATGCCAACATGATAACATACCTTACTCAACAGTTAAACCTACCGCTGGTGAAGGCCTCCAACATCCTCACCAACTTTGGTGGCACTGTCAGTTTCACTCCTTTGATTGGTGCACTGCTTGCCGACTCCTTTGCTGGTCGATTTTGGACAATCATTTTGGGTGCTGTTATCTATGAACTGGTAAATCTCTCTCTCTCTCTCTCTCTCTCTCTCTCACACACACACACGTTTACAAACACGCATACCAAATGCAATGAAAAATAAATTAAATACTCCATCCGTCCCTAATTAATTAAGAGTCCATGTTAAACTTTTGATACTTTTTAACAATGCATTGATTTCATCTCAACAAATGGTTTAGTACAATGTACACCTGTTTCCTATCTCGAGTTTTGGTATGTTGATTATGCTTTGAAAAAGGAAGGTGGACGTTTAATTTGGGACATTCCAAAAACAAATTAAATATCATGTGCTCTTAAATTTGGATGAATGGAGTAAAAATAAGTACTACAACATGTTGAATTGAATGCTTGTCAAGTTTGAATCCCCAACTTCATATAGGGTTTTTTGAATAAAAGGATGGAAGGGTATTTAATCCCTGTCCCTGGCTTGGGCTTGGAGATTTTCATTTTGGTCCTTATTGTACATTCTCTGTTCTTTTACTATGTCTTTGTAATAATTATTTTATACTTCTAAAGGAATTTACATTTGCTATGAAATCTATCTTATCACAGGGAATGGTGAGCATTACCACATCAGCAGTGCTTCCAAATCTCCGGCCCCCACCTTGTCCAACACAAGAGAACTGCAAAGAAGCTTCATCCATACAACTATGGGTCCTCTACATCTCTCTCCTCCTCACATGTATCGGAACTGGTGGTATTAGGCCATGCGTCGTCACATTTGCAGCAGACCAATTCGACATGTCCAAATCGAAAACCGAATCTCGGGGTTGGAATTTTTTCAACTGGTACTACTTTTGTATGGGGATGGCAACATTAACTGCTCTGACAATCGTAGTTTATATCCAAGATCACGTGGGGTGGGGGTGGGGTCTTGGGATCCCAACCATTGCCATGGCTTTATCTATTATAGCTTTTGTATTTGGCTCGCCTCTTTATAAGAAGGTGAAGCCGCGTGGCAGCCCGTTGGTTCGATTGGCTCAGGTGGTGGTTGCCGCTGTGAAGAAGAGGAAAGCAGTTGTTCCGGCCAACCCGGATCTCTTGTATGAGAACAGAGAGCTCGATGCAGCTTTTTCTGCCAATGGAAGGCTCTTGCACTCGAATCAGTTCAGGTAAGATGCTAATAATGTCATGCAGGGGAGGATTTAGAAATTTTTTTTTTTTTTGGAGAGGATCTTACTTTTTTCAACAACGTAAAATATTTAATATAAAAAATATGAAGTTGTATTATAAAATAGAAAAAAAAAATATAAAGTTGCACAACAAAATACATTCATTTCTTGTAATTTCCCTTCAATGAAGATGGTCAAAAAATTTATAAGAAATTCATCTTCCATTTATTTCAAAGTTTAGATTTAATAATACTTGCAGCCGAGAATGCACGCTTTCTCAACTATTTTTTTTTATTATTTGGGGAGACCACAATTGAAATTTCATACACTTATTTATATATATATATATATTTAAAAAAAAAATTGGGAGGGACCATGACCCCCTTCTCGTACACATAAATCCACCTCTGATGTCATGAGTAATGCTATTCAAATTTTAAACAGAATTTCACTACATAGTTTTCATATAGAAATTTAGGTCTGTCTATGGATCGGATATCTACTCAAATTTGATCCGAATCTAGTCACATTAGTCAGATATGATGAGGGATATGTAATCCATTTATCCCAATTTGTTCAACCTATTGATTAACAAACCAAATAGGATATGTCGCAATATCTGATCGGACATATCCAACACATATATATATATACACATTTATATAAGTATGCATATGTGTGTACTTACAAATATATAAATTTAATACACAGAAATTATTCAATTTCTTTAGTCCATTGATAAAATTTGATTGAAGTCACGTTGTTGAGAAAACTTCCTCAAATTTGCTAACAAAATGCATGCAGAAAATAGTTGAAATCATTCAACTGTTTGACTAATCTAGTAACAAACATGTCTATACTCTTTGATTATTGTAATTTGATTATTTTATTGGACATGCTTTTAATATCATTAAAGGATTTGCTTAGTAAATTTAATTATTATTTCAACTTGTTATGTATAGATGGTTGGATCGAGCAGCCGTAGTAACGAACGATGAAACAAAAGATTCAAACCCACCAAATTTATGGAGGCTAGTCACCGTCCACAGAGTCGAAGAACTAAAATGCATAATCCGCATGCTACCCATATGGGCTGCTGGCATATTACTCTTCACCTCGTACTCGCACCTAGGCAGCTTTACAATCCAACAAGCTCGAAGCATGAACCGCCACCTCACCCCCTCCTTTGAAATCCCCCCGGCAACATTATCAATCTTCAGCATAATCACGGTCCTCGTTGGCCTTGCTCTATACGAGCGCCTCTTTGTCCCCTTAGCTCGCAGATTTACCAAAAACCCTTCGGGCATCACTTACTTACAAAGAATGGGAATCGGTTTTGCC
Organism: Lonicera japonica; assembly: GCA_021464415.1. Lineage (NCBI taxonomy): Eukaryota > Viridiplantae > Streptophyta > Magnoliopsida > Dipsacales > Caprifoliaceae > Lonicera > Lonicera japonica. The sequence continues at coordinate 97,484,466 of CM038463.1, read as the reverse complement.
GTCAACATAATTGCTACTATTGTTTCGGCATTAGTTGAGAGTAAGCGAAGAAACGCTGCTAAAGAGTACAACTTGTTGGATAAACCGGCTGCTGTTATACCGATAAGTGTGTTTTGGTTGGTTCCCCAGTATTGCCTTCATGGGGTGGCTGAAGTTTTCATGGCTGTGGGCCATTTGGAGTTCCTTTACGACCAGTCGCCAGAAAGTTTGAGGAGCATGGCGGTGGCGCTTAATTCGCTGACGGCGTCGGTGGGAAATTACATGGGTACACTAGTGGTGATTTTGGTGCATAAACATACCGGCAGGGAAGGTAATTGGCTACCGGATCGAAACCTTAACAGGGGAAGATTGGATTATTATTATTGGCTTGTGACTGGGATACAAGTGGTGAATATTGTGTATTATGTTGTTTGCGCTTGGTTTTATACTTATAAGCCATTGGAGGAGGTTACTGAACAGAGCAGCAATGGAGATGTGGAGTTGGCAACTGATAACAAAATTTCTGGTAAGCCTTTGAATGAAGAATAGAGAATGCTATGTTTTTCTCGTAAAGAATATAGGAGTATCAATAAATAATTTCTGCATTAGATTGAACGTTGTAACCTTTAGGTCTTGTACTATTACTCATCTAGTATAGCTAATAATTATCAGTTAAAATGCGCTAGCACAATATAGACAACAATTACTGTAACAGATGCGATCGTTATTGGAACAGCGCATTTGATTCTTATATACAAAATAGCCATTGTAGCTTTAATCATTGTGACTTTTTTTTTTTTTTTTTTTTTTGTAAAAATGTGTGTTTGATCCTACATTTTCGTGATTCACCTTTTGATAATTGATATTTTAAGTGTTTAATTGTCTGCGAATGAATTTTTACTGTACAATTAATTAAATGTGACAGTGTGATGAACCAATTATAGTAATTGATTGTAGCAATTGAGGGAATGAGATTTTTATAACTCACTTTAACCAATTGGGCAAGCTCTATTCCCCACGCAAAAGTTGCATTCGACTGATGAGATAACAAGGTTGGATTATTTAAACTTATGCGAATAAGATAACATAATTCTACTTAAAAAAAAAATTATTTAATATTTAGTCTTGACTAATGGTAAACTTAAAATAGATTCTCTTATCATGCACCACAGGTGCAAAGTTTAATATGAAATTAACCATTATTTCTATTTTGTACATGCAAAACCTTCACAGCCGTTTCTAATTTTTAATTTTTTAAAATAAAAAATCATAATGGGGGTACATATGGGGTAATCATCTTCTATCAATTTGTTCCATAAAGGAGAAATTTTATTTTTTTTTAATTTTATTTACAGGTTTAAGCCTACATCATTGCCGTCCTTGAATTATTCGGTGAAATCTTACTTTTGTTTTGATTCAACCATAACTCCATTAAAGTCCCATCTATCACAAGCCTTTTTTTCAAACTTGCTTTCACTTTAAATTCATCGCACCTGTATTGTTATCCTCAAAAAAATTAAGGGTGCTGCTAAATAAACCCACATTTTATTTTTCTCACCCCTATAAGTCAAAAACCAAATTAAGCAAGCCTAAAAAATAACGTAAATTCCTTTATTCTCACGCCACTTTATATTCTTAACAAAAAAATGTCATCTATTTTTTTTTAGACAAACCAAATCGCATAGAACCTATTTCTTTTTCTTTCTCCCAAATCAAAAAACCCGCATCGCTACTAAATTTCTCTTATCCCCTGCCCATCATCTCTTTCTCTTATTTCTCATCGTAAATCTGTCCTTAATGCCTCATCTCTCTTCTCCCCTTCAAGTTAATCAATTTTAACAAAATTCGTGGAAAAAAATACAGACCCATCCTTAACACACACACAATATATATATATATATATATATCTCCCCTTATCAAGTCTTGAAGTTAATTCATTTTTAACACTTTCTCAATAAAAAAATAAAAATAAAAATCAGAGTTAATTGTTTCGAGATCGCTTCGTGAAAATGGGTTAGAATAATTACTAAATAAAGACTAGAAAATTGAATGAGATTTGTAGGTGTAACTGTAAGAAATAATTGAAAGAGAAGGGCTTCTAGAACTCTCTTACTCTCTAATACAAATTAAAAACATACACACTATATATGTGTGTTTATTTACCATCCTTGTCAAAAAGCAAAAAGTATATATAATACAATTAACATAGCTCATATATATTAATTAAATAGATAAAAGGTGGATTTTATATGAATGGAGGAATGCATTTGAAGGTTTGCATGGGTCGATATTTAATTTCAACTGTCAAACAAGAGTTGATAAGCTTGATCGGTATAGATCCACCCTTTCTTTAGATATATGTGTTCAATTTTTTTTAAGTACAATTCAAATTTTACTTTTGTTTATTGGTCCGCTCTGTGAAAATGTAATTAATACTTGTTTATATAATATGTTAGTTTTATTGTTTTTGTTATGTGACTTAAATTTAAATTTGTATAATTTTTTTTTATTAGTAAAATAAGAAATTCAAATTTGTATATAAATTTGAATTTAATTTTTGTGGCAGTGGAGGATTTTTATTGAATTTGTCAAAAAAAAAAAATTAAAATTATAAATGAGGCAAGTTTATATTTTGATTTTGCTTATGATTTTTGGTTTTAACGACAATGGAAGTTAACGTTCTTATTTTATATTTAGTATTTTTAGTAAACTCACCCTACCACGGGGTTAATTGAAAGTTTTTGTTAAAAAACATTGAAGTGAGAAAAATAAAATTGTGAGTTTATTTAAAAACACTTAGGCTTCATTTTATAAGAATATTAGGTATTGCCTGTGTCGGACGGCACGGCGACGTAAACAAATAAACGATTAAAAATAGTGAAATTGAGCAAAAAGTACTAATATTTAAATAACATGCAACCCGAAACATATATTTAGAAAACTGTATATGCAACCTATTTAAAGGTTAAGCGCATGGGGGAGGAGTTTGCTAAAGTTTAATTCGAGATACCAAAATATATATTGGATTCGACTAGATTGAGGTGATTTTTAATTGACAAACTCGAATTTGTCCCCGTTTCACCACTTCATTGAGGTCGTGTTGAGTTAATTTATCATCACTAGTTATTCACTAATATATACAAAAATTAATATATCTCATTATTATTACAATGGTATTATATATTTTTTAATGTAATTGTAAAAGATTAAACATTTTCAGAGAAGGAATGGGTGGGCCGTTTGCCATTTGTATTCATTCACCATATATATAACAATATTGCATATTTTCAAATTTTAATTGTAAATATATGATACCATTGATAGTAACATTAGTTTACAAAAATAATATATATATATTTTTTAAATAAAATAAAATAAACTATTTAAGTTTGTAAAAGATTAACTGGAACATTAAATAAGTAATATATATATATTTTATATTTTTAAACTAAAACTCATATATATTTAACATTATTTTTGAACACAAATTAAATAAAATGCACTTACGATTGGATTTTTTCAATTTTTTTTTATAACATCTATGTGTAAAGTCAAATTCCATCTCATTATAAAAAATTTTATTTCTTTATTATTATTAATCTAAATATGAAAAGGTTTTTTTTCAAGTTTTTAATTTTTTTTTCATCATGTTAACATTAAAACCCATATATATTTAACTTTCATTTCAAAATTTTAGATTTTTGAACCCAAAACTATATTAGAATAAAAAAAAAAACACACACACATACTCACGTGTGGATTTTTATTTTTATTTTAACCCAAATTTGATAAATTTTTATTTAGTTTCAAATTTCAGATTCCAAATTTTTATTTACACTATTCACCGCATCTTAATTTTCTACATCTATATTTAATTTAACATTAAACCCAAGTTTTAAAAAAATAAAAATTTATAACATATATATGTGAAGTCAAATTCCATCTCATTAAAACCCATATATATTTAACATTCAAAATATTAATGTTAACATTTACGATGCACTTACGATTGTTTTTTTTTTTTTCAAGTTTTTCAAAAAAAATTTACTCATGTTAACATTAACATTCAAAATATTACATGTGCACTAACGGTTGGATTTTTTCAGTTTTTTTCTTTTTAACCCAAATTTCATACTTTTGAACACAGACTCTCCAAAACCATTATTATAATAAAAAATTAAAATATACATACATGAAGAGAGAGAGAGAGTATTGAAGAAGAAAATTTTAAAACATATATGAATAGTAACCCAAACTATATTATAATAAAAATTGGTAGACAATATTAATTAAAGAAAAACAAAACTCACATACATACATGAAAAAAAAAATCTATGAAATAACATACATACATTCTTCAAAAAATGAAACAAAAGAGTATATTATTCAAAAGAGTAAATAACAAAAAAAAAAGTAGAAGTTGGGAAGTCTTAATGAAAGAGAGTATTTTTTATTTTTTTGAGGGAGAGAGAGAGAGTATTTATAAAAAGGGGCAATTAAAAAAAAGGGCTTATTAGAGAAAGATTTTCACACTAAGGCCAAGGAATAATTTTTTTTTAAATAAAGGGCCTATTTTTTATTTTATTGATAATATGACATGTGTCTTTTTTTTCATTATAAAATGACATCCCAACCCTTAAAATAAACTAAAAAAATATCAATATGCATTAAAATATGGACTACAATATGAACTTTGCAGTCTATATTTCACTGCAATATGAACTTTGCAGTCCATATTTCACTGCAATGTGAACTTTGCAGTCGATATTTTTAGTGCAAAGTTCATATTGCAGTTCATATTTTACTGCAATGTGAACTTTGCAGTCGATATTTTTAGTGCAAAGTTCATATTGCAGTTCATATTTTACTGCAATGTGAACTTTGCAGTCCATATTTTTAGTGCAAAGTTCATATTGCAGTACATATTTCACTGCAATATGAACTTTGCAGTTCATATTTTATTGCAATATGAACTTTGCAGTCCATATTTTTTGTGAAAATTTCATTAAAAGGGGTAATTTAGGTAATACATAACATGTTTTTATTAATTAAATGATATTTAAATTTATTCAAATACATTCATTTAAAATATAAAACAAAATAGGCCTCTTACACTAATTACCAATTAAAAATAGGCCCTTCATTCAAAAAAATATTATTCATTGGATTTTTGGTAAAAATCAATGTATAATAAGCCCTTCTACCTAATTTCTAGTTATAAAAAATATTGTGAGAGGGAAAAAGTTATAAAATTTGAAATTTGAAATTCAGATTGTATTTTTTTTATCATTAAATTAAGTTGAAGAAAAATAAAGTAAAAAATATGATTTGATTGGGTGATTTTAGGGGTGGCAATTTCAAACCGGAAACCGAAAACCGACCGACCGACCAATGTACGAATGGTAACCGACCGACCATTTTTTGGTTGGTAACCGACCAATCGGTTACCGACCAATCGGTTACCGACCTAACTCGGTAGCGGTAGCGGTTTCATATATACGTTTTATCGGTTATTACCGACCGACCGACCAAAATAATTTTTAAACTCAATACTTCAATAATTAGTCAATACTCAGCACAACAAGACCCACCCACATACACACACCCTCATTGCCTCACACCTTCACTGCCTCACAGAACACACACACCGACCCTCACTGCCTCACAGAACAAAGTAGTGATTTTCCATTTCAAAGATTACTTATCAGGTATAATGTATTGCAATATATAATGATGAATTTTATATAGATATATATATATGGTATTTACACTAAATATGTTAATATTTTATATCAAATAATTATTTTAATTATACCCTAATAAAAATTAATCTACGAATTTGACAGATTTAGAAAAAAGAAAATGAAATTAATTATTTTGAGACAAAAGGAAGTGATAATTATGAAAGCTTGGTTGACTAGATCTTTTGAGCAACTCAAAAATCTTGAAAGGGCGAGGAGGGTATGGTGCAAAACTGCAAATCATCATGATACATACGTACATATATATATACACATACATATACGTATTTGCTTGATGGCTGCTGCTGCTATGTTTCCTCCTTGATTTTTTGATGTGCAGTGTGCACGGTGTACTACTGCTATTGCTTGCTCATTGCTGCTGCTGCACTTGGTCGGTTTTTACCGCATTATAACCGAACCGACCGACCAAATCGGTAAAACCGATGATCGGTTTACCGACCATATCGGTTCGGAAGCGGTTTCATAAATGCATATACCGACATTGGTCGGTTCGGTATAAAACCGACCATTTCGGTTCGGTAACCGAACCGTGGCCAGCCCTAGGTGATTTGATATCCTAAAAACACGTATAAGGATTCATATTTTATTTTTGTAATTTGTAAATAAATTTAGACTATTGATTAAATAAAAAAAAAAGTGTCTTATAATATAGATAGAAAAAAAAAATAAACACTTAATTGAATAACAAGTTGAAAAATAAGTCAAGGGTATGTAATAATATGCCCTCCACACTTCACGTTAATTTTACGAGTATTTGTTTTTCATTATTTATAATTTTTTATGATTTTTTATGAATTTTTTTACTATTAAAAAAAATTTCTCTATAAAAAAAAACTATAAAATAAAAAAATATTTTACCTCATATCTAAATTTATTTTTTTAATTTCTTACAAAAATTAGTTATTATTTTTTATTTTACTATCAAACCAACCCTTAAATTTAATTACCTTAACGTAAACATAGCCGGCGAAAAATGAATGGTAGGAAGTCAAACAAAGCGAACTAAAACTGACTGGTAAAATAAAAAAAGAATTGTTTACTCACTGTTTCCCTATGTTTTACTGCCGTCCGATTTCGACCGTAGATCCCCTCCTCCACTCCTTCATAGATAGGCGCCGGCATTCATCATCGTCGGCGAATTTTCATCATAGCCATTTTCGCCGAACAGTCTCCATCTGAACGCTATGCACCACATTTTCGGAGAAAGTAAGTAAAGAAAAATATCATGGTTACAATCATATAGCCCATTTCTCTTTCTTTTGCTTAGGGCTGCTGGTATCCGTTTCAATTTTAGGATATTATATGCTGTTTTCCTTTTGTGTTTTTCTATTCAACCATAAATTCCTCTGCAACTTTCAAATTTGCGTTGATTTCTTCTTTCTTTTCCTCTCCTCTATATATTGCGACAACCTTTTTATTGTTTTCTTCCAGTTTCCTCTCTTACTTTATGTTCATGTCTTTTTGGAAGTGAGGTTCTTAATTTCAGATCAAATAAGTGGGAAATTGATGTGCATTTAATGTTAGAGCTAGGGTTTATGTCTGAAAATTTGGTGATGAAGGATCAGACGAGTGTGAAATTGGAGTGCATTTAGTGCAAGAGCTAGGGTTTACGTTTGAAAAGCTGGGGCAGAAGATCAAATATGCGCAAATGACTCAATTCAAATAAAAAAGAAAAGAAAAGAAGGGAGAATCTTGAAAAAAATTCACATTATGTTAAGCCCCCAAAAAACCCAATTTCAGCTTCACGCCAAAGAATTACTTTGACTGTAACCTATACTGGACATTTTCAAATCTAGTTTTCTTGGACCTTGGGTCGCCTTTAGAATTACATTATTATACCTGTAGAGAAGGTATTCAATGTCACTTATTGAACACGTATTATTTTATTAAAAAATAATATTTCGTACCGTCTATTGTAATATATTATAAGATACGTTTTAGTTTTAATTTTAATATTTATACAAATATATATTTTTATGTATACAAATTCATACATATTTACATCATACACACATATAAATCAAAAATATTAATATTTTATATATGTTTTATTAAATATTAAAAAGTTCAATACAAAAAATCACTTAAATAATAAGGCCCATGTAACCGTAACAAACTAATAAGGGTCCAGTTTATTTACACAGTAAAAAGTATTGGCCGATAATTGTACCCCTTCCGATCTTCCTCCCCTTTTACGTTCGTCTTTTTACTTTTATACTCATTATCTCAAAACAAAATAAAAAAAATAGGTCGGTCTGGTTCTCTCTCTGAAATATATATCTTCCTTCCCTTTTTCTCTTTTTCGTTTCTACTTTCCACCTACATCCTTCTTCCCCCAACTCGCCGCCGACCTCCTCGCCGCCGGCTGCAAATAAGGTACTCTCTCCTCGCTGCCAAATCACCGTTTCTCTCTCTCTCTCTCTCTGTTTCTGTCGTAGTATTTTTTGGGGCTTTAGGGTTCATCGGAGTTATGTTTTTTGGGCCAAATTAGGTTCTCTTTCTCGTCGACGATGTTTTATAAAAAGGGCTCCAAAAAACATATCGTACGATATCATAAATCACGCGATGCGTCAAAATATCGCGATAATCTACCGTGTATCGTCCGAAACACAAAGAAATTCGATACACCTTACGATACGTACCGATTTATGCCCGTAGCGAGACGTATCGTACGATACTAACTACGTTGCCTGTAGATATTTGGTTTTCTTGACTTCATATACTTAAGAGCTTCAATGCCTGTAGAGGATAATGCTGAAAGTAAGGCTCTTTTTAGTTCTGTGTGTTTGAGGTGTGTTTTTTGTTTGTGGTTAGCATGTAATAGTTTATTGCTTATGTTCTTGACTTGTACATACTACATAGGTATTTGCTTCTTCGGGTTATTTAATCTACATTTATTTTCCATAATGGCACTATATAGCTACTCCCTCCGTCCCAATTTAATTGTCCATTATTTCATTTTTGGATGTCCCAAAATAATTGTCCACTTTCTATATTTAGCAAGTCATTAATTACAACATTTTTTATTATTTCCAATATTAACCTTTAAGCTCCCACCACTTTCTTTATTTTGGATCCCGCCATCTTTTTTTATTAGGAGAAAAGTAAAGGACATTTTTGAAAATAAATATTTTCTCTTAGAGTAATTATTATGCCTCCTTAATTTTTAGTTTTTCAAAGTGTGACAATTAAAGTTTTCAAAGTGTTGTGACAATTTCACACAATTTGTTGACAGGCTTTTATAATTGCAGGATTGAAACCTACGGTCATTTGGTCTCCATTGTTCTGCGGTATACTTGTAGACTTTTATTCAAAATCAACGAAGCGGCTCTTCTGAGAAGTTTTTAACCTACCGTATGAACTTTTCTTTTGAGGAAGCCGGTGATTTACATTTGACGGGTCCAAATTACATTGGACTGCAATTGGAACCCCAAAAGGTTAACCAATTCACCTTTTCCTCTATTAAAAAATTACGTGTTTCAATTTCAATCAAATTATCCCTGGCTCTTCTGATTCTTGTCTACCGTAGTTTGAATTAAATTGGAAAATTGATTTACATTTCTGTCGATTCTCCCCATATTTGATTTGAATTTTGTTTATTCTATAGGTGGCATAGCTTTTGAGAAAATCGTAAGGAGATTGCTACAGAATCAGTGATGGCAGTAACGTATTTCCATTCCCTTCAATCTCTAAATGTTTCTTCAAGAGGCCGCATTTGCTATTCAGGTGCCCCGTATGGGCGCAGATATGGACTCACCAACAAATTTTACTCTGTTTCTGCCTCCATTGGGAAAAACAGTCAAGATCTTTCCCGTGAATCTAAGGTATTTACTTAAAATTCCTTTTGCTTTTTTGTTCAGCTACTATTTTATTTCTCGGACCTCTGTTGGATTGTACTTGCCGAAATTTGTTTTGGGACTTTTTGCTGTGCACTTTTGCTTGCTCTCCTTGATTTGTGGATAAAGGAAACTATTTTCCATTATAGATGCGATATAGAATTATTAGGGTAAACAAGTGAATCCCCTCGATTGATACTCACTTGACACCCTTGAATTTTGTAAGTGAAAAAAAATTCCTTTTCAACAATTCGATAGTTATACACAACCGTGTTTTGTCAAAGATTCAACAGAATTGAATTACCTTTGGAGGATTTTGAGATATTTTATACACGTGTTAAATGGGTGTACTTTTTGGTGCACCAAGACACACTATGGGAGGTGGTGCCATGAGGATTCAAGTTCTTGACCTCTGGTTTATGAGGTAAGAGACTATGTGACTAAAATAATGGGGTAAAGTGTAAAAATTAAATTGGTACAACTTTTGTTTAAATTCAAAACTTTTATAGATAATGGATGGGTAGAGTGAAAATGGGCTACTGTTAGGGTTCTTTACTGAAGTTTGCCCAAATTATTAACTTTTAGTGCGTTCCAATAAATTTAACTGTAAAAACTTCAATGCCTTACTCACTTGTCATCGAGCGAGTAACATGCACTTACTTGTTTGTCATCAAGCGAGTAACATACACTTAATCGCTTGTCATCGGGCGAATGAAACATGGAGTAAAACCAAGTATTTGATGGTGTGCAAATAGCAGCCACCCTAATTAATACTATGTATGATGTTTTCTTTTGGGTATGGAAATTAGCAGTCCAAAGTGGTTCTCTACACTCCAATATGATCATTAGTGCGCAAGTATATCTTTTGGGACACTTTTTATACATTTGTGATGGATTTTTGAGTGCTAAAGTATCGGGGCTGAATCCTCTGTGCTTAGAAAGAACTTATTTTGACTTCCACATTTTCTGACAATAGCTTGTTCATATAGCAGTCATAGTCAAATGTCTACTGTGGACGTTTTGGTAGGTACTGTTACATGTCTGGAAAATAGAAGATGAAGACGAACATATGATGGGTGACCTCGTTGTCATTCAATAATTTTTTTTCTCGTTTTCTATCAGAAAAAAAGAAAGAAAGAAAGAAAGAACATCTGATAGATGGGTTTCTCATCTGTCATTTGGACATCTTTGTGGAAAGAGTCCATCGCTGCTCAGTAGTATGCATAAAATTATAATTGAGCTACGTCTGGACCCTGCATCGTGTATTCAGTTTTCAATTACTATTGACAAGATACAACTTGGCTGTTAGTTTAAGACTTGACCAACCAACTAAAATGAATATTCTGTACTCGATTTTCATCCACATCTTCTCAGTTGTTTTCTTCTTTCAGCAATTGCATGCTTTGCCTTTTGAATGTGGAGATGCCTGTTCATGTCATGGTCTTAAAGGGATTGAATATTTATGTAACGTTGTTAGTGTAGTCAAAATTATGGACTTGTACAAGTCTTATGAATGAAAAAAGCATCTGATTCGCAATCTAGTATTGTTATTCTGGGAAGGAGTTGCTGAATAGTGAGACTACTATGTGTAGGTAAGATGATTATGTGTTTGTGTGTATTCTGTAAATACAACTCTTGCTCAGGAAGTTTAAATACGACTCTTGCTTCTTCAACTGCTTTATCAAATATTCTTTGAACCCCTTTCCCAAATTCCTTTGAAGAAGCTCATTCATTAGCTCCATTGTGATTGTCTACAACAAGATTGCTGACCATGGGTCCATGTCTCTCTATGTTCCAAATTTCCCTTTAGGAAGCTGATTAAAGTATTAAACCAACGTAAAATCACATTGGGAAAATGATCCACGCATAAAAAAACATTGAACAGCAGAGAAAAGGCAAGCAATACTAAGTAAAGAATGTCTTTGTAGTATAGTGAAATTCTTTGTCTGCCTCCAGCAGGCATGGTGCAGTGGGGCGCCTGAAGATTAAGAAGCTAAGTTCATGAAGGGAAAGGCATTACAGAAGATAAGAAAATAACGGAGTAGCAAATCTCCACTGTGGAATCACCAGTTTGACAACTGTCAAAATTGAATATGCCGTTTCAGCTCGCTTCTTTGAAATTCTCCCCTCTTTAAAGTCACTTGGTAACCCTTTTCCTCGAACTATGAATTGGCAAAAGAAGTCGCAAAAGAAAATTCGATAGTTCAGTCTGTCAAAGTAAGATTTTTTGTAATATACATGTTGATATTTTCACGCTAGTCCTTGATGAGAACATTTTTTTTTTGATAAGAAACAAAATATATTATTACTAATCAAAGAAAGTTACATCTGAGAAGAGCAATAAAGAAAGCAGTGGATGAGAAGACCACTACAAAGATGCTACAACTTAACCCAAAATAGCAGGTAAAACTAATTAGACCAAAAAACTACAACAATCCAACTCAAATAAAAGCCTATCCGTACTATACAAAAAACAAGTGGCAACAATGATAACCAAGTCATCTCGAATTTGATCAAATCTCAATTTGTCCATTCGATATTTAGAACTTTGGCCGCACTTGTTTTTTTGTATAGAACTTGTAAACAATTTCCAAGACACATATGCACGATATATTTGGATTCATAATTGCAGCCTTGATCCATGATAATACACAGAAGATCTCTCTCTGATTTTTTATTAAGTAAAAAAGAAACATCTTGAGACCATGACCATAATTGTCAAAAATGTGTGCGTAGGCCCAAGGTGCAATGTATTTGCTTCACCTGGACCATTGCAGGCAATTGCAATAAGGAGGCACTTGCTGGGCATAGGGCAGGGCTCCAGGAGGTTGACTTTAGGCCTGATTGTAGTCTCTCGGTTGATTTGTTGACTTGATTCAAACCCATAATATATCCTGGCCTAAATTGACTCACTTCTCATGGCTAGGCCCGAGAGACCTTGTGCCTAGGCACACCTTAGGCCTTAAACAAATATGAATAAGGGATACTTCAGATGACTAGGGTACCACAAGATATTTCATCTCTTTGTTGGTTGTTGCCTCTACGAAAAAAGAGATAAAAGCTCTGATGATCGGTTCCCATTTCTTTGTTGGATAATATCTTCAAGGTGTTCATCATTGCTCAATAATTAATATAATTTGATAGCTTATCCACTTCATGCATGTATATAATTATCAAGAAATTTGATGTTCAAATGTTGCTGTCTTTTTTGTGATGGAGTTACCAATGTATTTATCTTGTAACTTTATAGTAAGATATTTTGTTCCGCCATGAAATATACCGGATTGTGGCATCTTTTACCTTTGAACTTATCAAGCATATAACTTATTTTTAGCTCGCACGAGCTACGTCAAGGATCCTCATGTTGATTTTCCTTCCAACTTTCATTATTTTGGTATCTAATTCAGTAAATATTAGATTGATACACTGTTGGACAGTGTGAAATGGGACAACAAAGGCTTAGCGGTGGCCATCGCTCAAAATGTTGACACGGGAGCAATCTTAATGCAAGGATTTGTCAACAAGGATGCCCTTGCTACTACCATTTCCTCAAGGAAGGCTACATTCTATAGTAGGTCTCGATCATCCTTATGGACCAAGGGAGAGACCTCAATGAACTTTATCAATGTTGATAACATATTTCTTGATTGTGATCGTGATTCTGTAAGTTTTGAAAGATTCAAGTTTGGGTGTAAATTCATACATAAGATCCTGTTTGATAACAAAGTTGAAAAATGATTGGAAATACATTTAAGTTTAATGATAAGTTGGAAAAAGAAATTGGTGATTTGGTGAGATGTTCTCCATCTTTTATTCTTTTTTCATAGAAAACTTTTCTTACCCATGCCAAAGAATTGGATTCCATGGGAAAACAAAAAATGTAATGGCAGATCTCACTAAATCAGTCATCTCTTTTTCCAACTTCTTATAAAATTTAGTAATGTTTTTAATTATTTTTCAACTTTTTTATCAACTGCACCCTAATTATCTTGTTAATTACTTGAGCGGAGACTAAATTTTAAACTATTATTTTCAGATAATATACCTTGGGAAGCCTGATGGGCCCACTTGCCACACTGGGTCGGAGACTTGCTATTACACTTCTGTTTTTGATTTCTTAAATGATTCACAGGTTTGCTATTACACATCTGATGTGCTCGTTTGCTTGCAAAAATTATCTAATTTTTAGATTAGTTCATTTCAGATTGTAGTGTAATTTTTTTCTTAAAAAACTTGTATGATAGTTGTAAATTATGTAATTTCCACTTTGTCTTTACATTGCCTTATTTAATGTCTTCCTTTTATATTACTTCATTTTTACAACCAAACACTAATTATCAAATAATTTAATTTTGAATGGCCCAATTCGGGAATTGGAGGACAAGCAAAATTGTTTTTGTATTGTTTGTTAAATGGGATGTGGGTGTATTTATAACTTTCTATGTTGTTTTTTGTAGGTTGAAGGAAATACTTTGGCAATGTCAACTTTGTACTCGTTAGAATCAACTATCAGTCAAAGGAAGGACGAAATCTCACAGCCTGAAAATGGAAAACCTTCGTGGACAAAACGTTTATTGCTTGATGTCAAGTTGCTGTGCTCGAAAATCCGGTATTCGTATTTCCATATGTAAAATTCTGATTATGTCATTCCTAAATGCAAGTTTTTGCCCAGCATCCAACACCTGATCTTTGCCATGGTTAGATTTAAGAGTAAACAGTTCAAATGGCTACTAAACTTTGGATCGAGTACCACTTTGACTATCAAACTTCAAAACGAACCACTTTAGTTATCCAATTTTGGAGTGAGTACCACTTTGACCATTCCGTCCAATTCTTTGGTTATCCCAACTTTGAAGTAAGTACCACTTCGATCATTCCGTCCAATTTGGCTATTAAATTTAATGCATTTGGGTGGCACATGACTTCGTGTAAGGTCATTTGGTCATACAACAAACAGCGCAATTTCGGCTATATTATAACTAAAATGATTAAAATACACTTAAAGGAAGTCATGCACCTTGCACATGGTTTCATTTCATTCAATTTAATAGATAAATTGGAAGAAATGACCAAAGTGGTACTCATTCCAAAGTTAGATGGCCAAAGTGGTTTGTTTTAAAATTTGATAGGCCAAAGTGTACTAGATCCAAAGTTTAGTGGTCATTTGGGATTTAATATATTAGTCTCTCCTTCTCAAAATTAGAGTCACAGCTTGAAAGTCAAAACAGTTTGATCTTCCATGGTTCCATAATTATATCTGGGTCACTAAGTTTCAAGATGATGATATTTGTTAGCCATGATAGTTGCATTTTAATCAAAGATTTTAGTTTTGAATATATGCTACTTAAAGTGCCTTTTTTTGGAAACGGTAATCTTAATATAAGACGTACCAAGAAGAGCAGCAAGAATCTTAATTTGAGGAGGGAGTATGTATGAGTAATAGTAACATGCTGAATAAAATAGCTATTATCAAAATATAATATCCCTATTTTAGATTTGCATGGTTATTGAGATGGAACACCACTTGGATTAAGTATATTCCAACATTTTTTAGATTGGTGTAAATTTCCCACATATTAGTTGATGCTACAAATATAGTCCCTGTTTGGTACAGAATTTAAAAACATTTTTTAAGTTGTTTTTTTTAAAAAATCTTGTTTGATACTTGTTTCAAAAACCAAATTTAAAATCTCATATCACACTTCTCAAAACTAAATTCACTTTACTTTGTCACTCGTAAAACTTTTAAAAAATTTAAAACACCATAACTTTAAATCCTTCTTTTAAAAACTCAAATTCAAAATAAATTTTAAATCAAAAACTCCAACCAAACAAACCCATAGCATTTATGCGGGTCATTGGCGTCAAATATTTTTCACCGAGCAGAAAATAAAAGGGTATAAAGTTTTCACCGATTTTCTATAATTTTTCTCTTCGCATAAGATTATTAAAAAAATTACGAGCCTTGGCATGGGAGGAAAGGGGTCAAGGGATCTCATTGTCATACATAGAAAAAAACAATATAAAGTTATATGCTTGCATTAAGAAAATTATGCGATAAAGTTCAATGCCGAATGTAGGGTGGCAATTTTCAATGACCCACTAATCCAACCCGAACATAACATGTTAGCAGGGTTGGGTGAAGCCTTATCAATTTTGGTTCATAAATGGGTGGACCTGCTAGAGATTATTAAGAAAATCTGTCACATGTGAAGTTGTGAACCCTCCAGAAATCTGTCACATCTGTCACCTGAGCCGTTTCACTTAAAAGTAAAACAAATACATAAATTTAACTGATTCAGCTATTAGGTCTTAATTCTTAAGTACATCAATCACACTCAAAGCAAAGCCGAAAGTGTTTCTTTGTAGCACCGATGGTTGTCCAGTCAATTTAGGTTGTTCCATCTCATTGAGCGCATGCTGAAATTATGGAAAATTGACCACAGGAGAAAGATTTGAAAAATCTGAGGGATGAAGCTTAAGAGGCATAATCATGCCTATTTGCATGAAAAACTCTGTACTTTGAGAACATTTTCCACCCTCGCGGTTTTCAACATACCTAACACAGTTGAACTAAAATTAGTTCACCCCAAAACCAAACGGGCCCTAAGACATTTATCTTTTGCTGCGCAGGGAGGAGGCGGACGAGTTGTGTAGAACGCTGGAGGAGAATGAAGAGAGAAAAAGGACTGCATCAGAGATGGGAGATTTACTATATCATGCCTTGGTTTTATTGAATGTAACAGGTGTCAAAGTAGAAGAGGTTCTTGAGGTTCTCAGGCTTAGATTCTCTCAGTCTGGTGTAGAGGAGAAGAAATCTCGCAAACCTCAAGCCTAAAACACACCGAGTCTCTGTGCCAATATTAATTCCAAAAGATTGAGTCATATTTTGAGGCTACTTTATTGCTCAAGTTGGAGATTCTTTTTTTTCTAGTTAAGTTACAATCATTGTCTCTCCATAAATTGAATTTCTGGATATTGCATTGTGGAAGTTCCCAATTTTCTCGACGCATATGTTTATGCGAATGTAGGATGCTAAATGTACTTGGTAAGATTCGAATGAACAACTCTAAATTAAGGCAGGGTCATGTACTATCATAACACGCTCAGTTCTCTACAACATGTGTCCTTATTTTCAATTGGAGTGTTGCCTCTAATAAAGTAATAAAAAGAATAGCAGAGTTGTGAATTATAAACACAGAAATGAAATTAATTAATGTGAAAATATAATCAAGGCTTAACAGATTTTAGCGCAACAAATTCATTCAAATGAATATAGTGAGTGATACACGACAAATCCAACTACGAATGACGCAACGGGAGAAAATGACAAAGCAGTATTTAAAATTCTAACAGGACGCAACTTGTTATAAGGTAAAATCATTGGTGGTATTATTGGGATAAAGTTGCGGACAGTGAAGTAGGGGCGGTCCATGACAATACTAATAGCAAGAAAAAAACAAAACACAATATGGGCCACATACCCTAATTAATACCTACTGATAAAGTTTTTGAGCACACCAATTAGATGATCAACTTGAGCCTTGATCTTGGGATCAGCGTCTATGGCAATTTTGTTCAGATAGTAGCAATGACTCATTTCTCTTTCAAACACCACCTCTATCTCCTTGCCTGCCTTCTTCATGGCCTCGCAATATTCCAATTGGGTGTCGCGAAGCAAGTCCATCTCCGCCGCAACCACCAGCATTGGTGGCAGTTTCAGCCCAGTTAGTGGTGGTGCTGCCGGCCCCATTGGACATGTAATTGGATGGTCTCTAGTGGTCCCAACCGGCAATGCTAAGTCCAGGAGCTGGATCACCATTTCATGCGTTAGCAAAGGCGAATCGGGTAACTCCAGGAAAGATTTACTTAATTTGGCACCAATGAAACCGGGGTGTAGCATTACACCCCCAACCAACTGCATGGGCTTAGTGACAGTATCTCCAGCTCGTGCAGCTACCTGCTGCACTAGATTCCCACCTGAACTATCCCCAATAAGGAAAATTCTCTTAAAATCAACGTGACTCTCAAGCCAGGGCTCGGCTAACTCACCTCGAGCTATAGCACCAAGCCACAGGTAAGCCGCGTAAGCGTCATCACAAGCAGCTGGAAGCCGATGCTCAGGAGCCTGCCTGAGGTAGACAGAAACACACACGGCTCGTGCAAAGCGTGCGAGCAGTGTGTAAAATTGGTAGTACATGCAAGTATCAGGTCGTGTAAAGCAGAATCCACCCCCGTGAAAATGAAGAAGCAGGGGCAGATTATCCCCGACGATATCGGGCTTTGTTTCTGGGATATAAATCCGAACGGTGAGACCACTATTTTGGTCGATGATTTGGTCACGAACTGCAACCCCATCGATAAATTCTTCATGAGGGGCTATAGGTTTCTTGAGTAGCTCGGCTTGGGTTGGACCAACAGCACGGTCAACCGTGCCATCGGAGAAAAGCCGGAGACAGCCCAAAACCTCCTCAACAACCTCCTTGTTGGAGTTCATAGTGTTAACAGAGGAGGAAGAGTAGTAGTAAGTGGATTTGATTGGGTAGTTTTTGAAAACAAGTTCGTTCAGTGGCTTATTGGAGGACCAGGGGAGACCTGAGTTCTACTTAAAGGACTCCAATTGGTCCACAAAAGTGGTTACCGTAATGACTGGGCTAAATATTATTTATTTAATATTTGTCTAGTGTGCGGGCACACAGTAATTTGGATATGTATATACTATGCCTCGTTTGGTTCAAGAATTTTAATACTCGGGAAAGAAAAATCGTTTTTTTTCTTGGTTTGGTAAGTAGAAATTCCAGAAATGCTTTTTTGAGAGAGGGGAAAGGAGGGGGTAAAACCATACCTCTCAAAACACATGTGATTGATTTTTTCATGGGATTTTCAAGCATTTATTACAAAAATTTTAGACAATAATACCTTTACCTATATACTTTCCATATTTTACCAAACACAAGAAAAGAAATTTGATAGAAAATTTAGTTTCCCGCATCTATTGGAAAGATAAGGGAATTAATTTCCCTTCCGTGAACCAAACGAGGCCTATATGTAAAAAAAAATAAAAAATAACTTAAATGTTTTTTTCTTTTTTTAGAGATAAATATGTCTTTCATTTTAAACACAAAATTTTAAGATTTACATTTTTTTAAAAAAAAATAACCACAACAACAACAACATAAGTTCAGATTTATTAATAAATCAGGTTATTCTTAATATAGCATGACTTTTTATATTTGTATTCTCAACTAGTAATTCAAATTTAATGTGGATGTTTATTTTTTTATCGAACATCTCAGGATTATCATAGTATGTTACTACTACTACTACTACTACTACTACTACTACTACTACTAATAATAATAATAATAATAGGCAGTTAGATAATTAACAAACTAATATTAAAAAGTTTAAAACTTAGGAAAATTATAATTGTATCTATGTAGCCATTAAATATTTATTTGTAAATTAGAGGTTTTTTATACCTTCAATATGTCTCAGATTATTTGACATGTAAATTATTTATATAATAACATCTCCAGTACTATTATATATTCTTATTTTGAATTATAATTTTTCTATATTTTTAGCATACCTATATTATTTAACATGTAGATTATCTATAAAAAAATATCTCGAATAGTAGCAGTGCATATTCACATCTTATTTGCAGTGTCACGTTGGCTTTCTCTCTCTTTAGCTTTTTTTTTCCAAATATAATAAATTTGAATTTAATAATATTTAAAGTTTATTTTTCTAGGGACATTAATCTATTTATGAATTTTTTTTTTAAGTTTACAAATTGTATATACAAAAATAGATTAATATTATTATGAAAGCAAAAAAACATTATGTTAAAATATTTATCGTCCTTAAGCATATATATAATTCATGAACTATAAATTTGGTTCGATAACAAAATCATCTTAATAATAGCAATCTAGATTTATGACGACAAAGTATCAATTCCAACAAGTTTTTGACCAACCATGCATGACCCTAAGACCCATTATTTTATATTTTTTATTGTGATAAGCATATGTACGTTCTAAATATAAATACGATTTAGGTTCTGCCTAACTTGGGTAAATGTAAATATAGCATGCTCTCAAACAAACTCACATATCTAGTGAATGAGAGCCATCATTTTGGGGTCTTAACGATCCTTGTGGCAATGTCCAAAAATAATATAATAATATCGTGTGTTAAAGCTAGGCTAGTTCCGCCATATAATAAATGCGGTATTTTTAAACTTTCATAGTTAAAACTCTCTTTAACTTTGAATTAATGTTGAAATGGTTATATTTTTTGAGGGATTGAGATTGAATCAGATATAACTCATCATAAACCTGAGTACTAACCATTGTTACAAAATTCTCTCCAAAAATAAACTTAATTAAAAAAATTTGTGTATATTTGTAACGACTCATGATTGTCATAGTATATTTGTAATATAAATGATAATTATGAGTTTTCATTTAATTCACCAATAAATGTAATAGTGTTTAAAACCTACTCAAATTATTGGTGAAACTATATCTATTAAATTAGAATATTTATTTAAAAAATTAGAATATTTATATATTTCCAGCTCCCTACTGAAATGCATTTTACGCTAAGACAATTGTGTATATATCAAAAAAAATGTAAATTATCTTTACAAAATTCTTATCATATGAGAAATATTAACAAATAAAATATTTATCCCTAATTAATTTAGTAAAATAAACCGATTATTATTGCTTAACACTTTATTATATGATTACCTTTTAACATTATACATCCATTTAGTGAAATAAAATATCATATCATATAATTCAATGGGATTTGTGTTTTCCCTAACAATAATAATAAAAAATATCAGTACTAAGAAAACTCTTGCACATGCAATTAGTAAAACTTCAACTTTGAATATCTATGTTTTCTTTTGAAATATTTTGACTTAATAATGGTAATTACTAAAAATTTATGAACACGATCCTTTAATTAGGTTATGTTGAGTATTTTTTAAATATCTTTCATATGGTATGATAATCTTATTCTAAATTGTAGATCATTGTATTATTAGTTAATATGTAATGGCGGAGCCAATAATTCAATCAAGAAGAGAAAATTTAAAGCACACAAAAAATATAAATTTAAAGTCATAAAATTTTAACTCAAACATAATAGTATTAATACTACAAATTACTAACATTTGACGATATTTCATATTTTGAAAGAATTGCAAGAGGTCTTCCTTCTCAGTAGAATACAAAAAATTAAGGTTTATACCTAATCACATAATATTATGCAACTAATAAACTAATCAAGAAGTAAACATAATATTGTATAGTTAATCAATTGTTCAATAAATATACCTAATATTATGCAATTAATCAAGAAATGAACCTAATATTGAACAATCACTATCAATTTTTCAATTAATCTAACATAGACCTAATATTATGCTATTAATTAATAATAGAACTAATATTAGACAATTAATCAAGAAAAATACTTAATATATATTAAGAAATATACCTAATGTTAATTAATAGATACACTTAATATTAATAATGAAATACATCTAATACTAAGAAATACCAAAAAAATAGACTCAATGGTATGTGGAAGATAGCTAAGGGAGCTGGTGGATGTACGAGTGCAAAGCAATTAAGCGAGCGAATAGCAAAAAAAAATAGTGAAAAGTAAAATAAAAAAGTAGAAGAAGAGGAAATATAATATGAGGAATGAAATGGAGTATATAGGAGGATTAAATGAAATTTAAAATTTTAAATAGCCCATAAAGTTTAAACTTCGGTATGCATCTAGAACCAAATGACATCTTCTTGGGATCAAATTATACTTAGATATCATAAAGTATAAAGTTCTGCATATAGGTCCTTATATATTTTTCATTTTTTCAAAAAATACTCCATATGTATTATATGATTACATTTTAACATTATACGTCCATTTAGTGAAATAAGATATCATATCATATAATTCAATGGGATTTGTGTTTTCCCTAACAATAATAATAAAAAATATCAGTACTAAGAAAACTCTTGCACATGCAATTAGTAAAATTTCAACTTTGAATATCTATGTTTTCTTTTGAAATATTTTGACTTAATAATGGTAATTACTAAAAATATATGAACACGATCCTTTAATTAGGTTATGTTGAGTATTTTTTAAATATCTTTCATATGGTATGATAATCTTATTCTAAATTGTAGCTCATTGTATTATTAGTTAATATGTAATGGCGGAGCCAATAATTCAATCAAGAAGAGAACATTTAAAGCACACAAAAAATATAAATTTAAAGTCATAAAATTTTAACTCAAACATAATAGTATTAATACTACAAATTACTAACATTCGATGATATTTCATATTTTGAAAGTATTGCAATAGGTCTTCCTTCTCAATAGAATAGAAAAAATTAAGGTTTATACCTAATCACATAATATTATGCAACTAATAAACTAATCAAGAAGTAAACATAATATTGTATAGTTAATCAATTGTTCAATAAATATACCTAATATTATGCAATTAATCAAGAAATGAACCTAACATTGAACAATCACTATCAATTTTTCAATTAATCTAACATAGACCTAATATTATGCTATTAATTAATAATAGAACTAATATTAGACAATTAATCAAGAAATAAACTTAATATATATTAAGAAATATACCTAATATTAATTAATAGATACACTTAATATTAATAATGAAATACACCTAATACTAAGAAATACCAAAAAAATAGACTCAATGGTATGCGGAAGATAGCTAAGGGAGCTGGTGGATGCACGAGTGCAAAGCAATTAAGCAAGCGAAGAGCAAAAAAAAAAAAAGAGTGAAGAGTAAAATAAAAAAAATAGAAGAAGAGGAAATATAATATGAGGAATGAAATGGAGTATATAGGAGGATTAAATGAAATTTAAAGTTTTAAATAGCCCATAAAGTTTAAACTTCGTTATGCATCTAGAACCAAATGACTTCTTCTTGGGATCAAATTATACTTTTTTTTTTTTGGCCATTGCCACAGAGGTATCCCCACACCACATTGGGATGAGACTAATCCCCTGCCTGTTGTGGCCGACCACCGCGTACCACAACCGCAGAAACGACATCGGCAGGCGCTTAGTCCGAAGGCACGGTGCCTGATGGCTGGCCCCAAGTGATTATGCTGTCGCGGGGGATAAATTATACTTAGATATCATGAAGTATATAGTTCTGCATATAGGTCCTTATATATTTTTCATTTTTTCAAAAAAAATACTCCATATGTAATTAAAAAAATTGAAAACCAAGGAGAGTCAGTCCCCCCCCCTCTCCCTCCCCACCTTTTCCCTTACTAGCACCACCTCTATAAATATATTACGCCATGATATTTTTGAATAATTATTGGAAAATTTATTTTCATTTTACGAATTAAATAAAATATCCACAATAAATTATATGATTATTTAGACATATTATTACATTTTTATACCTCCATCAAAATTAATTTTACAGAAAACTAAAACACGATTTTGAGTTAATCTTTATTTTGCTAACTATTAGTTAAAAAATGATGGTAAATTATTTTTTCTTTTTTTACAAAAAGGGCTTGAAAAATAAAGAGATAAAAAAAGTCTGTATTAAATTGAAATCTTTTAAGATGAAAATTTTCAAAACGAGGCATAAAAGAATGGGTGTAAATTTCTTTTCTTGATTTTTTATACAAACGATGATTAAATGATACAATTGTTTTTTTTTTTTGATATATAATTTTACAACCATCATAATAAAATATATAAATGGGTGGAATACAACCACCACATAAAGTAGAGACAACAATTTTTTTCTTATTTCATTTTTCCTTTTCGTTTTTTAATTTTGAATTATAGAAACTGTAATTTAATAACCTTTAAAGATCATTTCGTTATGAATATATAATTATTTATTCTATTTTGTTTATTTATGTTTTTAATACTTGCAAGGTCATATTTTTATTTGAATAAATTATTTGATATGATTGATCCATGTAATAAGGTAAATGAGTCTTTTCATTTAAATAAATAACATACATGTATCCTTTTAGTTATTAGAAAAGCACATAAGCTTGTATTTTTTTTTTAAATAAATAAATAGTTATTATAATACTTTCTATTACAATAAATGAGATTTCATTATTTGAAACAATATATAAAAAAAAGTCAATAAATTTTAATTGGTGTTAGTATTTATGGTTTATGATACTTTATGAATGACATATTTTAAAATAAATTAGTTGAATTGCAAAAGAGAAAAAAAAAACTTTGCAATAAGCTGTTTATAACGCATAATAAGTCTTTTTGAGCTATCCCTCAATAATAACCATGATTTAATATACCACCGTTTTACTAATACTTTGAGTTATCTATCAAATAAAATGGAGAGGAATTGAAAGGATTAACAATGTGGGGGTAGCTCAAACTATCGATATTATTGAAGTGGCAGATTTAAAAAGATCTAATAAAAAGTATGAACCACATCATTTAGTTTGGTAAAAATTAAAACTACTTTGAAATATCCAGTAATTATGATAACAAAAAGTTCACCTTAGTGAGTTTTCAACCGGACCATAATTGGTGTTTATTTTTAAATTGTAGTGAGTATAAGTAATGCAAATATGACTTGAATTTAATTGAGTTTGGGTTCATGTAAATTTAACCTATTGGATCCAAACCAACTGTGTATATATAATTTTTTTTCTTTAAATACACTTATAGTATTATATAATTACAATATATTGGTGCGTATTAATGCTTTGTGGGTTCAATCACATAATAAATACGGAAGTTTTGCATTTCAAAATTAGCCATCTTTTATGCCAAAGTTAAGGTGGTCTGGTTGATCACATTTTTAGATGGGCCGAATATCAATTTAGACAAACATACTTCAAGCATGTCCCGTTCTTGTCGCTACATAATTATTTATAAACTAAAATTAAATATATTTTTTTATGCCGTAGGCACGAGCATTACTAGTATTTTTATATTATAATATTAGTATTCCAAATAAATTTAAAATCTACTTTATTTGGGCATTAAAATTACAAAGTTATTTAATATTAACTTACACATCATCAGGTTATACAATCAACTATTTATATGAGTGTTATATTATTTGTGATATTGTGCATAATAATCTACATATGTTTAATAGAATTACCTATATACCAATTCTAAAAAATTATTAAAAATATATTACTCTCTTATATATTTGATCAAAATTTGATCATGTATTTATAATATTTTTATATATTTGACCGATTTTATGATTTTCTTATAATTATTAATTAAATTTTATACTTAATACTATGTTTTTGCTTATTTTTGCTTATTTTTAACTAATTATTCAATTCTTAGTTTGTACGTATTCATTAATAGACTTAATTAATCACATTTGTTAAGCATTCATACTAATTATTCAATTCTTAGTATGTACGTATTCGTTAATGTATTTAGTTAATCACCTTTGTTAGGCATTCATATTGATTATTCATATTAATTATTCAATTCTTAGTATGTACGTATTTATTAATGAATTTAATTAATCACCTTTGTTAAGCACTAAAACCATGTGCAACACACTTATACAAAAATTAGTGTATTTAACTGACCAAACCCAGAGAATTCTAACTTTCAAATTTGAAGTATCAAAGTTGAAATAATTCTAGCAATAGAAAAAGAGACCTAAATGTATTGGAATAAAACTAATTTGGCCTTGAAAACTGATTGTCACTGGTCATAAGTGTTTCTAATAAGAATTAAATTCAACTTTTGTAGTGCACAATTTGTCCCTGTAAAATACATATTCTTACATGTGTCACACCGTATGATTGAGCTATGTCAACCTGTAATATAAAGCCCACATTTTTCGAAAATACTCAAATAAAGTGCTAGAATACTACAAAAGTGTAGTGCTAATATCAATATCTTATATATATATATATATTTATATTGAAAAAAAAGGGGAGTAACACCTAATCTTTCTTTTGCTAAATTAATTACGCTCTAGGATTAGGAGCATTCACAATATTTGAATTGGTATAATTTGGATTGTAGGATAAGTTTACCCCGCGTACTTTGAACTTCGACATTTACAAATACTATTATAATTTGTGCTAATGAAATTAAGACTACAATCACTTTCATAGAAAAAGTAAGAAACAAGATATCAAACAACTCTTAATACTGTACGCTTACGAACTAAGTTGAACATATCTTTCTATAAACTGTTTTATTTAAGAGTATTACTATTAGCACTCTAATATAATCTTTAGTAATATTTTTTTGGGACAATTCATATACATTTATGATGGTTCTTGAAGTGTCCTAAATTTTTTATAGAATACTAATAGTTAAACCCTTACACAGAAAATTTATTGCAAGAACTAAAAATAACTCACCAATATATTAGCGACAGAAAATATTGCTAATGACTCATCCATACCAAAATTGAACTTTACCGTTACATGAATAACTATACTTATATACTATATAACGATAAATACGATTAGATTCATTCAATCCATCCTCCTCAACAACCTCCTTGTTGCAGTTCACAGTGTACCACAGTAATAATAGTAGTAGTAGGTGGATTTGACTGGGTTATTTTTGAAAATAAATAATTTCAGTGGCTTATGGGTGGACCAGGGTTCTACCTAAAGCAGACGATATGGGAAGACTTCAATTTGGTCCGCGAAAGTGGATAGCGAAATGACCGAGGTAAATAATATTTATTGTAATTTATACTTGTCTACTGGACGTGGACACACTACTTACGTAATTTAACTATATATAATTTAAATTAAAAATAAGGTAAAAAGTATTGTAATATTTTTTATAAAAACAATTAACTAATAATATTTAAAAAAAATAAAAAATTAGATAAGGATTTTGACCAAACTTAACTTTATAATCAAAAAAAAAAATTAAGCAAATTTGTTTTGCATGATATATTTATATTTTTTAACAAGTATATTTTTATATTTCATTCATACAAATTTAAAATAATGTCGAATAAATACAAATACATAATAATGTTTTAGAAAATAAGGAGTGCAAACTTAATTTTACATAATTTTGAAAAAACTATTACGTACATTTTATTAATTAATAAATAGGTTTTGAATATGTAATTTTTTTAAAATTATTCCAAAGGATTATCAATTAAATATTTATTTATAATAATATGTTAAAAAATATGTAGTGCAAACTTAATTTTGTATGATTCCATAAAAAATACAATTGAAAATTATACTGTAAAGTTTACTTTACACATCTTATAAAGTTTGGTCAAATATAGGTCCTTAATTTATAAAAATATTATTCCCCGGTACTTTTACAGGAAACTTTTTCAAACAAATCTCACTTTTCAATATCTCGTAATTTAAAAATAAAATAAAATTAAACAATAGTGATAAGTGTTTTAGTAGTTTTTCATTTTTTTGATAAAGCATTTTTGTAGTTAAATGTTTTAACTCTAAAAGTAGCGAGAGTTTGGGTCATGTTAGATACACTTTATTTATTCATTTATTTTTGTGAAAAGAAGATCGTAGGAATAAATTTGGAAATTACAAAATACGTCACAACATCACTTCACATGGCATGACAAGTTTATTTTTCTCTCTATTTTAGTTTAAATTGCACAAGTAAAAAATAAAGTATATTTGCAGTCCATCGCGTTTGTTTTTAATGCCTAATTTGTTGTATACAAACTTTTATTTTTTCAAAAGAAAAAGAAATTGCTCATTGACCAACTCCCTATTATTAGTAAGTTGTAAAAAGAAATAAAGTTACACCTCCCTTCATATAAAAATTAAATAATAAAAACAATATGAATGAAGAAAATAAAAAATAAAGAGGAAACCCAAAAGAAAAGTGTAGGTACTACGAAGTTTCTGCTTTTTAACTAAAGGTACATGGTTGATTAAAAAATAAAATAAAATCAAATAAAACCACAAAAAAATTAAGGAAGATGGATTTAAATGATTGAACGCTGATAATTCTGACTTAGAAATTTGAAATATCGGAGTTGCAATAATTCGAGGGACAGAAAAAGAGGACTAAATGGACTTTCAAATTTGAAGTATTGGAGTTGAAATAATTCTAGCAATAGAAAAGGAGGCCTAAATGGACTTTCAAATTTGAAGTATTGGAGTTGAAATAATTCTAGCAATAGAAAAAGAGGCCTAAATGCATTGGAATAAAATTAATCTCAATTTAAAAACTGACTGTTACTAGTTCAAGTGTTTTTAATAGAAATTGAATTTAACTACTATAGTGGCAGGAGTTGTTCCCTTAGCTAAAATACGGATTGTCACACGCATCACACTTTGTAATTGAGCTATACCAAAATGTAATATAAATCCATATTTTTTTTTGAAATACTCAAATGGAGTGGTAGAATACTATAAAACCGAAATGCTAATATCAATACCCTTTATATAAATAAAAAGAAAAGGGAGTAGCTCCTAATAATTCTTTTGCTAAATTACCCTCTAGGATTAGGAGCATTCACAATATTTGAATTGGTATAATCTGGATCGTGGGATAAGTTTAGCCTGCCTACTTTAAACTTCAACATTTACAAATATTAATCTAAGTTGCGCTAATGAAATTAAGACTACAATCACCTTTCATAAAAAAAGTAAGGAACAAGACATCAAGCAACTCCAAACACCGTAGGCTTACAAACTAAGTTCAACCCATCTTTATCATATTGTTTATATTTTTCTATAATATGTTTTATTTAAGGGTATTATAATTAGCACTCTAATATAATCTTTAGTGATATTTTTTTTTTGAAACATTTTTTATACATTTATGATGGTTCTTAAAGTGCCATGTAGAATACTAAGGGTGTGTTTGATTGGCAACATTTTCCATGGAAAATGAGGATTTTCCACTTGATTTGACAACTTAAGGTGTTTGATTGGCTTTTTTTTTCCGGGCAATTCAATTCCTACTTTTGCCTCACACATGTGCATTTTCAAGGCAATTGAGGAAAATGTTTTCTTTGAGGGGGAGGTGGTTTTTTGTTTTCCATGCTTGGGCACAGTTCACGAGACAAGATTTTTACCATTTTCTACATTAAAAATGCCATATCTTAAAACATAAAATTCAAAATAATATAAAATTCTAATATTTAAAATCTACTAATCAAGATCAATTAAACAAGATCCATCATGACTATAGAATTATGTTAAAAAAGAAATACCAATAATTTTTTCTACATTAAAAATGCCATAATACAACAAATATTTTCTGGGTAGAAAATTAAGGCAATCAAACACACTACACTACATTTTCCATGCAACTCAATTCTAGACAATTCAATTGCCGGTAACTTATTTTCTTTCCATGCAAATTCCACGCTTGCAATCAAACGCACCCTAATAGTTATACCCTTACAAAAAAATTTCTTGTACAGACCAATTTTTGCGATGCTTTTTCGTAATTGAAAACAATTCTCTAATATATTAGCAACAAAAATTTGTCACTAATGGCTCGTCCGTACCAAAACCTGACTCTACCGTTATAAATACGATTAGATTCATTTGATCCATCCTACTTGGATGCTTTAAGGCCCAAATCTTCCCTTTATGTCATTCATATGCAGTGGCCCTTTCAAGTCTCAATTTTGTTTTCTCTTAAAGCCCTGACAACTTATATGGATTTCAAGTAGGTGGCAAATTAAGTATTAACCCATTTCATGAATATTTCAGGCTCCATTTGTTGGTTTGGGATAAAATACATTTTAGTTGGGTATAAAAATGGCACAAATTTTTTGTTTGTGAAAAAATTCACTAGCCAATTTTCACCATTTTAAAATTCATTTGAAATAAAACGGCCTAAAACAGTAAATTCTATTTTGGGACAAAACTTTTGACTAAAATCCATCTCTAGATAATGGTAAAATTAAAAACTATCGTTTGGAAAAAATAATGTAATTGATTTAGTTGAATCAACATAAGCACAATCTCTATCAATTGTTTTCAGATACTTATCTACCTATGTGATGCTTACACACTTTAGGGCTTGTTTGATAGTATAATTGTGTATTTTTTAATTATTTTATAGTAAATTGATGAATCGTATTTTTTTTTATTTTAATAAAAAATTGGGTGGACTGAGTTTTTTTATGAACTTGTATGATAGTTATAAGTTATGTAATTTCAATTATATTTTTACATTTTTTTATTTAATATCTTTTGAATTAACTTAAATTTATGACTTTATATAGTAGTTCACTCTTCCAATCAAAAGTCAAATTATATAATTTTAAATTGCCCATTGGAAGATAACTAATGAACTCTAAGATACCTCTAATTATGAGCTTCCAGACTATGATATTGATTATGCCCCTAGACGTGAATCAAAATAACTACTTATAAAAGGTACGAATTGAAGAAGCTAAATGAAACATATATAATTCAGAAAATGCTTATTGCGTACCGTATATTCTTTAATTTTTACATTTTGACAGCAAAAGGCTTAACTTTTTTAAGGGGATACTATCCACAAAGCCAATCTTGTGTGAGCCAAAATAATCCATAATCTTTAAGCATAATGTAGCATAATCAATTTACTGTACGTATGATTAAATTGGCAGAGGTCATTTTCATTTTTTTTTACCAATAACATTTCTCTTATGTTGATTCTTATATTATTCGAGAGCATATATATATGTTCTAATAATCTTATTCTATTTTTGAAGGTCGCCTATAAATATGACATAAAATAAACTAAGCATGGGATATATGACATAAAATAAACTAAGAACGGGATGCAAGGTACAAAATCTAATTTAGGAATTACGAGTCCTAATTCTCCGAAAAAGAAGAAAAAATGTGTTATGTGTGCCTTGCTAAATCATGTGCCACTAGATTACAGTTACAATGAACAAAGTCAAAAATAACCTCCGCACTTTACAAACTAAAATATATCAACTAGTACATACCTCAATTTATTTAAACAATACTCGCGATCGCTTTCATGGATAATCTCGGGCTTCCAAATCTCGTTGGCAAAGGCCTTCCGCAATAGCCACTGATATATCATCCATAAGAACCGATAAGGAAAAGCTTCATAAAAACCGATCTCGACCTAATCAAATTGCCTTTTGCGCCTCTCACACAACCACCCAAGCCCACCCCAATTTTTTTTTTCTACTAAGTAAGCATCACAACTCACATTTCCTCAACCCTGAAAGGGAGCCACCCAAACCGTAGACCGTGGAAGTGCCGAAACCCCCTCTACACCATCAACCACATCAAAAGCCTAAACAAAACCCAAAGCTTAATGTCATGGGCCTATATTTTTTCTCAGTGCATAAGGGGCTTGACATCAAGAGACAATGCGATGCAATGCGGTGCTATTTGTTGTACTAATGCAATCTGTATGTACTTAGGTACATGCTAGCACTTGACATTCAAAACCTCCATCGTGTGTTTCGCTACGTGTTTCCACTTAAGTCAGGCATGTCTAGCCCTTTGAGTTGGGGCTTGGGCGCCGCACGGGGACGGAATCTCCCGACACATGACAAGTGGTATCAAAGCGAACCTTGGTCCATGCTGAGTGGGACGAACTTGCAAGACACAATGGCTTCTAAGAGTTATGGGGATAACTGCTTAGATCCCAGGATACATGGGGATTTTCATTTTTGTAACGTGTGGTCATGCCGAGGCGATCTTAAAGAGTGCACGGCAATAGCATCAGTGCGATGACTTGAAATGTTGGCTTTTGGATGTCGGTGTATCGCGGAGCATACTTGATTAATGGTGGAGGGCAACGCTCTGACTGTGTTCTTTATTATTTTTTTTTCCTTTACCAATCTAGGGCTCCTACAATAAATTGGGGGGTTCAATTGATTGTGTGCGAGTGAAATAGTACAGACAACTTCGGGAAAAAAATTAGGAAACAAGTCATCAAACAATTCAAAACGTGTAAGTTTACAAACTATGAGGAATTTATCTTTTTGTAAACTTTGTGGAATTCATTATATCCATCATACTTGGATGCTTTTAAGGCCCAAATCTGCCCTTTATGGCATTCATTGATTCATATAAGTGGCCCTTTTAAGGTTCAATTTCCAATTTTGTTTTCCTTTAAGGCCTTAGACAACCTCTATGGACTTCAAGTGGGCGTCATATTACAAACAACTATTGGCCCATTTCATAAATATTTCAGGCTCCATTGTTGGATTTTTTGGGATAAAATATGTTTTAGTTGGGTATGAAAATGGCAAAATATATTCTCATGCATTTTGGGATAATTTTTTTGGTTGTATGAAATTATTAAAAAAAATTCAAAAGCTGATTTTTTTGAGGCAACTAAGTTTGCAGTGTAAGTGGGTTTCAGATATTTTGTTCTTGAAGGTGATAACTTTGGTGTGATGAATGCAATTTGGGCTATTGAGAATGGCTTGGCATTGGGCGGTGCGTTGGTGGTGAACATTGCTAGAGTAACTTTTTCTTGTAATAGGGTGAGCCTTCATTTCATTTGAAAAGATTTTTGTTGCCCATTCATTGGCTAAGTTTGTTAGGTCAGTTTATAAATATGTTGTTTGATTAAAGGATTTACCTAGTTGGTTGGACGATTGTTACAGCTTGATATTTCTCTTAATTGATTCATTTTATGGTTGCATTGACACAAACAATTTTTTTCTTTACCCATAACATTTCTCTTATATTGATTATAATATTCCACGCTTTCATGTTCTCATTGATTACATTTTTAATTTTCCTACGTTTTAGGGTTATCCTTGTAAGCTCGACCGGCAAAATATGCCCTGGCCTCGAGGATTTTGGTACATGGTCTCTAAATATATATATATATATATATTTATCTTATTTTTTAGTGCGTGATAATGTGAAATCGATCTTGGCTAGTTAAAGTAACTATATTTAGTTGTTCAATATTGCATCATCTATTTTCACCCGTTCTAAATTTTTCTAACAGGTGATTATAATTTTTGGCATTAGCATCAATCAAAATAAATAAATAAAAAAAAAATATGTTAAGGACAATTGTTATGCAAAAAATTAGTGTGTCATCTCACCGTACACTAATTTCAATTTAGGTAAATATAGACACATTATCATATTTCACGTTTTAATCTTAGATATTTTTTAAATAATCAGTCGTACATAAGAGCAATGCTATACTTATTGGCTTCATTTTTTGCCCTTTTTTTTGAACATCTAGTAACAACAAAACTACAAAAGAACTAGCAACGGGGAAGAGAAACCCAATTAATGGGTAGCCTATCTCTAACAGATTAGCCACGACGTCGAGGCTCTAGGCCAAAACATAAAAAATACAAAATAAAACTGCTAAAGCTCGAATATTCTCAAGAAATGTAACACCTCTATATCCCAAGGAGACTTGATATCCAACGAGCAGAGCTCGATAACCGATTAGCAATCGCAATTTGTACAAGATGAATTGGTGATTGTACATTCTCTAAATATCCAATTTATTATTGTATCTATTTGATTGTTCGGTAAAAATTAAGCCGGTTAGAATATCATTTTTTTTAATATAATCAGTGTAGCTAAAGCATGCAAATGCCTCCGCGTTCTCATTCACACAAAACCAAAGAAGTGGTGATTTATGTCACAAAAACCATTAATCATAGTAATAATTGAATGAAGAATAATTGATTAAATAGATAGTGGAAGGTGATTGATCCTAATAGTTGTCTTAGTTTAAGAGTCTTCTTGGTGTCTCCTAATAATAGGACAGAGGCTTTTAAAAGAGAAGTGCTTAGAAACAAAATATCCATGGTTATATATATATAAGAAGAACATGCATATGTACCCACAAATAAAAATTACGTGAAGAATCGATGATGCAAAGTCATATCTATATCTATATATATAAACCCAACCAAAACCTTAAGTGACTTCCATGCAGATAAACCATTACTATATATATATATATCAAATATTGGTGCACTTATATATAGGTGACGATAATGGGGTCATATATGTCTAAATAATTAGTGTGCACATAGGAAATCATGCATATATCCATTTCATGAATATGACTAACACTAATTTACTTTTGTTTCCCACTTTAGCCACTAAACAAATTATTGAATTAATCAGTATTGCTTTGCAATTTTTTTGTAAATGGGGCAATAAAGTAATAGACGGAAAAAAAAATAAAAGAACATCGCAAAATTGATAAATAATTTAGTATCGACCACGATGGTTTTTCATGTTCGAAACCTTTTTATGATAGTCTCAGCATCAATATATATTGTTAGCTATCTAATAATTCGTTTTCTATGTACGCAATTATGTTATCATTCATCAGCTGTTGATCTTCTATTCGATTGTGCAATAGAGATTTTATTACATTGATGGCAAAAAAGCCCTTCTCACATTTTTCTTAAATTACTATTTTAAACCTTGTACTTTAATTACTTTACATTATACCCCCAAATATCTATTGAATACTATATGTTAAAAAAAGAATGAACTTTTTCAACTTTGCCCACTAATAAAAATAAATAATCATACTTCGGCCATCAATTTAAAATTAGACTTAGTCACCGTTTCTTAATTTCCATCAGTTAGCCGTTAAGTAGTTTATTTATTTATTTTTTAACTTTACCCTTGTAGTTGAAGTCTAATATATGTAAATTAAATAAACAGTGGCTAAAGTTAATATAATTAAAAAAAAAATGGTATCTGAAAAACGAATTCTAGGAACCGAAAAATAAAATTCTGAAATGGGCCCTAACTAACCTCCATTGCCGCAATCTATTGAAGGCAATTTGATCCATAAATCCTAACAAGAGATACCACTCACAAAGATTCTCCTAAAATTTATTTCCATAGAAATTGACGTGTACGTTGAGATCATGGGAGTTGCCCAATGGACATGATTCATGTACCGATTATGCTTATTCAATTGTTGAACATCATGTTAAATTGCGCGTATTTTGTCAGTCGAATACATTTGAACTGAGGGTTAATTCGGTTAGTAGAAATTAGAAAAGGATGACTTTCCCTGAAAGAAGAATAGCCCCGTTCTAAAGCCGATTGATCCTGTGGATCATATAACTAGGAGGGAACGGGTCACAGTAGAGGTGAGTAATCACCATGATGAATTGGTTCCTCTTTAATTTTAGTAGACTTGTCTATGAAGATTCATGAAGAAATGAATGCTGGGCTATTTCTTTCACTAAGCCCCAGGAACTTTCTTAATGCTAATACAATGATACTTTCTGTTTCATCGAGCCCCATGCTTGTGGTCCCTCCTTTGAATTTGGGTTTAATTAGATGACTATGTCAAGTCAATGGGTCAAAGTAAGTAGCAACAAGAATGATTTTTTCCTTTAATTTGCAAGCATGAAGAAATTGGGAATCCAAGAAGAATAACGTAGGACTTTGAGAGCCTACTTTGTAAGGAGAATGTGCTGTAATGGACATTGATTTGGTTTGTACAATAGTATGGAAAAACGTACCTCTTTTACCGAATTCTACTTGTATGGATAAATACCGCGTGATCCCTTTCTACATACACAGCCCCATTCCCCAGATATATACATACATTCTTTTTCTTCTTTCTCCCATAAATTAAGCTTCATTTCCTATCCTTGATCTCTCTTTAATATAATTAAGCAGATGATGTATGCCAAGGTCTTTCATCAATCTTCAATATTCAGCTAGAGTTTTCACCAAGAAACTATCCAAGCCAAAGTTCTTCAATAGTTTAACTTATCCAGGAAAATATCCAAACACAGTTCCCAAGATTGTGCAATGATTTGAGTAGTAGTAGATAAGATAGAGATGAAAAGACAAATTGTATCAATGTACTTGAAAATCGTGTGCAAGGATTCAACAAAATGAGAAAGCAAAATACATTGTAGTTTTACCTTAACAATTATTAAAATGAAGTAAGTTATCACTCGCCAAATAGAGTCTTCCTTCTGACTAGGGCATGACAACTGTAAACAAGACCACGGTTAGGGTTTTAGTGATCTACAGAGAGAGACACATTAGGGTTTCAATCTTATATAGAACTCGAAATCACGTTCGATGCTTGTTCATTAAGGCCTCAATTTCTCTTATATATTTTGGGTTATTGAGTGTGAAATGGTGGTATAGGTTAGGATTTTTGTTGTATGCGTTGCTGTGTTGTAATAACGAACAAGCTGATAGAGAGAGAATTTTTAGCTATTGATAATTAGGTCATGGAGCTAAAACCAAATCAAAGCAACAACTCTAACTAACCTCCATTGCATGTTGATTAGAGTGTTGCTAGAATTCATTTTATTAATACAATTTTTTTTTGCCACTGTATATTAATAAATATATTAGACTTTAGCCACATGGGTAAAGTAAAAAAAATAATAATAATTGACGGCTACGTGACAGAAGATAAAAATGGTAGCTAATTATAATTTTAAACAAAATGATGGTCAAAGTCTAATTATGTAGGTGAGTAAATTACGCAAATGGCCCCTAAACTATTGACATTGTCCCACTTTGGCTCTCAAACAAAAATTTGTCGCATTTAAATACTTGAACTATTTACCGAGTTTTAAATTAGCCCTTCCGTCCAATTTGGGCACTAACTTAGGCAGAATTAAGGGCAAAATCGTCACTTCAATAGCTTGGGGCCATTTGCGTAGTTTACTCAAAAATATTATAAAAAAAATTAAAAAAAAAGGAAAGGAAGATAGAAAGAAAAGAAGATAGAGATTCCAATTTGGCGAATTTAATAATCTTAAAGTCTCCGATTTCAAACTATCGGCCTTGCCGGAACAACTCAATATTGGTCTTCTCCACACGGCTTGCGAAACTCCGGCCTCTTGTAAACAAGATTCGACGATGAATGCATTTAACGGTCTTCTCCACACGACTTGCTAAACTCTGGCCTCTTGTAAACAAGATTCCGATTTGGCAAATTGTAAACAAGATTTGACGATGAACGCATTTGATATATTTTCCATGTCATCTTGGTTGGATTTATCAGGACTTTTCGAGAGGGTTTGGGGAAGAAATAGCAGCGGTTCATGGCGGCAGCAAAGCTGGAATTGATCGAAACAAAGGGTGAGTGAGATTGGGGCGAAATTGGGGTACAAAATAGAAAAAAATAAAAGTGGGATAAAAAGGTTGATGAAAGAGAAGACAGTTTTATTAGCTAAAGTATTGGAGGTTACGCCGGAGCTCCGGTAGGTGGAGTTAAAATTAGTTGCTGGCAGGGAGGAAACTTAGGGGGTGAAGTGGGGGAAATTGAAATTAGGGCTTAAAGATATTTTTATTTCATGGTATGAGGAAGTTTGTTGAATCGAAGATATATAATGTATATGGAAAAGTTGTATAGTAGCTTTAGGGACACTGTTTTTCATTTTTAGGTTAAAAATTTCTTCTTTTTTGTTTGTTCTAGTGATGGTGAAGTTTGCTTTGTTTGTGATAGTGTAGAGAGGAGGCAGGAAGGAAGTGGTCTCTCTCTTCTTTCTCTGTTGTGATGAAGAATGGAAGATGAAATTAATGAAGAAAAATGATGTTGATGATGTAAAGAAAAATGGAAGAATGATGAAGAAAAAGAATGGAAGAGTGAAAGGGAGGGGAGGAGGAGGTGGTGGTGGTGGTGGGTGTCTTCTTTTATTTCTTTCTTCCTTTTCCTTTATTTTTTTTAAAAAAAAGCCTTTTACAATATTTTTGAGTAAACTACGCAAATGGCCCCTAAACTATTGATATTGTCCCACTTTGGCCCCCAACTATTGAAATGACAATTTTGCCCTTAATTCTGTCCAAGTTAACGCCCAAATTAGACGGAAGGGCTAATTTGAAACTCTGTAAATAGTTCAAGTATTTAAATGCGACAAATTTTTATTTGAGGGTCAAAGTGAGACAATGTCAATAGTTTAGGGACCATTTGCATAGTTTACTCTATGTATTTTTATTAGTGACCAAAGCCGAAATAATCCAAAAAAAATTCAAAACTTGAGTGGCGGCTTAAACCCTGAGTCTTAGTTCCCTTATTATTGTTGATTTGATTCTTAGTTCCCTCCATCATATACCGACTCCAATCTTTGCAACTGAAATCGGTGCAAAAAAAATTAGATTAAGGGGGTGTACTAGATTTAGAATCTATAAGATTTTTATGGACTTTTAAAGTTCATAGGTATTCAATTGAGATTTTAAAAAGTCTTTTAAAATCATGATGTGTTCAATTGAGATTTTAAAAAGTCTTTTAAAATCTTGATGTATTCAATTAAGATTTTAAAAAAATCCATCTAAATCTTATGGTATTCAAAAGTCTAATAACTTAGTAGGATTTTAATTAGTGGTGAATTTTGGTGGATTGTAAAGCATTTTTTATACATAAAAATTCATCTTGAAATCTTTTCACTTACCCAGAGATTTCAGATGGATTTCTAATTCATTTAAAAACTTTACTCAACATTCTCTCTCTCCCCCCTTCCCCTTCCCCCTCTCTCTCTCAAAATCCAAATTTCTTATTATATGATGAACGCATTATAATTTTTTCTTCATCCCTATAAAGTCTTTATTCTATCTTTTACTAATGTGATTATCACGCATTAACATAATTTCAAATAGTTAGACCGCTAATTATCGTTCAAATTTTTAAAAACAATTCATGTCAATTTCATTAAAAAATACTAGTGGGATGAGAAGCTAATTTTGTGGGTGTAGTATGAATTTTTATAATGTATTTCGTTAATTGTCTTTATATTTTTGATATTGTTACTTTAAACTTGTAATTAATTTGTTTTATTGTTTGTCTTTTGTCTTTTGTTTTTTTATTTTTTATTTTTTATTTTTTTGATGAACTTATTAAAATTTGCAAAAATTCATGGACTTACTAAAATCTGCATAAATCCATAGACTTATTAAAATATGCATAAAGCCAAAAGAATCTATGCATTAAAATTTTTCAAATTGTATAAGGATTTAAAACAATCCATAGACTTAACAGAATTCACGGATTTTAAAAAGTCAGTTAGAATCTTTTAATAGTGGTGCTCTTATCACTATTTTTAATAGTGAAAAGAAATTTGTAAGCAAATAATTCTTTTTCAACACTACAGGGAGGCCAACGAGGTGCCCCCAACATTTAGACAATTTTTAAAACTTTGTTTGATTGCAAGTTGGAAAAGAAAAATAATTGAATTAGTTTTGGTGAAAAGATGAAAAATAAGTTGAATGAAACGGGTGATGTCCTCTTAATTTTTAAGTTTTTCCATGAAAAAAATTTATTTACTTGATGGTGAGGAAAAAAATTTCACTAAAAATATAAAAGGATGGAGGACATCTACTCATAAAATGAGTAACATTTCTCACTTTATTTTCTATCTTTTCACACAACTAACTAAATTTAGTGCGAGTGTATATGTATTTTGGTCCAAAAGTAACTTAATTTTAATATAATATGAGCCTAATTTATGTTTCAAATAAAGGTCATGGCATTATTCTTTTACGGAGTTTTAGATAGAGGCAATTGGGTATAAGGCCACACTCCAATAACAACATAATTACAAAGGCTAATTATAAATTAGCATTACAAATTAAGGACACTACATGAAAAAGACAATATTGCCCCTTCCTTATTTAACTAATAACACACTACACCTAAGTAATTCCAAGTTCTAAATTTCTAAATTATTTTTCTATTCAAAAGCTAATTTTAATTAAAACTCGGAATTTCTTTTATATATTTTCTCTGTCATAAATTAATAATTTCAGTTTAAAATCTCAATTATTTAAAAAAATAAGTTAAACATTCATAAACATAGATCCCTCACTCATTAGGAGTTGTTTGGTTGAGTTTTTTCAAAAATATTTTTGAGTGTTTTTTTAAAAAAAAAATCGTATTTGGTTCACCCATTTTAAAAACTTTATTCAAATAAGAAGAATATTTTTTGTTTATTTTTTTCCTTTGTATTCTAGAAAACTTTAAGAAAAAAAAAGAGTTATATTTTCTAAATTTTTTAAAAAATAGTTATTATACACAAATCGAATTAAAAAGTTGTTTTAAAGAACTATACTTAAAAGTAAATTTTAAATTCAAAATTTAAAAACGCCAAACAAAATAATTGTTGCATTTTAATGAAATGTTAACAATATGGCCTATATCACAAGACATTTTCAGGTGCAGACTGGTCTATACTGACTGATCTTTTTATGACGTTTTTGCGTCATAAAAACATTGGAAGAATATTTTTATGACGCAAAACCGTTGTAAAAAGAATTTTCGTATGAATTGGTCCATCCCAAAAACAGACTCATATATCACTATACATAATTTAGTTTTATCCCTAGAAATGACACTTTCATTTTAGACGTACCAAAATGAAACTATTATTTCTTCTAAAGTCTTTATTTGCAAACACAACGACTAATTAACTAATATTCTTTTGAAAATTATTTCGGCTATAGGTGCCCCCTATGCCAAAAGAAATATATTGCATGTACTATAAATATTATACTTGTGTACTCCCTCAATTATATTTGATCAGAACATTTCTGGTAAGATTCAAACCTTACGGATTGAACCTTTTTATGACACTTTTGTATCGTAAAAATACTTTGGGTGTGTTTTTACGACACAAAAAAATCGTAAAAAGGACCGACCTTGTCAAATTAAAATATTTGAAAATAATAATTAGTGAGATTATAAATCTTAGAAGGAAATATAAAATCTATATTATAAAACACTAAGTTTGACCAAATTTATTTTCAAAAAGTATAAAAATCTAATGGTTAAAAATATATATGTTATGGTGTGCATTGACTTTACACCATTGGATGAGTTTTATACACACATCAAAGTTAAAACACTCACGTCAATAATATACACATAATAAATTTTCACATACCAATAATTTTTTCTATATTAAAAATGATATAACTTAAAATAAAAAATTCAAAAAATTTAATAAAAAATTAATATTTAAAATCTACTAATCAAGATCAATTAAACCAGATCCATCATGACTATAGAATTATGTAAAAAAAATAAAAAATTATTAAGTAACATTTAACACGAATAATATACACAAAAGTAAACTCTCAAACACCAATAAATATTTTTACATTAAAAATGCCATAACTTAAAATAAAAATAATTCAAAATTTAATATTTAAACTCTACTAATCAAGAAATTTAATAAAAAATTAATATTTAAATATAATAATCAAGATCAATTAAACAAGATTCATCTTAAATAAAAAAAATTAATATTTAATATTTAAAATATACTAATCAACAAATTTCATAAAAAATAATATTTAAATCTACTAATCAAGATCAATTAAACAAGATTCATAACGACTATAGAATTATCTAAAAAAAAATAAGAAAAATTATTGAGTAACATTTAACACCAATAATATACACACAATAAACTCTCACATATCAATCATTTTTTCTACATTACAATGTCATAACTTAAAGTAAAAAATTTAATATTTAAAATCTACTAATTAAAATCAATTAAACGAGATCCATCATGGGTATAGAATTATGTAAAAAAATTAAAAAAATATTAAGTAACATTTAACACTAATAATATACACAAAATTAAACTCTCACACACCAACAAATATTTTTACATTAAAAATGTCATAACTTAAAATAAAAATAATTCAAAATTTAATATTTAAACTCTACTAATCAAGAAATTTAATAAAAAATTAATATTTAAATATAATAATCAAGATCAATTAAACAAGATTCATCTTAATTAAAAACAAATATTTAATATTTAAAATATACTAATCAAAAAATTTCATAAAAAATTATATTTAAATCTACTAATCAAGATTAATTAAACAAGATCCATCATGACTATAGAATTATGTAAAAAAAATAAAAAATTATTAAGTAACATTTAACACTAATAATATACACAAAAGTATACTCTCACACACCAATAAATATTTTTACATTAAAAATGCCATAACTTAAATTAAAAATAATTCAAAATTTAATATTTAAACTCTACTAATCAAGAAATTTAATAAAAATTTAATATTTAAATGTAATAATCAAGATTAATTAAACAAGATTCATCTTAAATAAAAAAAAATTAATATTTAATATTTAAAATATACTAATCAACAAATTTCATAAAAAAATAATATTTAAATTTAGTAATCAAGATCAATTAAACAAGATTCATCATGACTATAGAATTATCTAAAAAAAATAAGAAAAATTATTGAGTAACATTTAACACCAATAATATACACACAATAAACTCTCACATATCAATCATTGTTTCTACATTAAAATGTCATAACTTAAAATAAAAAATTCAA
Organism: Lonicera japonica; assembly: GCA_021464415.1. Taxonomy (NCBI): domain Eukaryota; kingdom Viridiplantae; phylum Streptophyta; class Magnoliopsida; order Dipsacales; family Caprifoliaceae; genus Lonicera; species Lonicera japonica. The sequence continues at coordinate 97,442,548 of CM038463.1, read as the reverse complement.
AATTTAATATTTAAAATCTACTAATTAAGATCAATTAAACAAGATCCATCATAACAATAGAATTATGTAAAAAATAAATAAATTATTGAATAACATTTAATGACGTATTTTATATGTTTGTACATTATTGATCATCTTAGTAAATCGCTTTTATGAGTGTTTACAATATATCAGTCAAATTTTTGAACTATTTTCAAATCATAACAACATAGGTGATTGAATTATTTTCACATATGGCCTTGAGTTTAATTTGTTAAAAACTTATTTTGCTTAGCTCAAAATAAGATCAAAAAATATGATTAAAAGATTCTTTAAAAATTAAAAACAAGTCGCTCCAATCCAGTCTACTTTTAGTTGTTCTAGCATGAAGATATATTGAACTTAAGTTTGTCGATTTAGATTCATCACACGTTACTCTTTTTTATCTTATTAACAATTTTTATTTAATTTATCGTGCCGGATGGCACGAGTATACCCTAGTATTATTTTAAGTTCAAACTAGTTTTAAATTAAGATGGTGCAATTATAAGCACATTACACGAGGATCCAATTTCTTCAAACAAATTATATACAAGTACAATCACTTTTCTATTGATCACTATTCGATCTTGTACTTTTTATATGCAAGTACAATATGAATTTTGCTACCACATATATATATATATATATCCTTCTTCCTTTCCTTTAGTGGATGCTAGCATATATCCAGATTCAAATCTTTATATATGCGGGATTAATTTTCTCAGTTTACACGAGTTTCTAGATTAATCAAGCTTAGATATACACACACACACATATTCTCTGCATAATCCATGCATGATTATATATATATATATATATATATGCTACAATACTACCTAATTAATGACCCATCTACTTATTTATTAAAGGTGTGCTTCTTTGTACTTATTTTTCATTTTAAAAAATAATGCCAAAATTTTTATAAGTTTTATTTTTGAGCAATGCTAATTATTCCAAAAAAAGATATCCCTAAATAACAATTCAAAAATAATTTTTAACTAATCTGCTCTATCATTTACCACTTTCTTTGCCATACTCCGATGCAAATATATGATTCAAATTCATTTAGACTACAACTTTTTGAACATTTTTTGGTCGATATACTTTTAACATTTCTCTTTATTTTAAGTGATATTTAATCGGCCTTAATTTGTAATGGACCAATACACATTCTCTCCATCCTTGATCGAGTATGTGTTTGAGTTTAACATTTCTTTTAAGAATTTGCACATACTTTTCCACCATTTCTCTTCTATATATAATCGAAGCAGATGGCATTAGAATCTTGATCAACTGCGCGCAAAACGGCTTTGCGAATCTTATTATTTGAATTGAAAATGTTTGATCGATCTAGAAGTTGTATTTATACAAAGTAAAGAAGAAGAAGTTAGGATATTATTCTCTTTTAATTAATTCATAGTTTGCTTTTAAAAATATTCTTGTGGGAGTAAAATATTAGAATAGGAATCAAGTTGCAGCCTCTGGAACAGTTAACAACAAAATGGAATGTAATAATAATTACTTGGGCTGATGGATTTAAGACAAATTTTGGGCCTCCAATTTTATTATTATTATTATAACACTCCAATTAATGAATTAAGAAATTTTAAAATTATTATTAAAAAACAATTTCGCACTTAGATTCTTTATCACATCATCATCATCATCATTATTATTATTATTATTATTATTATTATTATTATTATTATTACTATGTTGAAGATGCTACGAGAAAAAGTAATTTAATCGAATATTTATAAGTCTCTTTCATTTTAATTTCTTTAAACTAAGTTACCACGTACTATTAGATTTATTATTAAACAAAAAAAGTTAGAACTTTTACATGCTTTATCAAATTAAAAGAAAAAAAGCTTAGTGACTGAATGGTTACAAATGTTTAATATTTTATTGATCTTAAGAGTATTTGTGAAAGTAAAGTGGGGAGAGGAGGTGGTATTCTCCCCAATATGGCCACTTTTTGAAAGAGTATTTGTCAATCATACTTTTGTTAGTACCACAAAGTTTTAATTAATCCACCTTTTAAAAATTATTTTATATAGTTCTTTAAGAATAATTTTATATAAGCTTGGTACGTTCCTATATAGTTCCAGGGAGGGTTGTTAAGGGTATTTAAATTAAATAATTGTAATTATAGCGTGTTTAAAATAATTATACATTATATTTAATGGGTGATTTAGATTTTGAGTGCCATTTGTCTTTTCATATCAAACGTTGGGTATCAAAGTTTTGCATAATATGTGTTTTTGGGTGCCAATTTGGACGGGATCCGTTAGTCAACGTGGTCAACCGTTAGTTCCGTTAATTTTTGACCATTTTACCCTTAAGTAAGAGCAATATATATGTTTTGTCTTTTTCTAAGAGTAAAATGGGTAAATTGGTTCAAAATTAACAGAGCTAATAGTTTATTACGTTAATTAACGGATTCTGTTCAAAATGGCACTCAAACACATTATATAAAAGTTTGGCATCCAATATCTGATATAGAAGAACAAACAGTACTCAAAGTCTAAATCACCCATATTTAATAAAGTAGAATATGTGATAGTGAATAATTTTTTTAATTTAAGTTGGCTAACACTACCTCAAAAGTACACTTAGGCGACGTAGATTGTACGTCGCCCAAGTGTAGATATACGTCGCCACAATCTTAGGCGACGTAGGATACGTCGCCTAAGGTACGTCTCCTAAGCTATGTCGCCCTAGGTAATAGGCGACGTAAACAAATAAGTACGTCGCCTAAGAAAACTCCAAGGCGACGTAAAAATACATACGTCGCCTGTGTGGTCAGATTGGAGTTGACTTTGACTGAACTTTAGGCGACGTAATCAATTACCTACGTCGCCTAGGTTTCTTACTTAGGCGACGTAATTATTTAACTACGTCGCCTAAAGTCCAGTCAAAGTCAACTGTTCTCTGATCTGAGGCGACGTATGTAAATAGTTACGTCGCCTAGTTTTCTACTTAGGCGACGTAGTTAAATAATACGTCGCCTAAGATCATAGAAGGGTTGACTTTGACTAAACTTTGGGCGACGTAAGTAAAATAATTACGTCGCCTAAGTGAATTAAAATAATTACAGAAATTGCCTGTTTCTGTGTGCACCCCACGCGTGCACTTCTATACAAATAACCTGCATTACAAACCAATTTCATTCATTCAAACATCCTACCCAATCGTTCATATTTTTCATTCATTCAAATATCAAAACATTCAATTATTCAAATATCTAAGCATTCAGTCAATCAAATATCCAAGCATTCAATTAAATGTTCAAAACGTTTATAAATTACAGCAATGTCCTACAAAACTGTTTTAAAAACTTTACAATCATATAAAATTGATCAATAAGAAACTAAACCTAAAACTATCATGCGTTGGAGCCATCGGATGGTGGAGCCCTCATATTCATCTGCCTCGCCATTTCTGCAAGCTGGGCCTGTATCCTCGCTTCGAACTCTAGCCGCTCCCTATCTCGATCCTGTCGCTCCCTCTCGAGCTGCCTCTCACGCTCCTGCCGATCTCGTCTTTCCTGTTGAAGACTCTCCTCGAGTTCCTTTTGATTTGCCCTAAGTCTGGCGAACTCCTCCTCAATCGCGGCGTTTTGGGGCTCCGGTCGAGATGGTCCTCTCGTCCTCGGCTGCTTGGCAACGCCGCTGCCTAAGCCGGGAACCCTGGTCCCTCTCGAAGGACCGACCACCCTCTCCATAAGCCCGATCTCTATATCAACAGAGAGTCTCGGCGGAGCTGTGACTGAGGCCGGCGATGTGCCATCCGATGTATCCTCGATCGGAGGCATACTCTCCATCAACGAGGCAATTGCCTCGTCGCTCGCCTGCTGAACCCGCAACTGAAAATAGCAATAAATATAATTAATGAATTTCTTATTACAAATAATTAAGCATAAAGATCGAATTTGTTATTATAAATAACTAGCAATAAATGTAATGAATGAATAAATAATAAACTTACCGTGCCCTCGGGATCGAATTTCTTGTACATGTCTATGTACGTCTTCGCGTGAGGAGCTTGCTCGCCTTTCTTCGTGTACTCCTCAGCTCGAGCTGCAAAAGGCCTGGCCCCTCCGCTGTGGGGCCTCTTGTTTATCGAGGACCGGACCGCTTTCATTTGCTCGCTCCGCCTCTGCAAGATATATAAGATACAAACTGTTAGAATATTCAATTGTATTTAAATTAAGTTAGACAAATTAATTAATTTTACCTGAAATTCGGGATCCCTGAAGTGGTTGCACAACCACTGCCACTCCGCAGGCCGATGTGTGAACTCGATAGGAAGGGGAGAATCTCCCAATTCCTGCCAGTTTGCGTGACAGGAAGACTTCCACTGCCTGAACCGGTTGGCGGCCTTCTCGTCTATCCAGCCAGTGAGCTCCCTACGCCGGTGATCGATATCGTAGTTCACCTACAAAGAAAAAAAGAAGAAAGAAACATTAGTAATTTGAAATAATAACAAACAATAACAAACAATAAAAAAATAAAGAAAAATAAAAAACTTACCGATAAAAAATCCAGCAACCTCGTCCGCTCTGTCACCGGAAGGTCGTGCCACGTCGGATGGAGCATCGGACATCGGTCTTTTATATACGCCGAGAGGTCCGTCACGAACCGGGAGCGAACTGAGAAGGGCGGCCCCCTAATCGAATCCTCGTAGGTCACCGAGGTCCTGCCCTTCTCTTTCGTGATCGCCGCCGTTTTCTTCCCGAGTACGACTCCTCTCCTCTTATTACTAGAGGAGGCACCGGCGGCAGTATCTGTATATTACAAGAAAATTATAAGGTAAATTATATAAAGTTAATATAATTGCCAGCGTATAACTAAAAAATCTAATTAAGAATTTTACCTGAGTCGGTCGGCACGTGAGTAGTAGTAAAACTGCAGCGAATGCTGCGTGTGGGTGGTGCGGGCCCCGTGCTGCCGGTCGTCGAATGTGCGGAAGGGAGGGGCAGAACAAGCGGCAGGACCGGCGACTCCTGCGCTGAGTCTGGTGATCCGTCGGCCTGGGCCGCCTGCTGCGGCGCCTGCTGCGAGGTCTGGGCCGCCTCCTGCGTCGCCTGCGGTGCCTGCGGCGCCTCCTGCGATGGCTGGGGTGCCTGCGAGCTCTGGGCCGCCTGCGAGGGCTGCTGCTGCTGCAAGAGGGCAAGATGGAACTCCTCGCGCATATCTACACGAGATTTCTTCCTTACGGAAGAATCTTTGGGAGGCATCCTGACATATATTAAAAAGGAAACATAAGAATACTATAATTGACTTAAATTGAAATTGAAATTGAATTGAACTAAAATTGAAATTGAATTGAATCGAATCGAAATCGAAATCGAAAGAAACATAACAACAGTAAACTTCAAGATCAATATATATATATATAACTTCACTTTACACATTACAAAAAAAAAACATATATAAAGGAGGACGTAAATTATTATAGAAATCACATCACAAGAAGAAAAGAATAAATTACATTGGGCAATGGTGATTTAGAAATACATAGATATAGAAAAAGGTATAACTCAAAAAAGCCCTTTAAGTATTTACGATTAAATTATTATTAAGTATTTACGAATATTAAGATGTATTTTCAATTTTTATATTTATAAAGGTCCAATCCGCTAATTATTAGTGGACCAAAATAATCCGATCCAGTTTTCATTCTTATGAGTAAAAATACATAGAAAACTAAACCGGACCAGTTATACATATATGGGCCTCGAGTTGACCATAATAATACATATATAATCCAACTTAATTAACCTTTGCAGGTTAATTATTGTTCTTTTTAACCACTTGGATGACTTTGAATGGAGGATACACCTTTACCACCCCCCCCCCCAGCTGATCTTTTTCTTTATTACAAACCAATTCGTACCGATTCCCATTATCTTTTGCTTTTAGCCTATCCATTATTTGTCAGAAAGAAAATTCAGTTATATTTATATAATAATAATAAAAAAAGATTAGAATACATTATAGATCATCCATAATTAATTGAGACTCCCCCCATCCCCACCTTTGCCCCTTCCCTTCCAATCTCACAATCAATCTATTAGGCTCGTTTTAACAACATAAAAAATAATATTAAAATAATTAATTTATGTAAAAAGTTAAAAATATTATTAATTCACGTAGTAAGATTAATTCTTATTTTTTCAACTTTTTTGATAAAAAAAAATAAAAAATTGGGGTGATAAAGAAAAAATTTACACAAAAAATAAAGTAAGATATATGGAAATCATCTGCTAATAAAAATGAGTACAAGATGGAAAACGTCTCACTACATACCTCAATTTATTTTTCAATTTTTTATCCAAATTATTTATTTTTTTATCATTGTTCATGCTACTATCAAATGAACCCTTAGAATCACTTTCCCCTCAATTTTTTCCCATCATCACGAGGGTATATGGTTTTTAATTGTACTTGGTACACACAGCTCTGTTTCAACATCAATCTTTTAAAGTAGCTCACGGGTATTTTGTTCACATCTCTACCTATTATTTGACCTGTATTTGTTGATCGTATATGTTGGATGCCTGTTCCTACCAACTCAACATTTTCCCATATTTCTAGTTATCTTTCCGTATTATAAATCTAGTTTAAATAACTAGCCGTATCTATAGCGCTTCAAAGAAACCCTGAAACTTAATTGACTTGTAATGAAACTTTCGGAGAAAATGCGCGTTTCTCAGTTAACTCACATAAAAAAAATTACATAGTTGTGAAAATTTTGTATAGCCTCCAATAATTATTGGATGGTAGAATATATTCCTACTGAAGAGCCACCCTTGAAAGCTTAGGATGCCCTCAACACTCATAAAACACAATCTATACTTATCCTTACCTTTTTGGTAGAGCATACATCATCAATATTGGTCCATACAAACCAAATTCCTAAACCACAAAATCAAGTGTAGAGAAACGGAAAGAAGAGTTCCTTGTACACAAAAATATATATTAGGCGCACTTGGTGTACTATATATATGTGTGTGTGTGTAGCTAGCTAGTTTACATGATAAAAGCACTCAGTAGTAATGTGCCACGTAAACTCATCACTAAATTTGCTTAATATCTTCTATATATATATACTCAATGAAGTTGTCGTAACTCTATATATGGTTGGAAAGCCATTAACATATATAATTACAGAAACTAGTTAACAACAAAGGTTAAATTCAAATGAAGACACCCTAGCTTGTATATACATAACCACATAGTACCAAACATGGTAAAAAGAAGCCAATATTTATTTATTTTGAAGGCAAATGGCCCCATCTTTCATCTTTTAGCTGAATTATGTTGAACCCTTTGAACATATATATAGCTCTAAAACAGTGTAGATGCCCCAACCACTTCATTCTGTTTATCTGTCCTTAGCTTAAAATAGGAGAAATTTCTACAGACTCTCCATTATTCACTTCCTTTTTCTTTAGTGGAATCACTATGTCAGTATATCTTAGTCGATCTCTAAAAGACGAAATAGTTAAAAGATGTCAATGTTGATAAAACCAGCGTTTTGTGCTGAATAATCCTTATCAAGAGTAGTTTGATGTAACATTTTTAGATGCATTAACAAAAAAGAAAGCAAGGAATCAAGTACAGGACAAAGATTAGATTAATATAAGGTTAAACATCAGACACAAATGGACAAAACAAAGGTTTCCCCACTAAATCTATTATTGAATTTAAAGTTAATCTCTAGCTAGCTCCCATTACAATGATATAAAGTTAATATATATGACATGGTTGGCATCCATAAATGATAATGTACCAACAAGCTAGATGCTAAACATGCGGCAAGTATTGATGTGCTTTTTAGATAAAGAGAGGATTTGTTGAGCAATCACGCACTTAACAAAATTATTTGATGCAGTGCTTTAGCAGTTGTATTTACAGTTTTATTAGTTGCGTTGTTAAGGCATTGTACAACTATCAAAGCATACAGAACTAATGTAAAAGCATTTTATTTGATATTTTGATAAGTTGGCTAGTTAATGGCTGAATATATAATTTGATTATATATGTATCATTATGCTAGCAATAATTAACTAACTAGCAATCAACTAAAAAATGGCAATGGGATTGAGATTTAAGAGGGGCGAATGGGAATAAATCTTACGTGGACAATGGTGGTGGTGGCGGTGAGCGGTGGAGGCAATAAGCGACGGCGGCGACGGCGGTGAGCAAGGGCAGTGGTGGTGGTGAACGGATATGGGGGCTAGGGTATTGAGGTAGTGGTGGTCGGAATGGGGGCTAGGGTTTCAAGGTGGTGGAGGTCGAAAAGGGGGATAGGGTTTTAAGGCGGTGGTGGTCGGAATGGGGGCTAGGGTTTTAAGGCGGTGGTGGTCGGAGATGAGGGAAGAGGGAAAACTGAGAGATAGAGGGAGAAGGGGATTGTTTCGCGGAAAAAAAAAATTGGGGTGAAAGGTTTAATATATGCTATTCACTTGGGCGACGTAGGTATATATCTACGTCGCCTATGACATACCCTAAGCGACGTAATTTAATTACTTACGTCGCCCAAGTGAATTTCAAAATTTCACAATTTCAAAATAATTTAAATTTTCGTGAAAATTTAAGGGGGAAAACCTTTTGGGCGACGTATTTATTTATACGTCGCCTAAGATTGTCTTAGGCGACGTAGTTTTAAAAACTACGTCGCCTAAGACAATCTTAGGCGACGTAATAATAAATACTACGTCGCCTAAGATAATCTTAGGCGACGTATAAATTAAAACTACGTCGCCTAAGAGTTTTTAATATTTTTTTATTTTAATAGTAATTTAATTTTAATAATTTTATTAAGATAATCTATATTCTAATTATAACTTGCACATTTATATTTTAGTAATAATTATTTTAATAATCATAATAATTATTATTATAACCAGATAGGGGTGCAATAAATGGAGTTGGTAGAGTTGCGGCTGGAGAATCACATAAAGCTTGTTAAAATGCCCGCCACAAATTATGCCACAACTAGCTTTAAACGCACATAATAATCTCAATCGGAGTCATCATCATCATCATCATCCTCGTCGTCTTCATCCTCATCGCTGTTATATAAATCATTGTTAAACCCTTCAGCATCATCGGAGTCTTCATCCTCGTCATAATCATCATCCTCGTCTTCATCTTCATTTTCATATACAGGAATATTTACAAACGGTACTGGACCTAGGTTGATAAATAACTCCGATATAGGAAGACATATCGCATCCGGCTCTTGATAAGGTTCATCTACTTCATACAGTGGAGTGGTCATATCGTCCCTTGCAAGTGTGGCCTCATAAACACATTTAGAGTCTTTCCTGGACTCTTAGGGCCGGATATTAGTAAGACTAGAATGTTAAACTCCTTCTTCATACACAACGAAGGCGGCAAATTATAAGGCATCCCAATAACAGGCCAGCAACTGTAGGGAACCGCCGTAGTAGAGTACGGACTGAACCCGTCTGACGCTAGAGCAAGACGTACGTTTCTAATGTCTGCGGCAAATTGTGGTTGGGACCTGCAAAATGACGAGACAAATTCCTTAATATGAAAATAATTAGACTAACAATTTAATAAATTGTATGTGTATGAACTGTAAATATATACGTCACCTGTCGAAATCCTTCCATGCTTCTCCATCCGCTGGATGTCTAAGATATTCAGTATCTTCTCTTCTTTCCCCATGCCACCGCATTTCCTTTGCAATATGTTTACAACTATATAGACGCTGCAACCTCGGCGCCAATGGGAAGTATCGAACCGTCTTCCGGGCAATCCGTTTGCCACCGCCTGTATTTTCTTCTTCCCATCTTGACTCACCACAAATAGGACATTGATCTAGGTCTTTACCCTCCTTGTAAAACAAGTAACAGCCGTAGTAACACCCGTGGATGACCTCGTAACCCATGCCAATCTTCTTTAAGGCCTTTTTTACAGCTTTGTATGAGTCAGGGTACTTGTTCCCTTCGGGCAACAGGTAATTAATTTCAGCAGCCCACTTGTTGAAGGATGTGTCTGCCATATTGCAACTCTGTTTTAGTTGCAGCGATCTAAGTATTGAAGCTAGCGCCGTGACTTGACTACCCTCGTACAGTGGAGTCACTGCTTCGTCTAAGAGACGTTGATATGCTATCGAATTTTCTTTGGCGACAGGGTCAGCATGAAATGCATTGTCAACACCAGGGTGATCGTACGATTCACGAAAAGGAAAAGCATCTTGTACGAAGTCCATGGTCGGGTTACTCGAAGACGCCCTGTTCTGTTCTGCTTGCCATTGCGAAGTTGTCTCTGGAATTTCCCCGTGTAGGTTCCATACTGTATATGACTCCATTATACCTGCATTAGTCAAGTGGATGTATATTTCATCTAATGTCACCCGTTGGCCCATGTTGAAACATTTTTTGCAGGGACATGGATACAATCCAGTCGAACTGTTGCCATTTTCTCGAACATACTCTAAGAACTCCATTAGCCCCACAATGAATTCCGTTGAACCTCTTGAGCATTTCATCCAGTTCTTATTCATTTTCGATCACTGTCATATGACAAATAATTACAAACTCAAAAATTACTAACAACTAAGAATAATACTAACGTATATATAAAAAAGGGCAACAACTAACAACAATACTATATCTTCAACACCAAATACACATTTTATACACTAAACACGATATCTATATAAAGTAAAAAAATTAATATTAGTAATAGATAAAGTACCTAAAAATCAAACAAGCTTTTAATGAGGGAAATTATATTAATTTTCACCTTCAAAATCGCCAAAATTAACTATAAAATACATCAACCCCGAAAATGGCATGTTCTTAGGCGACGTAGAACGAACGTAGAGATCAAATAGGGGCAACAATTAACAATAATACTATATATTCAACACCAAATACACATTTTCTACACTAAACACAGTATATATATTAATCTTAATTATTTACTAATTTTTGTGTTTATATATATATAAACACAAAAATTAGTAAATAATTAAGATTAATAAGAGATAGAGTACCTAAATATCAAACAAGCCTTTAATGAGAGAAATGATGTTGATTTTTACCTTCAAAATTGCTAAAATCGCCCAAATTAATACTAAAATCGAAAATGGCAAGTTCTTATGCGACGTAGTACTAACCTAGAGATCAAATAGAGGTAAAAACTAACAACAATACTATATCTTCAACACCAATTATAAATTTTCTACACTAAACACAATATCTATATAAACACAAAAATTAATAAATAATTAATATTAATAAGAGATAGATTACCTAAAGGTCAAACAAGCCTTTAATGAGAGAAATGATGTTGATTTTTACCTTTAAAATTGCCAAAATCGCCCAAAGTAGCTCTAAAACACATCAACCCCGAAAAATGGAAGAGTGGTTCTGTTATAAAGATGACAGGATCTTTAGGCGACGTAGAAACTATACCTACGTCGCCCTAGATACATCTAGGGCGACGTAGGTATAGTTTCTACGTCGCCTAAAGGTCAGTCAAAACCCCTGTTGACCGCCACTTAAAAGTGTCGGTGGTGAACAGCTTTTGGGCGACGTGTGAATTTGAGTACGTCGCCCTAGATAATCTAAAGCGACGTACTGTATATATACGTCGCCTAGGAGTTTATGGGGCGACGTAAATTATACCTACGTCGCCTAGGATTATCTTAGGCGACGTGTCATTATTACGTCGCCTAGGATACTCTTAGGCGACGTATTCTATTGACTACGTCGCCCAAGAGCCTTGTTGGTGTAGTGTAAGCAACCACAATCCCAAGAGACCAACAAGTGGTAACGAGGACGATTGTAGCATAAGAAGTAACTATGGAGACGTGAAGAAAGACAATACATATATATATATATATATAAATTTGTCCGTTAAAGCCCAAGATAAGAAAAAATATCTTTGTAAAATAAATCCATAGGAAGTTTTTGACTGCATAGTAAAATTACACGTCTACTACATTAGTATGAAAAAAAACTATTAAAATTACTTTAAGATTCGTACTAGGTATACGCAATCAATTCCAACCAAACAGCTCTCAATTGGGTTCGTTCGGTTCTAATTATGATTTAGATAATTCAATATTTACATTTTATTTGTGTTTTTTTGTGAAAACTAAACTATCTGAAATTGGATAGTTCGAGTTTTTAAATTTATTAAAATTTAAATCAAATCATTTCAAGTTAAAACTTGCCTCATTCTAAATTAATGAAATTCATTTCAACGTACTCAGTAATAGGGAGCGATTTAATATCTACACTTTTCATTGATATCTCTATAAAAAGATATTTAGTAGCATAAATAATTTTAGCCCATGTTTTTATGTTAACATCTGGAACGTTTCATTTATGTTTCTCAAATTTTTATCAATGAATTAGATTGAACAATTTAAAATTTACAATTCAATATTTAAAAATAAACTAAATTTAAAATTAAATAATTTACGCAATATTTTTTATTTCAGTGAACTAAGAGTTTATGTGAAAGAATGGTCACCACCGCACTAGTTGAGTTACCGACATTAATTCAATCCTAAAACATATGTGCATGTACAGAGATTCCACCCAACAAAAGTCACAATGAAATTATTCACCAAAACAAAACATAATAATAATTCTGGCCCAAAAAAAAAGTTCTGCATTAATATCCTCATTTTCTTTTATCACAATATTACATAACATGAAGGCTGAGTGAATCCTTCACATCTTTAACACCCAAAACCAGAAGCAAAAAAAAAGAGAGAGAAAAAAAGAAAAGAAAATAAAATAAAAGAAAAAAGAGAAAGAAAAAACAATGAGATTTTAAAATTACAAAAAAGGCCCCCAACTTTCTCTCTCTCCCCCATTAACCACCTTTTACTTCTCTATCTCTCTCTTTCTTTTTTTCTTCTAACCTCTCAATACTTTTAGGCCTTTGGTACTTCTTTAACAATCATTGGGGGTGTGGGGATAGGGGCATTAATGGCAACTACTGGCACAATTGCCTTGTGTGCTTCATTCTTTTGCATCTCTACATCATTTGCTTCAATGTCTATACATTGGTTATTTCCAATACTGCCCTTGACTGGTTCAAGAATTAGTGCCTCAACTTCCTTCTCTTGGTATTCTTTGTACTTGCCCCATAGGACAGAGTAAAGTCCCATTACTATCAGTACAGATCCAAGAATTCTGAAAATTACCACAAAAAGATATATATTAATAATTCATTCATGTACTAAAATAAACTTAAAAATTTAGGACATAAAAAAATAAAATAATGAGAAGATTGTAGTCTCTTTATTTTAAATCAGGATTCTCAATAATCGCTTGAACACTTTAAATTAATTAAGATTGCATTCATGATTTTTTGAATGGGTGGGGTAACGTGAATACTTAATTAAGTTGGATATTGTTTTTTTTTGGACAATAGTTGGACTGGTTAGAATTAAAAAAAAAATAAAAAAATTAGACGGGCTGCAGCCCCCCATCAGCATGAAGTTGGATCTGCCTTTGTTTCTTCTTTCTTAGACTTTAAATTTGTGTGGCACATAAAAACCATTTAACATTTTATTTTGGTGGCTGTCGAATTATTATTTGTTAATTTATTTTGTCTCAATATATGAAGAATATTTATAAGAATTTATAATATTTTATTTAATAATTAAGGATTAACTTTTCTAAAAAATAAATGTTAAGAGAAAACACACACACGCACACAAATATATATATATATATATATATATGTGTGTATGTATATTAATATACATGAAGAATGAGATGTTGAGTCTCTTTATGCATGCCTTAGAATACTTGTCATCACTGACAATGATTGTTAATGAAACATATGAAAGTGATGAAAAGTTTGTGTTTGATTGGTCAGTTTTGTTTGGGTACAAATTAGTGGAAACTTATATTTTTTAATAATAAAAGTTATAAAAAGGAGCTTTTATGTGAGTTTCTAGTGAGAAGTATTTTATTATTTCTAAGAGAGTTTTATTTTTTTTATGAGTTAAGAATATAATTAATTATTAAGGAGTTGGAAAAATACCCTCCAAGATAGATTTTCTCAGCAAGGATGAAAGAGCCCATGATTGCCACAATGATCATCATCAATGGACTAAAAGCAGTCACAAATACAGGTCCTCTTTTCTCCATTACCAGTCCTTGTACATAGTATGCTATGCTTGATGACACTATACCCTGCAAATTCAAGATTCAACTTCTATTAACCAAAAGAAAATAACACAACAGATCATCTACGGGCCAGCTTTTAGCGAAAAATAGATTGACATGTCTAGTCCATTTCTCGGCCTGGCTGTGCATATATATATATATGTGTGCACAGCCAAGCACTAGATTAGCCATGGCTTTCCATCACAAATTCCTCTGGGAGGACATGGATGGCGATAGAAAACTGTTGCTAAAGATATATGCAAGCAGACTATCTGCTTTATACACTGACTGTATATATATAGAGAGAAAGAGAGAGAGAGTGAGAGAGACTTACCGCATAGGCAGCAGCGAGGAGGTTCATGTCCCAGCCAATGGTCCAAACATCAGGCTTGTGCTCCATCACAAAAGTGACAGCAATTGATTGTAAAGTACCCATAAAGCAGACTAATGCGGTGAGCGAGAGTGGAGCTGTGTATCTCCTCATTGTAACATTCTGCGATGTTAAATTAGTGGCCAAGTTACATCTATACTCCAAAAAAAGTCAAAACCCACTCGATCTCTTAATAATTTTAGTAAGACGTCTGTTTAGTTTAAATATTATACCTGAACAATGAAAAAAGAAGCCCATGCGAAGGTAGCAATGATGAGGAGAATCGAGCCCTTGAACCAGTCCTTGTCAGTGGCACCGGTGGTGTTCGGGACGTAGGATTTATGAGGATGAATGTTCTTCGACCATATCATTTCGACCACGTTGCCCTTGTAAAGCGTCATTAACATGGCCCCGGCTACTGTCACCGCAGTTCCCACCACTTTTGCTTGGCATCTAACTTTCTTCATGTCTAACTTCTCCATCCTTTTTAACAAATTAAATCCATCTCAATACACAAATACACACAAAAGATGAAATAAAATTTGTTCTGCTTAAAAAGTTCTTAGCAAGAGATGCATTTGGCGACGAAAATTTAGATACCTGCAGAGGACTGCCATGACGAATGTCATTGCGGGCAGCATGTTGCTCATGGCACATGAGAAGGTTGGTGATGTGAATTTCAGTCCAGCATAGTAGAAGTTTTGATCAATCACAGGCCTGTTGTCAATGCATTAATAATTGATCAGTTAACTGTATCTAATATACCTTATATATATGATTGCTGATTTACGCACCAATAACAGATTATTTAAAGAAAGAGAAATAACTTACCCAAGAAGGCCCAGCACAAATATTTGCATGAAGATTGAAAATGTAATCTTTGGCCTCACTTTCCTATAACAAATCAAACCAACACAAATAAATTTTTAATAAAAATCTCGGTAATATTATTACCATAAAATATTGTAAATTAAAGCTTGATAGTATATAATTTGTTACGTTGTGTACGTACCTTTCAAGAACAAGAGCAAAAGGAGCAATAACAGCAGTGGCAAAAGCATGTCTATAAACAACCAAAACATAGTGACTCATTCCTCGGTTGAGAGAGACTTTGGTTATAATGTTCATTCCGGCATATCCGAATTGAAGCGAAATCATGGCTATGTATGGCTTTGCTCTTTGCACAAAGTTTCCTAAACATCCTTTTCCCTCCATTTTTTTTGTTTGAGAAAAGTGAAAAAAATTGGACTGAAAATGGAACAAGAGAGAAGAGAAGAATGAGAGAGGAAAAACACCTGAATATGCTTGTGTTTTCACCTAAGGAACATATGCTTACATCCATTCCTATTTATAAGCACCTAGCTAGGGGTGGGGAGGACCTCTATCCAAATTAAAAATTACAAGTTTGGATAATTACAATTATAATCTCATATTTTTCTTTATTACACTGAACTCCCTCACATTTTAAAGTATATATATCTAAGATTTATCCCTCATTTTTACACTTTTCAAATTTGTTTTCTTTAATTTTCAGTTACTGATGAATTCGCCAAGTATTTTTGTTCTTATCTTTTGAATAAATATTTATCTGTTTTTCCTTTGAATTGGTGCAATGAATTTTTTCTCTACGTGGATTGAAGCTAGGTCTAATGAAAGACGATGATGTTCAGGCTCAACTAGTATTTTCATTGCGCATGATCGATCAAAAATCCAAAAGTTATATCTAATTGGGGATAGTTTTCCAAATACCAAAAAATACAAGGTATAGCAGTGTAATTATGATTTACATGCATGTAGAGTTTAAAGCGTATGAGACACTACTCACTCTCACATGTGACTGGAAGTTGCACTTGTTGCATCTGATTGAATATTCTGATTACGGTGTATATATTCATATGGTCCGATTTTGATATGAATTATTTCTATAAGAAATAATATCTTATCAATAAATTTTTATTGTTAAAATATTAAAAAATATTTTTAAAAACAAAAATTATACTAAAAAGAGTAATCCGTACGTATACGAACGATTCATACTAAATCTTTTTCCTATATCCATATATATACACACACATAGTGACATAGATCGAGCAAGGATTATAGTGTGTTTGAGAGAGGGGGTATATATATCATGGATTCCTAGTGGCATCAATTGGTGTTATTTTTATTTATGTGAGTGGCAACAAAGCAATTGTGAGGTTAGTGCTATGATGAGGACATTGTGGGTCCCAAAATTTATGGATTGTGGTGGGGCCATTCGGAGGTCCCATTGAGCACCTAGTGGGTACCTCTGGATGCTACGCCCCGATTCTTTTGTGGGATCATACGGTAATTTTATTTATTTTTCTCACTTTTCAAATTGTAGTAAAAAAACAAACAACTTTGCAAATTAATTAACTTAAAGTTGATGGAAGATTGGAAGTGGAAATTAATATAATCAAACCAATTATTCTTGCATATCATGAATTTCATAATCTTACGTTCAAATATTATTGTCTGCTAATTAAATTAAAATTAATATATTTTTAAAAAATATATTAAAAATAAAAATAAGAAATTTGCAATAAAAAAAGTACTTAGAATACGCTCACTATAGCTCCTATGCGGTATCACTAAGTACATACAAAAATATATACTCAATATATTATATTAAATAACGTAAACCACAGTTAATTCCGAAGTTTAGATAAATAAAAATTTATGTCACTATTATAGCATTTTATTTTACACCTGAGTGGTTGATTGTGGATTGTGATTTTGGCATACAAATGTTCCCAATCATCTTTACCATTTTGATATAGCAAATCATCTTTTGGCACGTGAGCCACAAATATGCCCATTTTTAATAGTGGAAAAGGATATATATATATAGTTTGTCAAACAATATTCCTTCTTACATTAGTGTGAATTATCACTTGATTAAAGGGTATTTTAGCGGACTAATTATCACATTTAGTAGGTCATTTCCCACTTTAAAAAGTTGGAACTTCAATTTCTTATTTGGAGAATGAAGAAAATATGATAATTGTGTAAAATGCATGGTGTTGAAGTATAAAATTAAGTTACAACCATATTAATACATAATTATAGGTCCACTTTATGTTATGGAATATAATCTCAGTGTGTCAAATTTCATGACAATGAACAATATTATTATGGATAATAACATTGAAATTAATTAATTATCCTTAATAGATCTAATTGACTACATCAAGAGTAAGTGAGTTAGTTTAATTGGGGAGGTGCTCACTCGATTTTGTGAGAGATCTCTGATTCGAGTCTCACCAATGGGAGGTGGGGATTCTTTGTCTATAGTTAAAGGGAGAGACTTAGAGCTCCCTTTAAAAAAAAATGATCTTGTCAATTAACGCCTATGATTAAATGCATGTATTTGTTTTTTTACACAATTGAAAGCATCCATTTAGCATAAAGCACAGTTTCAAGCGGGTGAACTGTTCCTACAGTATAAAAGTTCAATTCTCACTAGAAACACTTGTGACTAAGGACAACTCTTGCCCAAAAGAAAATTAGTTCCGTCACAATATAAATATGGGATACCTCGCGGGAAAGGAAAAAAAAGGCATAAAACACCAATAAAATAGTGATATTTGACATTGTAACGCAACATTAATTAAGTTTGAGTACTATTACGTTATCCATTCAATTTGAATTTTTTTTCTTTATATATATAGAAATTATTATTTATTTCAAAGTTAATTAAGATGTTATTCTCCACCGGCCAGAATATATAAATACTGCCTTCTGGCAAGTTGCTTTATTTAACACCACATCAAGAATTATGCGCTAGAATATTTGTGAAATATTAGTGATTTCATGAGAAAATGATCGATGATGTAAGCTACCTTGATTCCGTGGCACCCTTAACTTGTTACAAAACACTAAAAATTTATTATAAGTAATTCTAAACTGGGAGAGGAATTTTTCTTGTAGTTACATCCGTGAATATATGGATCACCTGACCCCTTTCCTCTTTTAGTTTTTGTCAACAGTATTACTACTATACTAAGGCTATTGAAAAATTTGGAGGGACTTTTGTTTTACTAAACTGGTTAATTATTTTAACAAATATAGACACAAGAGAAACTTGGCTCATCTCCAATATTCCTTTGATTCAATGTCCCTCAACATAGTTCCTTTCAAGGGTTAAACAAGTAAAAAATTTCGAGATACTTAATTGGTAGAGATGATCTTTGTAATGAATAGATCATACATTTCACAAAATTTCATCAGAAAAGTGAATTTAGAAGTGGCCAGATGAGATGATTATTTAAAATTTCAATGGACGAAATTGAACATATATATCATTTTTTTACTACACCCACTTCTTGTTTGAATGTCTTGTTGATTTTTTTTTAAAATGATCTACTAGCTGTAGAGATTATACCACCAAAATTTATGAAAAAATTAATTCGCTCAGCCATTGAAGTTGGCCTAGTTAAAAAAACATTGAACTAAAAGAATATTGAAGAGGAGGCAAGTACATCTCAAAGTAGCTAGCTAAGTTTTACTTAATTTCTTAATTTATGTTAAAAAATAGGTAGGCTGGGTTTAGTTTGTTTTAAATCACGATAAAGGAATTTCAGATTATTTTATGTTTTGAGATGATTTTGGTATCATTTTCATAGCATTTGGGATGGATCCATTTCAACACGTAAAGTTGACACTTGATTAATAAATACACCATGAGGAATTTTAGTTTATTATCCATTTTGATGAATAGCTTCATTTTTGGTTAAAGCAATCACTAGCTGCCGCGTAGGTCTTTTTTATAAAATGCAAAAGCATTTCATGCGATAAAAGCTTTGTGCTCAAATCCAAACAACAGCCACATTATTGGATTACATACTCAAATTTCACTATCACCATTTCTTTCTCTTTTTTTTTTCTTCTCTCTCGATCTATCTGTCATTTTTTTATTTTTCCTTATATGGATTTTCACAAAAATAAAATAAGAATCGGGCTTTTAATTTACGCACTAATTACAATAGAATTTAATATTCAGCAAAAATACATGTCAAGAGGGAGTAACTAATTAATCACAATAGAATTTCAACATGAATACATTTTATGTGTGAAAGACTGCGAGAGTCATCTTTTCATTTAATGTATCACTTGTTAAATATGGACACTTTGAGAACGCTAACAATTAAGCAATTTTACTACAATTTTCATATATAGAAAAGAACCAAAGAAAAAATAAGGCTACTAAGCTCATGACTGTCACGTGTGTATGTTTTCAGTTCGAGACCATCCCGTCCATCAACAACTTAAGCCTAAACCGAAAGTTTGAGGGGAGTGTGTCAACCACAAGCACATAATAATTAGACGCAAAGTAGTGAACGTGAACATCTAGTCAGGCATAATATGTCCAATGTGTTAGACGAATTTCTCTAAATTGACCAGAAAAATACAAAACATAAAACAAAATGAAAATTTTGATTAGCTAGGGTACCACTATGAATTGTCGTGCATATTCCTTTTTCAGAGAAAAATCAACAACAAGATCAAAAAAACACAACTTTGGTCTTTGAAAAGCTGGGTGTCGATTAGATTGGCAAACATCCCACATGAATCTTGAGGCTTCATAAACTGCATGAGGTGACATAAATCTAGGGTTTCTTCTGGGTACACTTGGTTTATTTACCACATATAAAAAACGTTAAAGTTTTGAGTGTTATTCTGCATGTAAATGGCTAGTGCTAAAGCAATGCGACATCTACAAAACATAATGTATAGTCGTTTAATGTATTCTTTATATGGTGCAAAGCAAAAATACGTACTTTGACAACGCTAACTTTTAAAAATTATGTAGCTTTACGGTGCTCGAATCACACAACGGTCATCATTCAATCATCATCGAAAACGGTGTGATATATATACATAACAACTACCGATAGAGAAAAGAAAGAGTAAACATTTTAAATGATTACTAAACTTTTGAGTAAGTACCACATTGGCCATCAAACTTTAAAACGAACCACCTTGACCTGCCATCTAACTTTGGAGTGAGTATCATTTTGGTCATCCTGTTTAATTTGGCCTTTAAATTGGACAGAATGAAGCCATGTGCGAGGCACATGAGTTCATTTAATTATCGGTATTTTGGTTATAAAATAGCTCAAGTTGTTATGTTTGTTTTGAAATGTTGCTCTGTTTTAAAACAAAATCTGTGTTTCATTATAAAGGAAATTATTGAAGAGAGCGATGTTTTATTAAAAAAACATGTTATTTTGTTACAATATGATCAAAATACTTTTAAATGAAGATATGTGTCTCACTCATGACTTCTTTTTGTCCAATTTATTAGTCAAATTAAACGAAATAGTTAAAATAATACTCACTTTAAACTTAGATGGCCAAAATAATTTGTTTTATAATTTAATATCTAAAATAATACTAAATCAAAAATTTAATAAATCTCTGAAACATTTATTCGAAAAGACAAAAAAACATAATCATGCAAACAAATTTTGTGCAATAATTATTGGAGTGCTCTTTAGCAATGCAGTGATTGAGCAATTAATTACTAGGGATTATTATGAGTTGAAAAAGTAGCGTCAGCAAAGTACATGCGCATTTTTATGTGGTACGAAGAGAGCACGTGTACTGGTTTATCACCACTACTTCCATTTAGACTTTTATCTTGTGGGTAAAAATAATAGAAGTAAGTCAAAAATGAAGTAAAATAAAACTATGAATTAGTGCAAATAAAAAAAAAGGTTATAAGTATGGTTACGTTCGCTTGAGAGTTTTTATTTAAGATAATATTTTGACATATAAATGCATTTGTTGTTCGATCATGGAAAGAAAGAGGGAAAACAGAGTTTCCATAATTTGTATTGTAGTAATAAGTAGAGAAATTCAACTTACTTTATAAAATTTTTTACCACCCATGTGTATGTTCTCTTGAGTTAGAATTTAAAATGTTAAAAGTGACATACGTTTTAGTTGTTCTTTTTCGGGTAATTAGTAAAAATGATCTATGAAATTTGACATAATTCTCTCGATCGTTTTTAAAGTTTAATTTTTGGTTGAAGCATCCTTAAAGTTTTTAATTTGTCTTTCGCTCATCCAAAACTGGATGCTCCATTAAAAACTGGACATAAAACCTTCTAGAATAACCCCCTAAAATTTGAAAACCTCCGAGAATAACCCCTGAAGTTTGAAATTTTGTCCCCCACTTGTCCAACCACGTGTCCTTTTCATTTAAGTTTTTAACAGGGCATCCAGTTTTGGACGAGCAAGGGACAAATTAGAAACTTTAAGTATGTTTTAACCGAAAATTAAACTTTAGGGACGAGCAAGGGAATTGTGTTAAACTTCAGGGGTCATTTTTGTTAATTACCCTTCTTTTTCTATTAAGACTGAGGCGGTATTTGTTTTTCCCTCGTAATGCTTAATAGACTTTTATTTAGTATTAAGAGGTATAATTGGTATTTATTTGCTTACTCTTAATGTTGAATTAGATCAAAATTTAGCATTAAGTATTAAGAGATTATTTATGCGCTGAATGCTTAATTTAACTTTAATAAAATTTTATTCCATTAGTACCTTTATTCTTTTGAGTCATTAAACATTGATTTATAAAATGCTAATAAGCGTAAAATTGCAACATGTCATGAATTCAGTATTCAAAACTAATTAAAACCAAACACATTTTTCAAAAATTTCATTCAGCATTAAGCATTTATAATTCAACATTCAAAAGCTAAAAAAAAAAACGACCTCGTCACATATAAGTTTCATATATATTTTTTAATAAATAGATCGTATTTATGCTTCTAAGGACAAGTATATGAAATTCTCTCCAAGAATCATGATAGCATTTTTTTTAAATGATCAATAAATTTTAATTAATGTCACATTCCAAAAATGTACAGAAAATGAAGTGTCACTTTATTACTGGAGAGGCTGGGATAGATTAACTCAATTTTGAGATGACATTTCATCTGTGCACATTTTAAGTATATTGATGGGAGAGAGAGATTTGAACGCATGATCTCTTTTAGTTGGCAGAAATTTCTAATCACTAAACTAGTTTTTGTAGTTTTTTGTTCGCATTTTTATTAAATATAAAAATTACTTAAATATTTTAAATTTTAGCATAAAAAATCACTTTTCGATCAGAAAACGGCATTAGAGATGGGCTATATCCAAGGGCGGAGCTATAGTGGGGCAAGCGGGGGCAGCCGACCCCACTGGAAAAAAAATTCAAAAAAAAAAAAGTTTTGGAGGGTTAAATTGTATTCGTAAAACTATTCAGGTCAAAATTCGAAAATTAAAAAACAAAACAGTTTTTAAAGGATGATTTTAAATGCACCCACCAAATTATGTTTATCATCCCTATTTGAGAAAACTTTCAACTCACCCCTTAAGTGGGGTGAGTTTATTTAACCTTTTATGATAACATATGAGCAACATTTAGTGACCAAAAATTTCATCGCTAATAAAAATATTTATAACAAACCTTTTAATTTTTAATGACAAAAATAATTCATTTATAATGTGCATGCAATTTTTTTTATAGAAATTATAATAAAAGGATATTAATTGAAAAAGTAAAATATTACGGCATGTTTTGTATTTTGATTTTGTGATTCGCTTTCGGAATTGCAAAATCCACGGAGGAAGTTATATTTTAGAATCAAAAGTAATTGAACACTACAATGATGTTAGTTTTTGAAATGAAACTAAGTCTATAAAATATTTGTTTGGTATAACTTGTAAGCTACCAATCGAAATAATAACTCACACACATAATAATGATTGTTAAAAATATAGGGAACCACTTTGACTTTAATATTTCTTTAAAATACTAATCTCATCATAGTCGATCGATCAATGATTCAACGTATTTATCGTTGTGAGATTTACATTAATTATGCCCTAAAAAATTAGATCATTTACTTTGAGACATACTATAGATTATAAGGAAATAATAATTATAGAAGGAAAAAAAATAAATTTTGTGTTTTAAGTCTGCAACTAGGCAATTGACTAAATGTCAAATTCATTAGTAAAGTGAAGAAATGATTGAGAGGGAAAAAAATGAGGTCAAAACATGAAAATTAGATACAGTGAACAAGAAGGAGTGACGATGGAAGGGGTGGGTTTACATATTTTATTTAACTTTTTAGGGTTTAAATTATTAAGGTAAAACTTTTAAGTGGGGTGAAAAGATTAACTAGGTGGGTGTATTTAAAATCACCTTTCCTAAATCCTAAATAACTTAATTCCCAAATCATATTCATATCTCGTGTTCTCCTCCCACTGCCCACTGCCCAAACTCAAGCTCCGCAGCTATGTGCCTACACAGCTACACGCCTCCAATCCCTGTGCGGTTGCGCCTACAAGCTATGCCGTCCAGTCTTTTCCTATCTCAGGCTCTCACTGTGCAGTGCAAGTGAGCAACACCGAGTCACCGACCTCGCCTCGAGAACTTGTAAATGGTTAGTTCTCAAGCCCTAATTCCTAAATGCTAAATCCTTTAATCGACGTGGACAATAGATATGTAGTATATTTTCGAATTCCAAACAACCGAGCATATTGGTTATCCATTAGTTTATTTGCTCATTAAGTTGGCTTTATTACTACTTGTCGCAATGACAATTGTTTAAAGAGCTTTTTCAGCAATGAAGATCATAAAAATGCATTACGTAATTGATTGGGAGACGAACTCATGAATGATTGTTTGGTAACAACATACATCGAACGAGACATTTTCAGCAAAGTTGAAATTGAAGATGTTTTACAATATTTTCAAAATATGAAACCTCGTAGGATGTTATTGTAGATTTTTATTTTGTAATTGTACTTAATGTTCTACTTTAATTGTATGAAAGACTTATATTCTTATTTTGTGATTAAATTACCAATGCGTAAAATCATATTCTGTGATTTTTTTTTTGTATAGTGCTATTTCCACCCCCAATAGCTAACAATCTTGAATTCGCCACTGGCTATATGGCCTTATCATTTTCCATAACGACAAGAGAAAATCAAAGTCTAAAAATGAAACAACAGATAGTACAAGTTTTGAAGTATTATTGTGATATATCTTGTAGACCACAAAATCCACAACCTGCGCCCAATGATCCACTCCTATATTTATGATGTGACTTTATGTGTGACGCAAAATCTGCAAATAGCTATCCTATCGCAGAAATTGAAGATGACAAGTGCAACTTTGTTTTTATGTTGTTAATTACATCTTTGAAACTTAAAAATTAAATACATTGCGTAATTGTAAATAAAAATTTTCTAGTGCAAAAAATTTTGGACGGAAAGCGAGTTTTCAAAAAGGTTTCAAGAGCAACGGAAATGCATTTTTAGACCATGTTATTAAAAGATTTTTCAAATCTTTCTAAGAATAGTTGACAGGGAATTGAACAGTTACTTCCATTAATTGTTTAATTCACTATTTTTATTTCTTAATAAAATTTCATAACATTCCTTGATTAGAGTACGAGTTTCTCTTAAAAGAAAAAACAAAATAATGTATCATTAAATTAGTGTTTGTTAAAAAAAAATTCAAAAATACGAAATAACAGTCTAGCTAACTAGTTTTTATTTTGGCACATTCTAAATTAAGAAACCGTTTTTATTTTCAAGACATAGTTAAAAGTTTTGCACTTCTAAATAAGTTCATTAATTTCTAACCAACTCATATGTTGAAGTTCATGCATGTCCCTTAAAAATGAATATATAATTGTAAAAATGAAATACGCAAAAAAAAAAAAATCTTCAATTTTAGAGGGAGTAATAAGTAAGTACGAAGGCATATGGGCAAGTGGAGCACCAAAGAGGGGAACCAAATGTGGGCATCTAATCACCTCCCAATCATCTCTAGACATGTCAATAATGTCATGTCACTCAACGTAAGATCCCCTTCTAGCTAGCTAGTGGTGAAAAAAGAGCAAGTGCATCTCCCAACTATGCCTGGTCTGCTCATTCGAATACAGGGTAATCTTTTCAATTTCGGGGGGTCACTTTGGTAATTCTAATGCAATTATAGTATCATGGTGGGAATATTGATATGTTGAAAATTTAAAAAACGAGCCGAAAATATGTCACGAAACCATCATTCTTCAAGAATCATAAAGATCTTTTTCAAGTCTGAATTTGTTCATTTAGAATCTGGATTCTTCGGCTTCATTTTGATTGACTTTTCTTTTTTTTGGAAATGAAATTGATACAAGAATTGTGTTTGTATCTAGAATTTATTAAAAAAACGCCATGTTGCACTCGTGTCAAAATGTTTAAACAAAATTACAGTTTTGTTGTGTTAATTGTATCTAGTCGTGTCTTAATGGATAAAATATTTCGTTTATACTCGTGTAGGAAGTATGGATTAGGATGAAAAAAATATAACTATATATGTTAGGTTGTGTAGTATTTGCACTTATCGTGTTCGTGTTAGCTAAAAACATTACGATTGCATATCTTGTCGTGTTCGTGTCCTTTTTCTAATCGGGTCGAGTTGTGTCAGGCAAACACACGATCCAAAAGCACAAATTGTCATCTCTACTCCCAGCGCAATTTATCCATCGCTATTTTCTATGAATCCATGTATTTGATTACATATATTTTTTTTTATATATTGAATTATTTGTTTACTTTTCTTTGCTTTTGAGATATCTCTAAATCAATGGTCTTGTATATTTATTTGTAGAACATAATCAACGTACTATACTAAATCGTACAAGAGAAAAAAAAGGTTAATTCTTAATTAATGATTAAGTTGAAATTAAATCTTTCTTAAAAGTTACTCAAATTATAGTGTGATTATCAATTTGAAATACAAAGAGTACTGTGAAATGGTATAATTAGTAAGAAAAATATAAGATTGTGTGTTCAATTGACGACGCAGTAATTCATAAACATAAAGACTTGATTTGTATAAAAAATTGCATTAAAAACAATTTTCACATTCCTAAGTTTTTCAACGAGCCACACAACCATAGAGTGCTTGTGAGTTTATAAGCTCCGGCCGGTGTGCTTAGTAGAATTCTTTTTACATGTGCATGAACGTACTTATTGTATTTTATTTGTCCTAATATTCCAAGTAGCTACAAGTTTAGTGGGATATATATGTGGCAGGTTTTAATTTTTCTTTAAAAAAAAAGAAATACATATAAACATTACACATATATATTTAATGTATAATTTTCGGAAGAGAGAAAATAACTAGAATTCTCAAGATTTAAACAACGATAAAATTTCTATATGTCCTTGCCCAATAAGAAAACAACCGAGCGGTTGCAATAATGGGCATAAGAATCTTACCGCATTCATGTTGAGGGTAAATTTTCAAATCGAAAACTCAATTTTGCAAAACAAAATATAAAATGCTAGTGCAACTCTTACAAATCCTATAGGAAGGAGAATGAAGCCTAATTTTTTAAGGGTGCGTTTAATTGCAAGTATGTAATTTGTATGGAAAGAAAATAAGTTCTAGACAATTGAATTGCCTAGAATTTAGTTGCATGAAAAATGTCAATTAAATGTGTTTGATTGCTTTCATTTTCTACCTGAAAACTATTATTCTTTTCCATTATTGGTCTTATTTTTTTATATAATTCTATAATCATGATGAATCTTGTTTAATTAATCTTGATTAATATATTTTAAATATTAAATTTTGAATTTTTATTTTAAGTTATGACATTTTTAACGTAGAAAATGGGTAAAACTTTGTCTTGAAATTTGCAACACCCCCCCCCCCCCCCACCCCCCAAGAAAATATTTTCAAGGTTTTGGTGAAAAATGAGGTAATGATAGCCAAAAGATGGAATTTGACCACCTAAAAAATTTTGACAATCAAACATTAAAAAAGTGACAACTTATGTGGAATATCTCTATTTTTCGCGAAAAATTATGACAATCAAACATACCATAAAGCCAATATCACTTGAACTAAAATGCTAAACTCTAGTTAGTACGATTCAATATTTACGCATCTCTCCCTAGGAGACTAGCCAAAAAATCAAGCTTCGTTCCACTTAATTTAGAGGGCACAAAGATTTTTGGATAAAGGTTTGCCGTTTTCTTTTGGTTTGGCACACTTATGCCCCGACCGGGGATTGTTTAAACGTCTTAGTTGTCCCGCTAAATAAGTAAATATAATCTTCCAATCCCGCTTTCTTTTTAAAACTAATTTTGCATTTTACGAATTTAGGTAGGCTGGGGAGGGGTTTTTAGGATCCGATTTTTGAAAAAAAATAATAATAATAAGATGCAGTCGTCCAACTTTTTTTAAAGGGTGCAATTCTTATTTATTTATGGGGATGCTGTATTTGCCTCTTATGAGTAATCAGATGTATAGATATTTAATTTCTGATATATATATATCCTATTTCTCGGTCACAAATAATCTATCTCGCATTTATAGATAATGTATCTATGATTAAGAAATTAACTATTTGTAACCAAAAAAAAAAATGCGTGTGCACCTTCCTTTAAAAACAGGAACCACATCCTTTAAAAATAAAAAAATAGACAATTGCATCTAAAATTTTTTTATTTTTTTGCCTCAGGGACTAGATCCTAATTTTTTTGCCTCAGGGACTTAATCTAAACATCTTTTATTTGCCTCTTCACGCGGAGAATAGAATATTTGAATCTACCAGTTTTGATAATAAAAATTAAGGGTGTTATTAAATACACCTACGAAATTATTCTTCTCACCCCAATTAAAAATACTTGAAACTCATCCCATCAAATTTTTTCAAATACCGTTAACTCACCCCATTTATTTTTCAATTGCCAAACAATACTTTCTTTCTCTCTCCATTAATATATCTCTCTAGTTTTGCATCACTGGTGTCGGCCA
The DNA here is from genome assembly GCA_021464415.1 of Lonicera japonica. Classification (NCBI taxonomy): domain Eukaryota; kingdom Viridiplantae; phylum Streptophyta; class Magnoliopsida; order Dipsacales; family Caprifoliaceae; genus Lonicera; species Lonicera japonica. The sequence continues at coordinate 97,414,120 of CM038463.1, read as the reverse complement.
GACTTTGAACCGTCTTCGTAGGAGAAACGAAATGTGGACCCGTAACTACACTCCGGAAAACTCTCTACTCCAAAACACGACCGCTAATGAAACATCAACGCCAGATTTTCACCTCTAAACCCAATCTATGGTGTGATGTAGAATGCATAATTTCATTTACAATTAGTAAATTAATTTGATTAGATTAATTTGTAGAACTTAATACAACCAAAATAGGGTACACAAATAGGGACACACATATATATAAATATATATATATATGTGTGTGTGTGTGTGTGTATGTATATAGTATACACTTTGAGAGTTTTAAAACTCAAGGCAATCCTTGTTTGAAAAGTCATGACTTCCAATTTTTGGCTAGATACACAGGCATATATATGTATATAGCATATATCGTCAAAGTTTTAAAACTAAGGTCAATCTACGCTTGAAAAGCCATGGCTTCCAATTTTTTGCTAGACTCAATTTCATCAATTACTCCATTTTTTCACCCTAATTTACTTATCAAAAACAGAAAATTGTAGGATTGTGAGTTTTAAAGGTGAAATTAATTTTAGAAAGGTGATTTAATTGTTCAGAATTCTTGAAAAAATCAAAAAAAATGATCAATCCCAAGGAATCAGTGTTTGAGAGGAGTACAAAGAAGAAGTGGGTAAATGGAGATAATTGAAAAATTAGATAAGAGATTGTCTGGTTAATAAAATTTACGTTTATCTGACAAATTTTAAAAATTAATCGGGGTGAAAAGAATAATTTTGTGGGTGAGAACAAACTTACCCAAAAATAAAATATTACGCTTCGATTCCTTTTTTATTTTTTTGGAAGCTGTGCTAGAAATTAATGGAATGGGATTATGGACTATATATAGTGGAGTGCGAGTAGGAATGGAAATGTATTGGGGGTCCTATTTTGTTGGAAATTTATGACGCACTTCCAACAGGTTGTAACAACTCTCTCTCTGGAATTTGAGTAGAGTAGGGGTAGGGTATAGAGGTTGCGTGAGATTCCATTAAAATGATAAGGGTCTCTCAGTGTGGGTCCTTAAATGTAAATGGTGCTAATGATGGGATCTATGTTTTGTTTTTTTTGTACAAGCAGTGAATAGATTCAAATAATTTTTGAAGAGAGGGTGGGGGTAGAAATCGAACATTAATTGCTTATATAAATGACCGGTGTAGATAGATCAATGTAAATGGTGCTGATTATGGGATCTATGTTCGTAGAAGCACACAATCGAACCTTCGCTACTTATACAAATGACCGGTGTAGGTACGTAAATGTAAATCGTGCTGATAATGGGATCTATGTTTATAAAAGGCATACAAATCGAACCTTAATTGCCCATATAAATGACCGGTGTAGGTATATAAATGTAAATGGTGCTGATGATGGGATATATGTTTGTAGAAGGCACACAATTTAATTTATTTTTTTGGGCGAATTTGATATTATTTTTCATCCGATTCACATGAAAATGAGATTTAACTTATAAGTTAAATGCTAAAAACTCAACATATTAGTAAAGAGATCTTAGGTTCGAGTCCCCAACTCCTTTGTCTTTCCCTTCAAACTCGAGCAGCAAATCTACTAATAAATATACGTGTAATCATCTCTATCAGGCAAAAAAAATCATCTCTATCAAAAAAAAAAGTGAGAGAAATGACAAGCTTTGGTCAGTTGTATGGCTGCTTGTTAGCCAATTGTCCAAGTGGTGGAAGTGTAGTGCGGGTGCCCCATGACCATTGCTATAAATTTCAATTGCAAGATAATTGGATCAAACTCTTGTTATATAGCGACGAAAATTATTTTACACAATATATTGTATTTTATCTCAAGGACTAAGGGCTACAAAAAAATTTAAAATACTTTATCAAGAAAACAAAGGAGTTCGAATAACCCAAACCCAAGTGCTGAAAAAAAATTATGTTAAGAACTCTGATTTGAGGATTTGTATAGAAATTCTAAGCAGATTACAAAAGAGCCACAAATGCAAGATAAAGTCGGCCAAAAATGGCACATGAGACAAATCCTCACTTGCACCCATGATTAAATTATCAAAATGATCATTCAATTATACACTGGGTTTTAATTTACCAACTTAATTTTTTTTTCTCTTAATTTACTACTCAAACTTATAAGTTTGTTTCAATCTCATACTTCCATTCAAATTGTATCATTAACTTAAAAAATATAAGTAAATTTCTAAAATGGCCATTCACCTATACGCTGACTTTCAATTTACACACTTAAATTCAAAAAGAAAGAAAACCTTAACTAATTAATTGTTCATGCATCATCATTAAAATCTTCCTCATTATCTCTCTCTCTCTCTCTCAACACTACTAAACCCATTTCTCTCTCTCATAAACCACCAACAAATCGACCTTTCTCTCATCCCATTGCCATTGTCACCACTTTCCTCGTCTCCAGTGCCTTGTTTCACCCTCTCCCTCTTCTCCGACGCCACACCACCTTGCACATCCGCATCTCTATACACCGTATCTTGCACAATCAACATAACATCACCACCGGGTTCACTGCCGCACCACCATCGTCGACGGCATTCCAAGTTATACAAAAAAAATCAATTGATGGATTTGGGGATCATTTTTTTCAAAAATGATTGCTAGAATTGAACCGTTTAGTCAATTTTTGGATACATTGAAATCCACCAAAGGTTGACCAATAAATGCTTCACTGGAGACTGATGGGGAAATCGACGGAGAGCTCGTTGTCCTACAAATAAATGCTTCGGATGGATTTGAGGTTGGAAAAATTGGAGGGGATCTAGCCAAAGAGTCTATTGGAACGAAGACTGAGCACATGGAGGTCGGTGAGGTTGCCAATTGTGTGGGGAGGAATTTGGCTGACGAGGCCTAGCCTACACCTAAGAGAGAGAGAAAGAGAGAAAAATTGGTTTAGTGGCGATGCGAGGTGGTGTGGTGCCGGAGAAGAGAGAAGGTGAAAACAAGGCACCGGAGACGAGAAAAGTGGTGACAATGGCAAGGGATTTAGTAGTGTTGAGAGAGAAAGAGAGAGTGAAGAAGATGTTGATGATGATGAACAATTAATTAGTTAGGATTTTATTTTTTTTTATTTGGATTTGAGTGGGTAAATTGAAACTCGGTATATAGTTGAATGGCCATTTTGGGAATTTCCTCCTTTTTTTAAGTTAATGGTGCAATTTGGACGGAAGTATGAAATTGAAATGGTCTTATAAGTTTGAGTGGTAAATTAAAGGAAAAAAATATGAGTGGATAAATTGAAACTCGATGTATAGTTAAATGGTCATTTTAGTAATTTACTCCCCTATCTTAGTTGAAATACAAGTAAACAGATGAATAATAATGTAAATAGAAGTTTTATCAAGAACCATTCTTTTTTTTTAAGAGTCCGGACCAGCACGCTTTCATTGACATCAACTAATCCCCTTCATGGAGTATAACATAAAAAAATTATAAAATAATTCAAAGTACATCACATTCCATAATAACAATGATATTATCTATATATTCATACAATCATTATAACACTCAAGTTGCAGAAGATAATATTAAACAAATGACAAATGAATATTAGCCCTCATAGCATAATATCACTGTCTCTAACAATAGTATTCTTTAGCTTGAAATTAGGTTTTATTGACTTAATTATATTCTCTCTTTTATTTTTATTTGAGATCTTGTTTGTCTTTTTTTTAATTCCCAAATCGCAAACGTAATTGCATGTTTCTAGTGTTTTTCACGCAATTTAGTAAATTTCGCGTGCTAAGTTTGCAATAGACGAAGCAATTTGTGCATTAAGCAATTAATATAGAACAAAATCACAAAATTAATAGGAAAAACAATAATAAAATAAATTATAGTGTTCCAAATAAAATAGTTACACACTTATACTAACATACTTACAAAATCTTAAATAAAATAAATTATAGTGTTCCAAATATATATATATATATATATATATAATATCTCATTCTCTTAAAAACCGTCTTTAAATTTCTTGTTTTGACCGCGGGAAGGTAAACTTTGCAAAAGTTAAAAGATCTTTCGCAGTGGAGCGAACTCTTCTATTGTGTTGCATTAATTTAAGAACCGTCTATTTCCATTAGTAAGCGAATAGATTTTTTCATAAAACTTGGCAGAGATAATCTCTATAATAAGTAGATTATTTTCACAAATTTCATTAAAAAAAATTAAAAAATTAAATAAACTGGAAAGTAGGTTAACTAAATATTTAAAATTTCAATGTTCACATATACATATAAAAAATAGTTAAACTACTTTCCAGTTCAATTTTTTTGTTGAATTTGGTGGAAATGATCTACTCATTATAGAAATCATTTCCATTAAGTCTCGTCAAATAAGTCAATATATTGTTTACTCCTTCAAAATGAACGGTTAACTTAAGAACTAAGAACGGTCCTTAAGAGAAAGAGTCTCATGTGTATATATGATTTTGAATATTATTGGAAAAATGCTATTTTCTTAATTTAATGAAGCACAATCCCCAAAAATACAGGGCACTAGGGCATAATTTTATTAAAAGAAAGAAATAAAATGAGTCTAAAAAGCCTAGACCTGGGGTGCACATTGTAAAAGGGAGAGAGGGGCATGGACCAACCTCCCTGATACTTTTAATTTTTATTGGAAAATACTATACAAATTTTTAATTTTAATTTTTAATCTTATTATTTAAAATTTCAATATTATATCAGCGTGGGGTTAAAAAAATTCATGAATCCCTTACTAACCATTATTTATGTACAAAAAAAAATTATACTATATTATAAAATTATTCCTAGTATTAAATAAAAAAATCAGCATGAGTAGGCTCCAGGCCCTATTATATGCTAACAAATCTGCATAGAAACTATATATAACGAGTTAGGCTATAAAGAAAGATTTTCTCACTTTAGTTAAAATAAATTTTTTTGAAATTTTAAAAAGATAATTTATATAGTGAGTAAATCACCTCCTACAAATTTTATAAAAAAAACACTGAACTTAGAAATGAGTGTATTGAAAAATTGATATATATGCACATTTTTTACCGTTGAAATTTTTGATGATTGTCTTACCCACTTTTGGGTTGAATTTTTAAATAAAATTTCATGAAGATGATCTATACATAATTTACATCGTCTTTACAAAATTTTAAAAAATAATTCATCAATTTATCCTCCAAATGGGAATCCATTTATATATATATATATATATATAAAGTAAGAGAATTCTTTTTATAACATAACTCTTATCTATTTTGAAGTGAGAGTAATTCGGTATTGTTTCCTCAGATAGCAATATCAATTATATCGTTTGGTTAATTTAGAAAAGATCGGATCTTATCGAAATTAATTTGATATGGAATTGAACTCTTGAGGAGAGTGTATCAAATACATTACAGTCTATATGGAAGACAAAATATATCTGAATTTAATTTCTAAGTAAGCTTTATTAGTCCGAATTTTGAAAATTTGGTTTTAGCCAAATAATAAATGATCTTACTTCTTCTGATTTTACAAATGATTTTATCATGATTTTATCAAGTTGTTTTGTTTGAAAACGATATAATATCAGTAACTTGATAATAAGTTTATCCAGCTAAAAAGTGGACAGAACAATAGATAAAAACAAACTACAAATAATAAACTTAATTAAAATTGAAACGAGGATGGTGGAAGTAAATGCTTTTTGTTTATGTTGGCCCAAGCAAGTCAACTCCCTACTCACTTATAATACATCCGAGAAATTAAGCAAGTATGTATATATAATAAACTTAATTAAGAATTAAACAAATCTATAATTACTAAATAAAGTACAATAAAAACTAGTATGCAGATATATTATTTGATTATTAAAAGAGACTTTAGTTACCTTCCCGACGATATATATATATATATATATAAGAATGAAAGAGAGAAAAATATAATATGACAGAGAAGACCTCCGGCGGATATCAACTTTCCTCTTTAAAATATTTCCAACGATCTGACTCTAGAAGGTGGCCCTTCGGGTGCCAAGATTAGATCCGAGACTCTTGCAAAAATAAATATTATCAAAGATGCTTCCAAAGAAGGCTTAAAGATTAGAAATGTAAGAGAGAAATAAGGATTTTTTGTGTCAGAACCGTATCCTTTGTGGTGAGGAATGGCGGCCTTTGAACCCATGGGGGTGCTGGTCTATATATAGTGCTCGGGAGAGTTTGTCACGCGACATTTCCCAACTTTATCTATTTGTCGCGAGACATGTCTGTTTCACTGTACCTGTTTATCGCGTGACATAACTGTTTGTCGCACGACAATCAGCTGAAGTGATGGGTTCTGATACTATGATGTGTCAGAAAGTAATTGGTTGGTATTTAATGGGTTTGTCGCGTAACAAACTGAGTTTGAGGTGTGAAAAACGCATCTAGTAGGCCTGCTTGTTGAGCTACAAACTCTCCCGAAGCATTCTCTAGTGTGTGGCTGAGTTTCGGACTTAATGTAGACTTTCTACGAGTTTTCTTTTAGGATTCTTGTGGGGATCACGAATTGGGGTGTTTACAGTTTCAAGAACAACTTTTTAATCGATGACAAAATAAATTTTAATTTATTAAAAATAAAAGATAGTCATTTTCAAAACTACCCCTTATTAAAGATAACAACAACAACTAAAATTAAAATAATAAAAAAATATAAATAACAAAAACTCAACAAAGATTTTAAATTTGAACAACATGTAATCGAAATATTATCACAAAAGTCAACCAAGAACATAAGTATTAAATATATATATTTTATTAATTACAAAAAGTTTAAATTTCAAATCAATTATCAAATGGTAAGATGCTACAATTTAAAAAAATATATGTACAGCAAAAAATAAAAATAAAAATACTTGAGAATGGTGATCCTTTCAAAAAAAAATTGATGAATTTTTTTAGAATTGTTTGTAGGCTCATTTATTTCACAAAATTTCATAAAAAATATTTTTTTAAAGCATAAAATAAATCTCAAAGGTTCATGGTATGTTTTTTGCATAATTATCCTCTCACAAACCATTCCAATGAAAGAAAATGCTATTCGCATTATAAATTAGAGTACCAAGTATCGTGCTAACTAATTAAATACATAATCATGAATACTTGATAAACATAAAATAGGTTTACTGTGTTTGTCAACATAGAATAATATATATATACTCGATTCTTAAATTTTTATTATTATTATCATTATTATTATTATTAGGTGAAGGAAACAGGTGAAAGTATTAATAATATAGTTAATTGAAAATATTTTTTAATAAAACCCTTTAAAATTTCTTTAATAGTGCGTTTGGAATGTAGATTTAAAAGAAGATTTAAACATGAGATTTGGATTTGAAATCTCAAATCTAAATATTTTGTTAGATGCGAAATTATGATTTTATATTTTTAAATATATTCAAATAATGAGATTTGATACTTGTCTTGAAGTCATAACTTTCAAATCTTAGAGGTATGTATGTTCCTTCGATCTAGATCCCAAACTCGAGAATTTGAAAAAAAAAAAATTAGTTTTAAAAAAATTATTATTTGTTATTATTATAACTATACTTGTAATATTAATTATAACAATAATACTAGTGATGGCAAAGGATCGTGTATTATCCAAACCTGAACTCAACACGCTTTTAAACACATCCCAACTCGCTATAGGTTTTATTTTTTTAAATCTAAATCCGTCGCAAATAGTGTATGCATAAACCCACTCCCGCTCGTGGTAATTGCGCTATATTATAAAGAATAAAATACTATAATAGGAGCGGGTCAAGTCAAACGGGTTAATTTTGTGCAAATCCGACTTCTGCCGCAGTGTCAAAATAAAAATAGCCTACCAAACAACTAAATACAAATTTTAGCGAAATAATATTAGGATTTAGAAATCAATTTCCCTGTAGTTGTTAAGTAAACACAAAATTTTAAACTCTTGTATTTTCAAATATATAATTTTTGAAGCTTAGATTTATGAATTTTAAAGCTAAATTCAATTATATAATCCAAGCGCACCCTAAAAGAAAATAGGAAATAAATTAAACTGGAAGTAGATTTCGATTAGGAATCTAAATTAAAATGTAATTTAAATTAATACAATTATAAATTAATTTTAATTGGTGGATATACTTCTCAATTTTGAAAAGGGTAATATTATTAAATTTTGTTCAAAATTTTCATAAATTAAGGGTGGATTAACATGCAAGATATCGCAGATAGAAACAAAATCATCCTTATAAAATATGATCATCTCAAAATTTGTTTATCAAACACGTCACATTGATTATTGAACCAAATAATTAATTATTTAATACTACACAAGATATATTTTAAGTGTTATTTAGGAAATCATACGTATACTTCCGTATCTGATCAAATTATTAAAAGTTAAGTTTCTTTGGAACACTTTAAATTAAGAAAATAGGTTTCTTTTAACATTAGTTTATGTTGTTGTATTGGAATTATTATTTAGTTGAACAGTGACTGTACAAGCTATATGAGATGCTTCAAATTAATTTTCAGGGTTTTATTTTAATATAATTTGTCACGAATGATAATAAAATGACTAAATTGAAAATGTTATTAAAAGAGATGAGTTATATGTAATTTGTAAACCTAATGTATAAAGATGAAAATTCAAAGTCAAATTTATTTTGAAAGTATTATTTCCCATAAACTTATGTTATTAATTAACTATAAAACTGAAATGACGAAAACATGCATAAACACTTATTTTAATCTGAAATTGGGTTATCCTAAGTTTATTTGGCAAATAAAATCTTTAAGGAATCTTAGGCTTTATTTGATATCAACATGGAAAATAAAAATAAAAACAACTAATTTGGATGAGAAGATGGAAAATAAGTTGAGGCTTATACTTATTTTTGTGAGTATATGTCCTCTATCCTTCTTTATGTTTTGTGAAAAAAAAATTCTTCATCACCACCTAAAGAAATTTTTTCTAAGGAAGAAGTCAAAAAGCAAGAGTTAATCTCATCACATCCCTCAACTTATTTACCATCTTCTCATTTAAATTAGTTTTTTTTTTCATTTTTCATGTCGTAGACACCTTGATCCATGACCTCCGCAAGAACCCTAACGACTATCGAGAAGTACTGGTTTTGGAGTTCGGGACCTACCCGAGCACCCAAAATTGCCCCGAAAGGGTTTGTTGGCCAACAAACCTATTTTGAAAGAGGATTATCGCGCGACATATCAGTATGTCGCACGACAATCTCCCTTGTGTCGCACGACAAACCCCTCTGACCAAGACCATCCACTCTCTGACACATCAGTCTGTCAGAGATATCATTTTAGCCGTTTGTCACGCGACATTGACCAGCATGTCGCGTGACAATTGCCCTTTCTAGGAAAATGTCGTGCGACATTCTCCCCCGAGCACTATAATTAGGCCAACACCCCCAAGTATGGGTGTTTTCGGTTTCGATCGGGGTAGAAACTAGGGTACCCCAAATCCTCCCCAAACTTTATAATTCGATTTTGGTTTGGTTCGGTTTCAGTTTTCATACCTATAAACCCCAACCCTCCCCAAATTATTCAGTTTTGGTCCGGTTCGGTCTTATTCGGTTTTTTTTATATTGTTAAAACTTTAGTTCAAAATTGCACTAAAAAATTAAATTCACTCAAAAGGCGCTACAAAAAAATTATATAATGTATTTATTTTAATAATTAACTTAAGTAATTATTTATAAATGTAAATAATCCATAGGGTTGGGTCATTTATATAATGTAAATGTTGTAAGAAAGTTTTCTTTTTTTTTCAACGTATTGTAAGACAACTTAAGTAATTACATTAAGTTTGCAAATATTTTTTTTTAAAGATTCAGTTTTTTTGGTCCAATTCGGGGATCCCGAATCCCCAATCCATACCGACCCAAATCAATTGGTTTCGATTTTTGATTTCGTTTTTTTTTCTGTTCGAAAAATTTCGGATCGCAACGGATCGGTTCGATTCGTTCGTTCGGTTTTCGGATTTCTGACAACACCCCTACCCCCAAGGGTTTGAGGCAGCAACTTGGAATCTAAGAATTTTGAGTTTTTATATCTGATTTTTCTAGTCTTTTGTCAAGCATTTTCTATTATTGTCTTATCTCTGAAGAATTATCGAATCCATTCCCAACACTTAATGTGTCCCGCTTCTGGAATCGAATTCTCGAAAATATCCGAAGAAGGAGAAGATTATTATCGCCAGGGATCTCTCTGCCATATTATATTTTCTTTCTTATTAATTATTCTCGTCGGGAAGGTAAAGAAAGTTTCTTCTAGTATTTAAAATTAGATATATGTGTACTTGTTTTACTTCTGTTGTTTTGTCCACGTTTTATTTGAATAAACTTATTGCCAGTTATAAAATAGTCCACTGTTTTCAAAACAAAAACCCTGATAAAATTATTTGCAAAACCAGAAAAGTAAGTACATTATCATCCGGATAAAATTCTGTTTTTGAAACCCAGACTGATAAAACTTACTTAGGAATTCAGATCCGGCATATCCCGTCTTTTCCATAGACTGTGATGCATCTGATAAAACTCACCTCAAAGTGTTCTAATTCCATATTGAATCAATTATGATATAAGACCCGAACTTTTTCAAAGTAATCAAAATACGAGAAAACCGTCATTATCTGAGAAAATAATACGGAAAACTCTCTCTCTTAAAATAAGAAGGTATTTGTCACTTATATTTACATCTTTCAAAACAAAAACATCGGATCTCATAATACAAAGGTTTTCATACATTTCCCTGTTTTCTCCAAATTAGGGTTTTTTCATTCAGGAAGTAGTAGACTGTCAGTAAAAGCATCCAAGTTTTTCAACATAAAATAAACATATAAAGACCACTAGAGACCGAAAGGGCGGAACGGGTTCTTAATACCTTCCCAATCCGCAACATAATTTTTGAACCCTATAAGATCCTGGTTTCGCAGATAAACGTGTAAAGGAAGGCTTGTCTATAGCCTTTCCTCTTACACACCCCCTTTTGCTAGTTTTCTCGTAAAACGTACTGGCGACTCTGAACGAACCTTTTTGTATCTAGAAATAGAATAGAAAGACACCTTGATATGAATTATCAAACTACATGGAAGCAAATGGAACTAAGGAATCCCTTCCGATGTTTCAGACGCCTAAACAAGGAATGAGACCCGGGGGTTGCATTTGCGGATTCTCACACATGTTGTAAGCTTAAAATTTAATTAGAAAAATAAAAATAAAACAGGTTAAAGGATTTTCCACATCACTAATGTGCATTAATTATTGTCCGTATCTATCGATGAGTAGAGGGAAAATGTAACTATTGAAAACTCGTCCATATATATATAAAACCAAACCCAGCAATAACTTATGGGATAGGATTTTATATATAGTGCCCTATTTAAAGTTCATGGAAATACAATGCACTAAAATTGATCTATCATATATATATATATATATATTAGTTAATGCCTGTGCATACGGTACGATTTAATTGTACATATATATAATTGGTGACACTATCTAAAATCATATTTATTATTAAATTTTTTATATCTATAATTATTGATAATTTTAATTATTTTTTTATCTCATATTAAGAGTTCTTATTTCAAATTTTCTATTTTTTAGATAAATTAACTAAACGTTAAGATATTAATAAATAATTGATATTGATAGTAAAAATCACTCATGCATGCCTAATAATCGAATAATGGTAGGGAAAAATATAACTAAAGAAATCATTTTAGTAATATAACTATTCATACATACATAATATTCTGAAAAAAAAATAATTCTAGTTTAAGTTATTCGATTATTTATTTATTTATTACGGTTCTAAACACTTCAATAATCAATAATGATTAGTTAATTAATAAATACTTATTTAATTATCATAGAAATATGCTACATAAATCAACATTAATTAGGAGATAAATATATTTTTAGTTTATCACATAAATTAAAATTAATTAAGAGATAAATACATGTTTAGTTATCACATAAACATGTGAATCATCAGATAAAAACATAAAGAATCAGTTAAGAGTCTTTTAGCCGTTGGATTAAAAAATAAAGACATAAATTAAATCTGAACCGCCACTTTAGACATAAGTTTAGATATTCCCATAATATTAGCACTCAAAATTATATAGCCACTGAAAGTTGTATAGCGATGGTTAATGGTCGGTTTTGGAGCGAGTTGTTTTAAATTCAACCTTGGCCAGCAAAAAAATATAAGAATTCTAGCATTAATATAAGGTTGATGAGAGTTTTAAATATGAAAATTCGAAAACACCACATTTAGTATATGACTGAACCTTCCTATCTTTGACACACGTTATTATTAAGTCCTTTTGGACATTGCCACGGGGATCGTCAAGGCCCCAAAAAGAGAGTTCTCTTTCATCGGATATATGGGTTTAATTGAGTTTAACATACTATATTTACATGTACATAAGTTGGATATATCCCAAATCGTTTTTATTTTAGAAGGTACCCGTGATTACCACAACTAAAAAAAATATCAACCTTGGGGTCATGGTTGGTCAAAACTTTTTGGGATGAATATTTTGTCATCCTAAATGCTATTACTAAAACAATTTTATTTATTATCAAACTAAATTTATAGGCCTTTTTTAAAGTAATCAAATTTAGAGTTCATTAATTATGGTTAAGAACAATAATTTTCTTTAAGATAATCAATTTACTTTCACATAATATTAATTTATTTTTGCATATACAATTTTTAAAGTTTAACAATTTATTTTTGCATATACATATCGAAGGTACATAAAGACTCTAATTTAGAAATAAATACTTAATGGCTATAGAGATGCAATTAAATTTTGTATAGGTTTTAAACTCTTTAATATAGTTAATTAACTAAATACCTATAATTTACAAATAAATATTTAATGGCTATAGAGATATAATTAGAATATTTATAGGTTTTAAACTCTTTAATATAATTAGTTAACTAAATATCTATAATTTACAAATAAATATTTAATTGCTATAGAGATATAATTAGATTTTTTATATGTTTTAAACTCTTTAATATAGTTAGTTAACTAAATACCTATTATTATAATCAATATTACCAACATGTCATAATAATCGTGAGACGATGTAAAGAGTCCTGCAATATTAGGACTCACCTAATTTATTAATAAATTAGCAAATGCTCGTACCTACGGCACGATTTAATTGTATCTATATGTAATTAGTCTCACTATCTAAAATTATATTTATTACTACTTTTTTTATATCTATAACTACTCTTAATTTTAATTTTTTTTAACTCATATTAAGAGTTTTTATTCCAAATTTGCTATTTTGTAGAAAAATTAATTTTAACATTATCTTAAAAAAGTAGTAGTATACTCTTAAATAGAGAATAAGAGGAATTAAATTCCCCCCTACAGTACTAATTTAATTCTTAATCTTAACCAAATTTTAAAAATATAATTGTATGCCTGTTATTCAAATAGTGGTAAAAGTAAGTCTTTATAATTGTACTTCCATTATAATTAGGGATAAAAATGGCCTAATTCGATGGGTTTTCGACTAAGCAAACCCCAATATATGGTGGACTCTTTCTTTCTTTTTCTTTTTTTTATAATCCAGAAAAGTATGGGGTGCTAAATGACTTCAATTCGAGTTCACGTAAATTCTATCTATTTGTCTCAACTATGTTTAAATATAACATTTTTTCTTTAAAATAAATTTTTAATACAGTTTAATTACAACTGGCAAAGAGAGAAATAGTGAGTTAAGGTTCATACATATAGTATAGTAAACATGGTATATTTTAATTTTTCTTTTATAAATAAATATGTTATTAGTCAAGTTTAGTTTCAAGTAATTATATTTTAGATATATCAAATTCTAATTGGTAAAAACCCTAAACTCAGCTATTGATTCCCTATAAATATATAATCCATTTATATATTTTCATTAGTACTTTTTGGATTTTTAAAATTTAGAAATTATTAATCAAATATAGGATAAAAATATGCCAAGAGAATAATCGAGTAAGTTTAAATTAATATGTTTACATTTAGATAAGTTTCAATTAGTTTATTTACATTTAGATCAACATAATATTTAAAAAATTATAATTAGTTTTATGAGAAAATAAACTATTATTATTATTTTTTTGAAAAACTAATATTTGATATGTTCTAAGTCTTGGATATACCTTATCACCTACAATTAATTAACCTTTTTATTTTTTATTTTTTATCATTTCTCAGAATTAATAATATTTTCTTTTATAAACAAATTGATATTGTAAATATCACTACTTTAATCCTGAGACATAACTAAGTAAATACGCGAGTTTTAAATCTTTTAATGATTAAAAATGTAGTTGTTAATGTATATATGATATGATACCTTTTGTATTTGTTTTTTAGAAATAAAGGGGTGTTAAAAATTAAATTTTTACATTTATAAAATTAAATTTTACTATTTATAATAAGAAAATATAAGTAAATTTGGGAATTTATAAATAATTTTGAGCAATTGAATAAATAATTTTGAGCAATTAAAATTTACATTGAATTTAATATAACTAAATGTTAAAATATGAATAAATAATTGATATTGATATTGATAGTAAAAACTACTCATACATGCATAATAATCGAATAATGGTAGGGAAAAATAAAATAAATTGAAAATGCATTACTATTACTCGACATATTCTTTTATAGATAATCTACATGTTAAATAATATAAGAACGCTAAAAATATAGAAAAAAATTAATTTATAATTAAACAAGATAGGAATATATATATATATATATATAGTAGTATTGGATATGCTATTATAATCCGGGACAAATGGGAGATATAGAAAAATTCTAATTTATAAATAAATATTTAATGGCTACAAAGATATAATTAGAATTTTCATAGATTTTAAACTCTTTAATATATTTAATTAACTAAATAACTATTATTATCATTAATACTACTAACATGCCATGATAAACTTCAGACCGTTGAATCAAAAGATAAACATCTACGTTAAATCCAAGCCATCAGTTGGGAACTTAAACATAAAGAGTCATACCATATTAAGACTGACCTAATTTTTAAGGGAAATTTTTAAAAGTAATTCGTCGTTGCTTAATTCTGCACTTAAATACAATAAAACCCTACTTTATATAAAATAATTAAATGAGTATAGCGAATAAGTAGGAGTCGAACCAAATTCAAGTTAATACCTTAAAAGTATGCAAGTTTGTTGAAATCCAATATTTTAAGAATATAAATTAAAACAGTTTTTAAATTTTGATTTAGAAATTATTTAAACTATGAAATTAAACTAATTAAAATAAATTAATTAAATTAAAGAAAGCAAATAATCAATAATAAGAAATCTCAAGGAAAGAGAATCTACCACCATGGATATAAACAAAAAAGTATCTAATTATATTTTTAATATTCATCCCTACTATATAAACAAATTCAAAATCACAATCATTCTTTCTTTAAAACTTGTTGGTCGGAAAACAACCCTAGAGGGGGGGTGAATAGGGTTTTAAAAACTTAATGCGGAATTAAAACGTTTTTAAAATATTTAAGCTAAGCAACAATATCAAGGAAATAATAAATTTCAAGTAATCAATCTCAAGAGAAGCAATAAGTAATCTCAAAATACAAGCAATAATGTAGTAATAAAAAGAGCGCTTGAGTTTAGAAAGATTGAACCAATTTGAAGCTCGAGACTTTTTGTTCTCACTGTTCAGTTTCTTCAACCATACGTCCGCGCTCGGTTAGTTTCCCGAGAATTTTCACTATTCAATCTTCTTTGGGTGAAGATCAAACCTCAATAAAAATGTTGATATACACACAACACTCACAATGTAGCTATACTCACTACACTTCTCACAAGATATGCTCTCTTGCTCTACAAAGAGACAAACTCTTTTTTGAAATGAATAATGAATTGTTTGTGGTGATACACACTAATATAATAACTCTCAAGTGTATTTGAAGATTACAAATGAAGCTCACACTAGAGTTATCAAGATTGATCAAAAATATATAACTCAAAAGATGAAAGATTGATCAAAATGTGTTCTTGAATCTTTGTATATTTGAATATATAAATAATAGAGTATTAGAATGATTCAAGGTGTGTTAAAACATGTCTAAAACATCATATATATAGCTTGCAAAATCATATGGCCGTTGGGGATGATTAAGAAAGATTTTGGGTCAAAGTTATACATTTTCAAACTTTCCAACAGCTCGTTTTGACAAAAAAAAATTAAATTTGTTTTGATAATTTCTCCCAATTAGACTGTTGGATCATGCTCAAATTTTAGTCAAAAGTGCCAAGAGATGTTGTCTAATTACTGTAAAAATTTTAAAATGATCGGAGTTCGGGAAGGCCTCCATCTTACCGTTAGATCAAAATTAGGCAAAAATTGAGCGAATTTTAAATGTAAAATAAAAATATTTTTGCAATTTAACAATTTAGTTCCAAATAAAATTCTAATGATTTTTGAACCTCAAAGATATGTTGTTAAGATACCTATTTTTATTAGAGCTTAAAATATGATCATTTAAAATTAATATGAATTTATTTTGAAACTCGGTCTTTGTAAAATAATGTTTTTCAAATAAATTCAATTTCAAGCTTGTTTGAATTAATTTTTAAAATATGCATGAATACATTTGAGCTATAGGGATTTGATCAATAAAGTAATTTTACATAAATCTTAAGCACTCACTCAATTACTGAATTAACGAGTCTTCGAATGCTTTGATTTGTTTCTTCGGATTAATCTTCATTTGAAGCTTTTTCCTTGAAGCTTTTCATATAGTCTTTTGATCCTTTGTATTTCATGATTTGCATTGAGATATTTGATCTTCCTTGTCTTGTCCAATGATTGAATAGTGAAAGATTGATCATTGTCATGTTTTTCTTGAATTTTTCAAATAAATGAACTGTATTCTTATATCAAGAAACATGTTAAATTACACATGATTAATTTATTGTTATTATCAAAATAAGATTAAGACCTTAGGTCAACAAAACTAATGTAAATAAAAATAGGCGTCGCCTATATCCCCAAATTACTTTATTTTAAAAATAATTAAAGTATTAGAAAGAAAGCACACGTTATAGTAATGGTAATTTCAAAATCCATTTTAATTCGGGACGAATAATTAAAAATCAATTAGAATTAAATTAAGCCCATTACCTCTATGGCGGTTTCATCCCTCCCCTTTGAAAGAAAATTTAGCCAAGCATATTAAATAAAGAACACATTAAAATAAAATAATAATTCATTATTAAAATTAAAATACTTGAATACAAAATATAAAAAATTAAAAAGTTAGAAAGCATCTCTATTTATGATGCTCGAACTAGCGTGTACCGCACGGCTTTACGGTGTCCACTTCTTCCCTTTCAATACTTCGGCCGCACGGCAATTAGTATATTTAGGATTTTTTCTCTCTAAAACTCTCTAATAATATATATATTCTAACTATATATCTTTATCTTTTTCTTCTATCTTTTTGGTGTAGAGAATAGGTCTATATATAGGAATAATATATAGAAGTTTAAAATGTTTAGAAAACTAGAATTGTAAAAGAAATAACAATTATGAGTTCAATTAGTATTCTAATTAAGAGAGAGAATAAGTAGTTGTATTCGAATTATGAGAGAATATCGAATTAGAACATTCTTTCTTCTTTATCTTCTTTTTTCATGACTTCTTCCACATTTTTAGACTTTTTATCATAATTTTCTTCTTCCGTACAAACAGACAAAATAAATATTATTCCTCTATAATTTAAGCATTAATTATATACTAACAAAATATTATTTGCAAGTTTAAATAACAATTTTGGACACTTATAAATAAACTAGCTAATGTCCACGCCTACGGCACGATTTGATTATGCATATATATAATTGGTGATACTATCTAAAATCATATGTGTTGTAACTTTTTTATATCTGTAACTACACATAATTTTAATATTTTTTTATCTCATATTAAGAATTATTATTCCAACTTTGTTATTTCTCATATAAATTAATTTTGACATTGTTCTCAAAAAGTATTAGTATACTCTAAACTTGAGAGCAAGAAGGGTTAAACTTTTCACTAAGGCATTAATTTTAATTTTTAATTTTAACCAAAATTTAAAAATATAATTGTATGTCTATAATTCAAATAGTAATAAAATAAATTAAGTATGTACAATTGCACTTTCGTTACAATTAGGGATTGAAAATGGCCTGGTTTGACGGGTTTTCGACTAAGAGAATTCCAATATAAGGCGAACTCTTTCTTTTTTCTTTTATAATCAAGAAAAGTACAAGTTCAAATGATTTAAGTTCGAGTTCACATAAATTTTGTACATTTGACTTAACTCTATTGTAATATAATGTTTTTCTCTAGATACATTTGTGATACAATATAATTACAACATGCGAGGAAGGGAAAAGTGAGTTAAGTCTTATAGGTATAGTATAATAAATATGGTATGTGTTAAATTTATTTTTTTAAATAAATATGTTTTTAGTTGAGTTTAGTTTCATGTAATCATATTTTTAGATATATCAAGTTCGAATTTGGTAAGACCGTAAACTCGATTATTGCCTCCTTATAGATAATGTTAATCCTGACATGGTCCATTTATATATGTTTATTAGTACTTATTGGATCATTAAAATCTAGAAATTAATGATCACATATATAGGATGTGTATGCCAAGAGAATAATTGCGTAAGTTTAAATTAATATGTTTACATTTAGAGTGTATTTGTCACGCAAGATTAGAGGTATAATTGAATTAATTAATCATATCTAGTGTTTGTTGTCAAAAAGGATAGGATAAACAAATCTTATGTTGCGTTTGCTGTAAAAGTGAATGTGATATTTTTTTATCTTATCTCATGTTTGGTGCAACACAGGATGAGATTGCACTCAAGATTTATTATCTTTTTATCCCATTATAACCGAATAAAACTATACCAATCTTATAAGTGAAATTTTTTTATCCCGTGGTTGCCGTATAACAAAACGAATATAAAAATAAATTTCAAATTAATTTAAATCTTCTTATTTACGGCCTTTAGATAATCAAATTGATTAATGAACAAATTTAACCATCCAAAATCACAGTAAGTCAACTAATAAAATTCATTTATTGTATAATATGGTATTTTCATTTTTCTTTTATTAAATGAAGGAATTTATAAGAAACTTTAATTTTTTTAAAAAATAAAATTTAAATCAAAATTTGAAACTGTACTTAATGCATAATTCGTAAATATTGTATGTAATATAGAATTTTTCTCCTGGAATGTGTTTTTACGAAACTTATTTATAAATAGGTTAATCGCATTAGCAAAAAAAAATTTGTGGACAATAATTAAAATTGCATGTATTTTTAAAACAAAAGCGAGTTATGTTATATAATATTCAGACTTATAATACGGGACTCTATCAAATGCCAAGTTTATTAAATCTTTATTCGACTAATCCTTATCATGTTCCATCTTATTTAATCCTTATCTGACTAATTCGTTTCCTATCCCATCTCACATTATTCATATTAATCTAATTCTAAGTCTTATCATATCCGGCCTTTGTCTTATCAATGCAAGTTTGATTGGCCAAAATAAGAGAGGGAATAGGATTAAATAATCCTTTTCTTCATTTGGTGTATTACTGGATGGAATATGTTAAGGGGTTGTTAATCCAAACTTGGTCCTTTATCCCCCAAAGAACCAGATAACATTATCCTACCTTGAAGGTGGGATTATGTTATATGGTTCCTTGATGGATAAATGATTAAATAAAAAAAAACTACTTTATCCTAAAAATTTATAAAAGCCCTAATTTAATTCATCCTCTTCGGCCACTAAAAACTGCTACGCATACAATTGAAACCAAAATTGCTATGATTGTTCCATCGTGAGTAAGGCCACATCTCCTATTTTTTTTTGTGTCATTTGTTAGTATATATATATATTGATTCAATATACGGCTCCTCTTATTTTATTAATTAATTAATTTATATGCGTTGATGCAACTTATGGTTCATCTTCTTTTATTGATTAATATATATATATATATATATGCAACTGATGGTTCTTTTCTTATTAATATATATATTGATTCAACAAAGTGGCTTTACAACTAAAGTTTTAAAACTATTTTGAAACTCTCTTTATAATTATTTATCTTATTTTATGTATTTTGCAATCGTTTAATATTGTATCTTATTACATTTTATAATTATAATTTTTTTTCTTGAATTTAGTGAAATTGTTACAATTTACCTTGTTAAATGCACATTAAGGGTATATTAGTAAAATTGATAAAACAATAATGCTATCCGGCACATTTCAAACACTGGATTGGATTATAATATCCTATATGATTATTTAATCCGGGCTATGTCAAACACAAGATTGAAACAAGTTTTATCCGACTGATTTTTATCCTATCCTATTCGACTCTTATTTTATCTAATCCGACCTTTTTATCTGGCGCGTCAATCGCAGCCTCATATCATACCTCCTTATCCGACACGCTAAGCGTACTGGCGCACCAAATGCACCCTTAGATTAACACAATATTTAAAAATTAAAAATAGTTTTTGGAGAAAATAAACTTTTATTAATCTATTTTTTCAAAAAAATAATAAATATAATATCATATATGCCTTTACCACGAACCATTAACTTATTTATTATTTATTTATTTATCCTTTCTTACAATTAATTATATTTTCTTTCAAACAAACTAATATTGCAAATACCATTACCTAAATGTATATACAACATGATGTCCTTTCTATTTGTCTTTTAGAAATAAAGAGGTGTTAAAAATTAAAATTCCTACATTTAGAAATTAATTTCTACCATTTATAATAAGAAAAATATAAATAATTTTGAGAAAGTATAAATAATTTTGAGCAATTGAAACTTCCATTGAATTTAATATAACTAAAAATTAAAATATTAATAGATAATTGATATTAATAGTAAAAACTACTCATACATGTCTAATAATTAAATAAAGGTACAAAAAATATAATTAAAGAAGTCATTTCAGTAACAAAATCAAAATTGGATTCTAATTTTAATTTAAGCTATTCAATTTTTATTTGAATTTATTTATTTTGGTATGATTCAAGTGATAAGAATTTTAGTGTAAGAGAATTTCCAGCAAGTGAACATTTTTGTGCATGAAATTAAATGTATATTAATAATGTTATTTTGAATAAACTTATGCAGTTTGAAAATTAATTATTAAAATGATGTTGAATTTTTTTTTTTTTTTTAATATGAAGATTAGTATAAAAAACTGTGAAATTTAATAACCAATGTTTGTATATCATATAAAATTAATAATCAATTACATTACGATAAAATTAAAAATATGTTGTAGATTGTTCTACACATACTCATTTTAAAATTAGGACAGTAATTGAATACCAAAAATCTGAACGGCACATACCTATCTTTTTAGTCATACTTCTAGTATTCTAAATTACGTAAAAATATTAGACATACCCATTACGTAAAATTATATACAATTCATTATGACAAAATTATAATAATCAATTACATTAGACTATTCCACTTTTTTAATATTGCTAAATATAATATTTACCACTTTTTAATATTGCTGTATATATACAGATTGTATACATACCCATTTTATAATCATTATACAACATTACATCGAATATTATTTAATAAATGTCAACAAAAAAAAAAGTAATTAAAAATAGGTTTTTACACGTTACAGAAATAAACTACACTCATAAGGAGAAATAAAAACGAAGCGCAGATTGAGAGATCCAAAAATACGTATGAATTTTATGTTTGATTTTAGAAGGAGAATGGAGATTAAAGTATAGTTAAAATTTATGACAAACTAATTAAGAGATAAATACATGTTTAATAAATACGTGTTTGGTTTCTCACAATTGAAATTAGTTAGGAGATAAATTAATTAAGAGATAAATATGAGCCATCGGATTAAAACATAAATGACGAAGTTAAATATGAGCCACCAGTTGTGAAAATAAGTGAATGTTATATATGAGCCGTTGGATTAAAATATAAACACTTAAATTAAATTAGAGCCACCAGTTAGGAACATAAATTATAAGAGTCCTACCATAATAGAACTGACCTGATTTATTAATAGATACATCTTCTTGCAAATTAAAGCAATTATATGTAGGGGTGTTTTTGGTTTCGGACGGGATAGAAATTAAGGTACCCCAAACTAAAACCGAATGTAAAAATTTGGTTTCGGTTCGGTTTCTAAATCTTCGAAACCCAAACTTGAACCAAACTTTTCGGTACGGTTTTATTCGGTTTTGACATATATTTTTTTTCCTTTTTTTTAATTCAATTTAACATAACAATGTAATACTAATAGTAATGCAAGAATGGTTTATATTCAAATTAAAGTTATGGATTTTTAGAAACAATGAATAAATATATAGATACCATATTTTATATGTAGTTATTATTTTATTTGTAAATTTATAAGAATAAAACACATTAAATAAAATGATAATCTTGCCATCATTTATGTGATAAAAAAATCTTAGCATTGTTTAATTAATTCAATAATAAGGGCGTGAATTAATGACATTTTTTTAAGATTATCACAATATGCAATTAATAAGGAACATATTTTTATAAAATACTCTTTTTTTGTATTATAGTATAATTAACGTATGCCCTTAGAGTATATATTAATTTTTTTTTATATACATAATTCGGTTCAATTCGGTTTAGTTTGGTTTTGGACTAGTTTGCCCCAAACCCAAACCAAACTTTTCGGTTTCGGTCCGGTTTTCTCGTTTTCGGTTTTTTTTTATTCGGAGTTTTACGGATTGATTCGATCCGTTCAGTTGGTTGGTTGGTTTTCGGATTAGTCTTAACACCCCTAATTATATGGTACAAGCGAGTGCTTAATGCCACTCATATTAATTCAACTTTGCTTCCTTTTTGGAACTTTTTCTCAATCTTGACCAATTCATACTACTTGTGGTTCGTTCATTTCAATTGCTTATTTACATGTAATTAGTTAGATAATTCCTTCTTTTCATTTTTTTTTTGGGAACATGCTGGGACGGAATCAAAAACTTTGTCGAGAAAAGATATTGGACATTAATAAGTAAATAAATTCACACCATTATAAGTATTTAAAAATTAAATATTGATTGAATTTTTATTTTGTTTTTCAGAATACAATAAAATTGTCTTCCACAAATTTTTGGATTTTTGGATGTCATTATATTGTTGCTTTTCAGTCAAATTTCTTTTACAACACTGAATAGTTTCAACTAACTCTAATCTATATTAACTACATTTAATTTGAGACAGAATAAGCATTTTCCAAAAGTTAATATTAAACCTAGCCTCCTGTTTTTGTAGGAAAGAAAAGAAGATAATTGCGGATTAAATGCGGCAATAATGCACTTAAAAAAATATCATTTTCTCCTCTTTAGAACTTTTGATCATATCTTGACTCATTCCTTCTTGTTTGGATCGTTCATTTTAAATCATTTAGAGAGAATTGAAGGACCCTTCTTTTTCATCATCTTTTCGACCGAGCTTTCCAATGAATAAGAAACTAAAACACCATGGCATTGAACTGATTTAAATATTTCTCTCATTTTGTAACTTTTCTTTTCCTTTTGATAAAGCCTCCAAAAAATTAAAGTAATCCCTTTTTTATCCCACATTTCTTTTGCTTTCAATATACATCTATTATTTGAGTCAATCACCAAGTGTAGTACTTGTCTTGATTTATAGAGAAAAACAAACCAAACAGAATAAGACCATTTCTTATTCATCAAAACCTTTTAAAAGCATTTTTTTTCTTTTTGTTACGTGGATAGATAGAATCATTTCATAAACTTTTTAATCTTTCACGTTGCGTGAATTCCCAGTCTCTAGAACAGACTGATCCGTTTGTAGATTAATCCACAACGATGATTTTTTTTCTCCCTAAGCGCCTTTGCAACGAAAAAGACACCTCTATAATTACGTGAGTATAATCATTTCGCAAACTTTTTAATCTTCCGCGTACGTTGCGTGAACCTATTGAACAGACTCATCTGTTCGTAAACTAGTTTTCAAAGACCATCTTTTTTTCTTCCTAAGTGAAGTTGCAAGGAATAAAATATCTCTACGTACTAAATAACAAAAACCAATTATCACTAAAAATTGATCTGAGAATATTGTATCAATATTCAATTTTAATGTATTTTTTTATGAGAAAGGGGATGTACATTATTGAATCTCAAGTGTAGTGATTCCGTCAAAAAAGGTCTGGTCAAAGATTCACAATTAATAATATGAATCTTTATTTCAATCACTTATGTACTTACCCATTTGAGCTTTTGCTTTTATAATTATTAATTGCTCTTTTTCAGTGATCTTCAGCTAGTTGGGTACTCACATTTTTGCACGAAGAAATGTTTCAAACGCTTAGGATTAAATTATTGTAAATTCCAATCTAGCTACAACCTTTTTCAATTGAGGCCCATTTAATTTTATGGTCTTTCAAAATATAAATTAAGCTATTCAAAATTACGTAAGTTTCGTGAAAAAAATGTTAAAAAAATAAAAGCTATAGAACTTAAGTTGTAATATATTTAATTTGCAACTATCTACCGTACTGTTAAAAGTAAAAATTCCTCATCGGAAAATCATCAAAATCTTGCAAAGTACTGTTATTTAAGATTGATCTCAGGACTATTTCATTCATTTCCCTGCAAAATAATATATAAATTAAAAAAAAATACAATTTGATCTAATGCTACTCTACCCAATCACATAAAACTTCGTGCGTGGTTAGAGACAATTGCCGCATAAACTCAGAGTTTCGTCACTAAACCCAGTTTCCTAAATGCGGTGAAAGATTTTAATGTCGTAAATACTTTTAGTGACTAGAACCTTTTGTGATGAAAATCATTTTGGCACCAAATACTATTAGTACGGTATATTTAGCGATCACGTAGTGATAAAATCTTACGATACTAATGTAATTTACGACGAAACAACATAATTTTAGTGACAAAATGTTTCTAGTTGTTTGTGTTGTAGTGTATGTACCAATTTTGTTTAATTTTTTTTTATAACTTGTCAAGTTTGCCCCTTACTAGAATCATAAAATCGTTTTAGATATGAAAAACAATAATAACAATAATTTGCTTTCTTTAAGATAAAAAGGAAAAATCGACTACGCCCCTGCTGGACCGACCTAACATATATAATATATATGCACCAACTTTTCATTGAAAGCTCAGTCTTAATTAAGTTCATTGATTGCCTAAAAAATGAAACAACTGATTGGAGATTTAATTTTATTTTTAACAACTGGTCAAGTCGTCACTTACGTAAAAGAACCATCACATTACAATATATATACATATATTTCTTAACTCAAATCAATAGTCGATTTTTTCATATTCAAATTAAAAATATAATCTGGTTTCTTTCATGTATCAAGTTATAAAACATAAAATAAGTTCTAGCTAATGAGAGCTTGACCATTGATATACTATGATTAAATTAGTGTTTTTTAATACAATACTTAAAGACATATAATGATACTATCAATTTGAGACAGATAAATTAATAATTAGTATGACGAGATTCGAAATCGTTGAAATCAACAATAGGCTTTGTTTAAAATGATAGTGAATAAAAGAAGCAAAGGGCCCCATGCATGCATGCGAACAAATGAAAACAATAATCCTTTTGCACCTTTTATTTGCACGAATGTGTTTAGTTTATTGAGATCAATTGAAGCAAAGCTTTCAGAAGTTGGACCAAAATAATTCCAGCTATAGTTAGGGTTCTTTAATGAGGTCACGTGTCCTCTTTTTTTTGTTCATTTATCTCTTTTTGTTTATATCTTAATTTAAAACTAATTTAGTGTTAATTTTTTGGTTACGAGGAAAAGTTGAATGATTATTTGTGGGGTGCAAGTTTGACCATATAATTGAGGCAAATATAAGTGTAAATGGTAAATTACACATTAAGAAATGTTGTAAAGCCAAACTTAATTTATATACTTATATCATAATCAATCTTCTAATTAAAAGAAAGAGAATTGAAAAGAAAGAAAGAAAATCCTTTAAACGTTGTGTTGATATTGATAAATAATACTAACAGGGACAAAATCAGGATTAAATATTGCGGGGAACGAAAACTTTTATAATATAAAATTCATACAAGATCAAAAATGTATAAGATCAATTTGCACCACCACCTGAAACAGACACTTAGGAGACATAGAAATTATGTCTCCTAAGAGCTGATGTATGTCGCCTAAGTCTTAGGCGACAAAGGGTATGTCGCTTAAGTGGTGTCGCCCAAGATCTAAGGCGACATAATAATAATAATACTAATGTCGCCTAAGATATGGCCACTTAGGCGACATACCAAATAGAGTATGTCGCTTAAGCTGTTGACCTAGGAGACATAAGAAATAGAATAACATGATTAGAACGTATATTTTAATTTTGTTTGGATGGAGTATTTTGACTGTATTCTTGATTATTTGTTGTATTTTGACTTAACATATTTTGATTTCCTAATTATCGCAAAGTGGTCGGTGTATAGCCTTAGACCTTAATATAGGATATTGTAAAATTATATTTTCTATCTTAAATTAAGAGTTTTTTATTTTATTTTATTTTATTTTTAGATGTCTAAATTAAAGTTTACTTTCTTTTTTAGAACTTATCAACATACCAATTGACACTAAATAAATTATGTTCACAACTATTAATTTTGATGAACTTAGTGTTATTTAAAAATATGAAAATCAACACGTCAATATGTTCAACCGATATTTCCAAAATAGCTTTAATTTACCCTGTAAAAGTATTAATGTAAATCTGTTAAACTATTTTTAATAGATTTTTCACTAATTAGTATGATTAGGTGTTAAAAAATCGGTTATCACCATGAGGAGATCGAGGATTAATTACTCATGTTTTAAGGCCGGTCCTATGATTTGAACGGTCAGCGTGCAAACTTAACATAGGTCCTGCGCTTAAATAATCATGTATGCAAATAGATTAAAAATTATATTTTTCTTTACAATACAATAAATATTATATTAATTGAAAATAATTTTATATATTATTTTGAGTTAAGTGCCAACCTTTTAGGGTTGGTCCTGTGATTTGAAGAGCCCTATGCAAAAACTTAAAATATGACCCTTACGTATTCAAGTATAAAAATAAACTAAAAATTCTATATTGCTTTAAAGCAGGAGAAAAAAAGTTAAAAATATAAAACGGAAAATGGAAAATGGAAAAAAATAATAGTGTTGGTAGGGTATGAACTTTGGTTAGTTTGGGAAAAAATGAAACACAATTTCCTTCTAATTTAGGCCTCTTGCATTGATTTTCTTTATCCTTTTATACTTAAAACACCAGTACAAATCAAATATAAAATCTCTTACTATAAATTGTATTGTATAGCATTGGACCATATACGTGTGTCCAACCAGCAAGGCACACCCACAAGCCGGGCCTGCCCCATCTCTGTCACCTATTGTCATTTTTTAATAAATTTTCCTCTAACCCTTGAGTAAAGTTTGAAAGTTAAAAAATAACAAAAGTAGCTATAATTCAAAAGAGTTTATTGTGATTACTTCAGAAAAGAGCCCTGGCGTTGATCTATATAATATATAACGGGTAAACATGGATTGGTCTATTTCTTACTTTTAACATGATGGTTGAGTCGCCAATGGAAAAGAAAAGTGATAAAGGCAATTAATTTTACTTTGTTAATTTTCCTATCTAGAAAACATGCATGGACACGTCTCAAAGTTGATGTGCCGGACATCGACATTTTATGGATGGACCGTGCTAAGCTCACGCGGCCATAAGTCTAAAGACTTACCGACAATTTTTAATCATAATATTAAAGATCTGTTTGATAACAATATGCAAAAGAAAAATAAAAATAGTTTATATTTGTGAGAAGTTAGAAAATAAATTAAGATATGTGGTGAGGTGACTTCTTACTTTGTAACTTTTTTCATGGAGAGATTTTCTTTGGTGGTTAATATTGAAAAAAAAATTCACAAAAAATTATGAAGTATGGAGGACATATACTCATAAAAGGAGTATGAAATGGAAAATATCTTATCACATGCCTCAACTTATTTTCAAACTTCTTATCAAATCAAAAGTTTTTATTTTCCTTTTCCATATTGTTATCAAACGGAGTCTTAAAATTACATATAAGTCTATTATAATATTTATTAAATCACATTGAATTAGCTCACACAACTAAGTCTATTATAATATTTATTAAATCACATTGAATTAGCTCACACAACTAAGTTTTATATTATATATATTTTTAATACAAGCGATCATCTATATATCCTAATCTTAAAAAGTAAGAGATTTCGAGTACACATTATTTGCATAGACGGCCACCACTACTAAAAGCTTATATTGTCATTGACATCTTTATTACAACGACAAGGAGTATATCATTTGAGTACTCAATTGCCGCAGTTTTAATTACATAAGTATAAAAAGTGTAAATTATATAAATTAGAAACTACCCTTTTTAAACTAATTTTGATTATCTATTTTTTCTAGAATCGAAAACAATGAAAATAGGAAAAATTAAAGATAGAGATCTAAAACATGTCATTGTATTTTTGTTTTCCTTTATTTTGTTTGTGTTGCCTGTTTTGGTTGATGAAACTTTTTTTAGAATTTTTCTTTTCTTTCTTTTTTGGCAGGTGTTATGTTTGGGGTTATCTTATAGATATTTATGATTGACGCCCCCCCCCCCCCCCCCCCCCCCATTGGTATGTTTCGGAGTATATTTTTTGTATTTGGTATGTTTCAAGGTGTGTCTTATATTGAAGATAAAGTACCGACAAATTAAAATAATGTGGTATTAGTTCATATCTCAAATATCAAGCACTAAAAATATCTACAATTTTAAAATACACTAACACTAACTGAATCGGCCAAAACTTTTAAATTACAAAACAAAATTAGAATACCCTAGACAAAAACAAAATATAGAAACATTGCGGGTCACTTTTTCAAAACAATACTTCCACGAATTTGGTCAAGTTTGAGATAGACTGATAGTGTATTAGTACCGTAGGAACGAATATATCTAATAGACTAACATGAGGTAACAACTTATTATTAAAATGAAAGAAGGAAATGATGTTGCATGTGCAATTTGTCAAACAAAAACTTGAAATTTCCAAATTCAGTTCGCGTCCTTTACGGAGGACAAGTAAAATAGGATTATTGTGTTTATATCTTTAACATACATCACATGTTTAGTTACGTGCATCTCTGGTGGTGTTTGACATAAATATTAATTAGAAACAAATTCTGGATTAACTTGCCTCAAAAAAAAATCTGGATTAACTATTTATTATAAGAATTTTGTTGAGTTTCTAGTTTTGTGAATGTCAATGAGCTCTGGTTCAAATGGTATAATTGTCCACTTTTACAGGAGTGAACAAGATTCGAACCCCTTTAGTGACAGTTTGACAGAGTAGTTGATTAATCCCTTAAAAGATGGTGATGTAGGTATTACAAGGCGAATTTGGAGCGAAATAAAATTTTTGAAAAAGAGTTTGAAGATGGCAGGATGGTGATAGAGTATGAAGGAACAAGAACGAAAGCAATTCTTCGAAAAAGAGCTTCAAGGTGGCAATGATGCAAATTCAACCCTCGCTGGTACAGTTTTAAATTCTTTTAAGGGATAGTTTGATTGGGAGGGCTACTCCCATTTGTGTAGCACATTATGATTTCTTAATAAAATTTTTGTTTTAGTTCCGGACGAAAGATATTTTTTATTCTTTTTTCCCTAGAAAAAATAAATCTTTTTGAAGTAAATAACTAGTTTCAACATGCCCGATAATAAAATATGAATAAAATTTTATTTGTTAATTTGAGACTTGGTAAATTGAGTATATATAAAATTTTGATTATGCATGAAACTCCTTTTTCGTAGATTCAGAAAAAAATAATTTAAAAAGGTTCACTAAGGGTGTATTTGATAGCAAGCTTAAAATTAGAGTGAAAAATATTTAAATTTTAGGTAATTCAATTATAAGGAAATATATTTAAAGTAATTTGATTGCATTTATTTTCAAGGTAAAAATATATACTTTTAATTTTTTTTTGCAATAATGACATATTTTTCAACTTTTGGTATTTTATTGTTCACATTCTTAGTATAATTGAACTTTTTGGACTTTTGGAGCCATTTTCCCCCTACAAATATTTTCTTAGTGGGTGATTTTGTTTATGTCTACGATATCTTTTAGTTAATCCACTTTAATTAAATAAATACAAATTTTACATTTAAAAAGTTAGATTATAATGTTATTAACCATTGTGTGAGAATCCGCAAATGCGACCCCCGGGTTCTCGTTCCCGTTGGTGGGCGTCTGAAACATCGGAAAGGATTCCGTTGTTCCATTTGCTTCTACGTGTTGATGATTCATATCGGGAGTCCCTCTATCCAATTTCTAGATGCAAGAGGGTTCGTTCAGAGTCGCCAGTACGTTTTACGAGAAAACGGACAAAATGATTGTGTAAGAGGGAAGGCTACAGATAAGCCTTTCTTTACACGTTTGTCTACGAAACCAGGATTCTATAGGGTTCGGGAACTATATTACGGTTTGGGAAGGTGTTAAGCACCCATTCCGCCCTTTCGGTCTCTAGTGGTCTTATATGTTTATTCTATGTTGGAAAACTTGGATGCTTTTACTGATATTCTACTGCTTTCTGGGAATAACTAATGAAAACCTGTTTTTCAAGCGCGTTAGGAATCTACCACAACTATGTCGCCACTTCGCTTACTAGGACGGGGATCGACCTGCCCGGTCAGGTCGCGGGGTGCGGGGCAGCGCCCCGTTAGAAAAATCGAGTTCTACAATAAAACTAATATACAAATATCTTATTTAATTACTAGAAGAGACTTTAGTTACCTTCCCGACGATATATATAAGAATAAGAGAGAGAAAATATAATACGGCAGAGAAGACCTCCGGCGAATATTAGCTTTTCCTCTTAGAAATATTTCCAGCGGTCTGACTCTAGAAGGTGGCACACCGAGTGCCAAGATTAGATCCAAGACTCTTGCGGAAATAAATATTATCGCAGATGCTTCCGGAGAAGGCTTAAAGATTAGAAAATATGAGAGAGAATAAGGAATTTTAGTACAGAAATTGTGGCGAGAAGTTGCCGTCCTAGAACCCTTGGGGGTGTTGGCCTATTTATAGTGCTCGGGAGAGATTGTCGCGCGACATTCCCCCAGAAAGGGCAAGTGTCGCGCGACATATCTCTTTGTCGCGCGACAAACGGCTGAAGTGATGGATTCTGACACTGTGATGTGTCAGAAAGTGGTTGGTCGGGTGCAGAGGGGTTTGTCGCGCGACATAGGAATGATTGTCGCGCGACAAACGGCTGAAGTGATGGTTCCGACACTGTGATGTGTCAGAAAGTGGTTGGTCGGGTGCAGAGGGGCTTGTCGCGCGACAATGTGATATGTCGTGCGACAATCTCTCTAAAAAATATGTTTGTTGGCCAACAAACCCACCAATGGTAGTTTCGGGTGCTTGGGTGGGTCTCGGACTTAAAAATAGTAGTTTTTGAAGGTCGTTAGGGTTCTTGCGGGGGTCACGGATCGAGGTGTCTACACATTGGATAAATTCTAATTAACTTTTAACTAAAGTAATAAAAGCAAAAACCAACCCCCCACTCCCTTCCATTTCAAATTTTTACCGTCTTCTTCCATCAATCTGGTCTCCTCATTCTTCCTTCATCCCTCACTAGATGCCGCCTCCTCCTTCTTCCCTCTTACCTCACTCACTCTAAATACTCTCACAAGTTATAATGTTATTGTAATTTAAAAAGCATTTGTTCAAAATTTCACCTATGCAAAAGAGGGATATTATTAACTCCTCCTTTCATCGTTAAAAGAAAAGTTGTAAATACTAAAGACATAATATATTACATACTCTCTGTTTCTAATATCATAATGCCTTTTGCACAAACAATATGAATGCAAGGAAGTGGACCATGTGGTACAATCCGTTTTAGCATAATATAAATTGACCTAAAAATTACTTGTTAGCATTATTATCATTTTTCTTCTTAATTATTAGTTTGTTTCTAGCGATTCATTTTTGTAAACGTAATTTAATGGGAACATATATTTATTTTTATTATTATTATTATTATTATTATTATTATTATTATTATTATTATTATTATTATTATTTGTGCTTTTCAAACCCACAAAAAAAGGAATCAAAATTTTAAAAATGAAATGAATTATAATATCACTTGTTTTAAATTGAAATTTGGGGAATGACACCTCAAATTAACCACGGAATTTTAAGTCGGAATTTTTAGAAGGCAAAATATAGCAAATTTATGGTGTGTAAAATTTTAAATTCTTCACTAATTTTACAAAACAATGGACTTCCACTTTTCTCTATCCAAACACATGGTAAGGGTGTGCCTGGAATGTGGATTTAGACATAAGATTTAAATTCGGGATCATAAATCTAAATATTTTATTTAATGTAGAATTGTGATTTGAGATTTACAAATTTATTCAAATCTTGAGATTTATACTTAGTCATACTTTCAAATTTTAGAGGTATGGCTTTTATTTCTAGATCTCAAGCTCGTGAATTTGAAAAAAAAATATTATTTTTATTATTATAACTATACTTGTAAAATTAATAACAAAAATAATACTATGGATTGCAAAGGGTCGTATTTGTCCAAACCCAATCCCGTTACTCTTATAAACCTGTCGCAACTCGGTGCAGATTTTATTTATTTTTTTAAATCTAAACTCGTTGTAAATAGTGTATGCATAAATCAATCCCCGTCTCGTGGTAATTACGCCATATTATAAGGAAGAAAATACTATATATAATAAGGGTGGGGCGTGTCAAATGGGTTAATTTTGTGCAAACTCGACCTCCGCCTTTATGTCAAAAATAAAAGTAGCCTGCTAATCAACTAAATATAAATTTTAGTGGAATAATGTTTGGATTTAGAAATCAATTTCCTCGTATTTGTTAAGTAAACACAAAATTTTAAATTGTTATACTTTCAAATATGTAATTTTTAAATCTTAAATTTATGAATTTTAAAGCTAAATCCAATTTTATAATCCAAACGAACCTAAACGAAAATACGAAATAAATTAAAATGGAAGTAGATTTTGATTAAGAATATAAATTAATACAATTATAAATTAATTTTAATTGGTGGATATACTTCTCAATTTTGAAAAGATAATATTATCAAAGTTTGTGCAAAATTTTATAAATTAAGTGTGGATTAACTGCAAGATATCATAGATGGGAACAAAATCACCCCTTTTTAATTAGGTTATTTGGGGTTTGGTTCCCATTATTTATGTCATAACTAGTTTTGGCACCCAAAATTTAACATAATGCAGGTGCCTTTCATTTTGGATAACTTTTGTCACTGCTTTGACCATTAAATCGCTGAGTAAATGTCTAAAACACCTTTAATTTTTTACTTAAAATGACATTTATATCCATTTGTCATTTCAATAATTGTTTTGATAAATCTAATGGTTAGAAACTAGGTTATCGACTATCTCAAAAAGAAGAAAACAATAAAAGAAGAAGATTTATGATGATTCCGACACTACTATAGTTATTTCTTGTCAATCCGACCTTCACATATATATATTCTTCAATCATTTATTTATTTTTCGTATCCATCCAAGTAGAACTTCACTTTTAAACAAAGCCAGCCTTGGGACAAGGCTCGCAATGCGACCGCCCAGGACCCAAAATTTTAAAAGGGCAAAAATATTTAGAGATAATGGGTTATAGGGTCTCACTCCGTAATGTTTTATAACTCTAAGGATGGACTCATGTTTAATAAAGAAAGGTGGTACTAATTTCATAATTTAGTTTTATAATGACACTTTTCATAATATTAATTTATTTTAAGGAAAATAGTAAATGTTGATGGACAAATATACCCCTAATAATTCAAGTTAATGTTAAAAAATAACAATTCTCTCTCTCTCTCTCTTCAGTTCCTATTTCTTTTATCTTATTTCTCTCTAAAATCAAATACCTTGCTCTCTCTCTCTCTAAAATCAACGACCAACCTCAGCTCCGACCAATGATCTCACCTCCTCCTCCACCACCACCACCACTTGACTCTCCGATTGTATCGCCGAGAGGAGCACCGTTCTCATCTTCATCTTTTTTTTGCAGGAGCAATAATTAAACAGATATAACTTTTGATTGAACCGTTGGATTAATTTAGTTGATTTTTGGATATATTGTTCAAAAGACAAAGTTATTACATTATCGCTTAAATCAAGACGATCAGAAGTCATTTTGCTATCGAAATCGACCAATTTCGACAGCCTAGTGGGATTTTGAAAAAAAAATCCGATCGTAACTATTTATTTATTTTTACGAACCCTATGTCGATCCATATATATATACACATATATAAATAAAGTGGATGGTGATCTCATCAATTTTGTTATTCTATATTTTGTAATAGTGCTAAAATCATTTTAGCACCTTCTAGTTGTTGTTCATTTAGCACCTTCTGGTTGTGGTGCTAAATGCATTTAGCACTTTCAGGTTGCTATTCAGGTGGTGCTAAATGCATTTAGCACCTTCTGGTTGCTGTCCAGGTGGTGTTGGTTGTTGTCCAGGTGATGCTAAATGCATTTAACACCTTCTAGTTTGGGTGCTGTCCAAGTGGTGTTGGTTGCTGTCCAGGTGGTGCTAAATGCATTTAACACTTTCTGGTTGGGGTGCTAAATGCATTTAGCACCTGTCCAGGTTGCATTTAGCACCTTCTGATTGTGGTGCTAAATGCAGGTTGTTGTGGTTGCTATCCAGAAAACATGTAGGTTGTACCAAAATTGATCCATTTATTTTTATTTTATGAAAAAAAAATATTAATTAGTTATAAAATTGACATTTAATGCACATTTGGTTTAAATTTTGTTTCATTCCTAAAATCTTAAAATAATAAATTCATACTAATAATAACATATCAAGAGGTTGAATTATAATTTAATGAACCTCAAAATTTCGATGAGAATTATAATTTTATATTGCACTAATCAACAAAAACTTAAACTAAATAATAAAATTATGAAAATTTGTTGGTTTTCTAATAATACATAATTGGCGGTGGTTGAAGAAATCAAAAGTTGAAAAGAGATGAATGGCTTTGATCTCAGCACTTGTTTTAGTACACGAAGCTGATTTAATCAATAAGATCCAAATCTGATTATTAATTAAAATTAATATGCTTGAGCCTGGTCATACAATGAGCAGCATAAGTAGATAGGATGCAGAATATAATAAAATTGGGAAATCAAATATAGAGAGAGAGATATGAAAAAGAATGAACACCTTGCCGAGTGTGTGAGTGAGAGAGGAAGGGGTATTAGTGTCTTTTTTGTACAGTGTCCTTAATTTACATGTCTAATTTTTAAATGTCCTTTATAATTATATTATTATTAGAATGAGCCCTTATACCCAATTGCCCCAAATATTTATATATATATATATATTAAAAATATAATTTTTTTAATTAACAACAACTTAGACTTCCAAAGTTCTAATTGCGTGTAGAAAAATAGTTTTTTAAATCTTCTCCGATCTTTCTTTTTATATTCAATCTCAATCTTCTCACCCTACTATATAGAATTAGATAGGCACCAATATTTTATCTTTCATTCATATTTATTTTAAAATAATAAAGGAGAATTTGATATTTAATTGTAAGGTATTTTGCAAGATTTTTTGCAATTGTAATATATTTTTTTTGCCATATTAATTCTTAACATTGAAATACAATTATTTTTTTAATATATAAAAAAATAACTTTATCTACTTATAAGAGTGTATCTTTTTAAGTTTTGCCCAGGGCCTACAAATGGCCAAGACCGGCTATGCTTTCAAATAGGGATTGCAATCTTCAGTTGCTATTATGATTCCATGGTATATATTGTATTAACGTACGCAACAAATTTTGGAAAAGGATCAGATTATGGATTTGTGTATATTTGATTTCTTTAGGCTTGATTAGAATTAATTTGCAATTTTTGGTTGGTCACTACTATACCTTTTATATATACACATGCAAATGTATACACATATATTATTCATTTGTATGTATTTAGACATATAGTGTAATGACTCAAAATATTTTATATTGGTAATATAATGGGAGGTCCTTCATATATACTTGGATGGTTACATATGGTATCACAACGGACCTAGTACCACTACAATGTGACGTGTAGATATCGTGGGTCATATCTCTATGGCTCATGTCAGGGATTTAACAAGGGGAGATTGTAACTCTCCAAAATATCTCACATTGGTAACAGGGGGAGATTACCCAAAATATCCCACATCAGTAGTGTAATGGGATGTCCTTGATGTATATACATATGTGTGTGTGTGTGTGTGAAAATAATGAATCTAACTTACAACTTAGACTAGTTAGTTTGGGATTGTTCCCGAGAATATAGGCATTGGGCGGAGCGTCATCAGCAGTGAGCAATGCGTTAGAATATGGATCTAGAATAGAGATAGAATTAAAGATAAAGTTGGTTAGAAGAGTTAAGATTTTGAAAATAAAAGGTTTTTGGGGGCATTTGGACAAAAGAAATGGTTAACGAACGGTGCAACTCTCATTTGGACGGAAACAATTTAAAATGGGGGTCAAACCTATATTATGATAAATTTTGAGCATCAAAGCTAGTTATAGCATAAATATTGGGGGCCAACCCCCAACTAACGATTCTTAATTTAGAGTAGGCTAAGAAAATAAGTTTATACCCTTGTGCATCATCCACTTGTATCCTAAAACTATGTGGAATTATAATTGTATAAAAAATTAGGCAATCAATTAAATACTAGCAAAAGAAAGAAAAGTAAACATTTTCTTATATGAAAAACTTTGACAATCAAGCACGGCCTAAAAGTATTTTCTTGGGTAAATCCAAGTTAAAAAGTCCAGTAAGCCACTAAAGCCCCGAGCCAATTAATACCTAATTTTAACATAAAATTAAGGAGAGAATTGAAGATATTGAGTGGATCCTATAAGGACCGTTTTATTTAAAAAAAATATATCTTTTATTTAAAGGGGTAAATAGGTGAATTTTCTTGAATTACGGTCTCCAAGCTTGGCGCGAAGTGAAGGGATTGTATTTCACTTAAGATCTCCACAAAATTTTATCAAAAAATTAAAACCAAAAGTAGATGCAATGAAAATGCGATAAATAAGTTTATTTTCATCCATTGAAATTTTATATGGTCGTATTACTAACTTCTAATTGAGTTTGTTTATTAGATGGAGATGATCCACTCATCGTAGTAGTGATCATTTCCACCAAATTTTATGAAAAAATTCATTCATTTATCACTTGAAATTGACTTAGAAAAAGATGGTCATTATAGGAGCTAGCTACTTCGATTAAAGATTTAATATATTTATATCTATACTATTTATAAAATCAAGAATCGTTTTAACGGCTCCAAGTTGTAACATAATTTTGTTTACCAATTTTGCCCCTGTGATTTTCATTTTCTTATTGCAACGAAAATCAAACTTTCAACCCTTAGCAATATTAACCACTGAGCCATCTACTATTATTTTTAAAGTATTTCTTACAATTATATATATCTGAGTCGCACACACATTATATAAAGCAATGCAATATAGTGTGTATATATATTGTTTGTAATTGTTCCATCATGTTAACCCAGATAAATGCCGCTCCATCTAGACCAGGACTAGCCTTAATAATATATAATGTTCGTTGATTTAATATAGTCTTAACTTATAGAATAAATGATTCATGTAATCAAAGGGGCTCAAATATTACAAATTATGGTAAAAAAAAATCATAATTAAACTTCATGAAAGTATGAAATTGGAAACTCATTTCTCATACTCAATTAAGTGGATAATATATATATATATATATGGATTTCATGGTCAATCCATATTTACTGGCATGTGATTTCCCCCAACTTTTTTTTGTGCAATGCACAGTCAAGAAAGTTGAAAACAGGTGCAAATTTCTATCTATGTTTGTTGTATTTTTCTTGTTTGTGGCCAGAAATAAAATGTAGTGCACTTAAATAATTTACGATATCGACCTACAATTTTTTTACTTAAATAAGTGGACCTAAAGGAACTCCTTTTGCTATCCTACCTTCTCCATTGGGTTATTATTAGATAATTTCATATGTGTGTTCTTACCAACCAAAAAGAGTTTTTACCAACTACATATCTATCAAGCACTTTTAGTTTCAGCCACAAGAAGTGGATAGAAATAGATTAAAGTATGAGAAACCAATAGTTCTATGATTAAAGTTTTAGCTTATTCTAATTGCTTGATCTAAAAAATACATATGTTAGTATTCCTTACCAAATTAACACGCCATTGTTAACATTTATCCATGATCTATATTACATAATTTTCGTGTGGCTTGATCCGAGTGGTAAAGGAACCTCCACTTGGTGATTCCAAGATCTCACTTAATTGCTAGATTGGGCCAAGAACCACCAATTGCTACGACGACGTAGAGGGAGTCATACAATTCGAGATCCTAGATGTATAAATGCATAAACCCATGGGTAGAACTTGCCCTTAAGAAAACCATCTTATAAAGGAAGGGCATAGGGACTCGTATATCACTCCGAATTCTTTAATTTACTCCATGTTTTGTCCTGTGACATTAAGCCAAACTCAATTGAAAAACGCTTTTTAACATTTTTTAAAAATATTTTTAGTGGTGTTTGATTGCATAATTGGTCGTAAAATCAATTCTCGTATTACAACAATTTACAACTTATTTTATCATAATTTTCTCCTTTCTTTTGTGGTTCATCTGGAGGGGGAGGGGGAGGGGGAGGGGGAGGGGGATAAGTTGTCCGATCATATTATGGTACAAATTGAACCATGTGCTAATAGCAAGGAAGAGTTTCATTACCACTTGAACTCTCTTTTTAACCATTATTTTCCTCAAATTCAATGACCACCTCAGAGCTGCTATATAAGATAAAACTAGTAACGCCCAAAATTGTAAAACAACGAGTTTGTAGCCCAAAATGAGCCGCAAGTGGCTAGCCCAAAAGCATGAGGGGCCACCTCAAAAGTCTTCATACAGATTCACCTTTGTTAAAGAGCCCAAATGTACAATTCTTTGACATTCAGAATCCACCCCTAGATTTGGGCCGTATTGAGTGATTTTAAAAACGTAATCCATCCATTTGAAAAGAAATGATAGCACTCAGTTGTGGGCTTACTCTAACAAATTCGAGTGACTCATTAAATTTTTAAAAAGAGAACTAAAATTTGTTAAATTAAGAAAGCGTGCATCTTTTTTAAGATCTATAAATGTTTTATATCTATTTTTGCTAATTTTAGCTCTTCACTCATTGTATTCTAATGCTATTTTTTTAGAGATTTTTTTTTTAATTTTTTTTAATTTCCTTCTAAAAAAAATCTCTTTAATGAATATAATTAGATCATGTCGTTTCACCCGACAACAAACTAAATCATATCTGAATTTAAAAAACGTGACCCGATTACTTATCAAGCCATATTCATGCAGGTGCAGCCAAAAATTACTTGCATTTGTTAAAACCTAACTTCAAACAGACACAAACCAATCTGTTGACAAAACTAATGATAAATATTTCAAATCTCATTGGCAATTGTAAGTCTCGATCGAACTCACTCAATGAAAGTTTTAATGTACGGATTGTATAACACACACAAAAAAAAAATAGATGCATCCATCTTGGTTTGCAAACAGCGTGCAATTTCATCAATTTGTTGGCACAGTTCTTTTGCAACTCCATTTTTGGTTGACTGGACAACAACTCCATGCGCATATATCCTTTATTTCTGTTCCTTTGCTTAAACCCGATTTGGTATCCATTAAGATTCTAAACTATGCAAATTGTGCACCAAATATCCTTCCGTCTAAATAAATAAAAGATAAGTAATTTAAATATTTAAAATTATTAGGTATGATATTGCTGAGTGTGTCACATGTTAGAATATATAGTAGATATATTAATAGAGGCTAATACAACCAAATAAATAAATAAAAGTAAAGTAGAAGGTGGATGACAAATCTATTTATTATTATTAAAAGTAAAACCCATTTTGCCTATTACACCAAATTATTTTACCCCTATTGCTATTATTTTGAACAAAAAATACACAAGTTTTTGGGTTTAGAATTCGTACTCATGATCAATAACTATTTAAATTTATGCATATCTATTATTATATAATGCCAGAAGGCATTTCGAAAGTTCTGAAGCCGTGTCAAGTTTTTTATTTTCTTATTTCTCCCTTGCATTCCTTTATTTAATTAAAAAGAGTGCAAATTAACATAAATAATATGATTTGAACTAATGCTTACTCTCAATTACTATGCAACATATTAATTTTTATATAAATTTTTCAAAGTTAATTATAACTAAATCGCACACATATTAGGCATCCACAAACTCTAGCTCATAAATAATGAACCCGCATGCAGTGTTTGTGCTGTACGTCTAGTAAAAATCAAATCTAAAACATTTTCACACTTTTATTGTAAGGCACGCGCTTAGTTTTTACTGGAAGTTGCAGAAAAAATCTCAACTGAAATGAAAAACCAGAGGAGGGAAAGTAACGGCTTATCTTCATTTCTTCAACTCAAAGCTATCTAAAAAACAACTTATCTCTTCTCTCTCTCTATCTCTCTCACAGCCCATCAATGGAGGTCTCTGAAAATTTATCTTTCCTCAAAAAATTAGAAGCACAATTTTCAAATTCACCATATACACCAATTGGAACCCAAGGCCTCAAAAAACGTGTAATTGAAAAGGGAATGTCTTGGAAAACTCCATTTCTTGGTGATGAAGTCCAAGGTATTAATTGGTTACTCCATTGTTTATTGTTTAAATTAATACATAACCTTAATTATGGTAAATTTTTTTTATTTTTTTTCCTTTCACAGTTCATTACTGTGTGGGTTTTGAGGAAGGGGGATATTTTGATTCCAGCAGGGACAGAGGAACTCCTTTCAGCTTCAAATTAGGCCAATGTATGTTTGTGTGTGTGTGTGTGTTTATAAAATATAATATAATTATGGATTAGTATTTGAATTAAGGGTTAATTTTGGTTCTAATAAAGATTAAGGGAATTGAATTAACCATAACAACACTTTGAAAAGAGAAGATAATCAGAATTGTATTGATGAATTAAAATTGTCATTACAAGAGATTTGAAATCTCGTTTGAGCATAGGTAATACCAGAACTGATGGATTCCAATTTAAAGTGCCAAAATCTCACTCACATATTCACATTTAATTGAACAGTTTTGCATGTGAGCTTGTTTGAGTGGTGAAAGAAAAAGTGGGTTGACCTCAAATTCGTTAGTGGATGGAGTGCAGGATTATGGAATTTGCCTTACAACCAATGCATTGATATCACATTTTATTTGAGTTCGATATTAAGTCCTGCTAGAATTTCGGTTAGTTTTGTGATAAACCATCTGAATTTTTTTAAAAATAAATTAAAGGATAGTCTTTTTTTTTCTACAACTATTCAATTGAAGAGAGGAGATAATATATAATTCTCTAACCAAATGGTCCCCAACAATACTTTGGGTGCAACTCAAAAGAAATATATAACCGAGAGAGAGGAAAATGAGGAATTTGAAATAAAGAAAGGAAGGCCGAAGTCTTGGTGAAAACAAAATTGAGTTGAATGATCTAAACAATTTTTTTAGCAGTGACTTTATAGTGCTCCAGTTGTGTTGGAATTAAGTTGTAGTTTCTGTTGAATGTCTTTGAATGTGCTTAAAATGAATCTCTCACTCTCTCTAGGTGAGGTTATAAAAGGTTGGGATGAGGGAATTGCTACAATGAAAAAGGGAGAAAGATCAATTTTCATAGTACCACCTGAACTTGGCTATGGGGAAATCGGATCTCCACCATTGATTCCTCCAAACTCGACACTTGTTTTTGAGGTGGAAATGGTGTCTTGGTACACCATTAAAGACATAAGTGGTGATGGAGGAATTTTGAAGAAGATAATTGTGGAAGGTGAAGGATGGGCTACTCCTAGAGAAACTGATGAAGTTTTAGGTATATATTCTCCTCATGTTTCAATTGTTTATTTGTTTGTTTGTCGTTTTACTAAATAAAAAATGAGAAAAAAAAAATTGTGCCGTACTTGTTCAAGTCAAATATGCTTGTGCTTTATAGGAGGGATTGCTTTGTAAGGAAAATGTAAAATAGCGTGCCTGGTTGGCATTGTAAATGACAAGACTGATATAACTTTGCACTGGTTTCTACATTTTGATGAAAATAAAATGCCCAAACATTGCATTTCCACAAATAAACTCTTTATATTGTAATGGTAAACATTTTATTTTCTATTTGTAGTGAAGTATGAAGCTAGGATTGATGATGGAACAATTGTCTCAAAATCCCATGAAGGTGTTGAATTTTGTATATCAAATGGTAAGTTGTCAATAATCACTCTTTTGCTGTGTCTGGGAGCGCAAAATTCATGCTTTGGAATTCAAATCCGAGCATGAATTCCATGCTACTAAATCCTAAACACAGCCTTTCACTATATTCCTGCAAAAATTTGATTACAATTTTGACATTAAATAGGCTATCTCTGTCCTGCCATGAGCAAGGCAGTGAAGACTATGAGAAAGAGTGAGAAAGCAGAGCTATCAGTGAAGTTCTCTTGTAAGTTAATTAGCAATGTTTAAACATTTTCCCTCTTTTAAATAATTCCAATCATAATACATCCCAATTCGCTACTTTTTTTAAGATGGTTTCGGCAAGAATGAAAATGGAAATATTGAAATAGATTACGAAATTCCATCAAGTTCAAATTTAATCATCAATCTCGAGCTCGTATCATGGAAGAATGTTATCGATATCACTGGGGATAAAAAGGTCCTCAAAAAAATAATTAAAGCTGGTGAAGGGTTCGACCGTCCTAACGAGGGATCATTAGTGAAAGGTAATGGTTTTTTACTTCCATTTAGTTTTGGTACTTTTTTGTACCTTTTTTTTTTCTGTACTTTTATGTACTTCAAATGTTTGATTGTAACAATTTGCGCGATTTTCATAATGCTAAGTTAAATTTCTATCATTTTGAAGTCATGTACATTGGTAAATTTGAAGATGGAACCATTTTTGAGAGGAAGGGGTCAAATGAAGATCCATTCGAGTATATATGTTGTGAAGGTACGTATTTTGTGAATTGTTATCCGTAAGATTCAAATATAAATTTAAAATCACTTTTCTGCTATTTTTTAACATGTCTAAAAAAATACTATAATTCTTGTGTGTTTTATGTCGTTTATTTGTAGAACAAATAAATGAGGGATTGGAGAAGGCGATAATGAGTATGAAAAAAAGAGAACAAGCCGTCGTGACCGTCAGCTCCGACTACTTGTGTGGATATAAGCTTGCAGAATTGGATTCTGCAAATTCTGAGTATCTTTATGAAGTCCAGTTGATTGACTTCATCAAGGTTTGTTAACCTTAATTAGGATTTCTTCTTTACCAAATAAAATTATTTTCCATCTTGCTTGGATTGAAGGAAAATGTTTTTCGTCTGGGTAAACTAAACAGGCCCAGTTGTTTTTTCTTCTTTCAGTTCTAAGTAGTGAATCTTGTATATGTGTTCTTAGGAAAAGCCATTTTGGAAAATGGACACAAACGAGAAATTAGAAGCTTGTGAGAGGAAAAAGAACGAAGGAAATGTACTTTTCAAGGAGGGAAAATTCAGGCGAGCTTCGATGAAATATGTGAAGGAATGTTATGATTTCAAGAGAAAATTGCATACAAAGTACAAATAATGTGTAAAAATTCAGTAAGTAGAGACCTAAAAGTGATTCCTTAATGAATTTGTTCTTGCAGGCTTTGAAGTACGTAGAATTTGATCACTCTTTCCATGAGGATGAGAAACGCAAAGCAAATGCTTTGAGGTTATCATGCAATTTGAACAATGCAGCTTGTAAACTTAAACTTGGGGAGTACCTTGAAGCTTCAAGACTATGTACAAAGGTTTCTTAATTCCCTCTCTCTTTCCCTTCTATCTATTGTTATTTATTCTTGTCTCATATTAAAAGTCGTCGTTTAACTTTTATGCAGTTTAACAAAGATATTATTAACGTGTACGTAGTGTGAAGAAATAGTGTTTAGGGTGCCCTAAGCAAACACTTTAGTTGTGTTTATATGTTATTGTACATATACTAATTAGTATCTCTTTTTCTCCATTGCAATGAAATTGCAACAGGTTTTAGAACATAATCCAATTAATGTCAAAGCGTTATTTAGACGATCGCAAGCCTACCT
Source organism: Lonicera japonica (assembly GCA_021464415.1). Classification (NCBI taxonomy): domain Eukaryota; kingdom Viridiplantae; phylum Streptophyta; class Magnoliopsida; order Dipsacales; family Caprifoliaceae; genus Lonicera; species Lonicera japonica. The sequence goes on along the minus strand of CM038463.1, from coordinate 97,369,624 downwards.
TAAAATGTCTGATTTAGAAAAAGCCGAGGCTGATATTAAACAAGCCCTATTGATCGATCCAAACAACAGGTATATATTTGTTTGCCATATTCACTATCACTTCAGTACTTGATCATTTCCAAAATTTATAGAGTTGATACTTCAATGTTTTTTGTTTTTTTTTTGGAAAAAAAAAAAAAAGTAGTATATATCTTCAACTTATAGTATCTAATTTCCATTATGTGTTTTGAAATCGAAATACAGAGATGTGAAGCTTGAGTTCAAGGAGCTGAAAGAAAGGCAGAAGCAACATTTTCAATATGAATCTAAAATTTTCAGCACAATGCTCTCTAGGATGGTTTAGCAGTGTCCATCAAAGCTGTAAATATTGAGCGATTACCGGCGGCATTTAATTGCAAAGTTAAAAAAAATAGTGAAAATTCAACTAGTACTTTTTATGACAATTAAATTGAGAAATGAAAAGAATAACTTGCTACTTGTTTGATTTATTATTACTTTTTTGGTTTTCATGGAACCTGAAAAGGGGCTAAATTGTAATATTTTATGTTTAGCTTGAAATTTTTTGCAGCATTTTGAATGATATGAAGCAAAAAAAACACTAAATTTTACTGCACCAGGGAGTGTCAAGTGCTCTCCACTTATCCATCCATTTCATTTTTAAATACCTAAAATACCCTTCCATCTTTTTATTAAAAGGACTATATCTGGCCACCACCGATAATCGCCAGTGGTGCCGGTTGGCTGTTGGTGGAATGGACCTAGTGCCTAGAATGAGAGAAAATGGAAGAATAATGTCAAAAGAGTACAATTATCCATAATATATAAAATACTAATAATCATTATTTTTGCTTTAATTATCAAACTCCACATGTAATTCATCTCAAAAGAAAAAATGAAATTCATGTCCTCTTGCTCAGACTATAAACGTGATTTATTTACCTCTTGGGCCAAAGCTCGGGTCTTTTGAAATTTGGACTTAAATTTAAATAGTTAAAAATATACTTGTTTATATAGAGTATTTAAGTTCGAGTCTTACCATCCACGCTCCCAATTTCATATCAATTCTCAGACCACCTTGATTAATTTATATCGTTATTCATATTGAAATAAATGAGTAAGGCTTTGATCTTCTAAAGGCCAAATGAGCTGAAAGCCTCCGGCCATAAAATTGATTCCGACTTCTAATCCGATATAATAACTTCTAACATATAGTGGAATATGTTCTTTAATTGATTTAGGGTGCGTTTGATTGCAAGCGTGGAATTTGCATGGAAAGAAAATAAGTTACCGGTAATTGAATTGCCTAGAATTGAGTTGCATGGAAAATGAAGTGTAGTGTGTTTGATTGCCTTAATTTTCTACCCGGAAAATATTGGTTGTATTGTGGCATTTTTAATGTAGAAAAAATTATGGGTATTTTTTTTTACATAATTTTATAGTCATGATGGATCTTGTTTAATTGATCTTGACGAGTAGATTTTAAATATAAATTTTTTATTAAATTTTGAATTTTGTAGTTTAAGTTATAGCATTTTTAGTGTAGAAAATGGGTAAAATGTTGTCTCGAAAACCGTGCAATTGCCTGGAAAATAAAAACTAGCCCCCCCCAAAGAAAATATTTTCCTTGTTTACAAGGAAAATGTAAGTGTGTGAGCCAAAAGTGGGAATTCAATTGCCTAGAAAAAAAAGCCAATCAAACACCTTAAGTTGTCAAATCAAGTGGAAAATGGATATTTTCCATGGAAAATACTCCCAATCAAACACACCCTTAATGTAATTGGATACCTTTTTGCGCCAAAACAATCAGCAACAGTAGTCTCTTTAACAAAAATCTAACCAACTAACCTTAGCTGGCAAGTTCAATTGGGATACCTATTTTTTCCCAAATGTTTATTTGAGGAATCTCATCACAAAATGCCTTAATGAACGAAGTGTCTCCGGGAATCTCTCTATGGAACAATAAATTTCCCATTTCTTTAAGGGTTTCATGAAACTAAGTTTGCAATAGTTTTTTAAGGGTGTTCTTAAATGCACCCACATAATCCGTTTTATCACCCCACCAAAAGTTAAAATTACGTTAATCTTAATCTAAAAAATAGCGTAAAACTCTTTCTTATCACCCCGCTTTCTATACTTTGAAAAAATTGCCATTGATTTGTCTTTCACCACTTAAAGTTTTAAAAATTAATTAAAAAATTCATTTTTTTCCAACAAACAATCATCTACTATTTTCATTTAATTACATATATCTTATAAATGTAAGTTTATAATAAATATTCTTATACTTTTATATTAAGTGCTAGATTTATTTTTTAATTGGTCCAGCAAGATAACATTTTCAATGATATTTTTCTTAATTTATTCAATCTTTTTATTTGTGCATGCATGTAGAGCTCAATAAAATTCACAATAAGTTATCCAATGTCAAAGTTAAAAAATGTTTGTCTTAGCATGTGCCTAATATGTCATAAATAATATATATATATATATATATATATATATGTATTGCATGTTGTGCATTTGTTGTTTCAATATTTAAATTCTTAAAATTACTCATAAAAAAATATTGAAAAAGGAAATAGTTTGATGAGAAAATCTCTATCCTTTTAATATTTTGCAAGGAAATCGTGTTCTTGAGTCTCCAAAAAATTAAATATATTAGGAATCGAAAGTAACAAACTATTTTAATAAATGATTTATTTTTATAAAAACTATTTTATTTTTCCAATTCATTTTTCCCTTTTCACAAAATATAACATTTTTTAAAAAAAAGAAAGAAGAAAATGTTTTTAAGTCATTAAAAAATCATTTACGAATACCCGGGGTAAGAAGACGGATTTTGTGGATGCATTTAAGAACACTTGGAAAAATTCATCACTATTCACTTTTTTCCCCGCGGGTTTTTTTTTTCATCTGTCATCTTTCTTCTAGTATTTTTGATAAAAATAAAATTGATCTTCTAATATCTTTGATGCAATGAATTAAGACATGCATATTTAATTTTTATAGTATATGACTTAATTATTACTTTTGTTAATTAATTAGTTAACTTCAACGGTTCCTCCGAGCCTTTGCAATCTAACTTAACTTATTACTCCATATTGCTCAGATGTATGTTTTAGCGATAGAGTTTACGTAAGTATATATATATATATATATATATAAAAGTTAATAAATAAAAAATAGCTTAAGAGCTTTTCTTTAATTATAATTAATATTTAAATTTTCATATATATTATAAAAGGATTAATTTAATTTTTGTTTTATTTATAATTGTGTTAAAAATAACTAATATTTTTTTCAAAATGATTAAAAAATAAAGGATGGTCTAAATTTAATCGGAAATGGAGTGAATATTTCAAATTTCTTTTGTATATCAAACATACCACTATATATATGGGGATCAACTTCTGATCTTTTAATATTTTTGATGTAGTGAATTAAAACTTATATTTATTTATTGGATAAAAATAAAATTTGTAGACAAATTTAAAATATGAATAATAACTATTTAAGAGTAATGAATAATAAAATATTATATGAAATATCATATAATTGTTAAAATTGTATTTATCATAATTAATATTTTGTATCTTCAAAGGTACTATTTAGACGAAATTTTTAATGAAATTTATGAAGAACAATATAATTTTTGTTTATTATGTCTTATATTAATGAAAAAAAATAATATTATTTAATATTTGTTCTTTTAGCGATAAAACTTTATCGTTTTTTACATTATTTTAGTAAACTCACCCCAATACTGGGGTGAATTGCAAGATTTTTTATAGATTTGATGGGGTGAGAAAAAAGTATTCTCACACTGGGGAGAAGACGGATTATGTGAGTACATTTAAGAACACCTTTTTTTAATTATCCTTTTCTCGTTCCTTTCTAAGAGGAGTAAAAAGATTGATGAAAAATATTCGTTTTTCATAAATAAGATATTTATTATTATTATCCTTAGAAGGATATACTAAAGTTGTGGCTCTAGCATATATTATTTCTTGAGTTTTAAAAACTGCTATTAAGTTTCTTGGAGGCTTTGGATTTATCTAGGAGATAATTACTTATTGCATCCTCATGAATCTAGCTTTAGCAACTAAATTATATGTGTAAACCATGGAGATGATTCCATCATAGAGTGTCAATAAAGATGAGGGAGTTTTTGATATAATCTTTTTTAATTTTTTTCAGGTTTAGGAACGTTTGATCTGGTTTATAATTAGGGAAAAGCATTTCTCCAATGATTTTATTTTTTTCTACAAATCTCGTCACTTATTTTGCCTAGCAGGATTAGCACATTGTCTAGACTTTCTAGAATAGGTCTTTTTTCTGGCTTAAGCTGAGTCTGGGAATTTCATCGGCTAGTGTACATTTGCAGATTATAAGCGTCCTACAAATAGTTGGCAACTTCAACTTGGTCTATATTTCGAGCTTGTCTACTTGAACATGACCTGTCACCAGTAATCTTGTCTGATTGTCTGTAAAAATTATAAAACATTGTTGACCTAAGGTCTTAATCTTATTTTGATAATAACAATAAATTAATCATGTGTAATTTAACATGTTTCTTGATATAAGTATACAGTTCATTTACCTGAAAAATTTAAGAAAAACATGACAATGATCACTCTTTCACTATTCGATCATTGGACAAGACAAAGAATATCAAATCTCTCAATGCAAATCATGAAGCACAAATGATCAAAAGACTATATGAAAAGTTTCAAGAAAAAAGTTTCAAATGAAGATCAATCCGAAGAAATAAATCAAAGTATCCGAAAACTCGTTAATTTAATAATTGAGTGAGTACTTAAGATTTATGTAAAGTTACTTTATTGATCAAATCCTTATAGCTCAAATATATTCATACACATTTTAAAGATTTATTCAAACAAGCTTGAAATTGAATTTATTTGAAAAACATCATTTTATAAAGACCGAGTTTCAAAATAAATTTATAATAATTTTAAATGATCATATTTTAAGATATAATAAAAATAGGTATATTAGCAACATATCCTTGAGGTTCACAAATAATTAGAATTGTATTTGGAACTAAATTGTTAAATTGCAAAAATGTTTTTATTTTACATTTAAAATTCGCTCAATTTTTGCCCAATTTTGATCTAACGGTAAGATGGAGGCCTTCCTGGACTCCGATCATTTTGAAATTTTTACAGTAGTTAGACAACATCTCTTGGCACTTTTGAATAAAATTTGAGCATGATCCAACGGTCAAATTGGGAGAAATTAACAAAATAAATTTGAATTTTTTGTCAAAACTAACTGTTGGAAAGTTTGAAAATGTATACCTTGGAGCCAAAACCTCTCTTAATCATCCCCACCGACCATATGGTTTTGCAAGAACACATTTTTTAACACATGTTTTAACACACCTTGAATCATTCTAATACTCTATTATTCATATATTCAAATATACAAAGATTCAAGAACACATTTTGATCAATCTTTCATCTTTTGAGCTATATATTTTTGATCAATCTTGATAACTCTAGTATGAGCTTCATTTGTAATCTTCAAATACACTTGAGAGTTATTGTATTGGTGTGTATCACCATAAATTATTCATTCTTCATTTCAAAATAGAGTTTATCTCTTTGTAAAGCAAGAGAGCATATCTTGTGAGAAGTATAGTATGTATAACTACATTGTGAGTGTTGCGTGCATAACAACATTTGTATTGAGGTTTGATCTTCACCCGAAGAAAATTGAATAGTGAAAATTCTCGGGGAACTAACCTAGCGCGGACGTATGGTTGAAGAGATCGAACTATGATGACAAAAAGTCTTAAGCTTCAAATTGGTTCAATCTTTCTAAACTTAAGTTCTCTTTTTATTACTATATTATTGCTTGTATTTTGAGATTGTTTATTTGCTTCTCTTGAGATTGATTACTTGAAATTTATTATTTTCTTGATATTGTTGCTTAGCTAAGTTGCTTTGTTTAAATATTTTAAAAATGTTTTAATTCCGCATTCAGTTTTTAAAACCCTATTCACCCCCCCTCTAGGATTGTTTTCCGACCAACAATCATATTATCAGATTTTCAGCGACCATAAATTCTTTAAAATGATATCAGGAACTGTATTATTTTTCCTTTTAGTGTTAATTATGCTAAAGTCATAATCACTAAGAGCCTATTACCATCTAATTAATCTATTAATTTTTGATTTATTTAGATTTAAATATCTAAATCCAACTACATAACTAGAGTCTATATACACGGTGAAATGTTTGAGTCTTAAAAAAATCATGTATTTTTCTATTGGTACTTATTTTTAATCTGAGTTAACTATTTCCATGTTTATAGATCTGGAAGATAGCTGTGTAATTTAGGTACTATCTTAGATCATTATGTAGTTGATCTAGCTAGCTCAGTGTCTAAATGCCAAACATGTGTTACTAGGTCAATGATTTTCTATTCAACAAAAAAAAATCTTTTTTATGAATTTGCTCTCTACAAATAGTTTTTGTTTCCATAGTAGTCGAAAAGATTTTTCCATCAAAAGGGATTTGTTAATTTATAATTATAATTTGTCTAGTGTTATTTTTGGTTTTTAAATCTAGGAATTAGAGGTCTAGTAAAATCCTTTAAAGGGCTTTATAGGTCTACTATAAGACTAATAATAAATATTGGTTGTGATCTAAGATACAATTTATAACGCATGTAAGAGTTTGCTTGCTTTCTGCGTGTTTTAAAAATATGTTTTCTGCGTGAAAACAACTTATAAATAGAAGTATATATGAGAGGAAATATTTCTAAAAGCATATATTAAACAAAGTCTATCGTTTTAAGTCTAATGGACTGGAGCTTAGAGCAGCTCAATCCTCTAATACCATATGGGTAATCTTGAGATGTTAAAGATTAGATTCATAATAAAATTTAGAGCTCAAAGTTTAATTTATAGAATAATATAGATAGATGGTCCTAATTAAGTTGAATAGTATTCTAAGCACAAAAAAAGTACGGTACCACATAACCTTCAACAAATGTCACGTGCAAAACCGGAGAGATAGCCACCAAAATGGGGTACGTGAAAGCATAAGGTTTGTATTTTTTTGGGTGAGAAGATCGATCACGTGTCGTGCACACGCCTTATAAACGCGGTTAACTTTAATTGCACATGTAAAATGGGAGGCAGCCAGCAGAGTGTCTGAGGTGGCCAATTATTGTCCCTTCCTAACTTTAATTCCACATTAATGAATACTTAACATTAAGGCCTCGTTTGGTTCACGGATTTTAGTACTCGGGAAAGGAAAGTCGTTCCTTTCCTTTGTTTGGTAAGCACAAATTCCGGAAACTCTTTCCCGAGAGAGGGGAAAGTAGGGGGTAAAACCATTCCTCCCAAAACACATGGGATTGATTTTCCCATGTGATTTTCCAAGCATTTATTACACAAATTTTAGACAATAATACTCTTTCCTAAATACTTTCCATAGTTTACCAAACACAAGAAAGGAAATTTGACAGGAAATTTACTTTCCCACCTCCATGGAAAAGATAAGGGAATCGATTTCCTTTCCGTGAACCAAACGAGGCCTAAAAACAAATGAATACTTTCATGAACTTTCTACTTTTTAATATAATATGGACTATGTTAACATGTGCTTGAAAGACACATATTAAGTATTTATTTTTAAAAATAATTAACTTTCAACATGCATTAAATATAACACAAATTTTCATAAATTTTTTTATTATTTTTATTTATAATAATTTTAACATGTGCCATAAGGGCACATGTTATTATTTTCCATCTAATATTAACCAATTAGTTATATTTCTCTTCGAATACCCAATGTCACATTTTCGTTCATCAAATTTAGGGTTTTGAAATTATTTTTTCACCCGGTCCAAATAAAATAAATATATTTTTCTCATTATTAAATTAATTCCATCTACTAAGAATTTGTCTAATCAACAACTTCAAAAGTTACTAATACAAATTAATACTCTCACATTACTGATAATACTTTGTAAAATCGTAACAATTTTAATTTAATCAATAATTAATAACAAAAAATACAAAATTAATCTGTTTTTTTTATCATTAAATCAATTAATTATAGCCAAAAAATATTAAATTGATATTTAAATTAAAAAAAAAAAGTACACCATCCTACGAAATAGAAGGAAAAATATACACTACACAATACCATGTTCTCTCTATGTTTCCGCATCAAAATTGTCTCTGTCAAAAACCATCTACAATTGAAAGGGAGAAAAAATAAACTCCAAAACGCTTGGCTGAATTTTTCCAGTCTTCGCCTTTTCTTTTATCTTTTCTTGTCGTCGATATAGAGTGTACCGTTTATATATATATAAAAGAAAAAAAATCCATCACTCAATCTTAAAGAAAGTCAATAAACATTCAAATACCCATTTAGTCCCTCACCAAACCCCTCTAATAATATACTTAAACCAACCCCCCACCAAGCAACACACACCCCCAAAACTCATTTCCCCAACCATGGCATTCGCTCTCCTCTTAATCCCAGCCGTCCTTTTCCTCATCTCCCTCGTCTACCCACTAATCCAACGGCTGAGATTCAAGCTTCCCCCAGGACCACGACCCCTTCCTATCGTCGGCAACCTCTACGACCTAAAACCGATCAAGTTCCGTTGCTTCTCCGAGTGGGCCCAAATCTACGGCCCAATATTCTCCCTCTACTTGGACTCTCGTCTAAACGTCGTCGTTAACAACACCGAACTGGCCAAGGAAGTTCTGAAAGAAAATGACCAGCAATTAGCGGATCGGCACAGGAATAGAGCAACGATGACGTTTAGTAGGGGCGGGAAGGATCTGATTTGGGCCGATTATGGACCCCACTATGTGAAGGTGAGGAAAGTTTGTAATCTTGAGCTTTTTTCGCCAAAGAGACTTGAAGCTTTGAGGCCTATTAGAGAAGATGAGGTGACTGCTATGGTTGAGTCCATTTTCAATGACTGCACCAATCCCGGTAACACTACTACTACTACTACCACTCTATCTCTCTCTACTTTGTTTTATTTTCTTGAATTTTTTTCTTTTCTGAAGCTTAATAAAACTTGGATTTTATATTATTGATGGATCCGCACAGACGTGTTTATAAGATATTTGACAATGATAATTTGGGACTTGACTCTCTGTTATCGGTTTGGTTTAATTCTGTCCAAGGGGTTTAGGACGAATTTTTTTATGAAATTTAGTAAATACGATCTCTGTTAAACTGAATTAGGCCGAAGAGTAATGGAGTGAGCGATAATTTATTGCTAAAAGACTATTTGTACAGATCCACTCGGACCAAACTTTATATTTATATCTATAAATATTTGTTAATATAAAATTATTGGTTTTACTTACAAGAAGTCGTTCTTCCAAAACTTTTTGACAAAAATAAGTGTATTTCCAAGTATAAATATTAAGAATTACTTGTATAATTAAATGTCTAATTTTAGTATTAATTTTGGGCAATATATATATATATATATATATTTAGTGAGAAGTGGTTGGGGTCAATAATCATGTTCGCCGCCGGAAGTTGCTCTCTGGCGAATGGCAACAAGTTTCTCAATTAAAAATTTAAGTAAAATAATATTTTCATTTTATTTATATTTTCTTTATCTAAATTAAATGATTCGTGTTGACGAAAAATAAAAATAAATGTGGTTTGTGTTTAGTTTAAAAAACTAGTTTCGAGAAAACTAGCCGGCAACGCAGGCAGGTGACTGTGCCGTGAAAAATGGAGGCCAGTCTTTAATACTCAAAATATTTTGAGCACCGAAGTCGGTAAACTTTCGGAACAAATTAGTTAGATATGTCAGATTCGAGTGGCCCATCGGCTGAGGTGTGGAAATTTTTTTTTCTTTTACAGTAAAAGAAAGAAATTAATTATTTTTTTTTTTAAAAAAAGGTAAACATAACTATATAACTATAAACATTGTGCGCCATAATTAAAAGACAATACCATTGCCGGCAATTATAACGGTTATTATTGGAGTAATATAATCAGGGGCCGCCTGGACATGGTGGATCTGTCCCTAAATATAATATTATTATACAGCGACAGAGTTTTAGTTTTTTGTTTATTTAATACTTATATCCCCATAATGTCCCGGTAAATACCGATTGTCACTCAATAAAAACACTATAGATAGGACTTTTTTATTGAAAGATCGAGGAAATTGAACCAAACCTCTTGGCCCGCCCAGTAGTATAAGGTTGCTACCGGAACAATTTTGGGTTGATTTAGAGTTCTTAAGGTCAAACCTCGGCGTTATCAAAATAATGCTTAGCCAGCGACAGTAATAAACCGCAAATAGAGATTAGTCGAAATGCGCGAAAACTGGCATGAAAAAAAAAAAAGAAAGAGAAAGATCGAGGAGACTTATTTGCAGCCCCATGTTTCTCTAATAAGTAGTCATCCAAAGTTTTTAGAATTTTAGAAAAGAAACAAACAAAGGTGGTAGGTGAGGCACTTTTTTTCAAAATATTATTTCTTCATAAATAAGAATTTTAGAAAATAAACAAACAAAGGTGGTAGGTGGGACACTTTTTTAAAAAATGGGTGTGTTTAGTGGCTCTCTTTTTTTTCTCCAAATTTTAAAAACTCAACTCAAAATTAACTCTATTTTTACACTTTTCAAAATTTATTTTACTTTAATTTCTCTCTCTAAAAAAGCTTTTAAAACACCATAATTTTAAATAAAAAAATCAAAATTAAATAAAAAATATATATTTAAAATATACTCGTCGAGATCTATAAAATAAGATTCATTGTGACTATTTTTCGAAATTTTTTTATAAAATTTTTAGTTGGTTGAAAAAAACTAAAAAAAAACCAAATTCACTTTTCAACTTTTTTAAAAATTGTATCAAAACACCATATTTTAAAAACTCAACTTAAAAATTCAACTCAAAACATACACCAAACATCACCATTATTTCTTTTTTATTTATTTATGAAGGTACTGAGGTGGGTAAGGATATTTAATAAGAATCGCTGTTGTAAATTTGACCTAGATAGGATCATTTTAGTAAGACCCACCCACACAGCAATTATTGTATTTTATCGGATGTCCCCGACGGGACGCAATTATTGTATTTAGATTTGTTTATTTTATATATTCTTTTAAGAGAAAAAAAATTGAATTACCCAGCCACATTTGACTCATTTCCATTATTCAGTTTATATGGTGCACGCTTGGTATATATTTGAATATAATTGGATTAATTTGAAGAAACTTGTTTTTAGTACGTTGGTTAATTTATTGGGTTCATATTATTCACACAAAAGTTTACTGCTAATGCATAGATAATACATCACCATGTTCTTGATGAATTGCACATTTCTCCGACTCGATTAATTTTTTTTCTTTTTTGTTTTGAAATTAAAATTTATTTAAATGCCCTTATCATTTTGTGGTCACTTTAAACGCAGATAACATTGGCAAGAGTTTGTCGATGAGGAGCTATTTCGGTTCAGTAGCATTCAACAACATAACGAGACTGGCATTTGGGAAGCGGTTCATGAACACGGAGGGAATAATCGATGACCAAGGCAAGGAATTTAAAGGGATAGTATCGAATGGGATAAAGATCGGGGGTAAAGTTTTCATGGGGGAGACCATACCGTGGCTACGATGGATGTTCGCCGGAGAAAATGAGATTCTCGAAAAGCACGAGAGCCGCAGGGCTAAACTCACAAGGGAGATCATGGAAGAGCATACACTAGCGCGAAAGAAAACCGGCGGTGCTAAGGCGCATTTTGTTGATGCATTGCTCACTCTTCAAAAGCAATATGATCTTAGTGATGACACTGTTATATCTCTACTTTGGGTAAGTATATTTAGCTTTGGGGCGGATTTGGCATAACTTGAAGATAACCTGCTAAAATTATCATCAACCCATATCGTATTAAACTCAACTTGGGTTTTTATTTTCAAGAACTGGTAATAAAATATAAGCACGGACCCATAACATGTCCTAATCTGCACCGTCTAATGTTCCTCGGTGCGGGTGAATTTGGGTAGGAACACGATAGTAGGATATATAAAGCACTATCAGATCCTGTGATATAAAAGGGGCTTTGGCTTTTTGGATTAAGTTCCTAAGAAAGAAATTTTTTAGTCGAAGCAACTTTTTAAGAGATGCGATCCGTGTAAATACTGTATTTGTTCCTGTATTGTACATACAAGATCCTTGTGTCATACTAGTATTCCCGGTCACAGAAACAATATTTGTGACAAAAAAAGTAGTGTGTGTGACAAAAGGATGCCAAAAACAGTATTTACAAAAACCGATCATTTAAGAAAAATAGTTATAAAACTGTAAAATAAAAAATTGGATAATGATATTAGCACTTTAAAAAAAATATTTTGACACTCTAAAATCATATTTACTGATACTTTATATGGATCTTTTAGAACATTTTTTGTCATTAAAGATGATTTTAGAGTGTTAAGAGTATTTTTTATGAAATACTAGTATCATTAACCAAAAAATTTATTCAAGAATTGAATACTATTTTTTTCTATTATATATTTCGGTTAAATTCATAAAAGGCTAAAAGTTTACCCAAAACCAAAGTACCAAACCCACCCATTTAAACCGCACACCAATTTTCGCAAAAAAGAAACCCTTAGGTTTCGTTTGGTTCACGGAAGAGAAATCAATTCCTTTATCTTTCTCATGAAGGTGGAAAACTAAATTTTCTGTCAATTTTTCTTTCTTGTGTTTGGTAAAGCATGGAAAGTATTTAAATAAGGGTATTATTGTCTAAATTTTTTTTAATAAATGCTTGAAAATCATATAAAAAAATCAATCCCATGTGTTTTAAGAGGAATGATTTTACCCTCTACTTTTCTCTCTCTCTCGAAAAAGTGTTTCCGAAATTTGTACTTACTAAATAAAGGAAATGAACAACTTTCCTTTTCTAAGTACTAAATCTGTGAACCAAACGAGACTTTAGATCTTTCTCATTCATGGTATCATAAATTTATAGATTTATTTTGACCCCCTCCCCCACTCTCAAATCACTTGATTCACATCAAACGATAAATTGCTGTTCATTTATCATCCCTACTAATTCTTGAAGAACACCCACTAGGCCACTATGGTATCTTTTAGGCAAAAAGCAATGACTCATTTTTATTTTCAGGAAATGACATACAACCATTCAAATGTTCGATAGATCCAAAAACATTAATAATGATAACCAAATATTGTTACAGGACATGATAACAGCAGGAATGGACACAACATCAATCTCAGTGGAGTGGGCCATGGCCGAACTAGTCCGAAACCCGCGGGTCCAACAAAAAGCCCAAGAAGAACTGGATCGGGTCATTGGGTCCGAGCGGATCATGACTGAATCCGACTTCTCGAATCTCCCTTACCTCCAATCCGTAGCCAAAGAAGCCCTAAGGCTCCACCCACCAACCCCACTAATGCTGCCCCACAAGGCCAACACCAACATCAAGATCGGAGGCTATGATGTCCCCAAGGGGTCCATCGTCCATGTCAACGTATGGGCCATAGCCCGTGACCCGGCCACGTGGAAGGAACCCCTTGAGTTCCGGCCCGAGAGGTTCTTGGAGGATGATGTGGACATGAAGGGCCACGATTTCAGGCTACTGCCATTCGGCGCTGGGCGCCGAATCTGTCCTGGTGCCCAGCTGGCGATTAATTTGGTGACTTCAATGTTGGGGCACCTTTTGCACCACTTCACGTGGGCGCCCCCGGCCGGAGTGAGGCCGGAGGAGCTTGACATGGCAGAGAATCCAGGGATGGTGACCTACATGAAGACGCCGTTGCAGGCGGTTCCAACGCCGAGGTTGCCGTCAAGGTTGTACGCGCGTGTCCCAGTGGATTACTAGGTTTTGAGCAAATCTGGAAGTTCGTTGCTAAGGGCAATATAAATTGTTCTCCTATGTATGCTAAAAATGATTGTATTTTTCAAACGGTGAATGTGTTGTCGAAGAGTAATTTTTAGACGTCGTCTGGAATCAGGGTTGATCGAAATTAATTATTTGGGTTGAAACAGACAGGTTTTAGGAATCCTCTATTATTGTCCTTTCTTGGGTGGATTTATTTTATTTTATTGTAGTCTAAAGTTTTATTGAGGTTTTGTTGTTGTACTTCTCATTGAAATTGTTTCAAGCACCTTATGCATTATAAATTCATCTGTCTTACTTTGAGACGCATAGACAGTAATCACATATTCTATCTTGTGAGGATATGTTGTCGTAGTAAATATTTTTATTACAGATAATGTATACCAAAATAATATATAACTGGAAAGACATTTATACAACTATTGAAATTTGTTGAGCCCCAACTGCCAAAAAAATCATCAAACCAAATTACGGGCCCCACCCCCCAAAAGGAAAAATAGGACTAAAGAAGACATATTTAAGTAGGATGTTTAAGTAATGTACAGTTATTTATAAATCTTATCGCATTTTTTTATTGAATGTATTATATGTATTGTATATTTATAAGATACAATAAGAGTAGGAACTTATTTAAAGCATCCAGTAATAACATGCGATAAGATTTATCGGTAAAAAAGGTATTTTTCATCTCGACATTTAATTTTTTTTTATTTTTTCATTTATATTTTAATTATATCTGTGGAAATCTAACAACCACCACAAACCTATCTAATTCGGAAAAAAAGGTTCACTTCTCCAAACATGGTTAGGTGGGGCAAGTGACTTTTGTGGGGGTAGGTACAAGTTACGTGTTTGGTTTGGTAGTTGTCTACAATTATTTTTTCTTGTGGTTGTGAATGTGAATGAGAGTAGTTGTACCAAATAATTTCAAATATTGAGGAATTATAAAGAATAATATTTACGAATGCATGTCCAACTCATATCCACGTGAGGCGTAGGTTTGTTTTTTATTTTTTTTAACATACAGTGAGGCACATAAGTGGCGCGATTATTAGAACAACGTACTTGCATAATATTTATTATTCATAAATTCTGCATCTCTCTTCTTTTTTATTGTGCTCTTCTGGAACTTTTAAGAGAGGTTTTATAAGTTGAGAAAATTTTAAGATGAGGTTTTTCAAAATTGTTTCTAAAAAATGCGATCTATGTTTTGTAACAATCTCTCTTGACATTCCACAATATTTTTTGGCTGTGGCCAATATTTCTCGATTTTGTAACCAAGAGATACTGTATTTGGTGAGAACCATAATCAGAAGATAATTTTTGCAGAATTGGGAGATAGATTTGGCAGATAGTATCTTTTAAGAACCATAACATTTAGAAAAAAAAGAAGGTGAGAAGCCATATCCTAAAAATATTTGAACTCAGAAACCAAATCCAATTTCTTTTCTGGCTTTTCTTATAAAATTTCTTTTAATTTGATTTTCATTTTCTTAAACTCTTTTCTAAGTTTGGTTAAAAATCACATGAAATGCGCATACCCATTAGATTTAATGATTTTGAATGGAAGTAGTTACTAAGGCTCCGTTTGATAGCAACATAGAAAATGAAAATAAAAACAACTAATTTGAATGAGAAGATGGAAAATAAGTTGAGGCACATGGTGAGATTATCTCCATCCCATACTCATTTTTGTGAGTATATACCCTCCATCCTTCTTTAATATTTTGTGGAAAAAAATTCTCCACCATAATCCAAAGAAAACTTTGTCATGGAAAAAAGCAAAATGCAAGAGTTAATCTTACCACATCTCTCAACTTATTTTCCATCTTCTCACCTAAATTAGTTATTTTTCTTTTCATTTTCCATGTTGCTATCAAACGGAGCCTAAGAATAATGTTTGAATAGTAAACATATTAAAGTCAAACATTGATACATTGATGATATATCGAAGTTTAAACAACCAAAATATATTTAACGTTACATGAGATAGTCAAGTTACTAAAGCAGAGATCAAGATTTTATTCGTTGCTTGTATCAAATAAAAAAAGATATTAAATTTTAATTTGAATAGTGGCTAAAAATAAATCATATTTAGCCATGGTTGATGCATTAATTATCAAAATGATACTAATTTGAGCTTAAAAGAGACTTATTATTTAAGTCAAAAGGAAGAATAGTTATTAAATTTAAAATTATTGTTTATTAGGTATAAGTAAAATTATTTTTAAGGTTATTTACGATAAAGAAGATGTTGCATTAGTAGATATTAAAGGTTCATGCACACACAAATGCATGTATAATTTGGATAGAAGTAATTTTAAAAAAAAAATAAGTAACATAGGTGGTTGATAATGTATTGCTCTCGTTGATAGTAAAAGTTCAAATCACATTGTTGATATTATAATATGAATATTTATGTTGAATTATTATTATTATTGTTTTATGGTTACCTTTATTTCCAAAGCAATTATTTTTTTGCCATATCATAGTAGCTTTAAAATGTTATAATGTATGATTTTAAAGTTATATATTATCCTGACAATAAGTATAATTGATTTGGTATTATTGTCACCCTTATTTTATAAGCAAAACAATAAATTGAAAATAGAAACCCAAAATGTCAAAAAATTATCTCTTATAAACACAAAACAAACCAAAAAAAAAAAAGGAAAAAAGATTATCATTGAATTTCTCCTTTGTAAAATCATTTCTCTTCATTGATTTTTGGGTCATTCAGTAATAAACCTTTTTTATATATAAATTTAGACTATTAGGATCTAAATTTTTTTTCACCAAAAGCTCAATTCTTGCTAATTCCACATTACAAAATTTAAAATCCAAAAACGAATTCACCTTTTTTCCATTAAAACAAAGAAATTTACTTTGAATACTACATACGAGTCTTTTTTAATACTTGTAAATATTTAAACTTACAACTTAGACAAATAGAAATGCAAATTATGAAACATTTGTTTGCAATATTATATATTCATATCTTTGTAGTTAAACTCGCAATCACAAAAAAATTCTTGCAAATATACAGTGAAATTTGTAAATCTCACTTCAAATTTGCGGTGAAACTTAAAATTTCAAAAGTTTTGTATCTAAATTTTCAATATATATATATATATATAATTTTGTAGAGCAATAAAATTTCCAAATGAATCCAATAAAGATGAAAAGAAATGCAAATAAGGAAACAATAAACATAAGGAATATAATTAGCAAATGAAATTAATAAATAATTCATGTTAGGAAGTAATTTGAATCTAAGATATATGTGTTTTAATATATATATATATAGTAGTGGAATAGTAGGTATTTACTACCGTAAATTATGGTGGATTATTTTTAAATTAACACTCATTTAAGTTTCGAATTAGTGATTTAGCATTTTAATTATGTTTATATGATAATAAAAAGACTAGTTGTTCAATTTGAGAATTTTGTTTCATAATTAAAATTATTTATTTTAATTTTTAAGTAAATAAATACATATGTCAAATTTCAAATTCAAAGGAGGGTGAAAGTGGAATATGGCTTCTTCTTTTTTGAGTATCTATATGATTATTAGCATTTCAAATAAATCTTCCGGCGCTCTAAAATTTAAAATTTATGACAAATGAAAATAAAAAGTCTGTAAAAATAAATAAAAAATATGTCACTAAATATCATAAAAATGCAAATGGCGACATTTTTTTTTTTTATTAAAATTCTTGTGTAATGAGAGGTTACTTTAGTGCCAGGTTGTCCAATCGATGAAATAATGTCATTTTTTTCTCCCAATCAACAAAATCTGGGGCGATCAATTCATATTCTAGAATTGGACTTGTCTGCCATAGGTAATGCACCCATTTTAAATGATTTTCGAAAGAATAGTACATTTTTTCCCTAGACGACAAATGACGTAATTTCATTTAAAATTCGTTTAGGCCACTGTCCAAATGACTGCACATGTTTTCCATGAAAAAGTATTTAGCTAACTTTATTTATTGTTATCATATGTATATATATATATATATATGTATCTATCGATGCATACTGTATATAAATGATAATTTTTTGTTGCTTAAAACATTTTTTAATATTTTGATAACAAAAATTCATCGTTAAAATAATGATCCATATTAATTTTGGACTCATATAAATTGCTTCAAAGTACACTATTGTAAGTGTTTTTAAAATATTCGAAGTTTATCTGAGCAGAGCAGATAGAACATTTGTTTGAAAATTAAAAGTCACAAGTTCTAACATCCAAAGTATAACTTAGTTGAAAAAGATGGTGAGTTTTCCCGCCCTGTGCCAAAGTTCGATCCTTTGGAATCGCAATTTTCCTCTCTCTTCCCCCAAGGTTGAACAAAAAAATAAAGTGCTTTTTATAGGATGGAGTATTTGATAAACAAAAAAGTAAAATACTTCCTATGAGATAGGGTATTCGATCCTTGGAAACCTAATTTCCCTCCCTCTCCCCCTCCCTTTCCCCTAAGATTGAACCAAAAAAAAAAAGTGTTTCTTACCGGGTGGAGTAATTCTCTTATCAAGAAAGCAATCACCTTTCATATTTCTCTTATTTTTCTAATATTTTGTCTAATTGGGCACTAGAATTCAACAACAGTAGATAACATGTTCTAGTCCACTTCTTGTAGCATGGTGGCTTCTCAATGATTCACATGCACCTTTATTTTAAAGCATAGTTAAATGTCCTTGTTTGACCTCTCAATCCATTTTATTTGGTCGAAACAAGTCAAATTGCGCTTATTCTAAAATCTTTCTCATCCTTTCATAGTGTGTTAAGAGAAATGTGGTCCTATTGACAAAAAAGAAAAGGCTAAAGCCAAAGGAATATAACTTCTCTAAAGCATGAAGTATAATCATCAATAATGCATTATTTGTTTTGGCAGATCGCTGAAACCATTTTGATAATAGCATTTCCCAAATATGACATATAAAAGCCAAATATATATTAATCACAAAGTAGTAACATCACATATTTAGAACTGCATAGGCCAAGTAGCGAAACTCAAAGTCATACTTCAGTGCACAACTATTAGCACTTGACTTTTATACTCTTAAAAGCCACAAGCGTCGTATTGGGCAAAAGTAATGTCTTTTGTATTTATGTTAACCATTGTTTTCATCAAGATGTGCAATATGCAATGTGAGCATAGGTGTTCGTATCCATCGAATTATATATGTTAATTTGCGCAAATTAAACTATTTAAGTACTCATTCAAGTAGATAGGCTTCTAGGTGTGTTCTTACAACAAAGAATGAACTTCTATTTTTGTTCTTAAATGGGATTCATGGCTGCCAAAAATGTACCATATGATTTAATGAAAATATGAAAATGTTTAAAAAACTGCCACGACCCCTCCACCTCTAGATGCCCTAACCGGGTACCAATATACAGTTAAATCCTAATATATTACAAACGTCAAATTATCAACTTTACAACATCCACATGAATAATCCATACACGTTGAATAATATTAACAAATTAAGTAAGTGCTGTGAAGGAACTTAGAGGAAACTGCAGTCTGCAAATATGTATGCATTTTAGTCACGTGAATGCACCCTATTAGAGGAAGGTTTGTGGCATAAATACTTAGTATCCAAGTCATGTTAAGATAGGAACCAAGTAGAAATTAAGCTAACTATCTAAATAGGAAGAAATATGTGAGCCAAGCAAATATATCCAATATGTCTTTCATCTATCAAATTTAACCTATATTTTATCAAGAGTACTTATTTATCCATCACCTCGTTTAACTACGAAGCCAGAAGGGAAAAGTGGGTGCCATTTAATAATATAGTTCAAAGCTGCGGCCATTGTTTGTAGAGACATCATTTGCATGCTCAAAGTCCTCCAACTTCCTGAAGTTCATCCGCGGCTTTACCCAAACTTTAGCTTCATATTTATTTTTCCTACAAGCTCCAATTGTCTATAAAGTCAAACGATACATAGTACCAGCAGCCATTTGTTCTTTCGACCTGTTCACTCGAGTGAACTCGAGAAGAGTATTATGTATGTGATGGAAGTGTCAGTTGATGCAAGAAACGAAAATCATAATTGATTTATTATATATATAAACTCAAAGATCGGAAGAGGAAGTGTAATAAGAGTATACACTAAGTTATTGAACTGTCGAAAATGCATTGTTCTCAAGGCATATTCATTTGTATTATAAGGACAGATAGTGTTGTCTTAGTCATTATGCGACTCTTGTGTTCCCATCCCACATTATGCCAATGATAAGGAATGGCTGATAACGAATTCAATTGAAGCACTCCAAGCTTCAAATTTCTCTCCCTTACTACTATTATTATCCCCCATTCACCTTATTTACTTCTATATCCTCATCTTGATGATAACAACATTTAAGGGTCAACGGTAAAACCCACATTCAAAAGAAATATGTATATAAATGTGTTCAATATGCATATTAATTTATTTTTTTAATATATACACAACTACGAATAACTTGAGAATAATTTTCTATAAACATGTTCAGAGGGCATGGATCACATGGATGGTTTTGTAGGCTCGTGGCCATGAATAATTATGTGAACATGATTATTGTTGTAGGCTTGGGTTATACCTAGTCTTTAATCAATACAAAAAATCCCAAAAATATTCTCTAATTATATAATTTTCCATTCACATGGCAGATCTCAATTAATCCTTATTATGAAAAGAAATTACTGCATCATTTTTGTTTCTGCCAATTAAAAAAATACCTCCATCGTCTCTTGAGCAAAAACACATAGTGATAGTAAAAATCATTTCTATAACTGAAATTACAAACAATATATTAAGGCCACAAAAGAATTGCAGATACCAACAAATGCAAAATAGAAAGAAAAAAAATAACATAAAGAAATATGCAAGTTTTATTGTTTATACAGTGCCTAAAAGGGTTGCACAAAATTACTGATCATGTTACTACCGACTCAATTCTTGGGAAAGGTTAATTGCATCAAATTAGGATACAAGAACTATGGATTTTGCTATCAACTAGACGTCCAAGCATTTCTTCCAAAATTGTGACCCTTAATCAAACTACCATTATAAACTGTAGGAAAATCACTTAACATTATATGCCCACCTGTGAATTTAATTTCTTGGGCAACAAATGCTTTGTTGGCAATGTTGTTATTGAAATTGATGTGGCAAAAGCCTTTGACACCCTTGACTGGTTGATGTTGCTTTTAAAATCGATGTGGCAAAAGCCTTTCGACACACTTGACTAGTCTTCTTTTTTGAAATAATAATCTTGCTTTTTTATCACTTCTCTGTTAATTTATTGATGAGCTTTCTTTCATGGGGATTGTAACTTTTAGTTTAGGCCATCTTATCAACCTTGATTTCATTTGGTATTTTTGGTGGCGTTTGGTCATTTCCTAGCACATTAGTAACAATACGCTATACTTTTTAGGTTACTTTATTGGTTTTTTCCTTTTTAGGCTTTAATCAGCGCATTGATCAAATGCCCTGCTATCTATACATGGAGCTAGGCATGTTTCATAGATTTTCTATTGTCATTTGGGCACTTCCATTAATTTGCATGTCTTCTAAGCCTAGTGGATGGGTCCTTGTAACCCCAAAACTCTTTTAACTTTGTTATAGTACAACATTCATGCGTTAAGGGGCTAAAAAATTTGAAGAATTAGGAGGAAATTAAATTAAGTTTTTAATCATATAATTTGTATCATATCGTCTCATGACTCTCATCTATATAATAAAGAAAGATTTCTTCAACCCACCAATTCCCCAAAAGTCAACCCATCTAATACTACACAATGGTGTGCAAATCTTTACCCTAGCATGTGTTTGCGAAGTATCTAATCAACTAGGGAAACACCCGGACTTAAATACACATACAAATTCACCTATTTACAAAATATTTTTTTTACGACTCCCTCTCTCATTATTACTACTATCCTCATGCACATTATTTATATCCACTTTGATGTAATAAAAACATTTATTAAATGTCATTCTACGTAAATTACGAACTACAAATAGAATATATATATAGAGAGAGAATGAGGTATGTCACATGTGGATATATACTTATTTAAATAAAATTCATCTATTTTCTACAACTAGATATGGATAATTTGTTGTTGACCGAGTTATCCATGACATGGATAGTGTTGAAGATTTCTAGCTATGAAAATTTTACTACAAATGAAGATTGTTGCAGGTATGTGTAAATTGGCATTTCAGTATATTATTATATATATGTTTATTCATGTTGTGTTCTAGTGGATTCAAAATTGTTAAATTATATTTGGGGTGTTTTTGCCTCTTAATGCTTAATGCGAGAGTTTTAAGCATTATTTAAGCATTAAGAGGCACATTACAATATGCTCTTTTTTTGTTTTTAAATGATTAAGCATTCAACATTAAGAAATATCAATCCTGCTAAATGCATAATGCTAAATTTTAAACAATATGATTTAAGCAAACCCTTTAATATTCATAGGCTCATTAAGAATAAAAACAAAACAATATTTTCAAAATTTGGATTCAACATTAAGTATTCAGTACCAAGCATTCAAAGGTTATTAAAAAAAAGATAAAGATAGGGCATATTTGGGCTTGAATTTGCCTATACAAGAATATACACGCAGACAAACACATAGATATATAATTTGTAATAAAAACTTGGATAAGTGCAGAACAAAATTATTATCATAAAAACAAACTAAGAGTATCTCCGATGCAACCATCAATTGAGAAAAATTGAGATGCCACATAAGATGGACATAAAAGGTTCTAAAAGGAAGTTCCTCAATACAACTATCAAGAATGATCATCAAGCTTATGTGGCAAAAATGAGAATAAACATTGTGAAGGCGATCCTCTACTTTCAGAAGGTTTCTTAAGAGAATGTCTTAATACCACATCATCATTTATTTGACAAGTTTTCAAATATTTTAACTTTTATTTTATAAAATTTATATTTTTGAAAAGTATGAATCAAGATCTATCAAACAAAATCTATATTGCATATAAAATTATTAATTTTATTTTCATGAATTTCCTAATCAACAGTCTTTCGAACAATTGTATTGGAGACCTTTTTTGTAAAATTTGTCTATTAATAATTTTTTTGTGCCACATAGAAAAGATATGATTATATGTCCATGGTTTGAAGCTCTCCAACCCATTTTTGCATTGGAGATGCTTTTGTGTAATTTTTTTTTTGTGTAAATCCTATGTGTCAAAACACTTTTACACAAAACTTGAAGTGTTAAAAAAAATATGCTCAAATGGTACATTTTTAAACTTTTGTATAAATTTTGAATGAACTAATAAGATAATTATGCATATTAGATATCATTTTATGCAATTTTTTATTATTTTTTCTTGAATTTTGGTATACATAATATTATAACAACAATGGATCTTGATTTGCTAGTCTTGGTGCGTAGATTTTAGATATATATAATTTTTATTAAAATATATGATTTCTATTAAAAATTATTACATTTTGAAGTTTTATGAAATAATTGAGAAAATAAAAAACTGACGTGATAGTATAACTTTGGTGTGTATTTTACACATTTATTTTACACAAAAGATAAATTTAAAAGATTATTAAAACTCAATTTTTTTATAAATTTTATATAAAATTTAAATATATATATTATATATATATTAGTGTTAAAAATGCTCTGAAAACCTTTTTCTGGTTGTATTCGTGAACCACGAATTGGCCAAGATTTTCAATCTCAGCACTGTTTTGGCTTTATCTACATTCTACACTCATCAACATCACCACCGAGATTCTTCGTCATAATGAGACCACTTTCCCTACAAAACACTAATTCAAAAAAAGGCAGATAATAATAGCATAACGATGCTAATCGATCCAGCGAAATAGGTATTGAGCTTCATCATTGAATGAAATATCTCTCTCTCTCTATATATATATTTGATTTTCCTCTCACAGGAATCTGATTGGTGTTAATACGTTCTGATATTGCAATTTGGGAAAAATGCTTTTTTGTAGGTGGAGATTTTCAAAATAAAGGGGTCTTTTGAAATCTGGCCCTCACATTCAAATTTTACAAAATTTGATCCTAAAACTAACGTCCACAAAATATACTAAACTTAGAAACTTAAAAAATCAAATAACAATCTAATAAGTAAATTAACCTCAATAATCAAATTTAATATCAATATTTAACAATCTAAGAAACAAATTAACATTAAAACACCTAATTTTTAATATTCAAAATTTTAAAACAAAATGTATAAGATTATAAAAAAAAAATCTAACCTAAAATACCGAAACAAATAAAGAATAAAGATGGAAAGAATAGCTACTGCCTTGGTTGCTACTGCCAAAATAAAATGGAGGGGTTGTCACAGCGGTAAGGGCGAACTTGAGACTGTGTGGGTAGACGCACGATCTCAAGTTCGATTCCCCGCTGTGTAAACCACTGGGGGCTTCTTCCGGTCGAGCAACCCATGGTTATTAAAAATAAAATAAAATGGAGGCTGTGTTTCAAAATAATAAAAAATACGAATGGCAATGAAAACTAAAGAAGAAAAGGGGAGAAACGGCTACAAGTTTCTTTTTTTGTAGTTTAACTTATATAACCTAATATATATTACACATGTGCACCCTCAACTTATATAACTACTTACACAAAACCCGGGGGCCCAAGAATTACACACAGGTCCCCGCCCAAAAAAACTGGCCAAACTTTGCTTCTTTAGTCTATATTACAACACGTACCCCCCTGAACTAATATACTTAATCGCACAAAACACCCTCTTCCAAAATCGCACAATAGCCCCTAATCTTTCCCTTCTCACACAAAACCCCCCATACTCTCTAAAATTTTTCAAAAAGTTCATGTAGGGCCGTAGCCCCACCTGAACTCAACGTGCCTCCGCCCCTATTAATTATCAAATCAAGTATGTTTTACATTATCTTATTACAGCAGGAATAAACTCTTGAACCAACAAAAAAAAATATACGTTGAATGACACCATATTTAGAACAGGCAATCAATTAATTTACACTGTGTGTTTAACAAAATGAATTTACCAAACTCTGTTTAACTATTGTGTTAAAATAAAATAAAATTTAAGTTAATTCAATATTAAATATGAATGGTTTATGTCACATCAACAATCCGTAGTTGGTGTTTATTGTTTCTAGAAAATATAAACTTTGATATAAGAGTCAAAATATTACACCCAATTGAAAACTCAAAATTACATACCTCAGAGTAAAAATTAAAATTTCAAACGCCTAGCTATACAACAGTCTAATTACTTTACTAACAAATAAAAATGAGTACCTTAATAGATTTACAAATACACAAAGAAAATAAAAATCACATTGACATGTGATAAAACACTGTTACCAACTAAAAATGTATCTTATATTTAAGCAATTCAATCACTCACACATTTTTTAGATATTAAAAACTTATTTATCCTCACAAATATATATAACATGGACCGGTACTAAACAATTCGACCAATGAACATTTTTTGTCTACTTTTTAAAATTTAATTAAACATATTTGAATAACGTGTACATCATATTATCATGTTAGTATAATAGTAATCTAAATTATTATATAATGATAGCGAGTGGAAGTGGTTAATTATGACATCAATTTCTGGTGGTTTTTTACCTTACCCATCCCACTTTTATTTTCGGCAAAAGCTGACTAGTATGCAGTTGACTAGACTCGAATTCGTGACCTGAAAAATTTGTAACTACGAAGTAAATAATATGTTTATGTTAAATTATATACGTACATAAAAATAAAATGTACACACGCATTATTTGTAGACTCGTATTTAGTAACATCAGAATTATGAGACTACGCTTCCATAGTTATGGTAACCACAATCTGTTTCTAACCAAGGCAATAAGAAGTAAGTTCCGAAATAACCAAAACAATTGATAAGAAAAAAAAAATTGCAACACACGCAAACCCAACAAAAAAACTGCCATAACATGTTGCCATAACATGTCCACAACTGTCTCATTCTCGGAAACCATGTTAACTGTTATGAGGAGTAACATAAAAAAACTTACGAAAATGGATCAATTTTGTTAAAAAGTTAGGTTAGGGATTTTTGTGAGAAATTGGAAAATAATTTAGGACATGTGGTAAGATGTTTTTTTATTTTGTTACTTTTTTCATGGAAAAATTTTCTTTGGTAGTTAAGGAAGAAAAGTTTTTCACAAAAAATTATGAAAGATTGGAGACATCTACTCATAAAATTAACATGGAATGGAAAGCATCTTATCACATACCTCAATTTATTTTGTAACTTCTTACCAAATCAAATATTTTTATTTTCTTTTTGCATATTATTATCAAATGGAGTATTAAAGTCAAGTTTCTTCTGGTTCTGTGAGTAATTTTTTTGTTTCCGAATTAGTAGCACTGCCATAACATGTCCACAACTCTCATTCTCAGTTCAAAAAAAAAAAAATGCACGGAAGGATAAAATTGTAAATTTAACCATATATTAGAAACCTTCTTTTAAAGAAAAATGATGGAAACTTTAAATTAATTCCTATGCCTAACTTTTTAACAAAATTGATCCATTTTCCTAAGGTAGGTTGGTTTTTTTGTTTTTTTAATATATATATATATATATATATATATATTACTCCTAATAGTTAACAGGTTTTTTTTTCCATACAAATTAATAGCGGAAATGAGCCTGTCGTTGGCCCAAGTGATCTCTCACGGGAATGCGAAATTGAACTTGCCGTTGGCCCAAGAGATCTTTCACGGGAACTTAATGGTAGACAATTCACTAGGCCAATCCTATGGGTTGTTCTCTGAAGATTTAAATATTAGGAAAAATACATTAAAATCCCATGTAGTTTGTTGAGTAGACGGTCACTCTTATAAACTATTTTACTTGACACTAAACCCCATATACTATTGTTGCCTTTCACTTTACTTCGATTAGGTTAAAAATCGACCGATTTTTAAACAGAGGGGCCCAAATTACTACCTTCTTATTTTTATAAACTGTTTACCCACCCATTTAGAATATGAAACTTTTTTCTAAAAATATGGGGAAGATAATCTTACATAAATGTTGTGAATGAAAGTCAAAATTGTTGAGAAAATGAAACGAAAAAATAGATGGTAGAGAAGACAGATATTGACTGAGAAATTTGAAGTAGAATACATATTTATAAAAAAGGGGTGTACTTTTGGCATTTTGTTTTTAACGGATGGATCACGGCATTTATGACAATTACATAGTTATTTATTGTAATGTGGCCCCTTAGTTCGAAAATATGGGTTTTTAACTGGTCGGGATAAAGTGAAATGTGACAATAGTACATGGGGGTTTATTGTCAGGTAAAATAGCTTAGGGGGTGATTCCTTAACCCAACAAACCATAAGAGGTTTAATATATTTTCCTTTTAAAGGTTTTAGACCATCTCTAATAGTCGTGCGTAATTTTCTATAAATTCCTATAGATAAAGTGGATTTACATATAAACTATGCATATATCTATTTTGTGCTCTAATGTTCCACTTTCATATAAAATTTGAATGGACCAGTAATTTATAAACAAATGGAATATATCATTATATATAATATTTAATAGTTTTATGATTTTTATACGTAATTTTGCAGTCACAATATATTTTGTTTTGTAACTATTGACGATGAGATTTTAAATTTTTTTATTAAATTTATCCTTGCAGATTTAAAGTTATTTTATGGTAAAGATTAAAAAAAAATGAGTAGAAAGAAAGATGATGTGAAAGTGTAAAATGAGTACTTACTATGCACATTTATTTCACACATCGATGAGTTGGTAAGATAGTTTACACAATTATTAAAATATTAAAAGATTTACACATTGTCTAAATTTTGCACATTACTTACGTGGCGATATATTTACAAAATCATTAGAGATACTCTTAGTTTTAATGTTTTTTTTTTTATAAATTACAAAACTCTCTTAAATTATTAATATTTATTAAAATATATTTTAAATTAAATAATATATGTGTATAAATGAAAAATATACATATGTATCATATGATATATAAATTTTATAAATTAACCCGTATACATTTACGTAATATGCAATAAATATAGGGGAGTTAATACTGTGACTGACTTTTTAGCAAAGCAGACTGCATTTATGTAAATAGTTTGTACTTGTTTTGAGACAACCCTAGTCTCTTTGTCATTTTGTTTGAAGACAAAAACTTTTTGTAATTAACTACAACTCTGGTTATTGGAGTCGACCGAGAACTCCAAATATATTTTTTAATAGTAACAAAATAATTGTGGTTAACCGTTAGTGTGTGTGGTGATATACTAGATTTAGAAAACTAATGTTGTTGTAACATATTAGATTTAGAAAGTTGGCCCAAATATCTCATGACATAAAAAAAAACTTTTATTTAGTTAACTATTATTGTTGTAATATACTAGATTTTTGCAAATATATGATGCATATGCAGTGTGGATATAAGTGATATAAATAAATTAAATTAAAAAAATAAGAAGTGACTTAATAGTTGAAGTGTTTTATAATTTTTGCGTGCCATGAGTTCAAACCCTATTATTTATGTTGTGATAATAACTTTTTTGTAAGATTAAGGGTTCGTTTGATAACAACATGAAAAAAGAAAATAAAAATAGTTAATTTTTGTGAGAAGTTGAAAAATAAGTTGAGACATATGGTGAGATGTCTTCTTATTTTGTGGCTTTTTCCATGAATAAATTTTTTTTGGTGGTTAAAGAAGAAATTTTTTTATAAAAAATTATGAAAGATGGATGACATATGCTCATAAAATTAGTATGAAATGGGAGACATCTTATCACATACCCTCAACTTATTTTCCAACTTCTCACCAAATCAAGTGTTTTTATTTTTATTTTTCATGTTGTTGTCAAACAGAGTCTAAAAATAAGGTGGCTATTATTTATACCCCCCATTTATGTCACTAACACCACCATTGTCACAAACACCTCTCTCATGACAATTTTTAGTCACAAACACCCACCACCCAATTAAAAGTTTATACAAACCTTAATTAAAAATAAAATTACTTAACATTGATTAATATTGAAAGAAAAGAAGATTCTATCACATTCTCCCGCTCGTCTCTCTCACCTTCTCCCGCTCGTCTTTCACCTGCTCATCTCTCACCTTCTCCCGCTTGTATCTTACCTTCGCAGATCTCTCGGTCATCTTTCACCTTCGTAACTTTCATATTCGTAGCTATCCCACTTGTCTCTCACCTTCATAACTTTTCCATCGCTTATCTTCGAGTCGAATGACAGCCATTGACGACCGATAAAAACCCTCTTCCACCTCCGCAACTGTTGAAAAATAAAGAAGTCATTTACGTCTCTCACCTAATGACATGTGAGTGGATTCATACATACTCACCCCACATTAGGTGAATGTGTTGCAAGTGACTCACCTAATATAAGGCAATGCAGTGCAGAGCATACTGGAGTATTTCTAAATTATATTCATTTAATGACATGTGAGTGAATTCACACACACTCACCTCACATTAAGTGAATGTGTTGTAAATAACTCGCCTAATAACACACACTCATCTCACATAGGGTGAGTGTATTTGTACACACTCGCCTTATTTGAGGAGAATTGTAACTAGATTACTCTCCTTATATAAAACGAGTTAAGCCTGGACAAAACTCGTTTAATACTATGTTTTGGGAATTACATCTTTGTTTCAATTTAAATGTTGTAGAATGATGTATGCAAACTAATATACACATTAATACACCAATAATAATAATAATTATAATACATCTTTGGCTTCATTTTGGAGTGAAATTTCATCACCAACTTTTTTTTTGAACTTCTTCTTTTTTCACCATCTCATGAACATTGCTTTTTATTTATCATAATTCAAGCTTCAAACTTTTCACCAATAATGTTTGTACTTCGATTTAATTATGATTTATTAATTTTGAGAGCTCAAATGATAAAGAAGTGAGTCTCTTCTTTCTATATATTTTTACTTGAAGCAATGGAATGCGATTGTGAATAGGAAAAATGAGAGATATATGTTTAATTATTTGGGTTAATGTTTAGTTAATTTATTAAAAAATGAATAAATAGATAGGTTAATGTTTTAAGCATTAAGTAAATAAATTAAGTAATAGTTAAGTGAGATGGTGTTTGTGATAAAAAAATAAGATATTAAAAAAATGAGTTTTATTAAATTATAGACGGTAGTGTTTGCGACAAAATTAAAGAGGTGTAAATAATAGCATCCAAAAGTAAAGACATAATTGAAGGGTGATGTTATAGGCACCCCAATTTTGTAGCCAAAACACCAATGTATCATTAACATAGCAATAATGATCATGGCAACCATACGGCGACACCTCAAATTTAAGCACCGAGTCGGTGTCTTGTTGCCGAATTTCGACATTCGATTCGGTAACCTTCCATCGACTTAACATTCGACAAAGTTTGGCCGAGTCAATTTTTAGAAATATTTCACTGATATTTGATCTCAGCAAAAGGTTACCGAATTTTAACTTCTAACTCGGTGAATTGCTACCGAATGTTGACCTTGAAGTCGGCAACATGCTACCGATTTAGATGTTTTGTATTTGGGCAACCAACCCCGTATGGTGACATCCTTAATTTAAGCACCGAGTCGGTGTCTTGTTACCGAATTTCGACATTTGATTCGGTAACCTTCCATCGACTTGACATTCGGCAATCTTTGGCCGAGTCAATTTTTAAAAATATTTCACTAACATTTGATCTCGGTAAAGAGTTACCGGATTTTAATCTCAAACTCGATAAACTGCCACCGAATGTTGACATTTAAGTCGGCAACTTGCTATCGACTTGTATGTTATGTATTGGGGGCACCAAACTCCTAATTTGTAGCCACAATACCAAATGGTTAATATTTTGGTTGCCCTTATAAAAAAAATCTTATTTTAAATTTATGGTGTTCTTGCTACAAAAGAAGGGTGTATATAACATCACCCTAATGGAAAGACCAAAAATTTTAACACGGTGACACGTCTTCAGCTTCAACACAAAAAAAAAAATATAAAGTTAATCAGCGCCGTGAGTAGTTACATGAAAATGAAAAAGTTGGAGAGCTGTATTATGTGAAGCGGAATATTTGCGACATGGAGGAAATTTCTAGTTCGGGGAGTTTTGCTGAGGATGGGCCCCAGAGCAAATTATGCAGACGTGAAGGATTATTATTTTTATGATTTGCACTCTTGCATTGAAATCTCCCTTTTCCACTCATTGAGCACCTAACCCTTTATTTCTTCTTGCATTCAAAATCCCCCCCCTTTTCTTTGTTGGAGGGACTGGGACTGAGACTGAGAGAGATGGTAGTGGAGATCGTCAAGCCCAACACATGCATTCGTGGATGCTGCTGCAGCGAATCAATTCCTCTCCATCTCCCTCCTTCTTCCTTCTCTCTCCTCTCCCCTATCGCTCGTGGTTCGTATCTCTGTCTCTATCTCTCTATCCATATGTCTGATTATCTGTGCATATATGAACAGGGTATGTTTCGTTGACCATCAAATTGTGAATTATATAATTTGTAAATGGAAAATGTTTACGTGCAATAAGTGCACACGTTAAGCATACCTAAAAACAGAAAGAGTACTCAATGTGAAAACCTGTGCCATGTTTAATGCATATTAAAACTTAGTTCATGGGTTGTTAACAATTTAATGTGTGCCTTTATGCACGAGTTAACATGACCCTTTATAATTAAGCAATTATATTTTTTACATTTATTTGTGTTTGGTTGTGAATATTGAACAATCTTGAATATGATAATTCAATGTGATTCATGAAAACTTAAATTAGGTCATTTCAAATGAAACTTCAAATTCTAGCATTTATTTAATTGTAGAACTAGGTAACTCACTCGAAGGCGTCTCTAGACACAATTTTAAAGAATATGAAGGAATTTAGAACATGTTTCTATTTTAACATTCCGAATTTTTTGTTAAAGTATCTAAACACTCAATGAATCAGAATTTTAAAATTAGTCAATTTTTAGTTGATTACTCTTTTTTTTTTTTTTTTTTTTGGGTTTTTAGGGGCAGAGAGTGTGGTATATGAAGCAACCTTGGATGGAGAAAGGGTTGCAGTGAAGAAACCCATATTGTCTACTTCTGAAGACATTGATAAATTTCACAAGGAACTTCAATTGCTATGGTCAGTCATTCATTCATGTATAATTATACATGTGCAGTCTATCACACTCTGTATGTATGTACTTTTGATTGGGTGGAGTTTTCTCACATTTTTTGTTTCAATTTAGTTAAGAAATGTATTTGAACTTGTCATCTTCTGGCTATTAATGTTGTACCAGGCAGTACTACTTCTTGTTGAATTGTTGTAGCTTAAATGGCAAATTTTCCCAATTTTCTTTTGAAACATTTAATTCTAACGCGCATTGGACACGCACCGGAAGCGCGTGATCAAAATCGCAGCACACTTTATATGTGTGCAATTGAACAGAGAATCTATATAGTAAGGGAAAAAAATTGGAGAGTTTAGAAGAAAGACGCCCTTTTAAGACTTGGGATGAAACTTGAATGATGTATATGGAGTAAATTTGAACCATAGCGTGTTTGGCATGGGTTACTGATAACTAGAGGACGATTTTACAATTTGGTGAATAATTTTTATGTGACAGAAATATAATTAAGGATGACTCTATTGTAGTATTGATAAATGAGAGCTTGCACATATATATATATATATATATTAACGAAATATATTTATCGTGTATTTTTGGATTGGAGGTTTCTTAGGTGGTTAATTTGAGGGTATTTTAGTCATTCAGGTTTAGACCAAACCGCTTCCTGTCTGTTTGAATATAATTTATATTTGTTTGTTGTTTGGTTGGGTATTTTTCCATCATCTTAGTGTTTGGCTTACTTTCTAATATCTTCCATTTGCAATGTGATGATGAAGCAAGTTAGATCATCCAGGAATAGCCAAGCTAGTTGCGGCACATGCCAAACCGCCAAACTACATGTTTTTCTTCCAATTCTTTGAGTCTGGTAGTCTTGCGGAGAAACTACACGTGGAAGAATGGAGTCCCAGTATTGACCAGGTGCTCAAAATCACAGTACATCTAGGTACAACTTTAAATAACAGTGACTCGATGTAAATGTGTCTAGATTAATTGTGTACAACTGCTTTAGCTATGTTGCATCTTGGGCACTGGTTACTGTCACAAATAAATTATGGACGAACATAGCCACACTTTTGACAAATTGTATGTCCGCGTCTGTATCGTGTCTTATTTGTATTCCATGTCCGAATATGTGCTTAATAGGTGATGAATTACTGTGGAGTATAGTTCATATTCATACATAAGAATTGTTCTAGAAGATGCACAACAATTTTATTTATAGATAAGATAACAATGTAGTTTTTCTTTTGACAAAAGGTTAACAATTTAGTTTGATGTCACAAAGTGGTTTCCATTTTCTTTTTTGTCTTCCATTGGAAAAAATATATTGTGCTTAGTTGATTTATAGGTGTTAAATTCCAATATAAACATTAACCCGTCTTGGAACAACCAATATTCTTGATGCAAGCATTGCTGCATTAGATCCAAAGGTTCTATTAGCTTCAACAAGATATATTATAATTAATTTAGGTAGAATTAAAGAAGAAAAGATTCCTATTTCAGTTGGGTTATCCGTTTGCATACCCCCCTGCCAGCCCATATGTTGCATTCAGAAAGAAGGGATTTGAGTGCAATTTAGCCAACTTGACGGTTACCATACATTAAACTGAAGATGGATATGCTCATGAAATTTGGATAGCTTCTTGCTAATACGAATATGTAGTCACAATCTTCAAAGAAGATGACACTCTAAACCATGCATGTATACAGAGACTTTGAACCTTCTTTCCAATTGCTTCATGATCTATATTGGCTTTCCATGTTCAGGCCTATTGGCTATTGCCTTTAATGCATGTGGCTTCTTCATGGATACGAGAACTTCAAAATGGTGGTATTATTTTATGCAAGAAGCTAAGATTAGAAAGACTACACGCTCAAGAATCCAAAAGGAATATTAGAATATAGTTGAGGAATTTATATATTGTGAAGGCAAGTTTATTGTCTTGAGTGTTCCAAGCCTTAAGCTATGGCTTGAAGAATTTAATTCTATTCGCTTAAAACAGAAAATACAATATAATTACCAAACAATGTGATTCACCTAACTCCGCAGCTCAGTTGGCTGCAAAGCACACAACTAAACTTGTTAAGCGATTAAAATCTAATAATCACTAAACTAAAAACCGAAAAATAAATATAAGTGCCTTTGAGAAAGCATTAAATTAAAGTAGAACTCATGGCATACTTGATATGTGTGTGCAATAACTAAATAATTATTAATTTATTATCATAAAAGGTAGTGTTGCCTAATGGTTAAGATCCTTATATTTCCTTCAAAAGGTTATAGATTCAAATCTCTACCGAATAATTTTACCTAAAAATAAAGCAAGGATATTTTGGACATATCAGGGGCATAGCATGAACTCCTGCTTGCACTTAATATATAGTGTAGATACAGTATAGATGATTACTAACGGTCAATTAGTTCCAAATAATGTGTGACATATTTCACCAATATATTGGAACTAAGGGTATTTGAGATATTTTGAGGGCATATCATGAACTCTTGCTTGTCCTTAATATACATTATAGATGATCACTACCCTTAATTTCCAAAAACAAACCCCACACTAATTAATTCCAAATAATTTGTGACACCATCTGACCAATATTTTTGTGTGACTTTGGGAAGCTAAATATTTTAAAATTTACGAAACTGTGTTAAAATCATGGTTAAATAATTTCTTTAGGTTCATTTGGGTAAAAATATTTGTAAGGAATCATTTCTTTCTTCTTGTGGCAAGGATGAGTGTCTTTTACTTGCATATTTGTTTTTAAAATTTTGGGAAGGAAAAAGATTATAGGGTCAAAATGGGAAATCATGAAATGATCCTAACCACATTGGATTCTAGACTAATAAAGAATACAAGAACATACAGAATCAAGATTAAGAGTGTTACAAGACTAGAGTAGATAATTGAATGATATGAATCCAATAAAACAATTAAATTGATCCAAGATAAATTGAATGAGACAAAAGCATTATCATACTGTGAATGGGCTTTTGAATCCGAACTTTGCACCTTGTCAATAATTATCCTATGAAAGGGCTAAAAATACTAGAGACAAATGCATTATCATACTTCTGTCACTACAACTCAGATCTTACTAAATCCAGGATTTTAAAAGCAAAATTAAATATGATGAGCTAATATAGGTATTAAGAAAATACAATCATTGTTAACCTAGGGGTTGCCACAGCGGTAAGAGCAAACTTGGGACTGTATGGGTAAGCGCACGGTCTCAGGTTCAATTTCCCACTGTGTGAAACCTTTCTTGGGCCACTGGAGGGCATCCCTCGGTCAAGCAACCAGGGCCTTATGGGATTATTGGGGGTGGGGCCCCCATACCCATGGTTATCAAAAAAAGAAGAAGAAAGAAAGTATTGTATCTTACGATACCCATGGTTATCACATATGACCCGCCACAATATTGACTTAAAACACTATGATACAATGAACTGTATCTTACGATACATTAGCAGTATCGTACGATACACATCACATGTACACACAATACAACACGATTCATACAAAAGGAGGAAGAGAGGGAAGGGGGAGAGAGAGAGAGAGAGAGAGAGAGAGAGAGCGAGCTTGTTTAATAGGATTGCAGAGGTTCTCCTTTCAACATTGTTTATGGAATTTTTTTATTACATATATGTACTAGTATATAACTAGTTTTGAAAGGGTAATAGGTGCATTCGAAGTAAAGGTACCATGCAGAGCTACAAAGACTAAATAAACTTGTGTGTTCACCAATGACATTTGATTAGATGGATTTTCAACTTTTATTATGGGGGATCTTGATGATAAATTAAGGAACTTTTGAGTTTGTAATGCACAGACATCAAAATTCAATAAATCTTTATGCAATTTATATTAAATTGCCTTTTACTTTATTGAATTCTTAGACTGAACACAGCCACACACAAATTCATATG
Source organism: Lonicera japonica (assembly GCA_021464415.1). Classification (NCBI taxonomy): domain Eukaryota; kingdom Viridiplantae; phylum Streptophyta; class Magnoliopsida; order Dipsacales; family Caprifoliaceae; genus Lonicera; species Lonicera japonica. The sequence continues at coordinate 97,333,567 of CM038463.1, read as the reverse complement.
TATGTACAGTTGCTATACTAGTATACTACTATAATGAAAATCAAAGTGTATCTCATGTTATGCCGTGATACACGAGACAATATTTTTGGAAAAGTATGCGGATCTGATACATGTTTTGACGATTTTGAATACAATATTTAGCCCTATTTTTTGCCTGGTAACAAATGTCAATAAATCAGTTTGGGAGTACTGGGCAGGATGAATTGTTTCGGACCGGCATGTTCACCATTCATTAATTTCAGATGTAGTTTTTATATACTAATGTGACCTAACCATTCATATTACTTATCTTGCTTTTACGTATCAGCACTAGAAGATGTTCTGTTTAGTTTTTTGATTTATTTCTTTTATACTGAAGCCGTTATAATGCCTGTACTTAACTAATCAATGTGAAGTGTTTCTGCTCTCTCTCTCTCTCTCTCTGTGTGTGTGTTTAATCTATTTTTTTGTTTTTACAGCAAGGGCTCTGCTGTATCTACACAACCTTGGGATCATCCATAGGGATGTGAAACCAGCAAATGTTCTTGTAATGCTTTCGATCTTTGTCCTATTTCTTCTTCAACCTAATAGCTTTATCTTCTCAAAACTTGCACTTTTAAGCGGATAAAATTTTGGGTCTATAATTCTTTAATACTGCACTCATGATTCTGATGCAGCTTGACAACAACCTTCACCCACATCTGTCGGACTTTGGTTTAGCAGAATACAAGAAAGATCTTAAACAGGTTTCTGTTCAAAACTGGCGATCATCTGGCAAGCCAACTGGTGGTTTCCATAAGAAAAATATGGTGGGCACACTTATATACATGGCACCCGAAATATTGAGGAAGGAGATACATACTGACAAATCAGATGCTTACAGCTTTGGGATATTAATCAAGTAAGAATTTAGATGAGCATATTTCTGCCGTTTGACTTAGTAAATAATGAAATTAATGATGTAGTTGATTCCATGCTCTCTTGTGATATGGTAATCTCTGTGTATTTGTGAAACGGTACCATTTGGACACGTTTTTTTTGGGGTCATTTAGATTTAGGTGTATCTCTAATGGTCGATCTTACACTGTTTGAATATGAGAAATTAAACAGAATCTGAGCAACTGGATTTATAATAATTTAACCATGGTTTAAATATAACAATTCATCAAACAACAAAGAAAAAAAAAAGAAGAAAAGAAAAAGGAAAGTGCAATCAGTACCCCCCCAACCTCTTCTTTTCTCACGTCCCTCATCACTGCCTCACCCAACCACCCTACCCACCCCTCCTCCCGTACATTCCCCTTCACTCTCTCATCTCCTCTCTTCCTATGTCTCGTTTTTTCTTACTCTTTGTATGTTATACATACATGTGTGTATACAGATACAAATCTCCATAAACATGTAGATATGCCTGTTTACATACATATTTATATATATCTGGCTTTCTATTTGTACATACATGTGTATATTTTGTGTATGTGTATTCATATTCAGGTATATATATATATATTTTTGTCGATTTTTTTTACAGGGGATGGAAGAAAAGGAGGGATTGGGTGGGATGGGACTGATGGTGTTTGGGGGTTGGGGGGGGGGGGAATGGTGGTGGTGGTGGTGGTTGGGGCTATTGGAGAGAGGAAACATTCTCTCTCTTCTTTTTCCTTTTTAATTTTTTTTCACTGTTTTAATTCTTTTTGAAGGTTTGGTTAAAAACCATGTGAAACTCGTGTGCCTTGAAGTTTTAATGGATTTGGACGGAAAAAGTATCTAGGTGTAATATTTGATTATGGTAGGTAACGAAGTCTAAATCACTCATTAGCGAGGTACCTAAGTTTACATGACCTTTCTTTAACCGACGCAAGCTGTGTTTGAGTGGAGTCCACCCATATATATCAATAAAAGGGGAAAAAATAATACAATGGACTTGAATTTTACCAGCGTCACAGTAAAATGATTTCTTATTGTTTGAATTATTCTTATTACCATTATCATTAGGGTAGTTTATGAACTTGAATGGGTTTAACGAGTATGCCTATGCTCCTCAAGATGGTACTAATTGTTAAGGGTAAAATGCTTTTTATTCGAGTTTTATCTGATCTGTTTGTGATATTGAAACATGATTATTCAAGGAGTATTTTATGGCCAGGCTTCAGTTCTGGAGAAAGGGAACTTTTTGCGATGAGTGATGGATAGTGAGGAATGCTTGAACTGTATGAACACGGATTACTTCCATTATGTCGATAAATGAATCTGAGAAATATAAAGAAATGAGAAAACTAGTGAGAAAAATAAATATGAAATAAGAAGATTTTGGTCAAATCTAGTTTTAATGGTTCAGGTCAAGCACCAAGTTAAAGCAGAAAAGTAAGAGAAAACCGGGAAGTGTAGGTAGCCACAATTGAGGCATTGAGCTTTCTTCTCTATTTATTTGTTTTTCCCAAGAATTTAAGGGTCCGTTCGGTAGCGTTTTTAGAGACTCGTTTTTGTTTTTTGAGTTCAAAAACGGATAAAAAATGCATTTGGTGGGATATTGACAAAAACACAAAAAACGTTTTCGGAAAATGAATTCAAGTTTAAAGCGTAAAACGCAAAAACGCCAAAATGATGTTTTCACCATTTTCAGTCTTGCCATCTTTGTTTTCACTGTTTTCGTTCTCGGAAAATGTTTTTGCTATTTTCGTTCTTGGAAAATTCATTTTCTCATTTTCATTTTCTGAAATTATTCTCAGAAAACATTCTCTGAAAACGTTACCGAACGGGCCCTAAGGAAGTAGAAAATATCCCTTGCTTATAACCACATCCATACATATAATGCTTCAAGTTCTTTGCTCAACCCTAGCTATGCCTTCTCTAGATTAGAAAACAAAAAAATTGTTAAATTATTTCTCTGATTCATATATTTTCAGAAGTAATGAAATCACTAGAGGGTTCTTTTGATAATGCAAAATGCGAATTGTGATGTTTCCTAGGCGAGATATTGATATGGTATGAAAGCATTAGATTTTCTTTCGTTTATTGTCCTATGCTTGTTTTACACCATTTTTTTTTGGAGTCTTGAACATGATCTTTTTTTTTTATCAGAAACAAACGCTTTTATTGATATATAGAAACAATATAAGCGTACAAAGATAGAACCATCTGGTGAACCTCATAACAGCAACCATCAAACAAAAGAACAATCAAAACATATACAAAATTCTGCAAAGCATCAATCCCCATATAAAACCCGACTGCCTAAAGATCACAAACAGCCCTAAATTCTCAACAGCCTTAACTCATAGCTGCACTCCAATCTCTAGATATGTCAGAGTCATATAGTATGCCAAAAACAATAGATGAGAATGCCCAGAGAGAAGCTAATGATTTGATTTTGCTCCACACTTCACGAACTTCCATAACCTTGTCCTCAAAGACTCAAGAATTACATTCCTTCCACAAGCACCAAGCAGTAGCCATGCAGCCACATCTCCATAGATTCTTAGACGCCTTCTTTCCTTTGAAGCTTCATTCTATACCCATAAGGTCATGCTAAGACCTTGGAAAAACTTTATGTCAGTTCTAATTCCCACCGCATCTTATTCCATATGTATTGCGAACATGATCTTATTAAGCATTTGAGCAACAAGTATCTTAGACTTGGCCATTTATGTATTTTCTTGAGTGGCCAAAACTTTTAATGATTTCTCACCCGCACGCACACGTAGATTTACTAATGCCCAAGGGTACATTTAGACCCTTTAATCCGTATGCATGGCGGACGCTATAGATTTCAAACTTTAGTCTTGAAATTTTGAGGTAGGATCCCAGGCCGCTAGGCTATCACATTGGGCTTGAATCCATTACTCTACATCTGTGGCAAGTATATATGTTTTGTCATATAACTAGGCATTTGCTGCATTATCATAATCCTGAAGTACAGGCAATTAAAAATGTTCTCTCCCTCTCTCTCTCTCTCATTTTGCTTTTCATCATCTATGAACCTAATTTTGAAATTAATCGATTTCAGTGAGCTTCTTACTGGTGTTGTCCCATATACAGATCTTCGTGCAGAAGCCCAGGTTGGTCATTCCTAAATTTGTCAACCCCTTCTTTTTATCTGTTAGTGACTGTGGATACATGTCTGATATATCTTCTTTGATATGTAATCAACAAGCACATCTAGAATATTCAAGTTTGTCATATAGCTGTACATAAAGCTCCCTTAATATATCTTTTTTGGTATAGTTGTTTTAAATTGAATGGACTGCCCATTTATCAATACAAATCTTACATAGAACGCATTTATCAAAAGTTAAATGTCTCCTCATATTAGGTTTGTAACTAACATTGAAATTGAATTATTGCTTAATCTACTTATCTTGTCATTAGCTAATCACTCACACGACTATTGGTCCATAAAATATCCTTTTGACAGGCACACACTGTTCTGGAAATGAACTATACCGAGTCGCAACTTACTGCTGCTGTGGTTTCACAAGGACTACGACCCGCTCTTGGAGGAACCGAGTCGGGTGCACCATCAACTTTATTGTCTCTGATAGAAAGATGCTGGGACCAAAATCCCCAAAAGAGGCCTTCTTTTGATCATATAGTTGTGGAACTTGAATCCATGTTGGGAAGGGTAAAAGAGGAAAAGGCCCTTGCTGAACCATTTATATCTTCTGATAATCATGATACCGTTAATCCTCGATCTTATCAACAAAGTATCAACTGGTTTACTCTGGGTGAAGACTTGTCAAAGAAAAGTTCTCCTGTCCCTGAATCTGGTGTAAGAATCTGGCTTGAGTCTTTAAATGATTCCTTGATATACCAACCTGTTCTATCTTGGGGATCTTTTGCTACTTGTGGGAGAAGGGAGACTATGGAGGATACACATTTCCTTATGCCTCGAATCAGCGATGACAATGATATACATTTATTTGGAATCTTCGACGGTCATCGAGGTGTACCATTTCACATCTACTTTCAATCATTATGGTGCGTTTGGGACCAAACTGAAGGAATAATAGATTTTAATAACCGCTAGGGTCCTGTTTGGCTCGTTGATAAACTTCTTCAGTTAATGGTGAATTTTTTTTTCCAACTTGCAAAAGCTGAAAATAGATTTCTCATTTACCCAGGTGAAAAATGTCCCTGAACCAAACAGTCCTAAAGCTTAGTAATGAACTATTTTTGGTTTACAAGACCAGACATTAACTCTCTGTTTGTACGGCATAGTCTGCGCAATTTGTTGCTAAATGCGGAAACTTGACCTTTTAGAATATTGAAGTGTTATGAACATATCATCGATATGAGCGTCCATCACTTCCCTTGAAGCACAAGGTGGACATGAAATGCTTAGCTATAGGACGAAGCTTTTTATTTTGGAGAAAACATGACAAATAATGATTGGATGCTTGCTTAACATTTAACACCTGCACTTAATCCTGGACTCATATAAACAGGTCTCTTGATCATTTAAAATCAATTATGTAATTCTCTCTTCATATTGTGTTCTTGTTGCAGTTCATATTTTATAGCACATTATTGGCACGAACCTTTTCATATAGAGATATTTCTTCTAGTTTTAAACTCCAGGTACAAGTGACATTAATTTGAATTGAAATGTAATTTTTTACATCTTTCTAAATAATTTGATTGCTGTATGCAGATCTTAATTCATCAACTTGCTTTGTTGGTGAAACAAATTAATATCTTTTTATTGACTTGGTTATCTTATTGCTGGTAATACATATATTAGTTTTGCTAAATAAAAGTTATTTCTTTTCACATATTAGATAGCTAATTACCATGTCAAATCTTAAAAAACTCTTGACTTTGCTAGATGTGATGTGTTCGGCAACAATCTCTTTCATGGATTTTACATGCAGAGATTCACCTAGATGCTTTGTGTCTACATGATACAGGTACAATTGATAATACTATATCCTGCAGTATAGAGGATAAACCCGTAATATTTGTGCACCACTTTATACCAACAAAGGATAAAAATGTGAATCTCATTGTCAAAGACGGGTAGATTCTTTTGAATAGTTTGAGTGAGTGCTGCTAGCATAACGGGATTGTTATCATCCTGAGAGATTGCCATGAATGGTTACGTTTAATTCCAAAAATTTAAATTTGTATCTAAATATAACTATGTTATTTATATAATCTCACAACTGAAATTATGGGGTCAATTTGTTACTGAAGAAGACATGCTTTGAAAAAACAAATTCTACATTTCATAGAGATATTACTATCCTTTAAGAACATGTGCTTCTGTCATTAGTGTTGAACTAGTCAGACAAAATTCATGATTTTTTAGTAAATGCTTGCTATGTTGTTTAAGAACAAGAAGAACCGAGATCAATGCCAAATATCTCTGGGACTGGTATTGTTGATACTATTTTGAAGGACAATATCATCTCTATGAAACAACGGAACATGTTTTTTTTCTAAAGCGTGTCTTCTTAACTAGTCTGCTGATCATAAAATTTCAGCTGTGAGATTTTACGAAATAATTCATTGTTATATTCAGTTACAAAATTTAAATTCGTAGAACCTTGTATGTGTCCATTCGTGATGAGCTCTTAAGAGGATAACAGTCCTTTGATGCTCATAGCACTCTCTCAAATTGTTCCAAAGAATCTGCGGTCTTTGACAGTGAGATATGCATATTTCAATCCTTTGCAGATATGTAGCGCAAAAATATCATGGTGCTTGTGTGATCTTATAGGGATGTGTAACCTAAAACCATGACATCTGATATCCATGAAAGATAGTTGTTGGGACACACGTTTTGTGCAACTAAGTCAAGTTTATAAGATTGGGCATGATAATGTGTTATATTTGATATACCAAAAAAAAATAAAAAAATCGAGAAGATAACAAATCTAAAAAAAATATTACTCGATGCATCAAGAAAGTGAGCTGATAAAATAAGATCTGGATACTACAACCAAATTCATTGGACTGATAGATGAAATAATATTTCATTTCAAAGTAATTTTTCTTATACCTTGAGTCTGTGGAACTTGAAGAAATATCTCAATATGCTACAGCTTTATGCTGATTACGTGTTATAAAATAACTGGCTGCATGATAACACAATATAAAGACAGAACTAGAATGAATGAATTCGTGGATTTCTTATATTTCGTTTGAATAATCAAAACACATATTTATAGGATTACATGTAAGGTATGCCTAGACAACTAGGTGTCAATCAACCATCAAACCAGGGATGCATCGTGCTTTCTGCAGAATCCTTCTCGTGCTATAGCAAAGTCTTGCCATGCTCTAGCCTGGCATTGTCATGCTATTGTTGATCCACCTCGTGCTTCAAAATCTACCTTGTGCTGGATGATTCCTCCTCATGCTCGATGCCTCGCGCTCCAAGGTGAGATGTTCCAATGATCTACTCCCAACTGAAAAGAATATATAGTGATTAAAGCAGAATGTCACCGGGTAACTTTCTCGACCCCGCGCGGCGCCCGGCACCCCGACTCCTCCGGGTCCGGGCCAACCTAACCCCAGCAGCAACACGCAGTGGAACGCGCACAAGACACCGAACAAACCCTTACGTACCTGTATAGATTCCCGAAACCTATTAGTACCGCACACAAAGGGCTGCATCGCCTTGCCTCCCGATGTTAGGCCTGTCACACATTGGGGTCTGACATTCTCCCCCACTCAATTTTGCAACGCCCTCGTTGCAGGCTCTGACCTTGTGGCTCCTACACAATACAAGCATCACCTCCCTAGGCAAACTCTACTTGCACGGGTTACTTCCTTCACCCGTGTGATGCTTTCTTGCTCCCCAACAAAGTCATAATGCGTGCCCTTTACCTTTGCTCCGCGATTCACTATCATCCGGTTCTTCCCGTTCCACTGGTGAAGGCTGTGTCACCGCTCGTCTCTCCATAGCCTGATTTGCTAACCAAGCTCTGATACCAGTTGTCACGTGGTAATTTTCTCGACCCCGCGTGGCGCCCCGCACCCCGAATCCTCTGGGTTCGGGCCAGCCTAACCCCAGCGGCAACACGCAGCGGAATGCGCACAAGACACCGAACAAACCCTTACGTACCTGTATAGATTCCCGAAACCTATTAGTACCGCACACAAAGGGATGCATTGCCTTGCCTCCCGGTGTTAGGCCTCTCACGCATTGGGGTCTAACAAGAAGCCCAGAACCAACAAATTAATTTTGGGTACCAAAATTTCATTTTGCTTCATGAATTTTGATGGAAAAAGATTGTTGAGAACATGAAGCATGATCCTAGACATTAGCACTTTGAACCCTAAATTTTTTTTTTTGGACAAAAATTATTTGGATTTCACACTGTGCTTTCAATGTCTACACCAATCAAGGGCCTTAGAAAATGCTTCTAACTGAACGAGATTCACAAAACTGGAATCTGATGAATGTAAGTTTATTGTAGCTACTTGGTTGTTTGCTTACCTGACATGGATGCCCCCACCAAAATATGTATATATATCCCAATACAAATGACATCTAGGTGTAATATGGAGTTAGTGACATCATTCTTCCTTTAGGTTGTTTCCAAACGCACCTTGCTCCATTGATTGCATTACAATACAAATATATTTGACTATGTTAGAGCCCATGCAGGTGCAGCAGCTGCTGAGTTTTCAGCTCGAGCACTACCGAGATTCTTGCAAAATTTGGGACCTGCGAGCAGGTTTTCCTTGCCCCAATCTTCTTGAAAACCTTCTTTGGCATAATTTTCTATATTTGAGAATAACAGAGAAAGCTATTGTATTAACTTGCGCTTCAAAACAATGCAGTCCCTCCAATGCACTACTAGAAGCATTTGTGAAGACAGATGTTGCATTTAGGAATGAACTGGATTCTCGTCGTAAAATCAAGGGAATTATACAGAAGGACTGGCACCCTGGTTGTACTGCAGTTGCTGCTCTTCTAGTTAGAAACAAGCTTTTTGTTGCTAATGCTGGTGATTGCAGGACAATTTTGTGTCGAGCCGGTAGTTCCTATGCTCTAAGTAGGGTGAGTAATGGCTTATTAAATCTGCTAAGCTTTAGTAGAAGGAAAAGGATCGCATTATTCAACTAGTATTTGTTTCCCTTTGGTTTTCATTAATGGCCTGTTTAATTTGCAGTGACATATTTTTCGGACGCTAAAAGTGAAGTGATGAAAAAAACCACTGATGTAGCATTTTTATTGGAACTATTTTTTTTTTCAATTGCATAATTATAGGCAAGGGCGGTAACAGGATATTTTTGGAGGGATCGCCTAATGTCAATACTTAATTTGGCTAGATTAGGCTGGACTGGGTGAGAACTACAGCTACAGTCATGGTCGGCCGGGGGCTGGGTCCGCCCTTGATTATGGGGTTGCAGTATGCACCAAAAGTTTACGCAGGATATGTCAAAATACTTTCACCATTTTGTTTTTCACCCAGTTGATTCGGGGTGAAATACTTTTTTACCTAGGTCAAATTATGTTTCCTCTATTTCGGGTAAATATTGTGTTCGTATTATACTATTGTGTATGCACCCACGATACATTATAACATTTTTGCAATTGAAAATAGTGAAAGAGTGTGATGCGGCATAGGTGAAAATATCTTTCACCATTTTGCTTTTCCTCTAAACGTGAATATTTCAGCTCAAAAAAGGAGCCCCAAGTGATCTACTGTTATCCAACTAATTGATCTTTATATAGTAGGATCATGTTGGAAGTTGTGCTGAAGAGAGAGAGCGTGTTATCAGTGCTGGTGGGCATGTCAAATGGCAGGTTGACACGTGGAGGGTTAGTCCTGCTGCTCTCCAGGTTCTCTTCCCTACCATTTTCCAGTATTTGTTTAATTTTACAACATAATAAGGCTCCGTTAATAACAAAATGGCAAATGATAACAAAACCGCTTGATTTTTGTGAGAAGTTGGAAGATAAGTTGGGTGATGTGGTGAGATGTTTTCTTACTTTTTGACTTTTTCCATAAAAAAATTCTTTGGCCGGTGAGGAAGAAAAAATTTCCACAAAAAAATAGAGGATGGAGGTCATCTACTCATAAAAATGGGTATGATATGGAGAGTATCTCAAAACATCACTCAAACTCATTTTCCAACTCACAAAAATCAATTGATTTTGCTATTGTTTTCCATCTTGTTATCAAACGGAGACTAAATGTATAAACTTATTCCTTTGACCAATTTCTTTCCCCATGGTTTATATATATTTGTAACAGTGGTCAAGCATTAATTTAAGTCATCTATAGAAGGAAAATTAGAACTAGGTCCCTTTGGGCCAGTAAATTATACTCTGATAGTCCCACTTTCACTTGTACCTTTTTAAGGAAATATTATTTTCAACATAATCAATGGCCAAGAATTTTTTCTTTCGCGAGATTGGGTGCGTCGATAATGTCCTTGAATAGGAAATGCGACTATCAATTTGAGACAGCCCAAATAGAGAAATGGGATTACCAGTTTAACCAAGTCCAGGTGTCCTTGATTTCATTTTTAACTGCTACCTTGTTAACCATTTTCTTGTCACAGGTCACGCGTTCAATTGGTGATGATGATCTGAAGCCTGCTGTGACTGCAGAACCTGAGATAACTGAAACCTTACTGTCTGCGGAGGATGAATACCTAGTAAGCATTATAATTTACTCTTTATATTGTTTATTATTATATGGGATTTTAATCTTCCATATGTTTTAACTCAGATTCTGGACAAGCAGATAAATCTATTGTCATCAAAGGAACTGTAGATGCCTTTTTTAATGACGAAATTTGCTATTTTGTGTAAATTTAAAACAAGATGTTAATTTTTAATGATTTCATTACCCAAACAATTTATTTTTTAAAAATTTTGTTAATCATACTTGAATTTCTCTGAAAGCACCATTCCAATGTAAACAATTTCAAATCTTTAGAAAGCTAGTTCGTAGTTTGATACTTGGAACTCTGACATTGCATTTAACTCTTTCATTGATCTGGAAATAATCTGATGGCCTTGTTAAAAAGGGCATGGCTCCACTCGAGTCAAAATTAATTCATATTTCATCTATCATTCTTACACATGGCTTGCTGATGCGGAAGACACAAAGAACAAAATCAGAAGGCACATAGAATTGAATTTGGTATTCCATAATTATATTTAGGAGAAAGCATGTGTCAGCAAATATTTAAATTAGGGAATTAAAATTTTAGAGCATTGATTATAGAATTTAGAGAGAACTATTATTCTTATTCCATAATCATAAACAATGAAAACAACGCACCTTATATAGGAAATAAACACAACTCCTAATTAACCTAGAGTCCTTATCAACTAAAATAACATAAATAAATAAAATAAATAATACTGAATTATCAATAATTTTCATTAAGAATCAAGAAAATATGTAGTCAAGTGATTGAGCAATTAAGGACGTAATAACAGAGGATATGAGCATGATTAGCAATCCAAAGGCTATCATTGATTTGATTTGCATTTGCCAAATCTTCAGGCTATTGGAATTGTCATTCCTAATAGTCTCCACTCGGCAACAACAAATATGAACTCTTATGCTTATTTTTGAATTTGGGAATGTTTGGTTAGTGAACTCTTATGCTTTTTAAGAAGTTTGACTTCTTAATTATGATAATATTATATTATTAAAAACAAACAAATGTATAATCAATCGCCTATGCTTAGCTGCCTATATTTTCACTATTCACGGTATAAAACTTGACACAGTTTTTCTAGATGCTAGAGTAATGTACGAGACACTAAGACGGGTATTAGGACACTTGTATTGGTTTGTGATTGCAACTGATAGAAGGGGCAGGCAATGTGTCGACTTTGTGTGGTGTCGAAGCCAATCTCTGAATCAACTGAACAGTTGTTACTAAACTCAAGTTATTCTCAATATGAGGGAAGGAGAGTTCTAGTTTTAACCATACATTGCAAGGAGTCTCAAAGGCCATGAGAGAGCTTTCTTGGAATTTAAAATGCTAATTCCTTTCCTAGAACTCGAACAGTCAAACCAAACGAGCCATTAGATTCCATATTAAAACCCACCCCACATGGAGTTTCGAACTGACAATCGTGCTTATAGAGCATGAATTTACCAATTCAAGATTCCTTTCTACATGAGAAACTCAAACTAAACCAAATGAAATATTACAAGTGTTTGAATTGACAGGTAATGGCTAGCGATGGACTGTGGGATGTGATGAGCAATGAAGAAGTAGTGAGCATAATCAAAGACACCGTAAAGGAGCCTAGTATGTGTTCAAAGAGATTGGCTACCGAAGCAGCCGGACGCGGCAGCAAAGACAACATTACGGTCATTGTTGTCTTCCTTCGCCCCGTCTCTACGGCTGAGAGAATTTATTAGATAGGGCTATTATCAGCCATACCGCCCTTTCTTGAGAACGGTGGGCCAATTATGTGTAGTTAAATGGAATATGTATCCATAAATTTATTCGTTTATTATTGGCAACCTTTGCCCAGTCTCTACTGCAGATAGAATTTACTAGCTTTGTTTAGCTTAGCCAGTAGCTTTCTCCATTTTTTCCTCAGACAAATCTGTGTAGAATGTGGAAATGTATCGATAATTTTATTTATTTATTATTATTTTAATTTTTTTTTAATTTTTAGTGGGTTCAGTGCACTTATGGTACAGTTTTATGTATCTGGATTCGGGGAATTTGTAATGGTATTAAGTTTTGTTCTTTTCCAAAAAAAAAAAAAGGTTTTGAGTTATGTTTAATCTAGCTAGTTGATGTTATTACTATTAGGGTCCGTTTGATAACAATATGGAAAAAGAAAATAAAAATAATTGATTTTTGTAAGAAATTGAAAAATAAGTTGAGACATGCGGTTAGATTTTTTTTACTTTGTTACTTTTTTTATGGTGAATTTTTTTTTAGTGGTTGCGGAAGAAATTGTCTTTCACAAAATATTACGAAGTTTTTTTTTTTTTTAACTTTTCTAAAATTTGAAATTGGTTAGCTTTAGCATTTTATGATTCAACCCTTTTTTTTTTGGTATCACGCGACTTTTATATGTGATTTTTTACACATCTGGGCTGTTTATAAGGGAAAAAAACAACTTGAACAAAAGCAGCATTTAAAGGTACGTATACTCGTTCTGGCTCACAACATGCATGCATTTGATTATAATTTAGACTAGTATGCAATCCATGCGATGCACGGGCACTTTGTAAATTATTAAAATATTGTAAAAGTTTTGAACTCTTAAAATTAGTTAAATAAGTTGTAGTGCAACATGTTAACATACAATTTAACAACTTGAAATCTTGATAATTTAAAAATCGTGCATCAAGTACTTGAATATAAGCCTAAAATTTTCTTAAAATAAGTACAGAGATAAAAGTTACAAATTGCAATATGTAGAAAAGTGCGGCTTTATTTGAACGGTGAATAGGAATTGAGAGCAAAATGTTTGGTGAACTACACATAATAAACTAGTATAACGAGACAAAACATCCTTAACAAAGAATTATTTCAACTATTATATAAATACCTTTAGATGAAATATTTGCATAAGCGTCCTTGTCTTGTAGTTATGCGTCGCTTGGGAGATTCAATTTTTTTATCTAAAAGTTCATATGTGATGGAAATTTCATGGACATGTTTGAAAATTTTCATAGAGGATGATTATTAACTTTACTTTCTTGTATATGAGGAGGTCTGAATTTTTTGGTGTTTGAGCGCGTACGGAAAAATAGTTAGGTATGGGCATGAAAAAATTCCTCATTAATTATGTCAACATAAATTTATATTGGTTATATTTAACTTCAAACAAAGTTCAAAAAATCTTCATATATCAAAGGTCAATATTGAACACCAATAATCTTACGGTGCCTTCAATATTTCTCAAAAAATAATAATTTATATAGAGATAATTATAGAAAGAGCATTAAGATTAACATATACATCCTTGATATATGAATTCCATTGTATGAAAAATCTCCAATTGATTACATGCTAGTCCAAGAGAATGACACAAAACTCCTCCCGCATCATCTTGACAACAATAATAAAGAATACAATACTATTTGCCAAATCATGAAAATTTTAATTAATACACATGGGTCTCACATAATACCAAGCCTAAGGAGTAGAAAAATAGAAGTGAAACTTACCAAATAAACTTGAAAACCAACATCTTATATTTAACTTAATTTATGTATATGGAGTATATACATAAATTGAAAATCAAAACTTCTTGACAATTAATTAAATGTAGCTAATCAAGAGAAAGCATGAGTACTTGTTCGTAAATGGTAGTTTTTACACTCTACATACGAGGAACAACCAACCAAAGCTATTTAAAAGAATTTTGAATATTGAGAAGCATAGGTCCTTCTATAGAAAAAGCAATTGAAATTGCAATTTATTGTATCATACATTTAAAAATAAATAAAAATGAGCTAAGGGTCTACACAAAATAGCACCATGAAGGCCAAGGAATTGAAGAACAAATTTTTTTCTTCTCAAGAATCGAGTTTTCCATACAATAATAGTTGCTCAAGTTGAATTATATCATTTGAAATTAGTTAACCTGCAAATTACCTCCAACACTATTTTGGGATTGGTACCGCAAATTGCCTTCTCTTGCCTAACCTGCAAATTACCTCCAAAAGTTACTATCCATGAATTAAAAACATAAGAACCAAAGCTTTGTAATATAGATAACCACAAACAAATAAAAACCAAGGAAACAATTCAATTTTTAGAAGGCAAAACACAAATAATAAAAGAAATGTTGAACACCAACAAATATTCAGTGATACTTTCTTGCTAAATTAGATGTATAAATTTTGGAAAATTCTTATAGCGAAACACTAAATTTTTTTTTTTTAAAACAAATATATAATCAAAATTATGTGTGTTAGAAATATTAGGCTAACCATGTATTATTAAAGTGTAAAGCATTAGCATCATTAGCATTATTATTTTCCTTTTTCCTTTTCCATGTTTTCCTCCATGTCTCCCTCCTTGTCCCCTCCATGTTTTCCTCCATGCTTTAGGCCATGTTTTCCTCCATGCTTTAGGCCATGTTGTTCTTGCTCCTTCTTTATCTTGTATATATATATAGGGCATTTCTCCATTGTTATTGATCTAAGATTTAATGAGATCAACAATTCTTTACTTCTCTCTTTAGTTTTCTACATGGTATCAGAGCGAGTTTCCAATCCTTTATCACCTCCATGTCCTGATTTTCCATCACCAAAGCCATAACACCCAAAACCATCACCAAAACAAAATACCCAGAACTTCCAGAGCTTCGTTCATCCATTATATATATCCAAATCCAGAAACCATCACACAATACTGTGCTCACTAAGAAGACGAAACAAACCGAGTTCGAATCACCAAACTTCAACACCTCACGCGCCCTCACGCGCCACCAGAAGTTCCATTGCCAATTCCCGTCATCCTCACGCGCCACCCAGTGGAGAAGAAAGCCACGTCAGCCCTACTTGCCACGTCAGCGCCACGTGTCAGCCAGTCAGCGCCACGTGTCAGCCACGTCAGCGCCACGTGGCATCCAGTCAGCAGTTAACTTCCGTTTACTTGCCGTCAGACTTGACGGAATATTCCAAACGCCGTCAGATATATTTACACTTTCACCCCTGTACTTTTTGATATTTCTGTTTTAGCCCCCAAACTTTCTGGTTTTGTTATTCTAGCCCCTAAATCTTCTGATTTTATTATTCTAGCCCCTAAACTTTCTTATTTTCTTCTTCTAGCCCCTAAACCTTTTAATTTTCTTATTTTAGCCCCCAAACTTTCTGGTTTTGTTATTCTAGCCCCTAAATCTTCTGGTCTTATGTTATCTATATTTTAGTTTAAAAAAAAAAAAAAAAAAAAATTCCAGTCTTACTCATTTACTTTCACATTCTCCAGCAACCTCTTACCCAAGCCAATGGAACGCACTGAAATCTCTCGCCCAATTTCCATCATTCTCAATGGGCCCAACTATATTCACTGGTCCCAAGCCATGACTAGTTTCCTTCAAGCACGTCGAGTATGGCGTTTCATTACTGGAGAGGTTACCACACCAATCCAACAGCAAGATGAATCGGATGACAAATATGCTACAAGACAAGATGACTGGATTGCCAAAAATGGTGATATTATCACTTGGTGCCGCAATACTTCAATTCCTACCATCAGTCAACAATTTGGGCGCTTTTCAACCGGAAAGGAAGTTTGGGACTTCTTGAAAATTAGATACACAACCAAGGATCTTGCTCACCAGTATCAACTATTGACTGCTCTCCATGCCAAACGTCAACAACCTGGTCAAACCATTGATGAATTTCTATCTGAAATGCAAATTCTTTGGGATCAATTGGCCTCTTCAGAACCCGTCTGGTCATGTCCCACCGATGCTGCCAAATTCATTACTTACAGAGATCAACAGCAAGTGATGACTCTTCTCATGGCACTTCATAACAAGTTTGAGACTGTCCGAGCATCTCTCTTGCATCGCCATCCACTACCAACTCTTGATGATGTTGTTACCGCACTCCATTTTGAAGAAACTCGGCTTGGTACAAATTCTCAGATTTCATCCGAAGTACTTGCTGTCACACAATCTAAATCCACGAAATCATCCGATGTCTGCACCTATTGCCATGAAACAACTCACGTATTACTCTATTGTCCTAAACGAGTGTGCAAGTATTGTCATAAGCGTGGACCAAAACATTGGGGTTCTGATTGCTACAAGAATCCTGGCAGAAAATCTAATGCCAAGTCTGTTACTGCTGCCCCCTCCAATTTACAGCCATCCAATCCAAATCCATTCGTCACCAATAATGATCTTGCTGATATGTTAAAACAGGTTTTATCTGGTTCGGCTAATGCAATGTCTGCAACTCCAGGTACCTCTTGGTATTTTGACTCCGGTTGCTGCAATCACATGACTTCTGATTCCACAATTTTTCTCTCCAAAAATTCTACCACACACATATCTCCTATTACAACTGCTGATGGCTCTTCCTTACCTGTCACCCACATTGGCCATATATCAACACCCACGTTATCTCTTCCATCTACTTTTCACATACCAAAATTGACTATTAATCTCATATCTGTTGGGCAACTCTGTGATCTTGGCCTTACTGTTTTATTCTCCTCTTCTGGTTGTCATGTGCAGGATCCACGGACGGGACATGTTATTGGGATAGGCCGTAAAGTTGGTCGCATGTTCGAGCTTATCCATCTTCGCACACCACCACCTGTTCCCATCTCTACTCTTGCTGCTGCTCCCACCATTCCCACTTCATCCATGGAACTTTGGCACTCTCGGTTAGGTCATATGTCTATTGATAAGCTCAGAACTCTTATTTTCACTGGTCGATTAGGAACTGTTAAGTCGGAAAATATTTCATGTTTGTCATGTCAACTGGGAAAACAACCAGCATTATCCTTCAATAAAAGTACTTCTCTTTCTTCCGCCGCTTTTGATCTTATTCATTCTGATGTATGGGGACCTTCTCCTCACGATACTATGGGAGGATCAAAATATTTTGTTATTTTTATAGATGACTACACCCGTTTTACATGGATATTTCTCATGAAAAATCGCTCTGAACTACCACAGCTATATTACCATTTTGCTCAAATGATCCAAACTCAGTTTTCTCGACCAATCAAAATTTTTCGTGCTGACAATGCTATGGAATACAAAGAATCCAACTTTTTAAATTTTTTACGTCAGCAAGGCACCATTTCTCAGTATTCTTGTCCTGGTACATCCCAACAAAACGGCCGTGCTGAACGTAAACACCGTCATATTCTTGACACTGTCCGCACACTTCTCATATCCAGTGGATGTCCTGAACGCTTCTGGGGGGAAGCAGCTCTTACTGCAGTATATACCATTAATCGCCATCCTATTCCTACCTTCCACAATCAATCACCTTATGAGAGGTTGTATGGCAATACTCCTGACTATAATCCTCTCAAAGTTTTTGGATGTGCCTGTTTTGTCTTACTCCAGCCGCATGAACATTCAAAACTAGAACCTCGGTCTCGACTATGTTGCTTCCTAGGGTATGGGATAGAACATAAAGGCTATCGGTGCTGGGATCCTGTTTCAAAACGACTTCGTGTGTCTCGCCATGTCATATTTTGGGAACACAAAATGTTCTCATCTATTTCCAAATTTCACGTCTCCAATCCTACCACTATCCCTTTTTTTACTAGCTCCACTGATGATCTCCATCCTCTCCACACATCTGTTACGCCCACATCTGAACCAGAACCTCCTGACTCTATCTCATCGAGTGAGATTTCCCTTCCCGCTGACTCTACCTCACCAAACCCTGACCCTAATTCATCCATCAACATATCTCCTGGGCCTACCACGGACTATCCTAATGACACTGACTCGTCCACTGATCCGGCCATACAATCCACTCCTCGTCAGTCCACACGGGTAAGACAACTTCCTCATCATCTTCGTGACTATCACTGTTATTCCACTATTTTCTCTCACCATGAGCCTTCCTCTTATAAAGAGGCTAGTTCTAACCCACTATGGCAGCAAGCGATGACTGAGGAATTGCAGGCATTAGAAAAAGCCCAGACTTGGGAATTAGTCACCCTTCCACCAGGAAAGACAGCAGTTGGATGTAAATGGGTGTACAAAATTAAGACCAAATCAGATGGATCCATCGCTCGATACAAAGCCCGACTTGTTGCAAAGGGTTTTAATCAAGAATACGGCATTGATTATGAGGAAACTTTTGCACCAGTTGCTCGTCTAACTTCTGTCCGAAGCCTTATCGCTGTTGCCGCTATTTGCAAATGGAAACTTTTTCAGATGGATGTAAAGAATGCATTCCTAAATGGTGATCTTTCAGAAGAAGTTTATATGAAACATCCTCCAGGGTTTCATCACTCCTCCACTCAAGTGTGCAAGCTCCGCCGTGCCTTGTATGGTCTAAAACAAGCCCCTCGTGCCTGGTTTGAAAAGTTTAGTTCTACTATTCAAACAATGGGTTTTACCTCTAGTGCTTATGACTATGGGCTCTTCATCAGAAAGAGGACTACAGGTATTACACTTCTGGTTCTGTATGTAGATGACATGATTATTACCGGGGATGATACTAGTGGTATCTCTGAACTCAAACAATCTCTCAGTCGTCATTTTGAGATGAAAGATCTCGGTCGTCTAAACTATTTTTTAGGGCTTGAAGTGTTATCTGATTCTGCTGGTTACTATCTCTCCCAAGCCAAATATGCTTCTGATCTTCTCAGTCGTGCGGGTCTCACCGACTGCAAAACTGCGCCTACTCCGTTGGAACCAAGTACCAAACATACTCCTCTTGATGCTACTCCTCTTAGTGATGCAACTTTGTATCGACAACTTGTTGGCAGCCTGGTCTATCTCACTGTCACTCGTCCGGACATTGCCCATGCCGTCCACATTGTCAGTCAATTTATGGCTGCTCCACGATCCACTCATTATACTGCCGTTCTTCGAATTCTCAGGTATATTAAAAGAACAATGTTTCACGGCTTGCAGTTCTCATCTACATCCTCCCTTGAACTACGTGCGTATTCTGATTCTGATTGGGCTAGTGATCCAACTGACAGACGATCAACTACCGGTTACTGCATATTCTTAGGCGATTCGCTTATATCTTGGCGTAGTAAGAAACAAACACTAGTTTCTCGCTCTAGTACAGAGGCAGAATATCGTGCTCTGGCTGACACCACTCAAGAAATTGTTTGGCTCCGTTGGCTTCTCTCGGACATGGGAGTTCCTCAAAGTCTCCCAACTGTGCTTAGATGCGATAATCAAAGTGCTATTCAGATTGCTCACAATGATGTGTTCCATGAACGAACGAAGCATATTGAGATTGACTGTCACTTCATTCGCCAGCATATATCCAGCAAAACTATTTGTCTCATCCCCATCTCATCCATAGATCAACCCGCGGACATATTTACTAAAGTTCATCCCACCGGTCGCTTTCAGAATTTGCTTTCCAAACTCAAAATGACATCTCACATGCCACCTTGAGTTTGAGGGGGGGTGTTAGAAATATTAGGCTAACCATGTATTATTAAAGTGTAAAGCATTAGCCTCATTAGCATTATTATTTTCCTTTTTCCTTTTCCATGTTTTCCTCCATGTCTCCCTCCTTGTCCCCTCCATGTTTTCCTCCATGCTTTAGGCCATGTTTTCCTCCATGCTTTAAGCCATGTTGTTCTTGCTCCTTCTTTATCTTGTATATATATATAGGGCATTTCTCCATTGTTATTGATCTAAGATTTAATGAGATCAACAATTCTTTACTTCTCTCTTTAGTTTTCTACAATGTGAAAATTATAGATGGATGTCTTACCACCCTAGATGAGGAGGCCCAAAATGGTGCGGATTCATTGCCTCCATTTATTGAGCACATGCTTAACAAAATAAGAAAAACCAAATTGAATTAGAGCAAAACCGGAAAACACAGAGAGAGACGTGATTTCTTCATTTGGATATTAGCGTGGAAAATATGGAAAATGGAGGAAAGTGACCTATTTATTATTTCTTTAATGTTGGTTTTATTACAGAGTTAAACACTCCCCGTTTTTCATCATTCCATTCCCCTGCCGTTTCTAGCGTCTCCTCTATTTCTCAGCGCTCAATTAACTTCACTTCTTCCATACTACATATATATATATATATATATATATGTATGTAATAGATAAACGCTAATTCTATATTTGGCTGCAAAATTTTGTTTCACCCCTTTTTTCTATCAATTTGGGATTTGACTGCATCATATAGAATTACCGATGGCCTAATGAATGGGTTCTTACTTTGTAAAACCATTTTTGGGGAAAGACCTAAAACCCCCTAACACGACAATTATAAGGCACCATTAAAAGAATTTAACGATCTAGATTTGGGAAAAAAAAAGACAAAATTAGTAATTTCAAGAATGGGAATACTTTAGATGAAGGACAAAAAATAGCCCAGATTCATACAGGAAGCGAAACACGTTTACCCTACAATCTCTTAGCAACAACTGCCGAGAGCCACAATTAAAACAAATAATAAGCTACTATCATAGTTAAAATCAAGAACCTAGGTACTATGAACACTAATTAGTTGAGAGGAAAGCAAAACCTCATCAAAATTTTACAGGCAATGGATATGTGTTTTCTCTTTGATTTTTTATATATAGCCACATAAGCTATTTAATGTAGCATTCTTCACCATTAATACGATAACGGGGATGTAGAAGGTTTGTGAAAACGGATGGCGAAGTGACCGATTGTTTTGCGGTAGAGGGATTGTCAATAAAGCACGGCGTCGTGCAGATAGGGGGGAAGATAACGGATGGTGTATTATAGTTGGAGAGTAGGCTGGAGTAAAGCGATTTTAAGGAGTGAAAAATAATAATTAATGAAACAATAAAGATGGGACACGTGGCATCCTCGAACAAATTCATTCTCACTCCTAGCGTATTACTATATAGTAAGTATATATAAGCATAATAATATATATAGCAGCCATAAAGGTCACAACTTAACCAAAATTAATGTCGAATTATCTTATATACACATCATTAAAAAATTTATGAATTATTAAGAGTAACGTAAGTAACCGTATACTATAATACACCGAGTGAGAGGATAAAGATTTAGTAGAGATAAATAATAAATAAAATTTATGAAAGAAAATGTAAATGAATTTTTAATGTGAAAGAGTATTTGAGAAAGGATAATAATGCACACTCGAAAAGAGAATGTGAAGAGCAACCGGAATGAAATAATTAACATTAATTACAAACTTCCTCCATAATACATATATACTATAGTCAATTTATAGATAAAGGTCAGTCGAATTATCTTATATTCATTATTATGTAGGCTCATTCACACTCGGAACCATTCATGGAACATATATCATGCACGGACTGCATGTCCTTGTATATATATATATATATAAACATGTGCATATGGTTAATTATACAAACCCTAGTATTTTTGTCCTCCAAAAGAATGGCTGATCAAGATTGCTAAAAAATCGACCTTTCACTTATTTTGGGAGACTCCAACTTCCAACAAGAAGCTCGACAAGGTAGCCAAGTTCGACGCCAATAATCTATTGACTACATTATTGGAATTGAAAATATCCGAAATCGCTTAGGGCCCGTTCGGTAACGTTTTCGAAGAATGTTTTCCGAGAATGTTTTCAGAAAATGAAAATGAGAAAATGAATTTTCCGAGAACGAAAATAGTGAAAACATTTTCCGAGAACGAAAACAGTGAAAATGAAGATTACAAGACTGAAAATGGTGAAAACGTCATTTTGGCGTTTTTGCGTTTTATGCTTTAAACTTGAATTCGTTTTCCGAAAACGTTTTTCGCGTTTTTGTCAATATCCCACCGAACGCATTTTTTATCCGTTTTTGAACTCAAAAAACAAAAACGGGTTCTAAAAACGCTACCGAACGGGCCCTTACTTTTCAAGGAAACTTGAAAATAAAATTGATATATCCAATCGCACAGCTAACTTCTTGAATCGTCTTGGTAAAACCGTTTTTAGTTCATGAGAAAATTTTGAGTGTAACAATTAAACAGACTGCAGTGATCGAGTATATAAAGGATATCACTAAGAGCGCGCGCGCGCAACTCGATTCCCCTCTATTTGTGTCCAAGAGATCGAATTTTACTAGTCAAGGGACCAATAAATCGAGTGACGATGTATACTTACATTTTTTTTGTTGAGGGGGGGTGATATGATTGATCCAAAACCAAAAGGGACAATCAGTTCTGTAGACCCATAATTCTTATCACCATGTTCCTGTTCGCATTGGATTAGAACACAAGGATTCGGTCTGAGCGATTAAGATGGGACAAGACTTAAATCTCCTCAACATAGATCAAACACCATTGTTGGTAAACTCCAAGCAGACTCCTCTAATTGCCCACATAATGCCAATTACAATATAAGGGGTCCGGTGGAGTCCAAATTATAAGTTAACAAATAAAAAGTTAATTTAATGAATTCAAATTAATATCGAGTTCACATGTTTGACACGAAATAATAATAAATCAGTTAATGGTCGACACTTAACGAATTTATATCACTTGTAAGATGTGTTATTAAGAAAATCAAGGATAGTTATATCATTTAAACAATGAGAGAAGGCTATTGTGATTTTACGGTTTAGAGCATTATTAAGATAGCTATTTAGCTCAAACAAACCCTAATATTTACATTTTTCCCTTTTCTCCAATTGATTTGGATCGTTAAAGCGAGATCTTGAAGTTTAATGCATGATTCTTTTCATCGTTAATGATACAATTTTGAGTATCACGTTTAAAGTTGGGTCATTTGGATTTTAGAGGTCCATAATTTATATATATCATATTAAATTTTGTTCCCGCTTTTTCTCTTTCTTGGATTTTGCGGTCTAATTAATTTGAATCGGAGTCCTTTTTCTTTTCTTTTTTTTTTTTGTCAAATTAATTTGTTGCAAAATTTTGTTAATGGTTGCTGGGATATATGGTAAGAATTTCCATTTTCTTTTATTAATTTCTAGACAAGATGTGCATTATTATTTTTTTAATTTTCTGCCTCCATCCCTATTTATAAGGTGCATTTTATTTCTCCAAATAAATTTAGTGTTTCTGACTTTCTTCAAATATTGAAATTTGAAAAGCCAAAATATGACTTTAATTTGAGAGGAAGAGAATATTATTAATAAAGAAAAACAATAATATTTTGATAATAAAATTGTTAACAACTACAACTACAACTACAATATCAATATCAATAACAATAATATTAATAATAATAAAAATGTTTAACTCCGATTAACTAACTATATATAGTATTCGCTACTGTTATTCGATCTTAATCAGCTGCTATAAATTTCTAAGAAGAAAAAAGAAAAAGAGTGTGAATTTGAGTGGAATTATCGTTGGAGGTTTGGAACACTTATTTTATTTTTAATTATCCAGACTAATGTTAAGCTATTTGTTGTTTGTGTTTTTTTAGAATTATTGTGGAATTATTAAAACTAGTTTTTGTGTACGTGCGTTGCATATGGTTTTAGTACTTAACAAAAGTTATTAATTAAGTCTATTAATGAAAACGTACATACTAAGAATTAAATAATTAGATGCTTAACAAATGTGATTAATTAAGTTCATTAATGAATACATACATACTAAGAATTGAATAATTAGTATGAAATAAAAATAATCACAAATAAGCAAAAACATAGTATCAAGTGTAAAGTTTAATTAATAATTATAAGAAAATCATAAAATCGGTCAACCATATAAAAATGCTATAGATACATGATAAAATATATTTAATTAGCCTGTAAATAATTATGTAGTGACGGGAAGGGGACATGCTTGAGGTATGTTTGGCTAAACTAAAACTCGGTCCATTTGAAAATGTGATCAATTCGACTCCGACTTTGGTATAAAAGATGGCTAACTTTGAAAATGCAAAACTTCCGTATTTATTATATAACTGAACCCACCAAGCATTGATACGCACCAATATATTATAATTATATAATACTATATACAAGAGTATTTAAAGAAAAAATAATTATATATACATGGTTGGTTTGGATTCAATAGGCTAAATTTATATGAACCCGAACTCGATCAAATTTAAGTCGTATTTGTATTACTTATACCTACCTTAATTTAAAAATAGACACCAATTAGGATCTAGTTGAAAACTCGATAGGCCGGACTTTTTTTTATCACAATTATTATATATTTCAAAGTAGTTTTGACTTTTACCAAACTAAATGATATGGTTCATATTTTTTATTAGGTCTTTTTCAATTTGCCACTTCAATAATATCTCTAGTTTCAGTTACATCTGCTTTGTTAATACTTTGAGTCCCTCCCCATTTTGTTTGATGGATAACTCAAAGTATTAGTAAAATAGTTGTATCTTAAATTATGGCTATTATTAAGAAGATAACTCAAAAATATTCTCATTACGCATTATGAACAGCTTATTATAAAGTTTTTTTGGCTTTTGCAATACAACTAATTTATTTTAAAATATGTCATTTATAAAGTATCATAAACCATAAATACAGACACCAATTAAAATTTATTTCCTATTTATATATATTTTTTCAAATAATGAAATCTCATTTATTATAATAGAAAATATTCAAATATTTATTTTTTTTAAAAAAAATACAGGTTCATTTATTTTTCTAATAAACTAAAAGGATACATGACTACATGTATGTTATTTATTTAAATAAAAAGTATCATTTATCTTATTACATGTATCAATCAGATCAAATAATGTATTCAAATTAAAATATGACCTTACAAGTATTAAAAACATAAATAACAAAAATAGAATAAATAACTATATATTCATAGCGAAATGATCTTTAAAGGTTATTAAATTAAAATTTCTATAATTCAAAATAAGAAAAGAAAAAGGGAAAAATGAAATAAGAAAAGAAAAAAGAAAAAATATTGTGTCTACCTTATGTGATGGTTGTACTCTACCCGTTTATACATTTTATCGTGATGTTTGTAAAATTATATATATATATATATAAAAATTGAATCATTTAATCATTGTTTGTATAAAAAATTAAGAAAAGAAAATTCACATCCATTCTTTTATGCCTCGTTTTGAACTTCTTCATCTTAAAAGATTTTAATTTGATACAGATTTTTTTATCTCTTTGTTTCCTTTTTCAAACCTTTTTTGTAAATGAAGAAAAAATACTTTACTATCATTTTTTAACTAGTAGTTAGCAAAATAAATAATAACTCAAAATTATTTTTTAGTTTTCTGTAAAATTAATTTTGATAGAGGTATAAAAATATTATAGTATGTCTAAATAATTAGATAATTTATGGTGGATATTTTATTCATTTCATAAAGTGAAAATAAATTTACCAATAATTATTTAAAAATATTATGACTAAATATATTGAGAGGGCGGTGCTAGTAAAGAAAAAAGTAGGCCCCCCTTGGTTTTCAATTTTTTTTAACTATATATAGGGTATTTTTTTGAAAAATGAAAAATATATAGGACCATATATGCAGAACTTTATATTTTAAGGTATCTAAGTATAATTTGATCCTAAGAAAAAGCCATTTGATTCTAGATGCATACTAGAGTTTAAAATTTAAGGGTTATTTAAAACTTTAAATTTCATTTAAAAATCCTCCTATATACTCCATTTCATTCCTCATATTATATTTGATGTTCTTCTACTTTTTTATTTTACTCTTCACTCTTTTTTTTTTCACTTACTTAGTTGTTTTGCACTCGTGCATCCACCAGCTCCCTTAGTTATCTTATACATACCATTGAGTTTATTTTTTGATATTTCTTAGTATTAGGTGTATTTATTGATTAATAGGTGTATTTTATTATTAATATTAGGTGTGTTTATTGATTAATATTAGGTCTATTTCTTAATATTAAGTTTATTTCTTGATTAATTGCTTAATATTAGCTCTATTATTGATTAATCGCATAATATTTAGTCTATGTTAGATTAATTGAAAAATTGATAGTGATTGCTCAATATTAGGTTCATTTCTTGATTAATTGCATAATATTAGGTCTATTTCTTAAATAATTGACTAATTGCATAATATTATGTCTATTTCTTGATTAGTTGATTAGGTGCATAATATTATATCATTAGGTATAAACTCTAATTTTTTGTATTCTATCGAATATTATTAATTTGTAGTATTAATACTATTATGTTTGAGCTAAAATTTTATGACTTTAAATTTATATTTTTGTGTACTTTAAATTTTCTCTTCTTGATTGAATTTCTAGCTCCGCCAATATATATTTACAAATAACACAATGAGCTACACTTTAGAATAAGATTATCATACTATATGAAAGACAGTTAAAAAATACTCAACATAACCTAATTAAAAGCTCGTGTTCATATATTTTTAATAATTATCATTACAATGTCAAAAAATATTTCAAAAGAAAATATGGATGTTCAAAGTTGAAGTTTCACTAATTACATATAAAAAAGTTTTCTCCGACTTGTTAACATAATAGTATTGATATTTTTTATTATTATTATTATTAGGAAAACACAAATCTCATTGAATTATATGATATGATATTTTATTTTTTATTTCACTAAATGGATGGATAATGTTAAAATATAATCATATAATAAAGTGTTAACCAATAATAACCGGTTTATTTTACTAAATTAATTTTATATAAATATTTTATTTGTTAATATTTTTCATAGTATAAGATTTTTGTAAAGACAATTTACATTTTTTTGATATATACATAATTGACTTAGCGTAAAATGCATTTCAATAGGGAGCTAGAAATATATAAATATTCTAATTTTATAAATAAATATTTAACTTAATAGATATTGTTACATTAAGAATTTGAGTAGGTTTTAAACAATATCACATTTATTGGTGAATTAAACAGAAATTCATTATTATTATTTATATTACAAATATGCCATGACAGTCATGAGTTGTTACAAATATGCACATTTTTTTTAATTAAATTTATTTTTGAAAAGAATTGTGTAACAATGGTTAATTGTCGATTTTAGGATGAGTTATATCTGATTCAATCTCAATCACTCTAAAAATATAACCATTCCAATATTAATCCAAGGTTGACGAGAGTTTTAACTATGAAAATTTGAAGAAATCGCATTTATTATATGGCCGAAACTAGACCAGCTTTGACATGCGGTATTATTATAGTATTTTTGGACATTGCCACTGGGATCGTTAAGGCCCCAAAATGATGGCTCTCCTTCACTGGATATATGAGCTTGTTTAAAAACATGCTATATTTACACAGACAGAACCTAAATCGTATTTATGTTTAGAACATACACATACTTATCACAATAAAAAATTATAAAATAACGGGTCTTAAGGTCATGGTTGGTCAAAAACTTGTTGGATTATATATTTTGTCATCATAAATCTTGATTGTTATTATTAAGGTAATTTTGTTATCGAACCAAATTTATAGGGTTTTTTAAGGTAACCAAATCTATAGTTCATTAATTATGCTTAAGGATGATAAATATCTTTAACATAATTATTTTTGCTTTTACAATAATATTAATCTATTTTTTGTATATATAATTTGTAAACTTTAAAAAAATCATAAATAAATTAATGTCCCTAGAAAAATGAACTTTAAATATTATTACATTAAAATTTGAGATAATGGGTTATAAGGCATCGTTCCGTAATATTTTATAACTCTAAGGACATACTCATATTTAATAAAGAAAACTAGTACTAATTTCATAATTTGGTTTTACAATAAGGACATTTTTCATAATATTAATTTATTTTTAAAAAAATGATAAATGTTGATGGACAAAAATACCCTACTATATCATTTATTCTAATTATACAAAAGACATATTATTCTCTCTTACATACACATAGTTTAGAGAGAGAAAACAAAGAATAAGAGAAAATAGAGGTCTTACCAATAATCTCACCTCTTCCACTACCATCACCACCTGACTCCAAGCGTCGTTCTCATCATCATCATCATCGTCGTCGTCGTCGTCGTTGTGGTCGTCGTCTTCTTCTTCTTCTTCTTCTTCTTTCTAGATGTACAATCGTAAAATATATGTAACTTTTGATCGAACCGTTAGATTTGGCTGACTTTTGGATATGTTATTCGGAAGACAAAGTTATTATAATTGCGCAAAAAAATAAGACGATCAGAGATCGTTTTGCTATCGAAATCGACTAATTTCGACAACCCAACGAGATTTAAAAACAATATGATCGTAACTCTTTTTTTTTCTTTTATGAACCCTACGTCGATCCATATATATATATATACATATAAATAAATTGAATGGATGTTGATCTCATCAATTTTGTTGTTCTCTATTTTATAATGGTGCTAAAATTATTTTAGCACCTTCTAGTTTGTTGTTCAAGTTGCACACCTTCTGGTTGTTATTCAGAAGGTGCTAAATGCATTTAGCACATTCTGGCACCTTCTGGTTGCTATCTAGAAAATGCTAAATGCATTTAGCACCTTCTGGTTGATATCTAGGAAATGCTAAATGCATTTAGCATCTTCTAGTTGTGGTGCTAATTGCATTTAGCACCCTCTGGTTGTTGTTCAGGGGTGCTAAATATATTTAGCACCTTATGGTTGTTGTCCAGGGGGTGCTAAATGCATTTAGCACCTTCTGGTTGCTGTCTAGGAGGTGCTAAATGCATTTAGCACTTTCTGGTTACTGTGCTAATTGCATTTAGCACCATCTAGTTGCTGTCCTGGGGGTGCTAAATACATTTAGCACCTTCTGGTTGTGGTGCTAATTTCATTTAGCACCTTTTGATTGTTGTTCAGGGGGTACTGAGGGTGCTAAATACATTTAGCACCTTCTGGTTGTGGTGTTAATTTCATTTAGCACCTTTTGATTGTTGTTCAGGAGGTCCTGGGGGTGCTAAATACATTTAGCACCTTCTGGTTGTGGTGCTAATTTCATTTAGCACCTTCTGGTTGTGGTGCTAAATGCATTTAGCACCTTCTAGTTGCTTGCTAAATGCATTTAGCACCCTCTGATTACTGTCCAGGAGGTGCTAAATGCATTTAGCACCTTCTAGTTGCTGTTAGTATCATAATGAGACGATTTTATAAAGAAGGGGTATTAGTGTATTTTTTGTACTGTGTCCTTAATTTACACGGCTAATTTTTAAGTGTCCTTTATAATTATATTATTATTATAATGAACCCTTATACCTAATTGACTCTTAAATTTTATTATATTTTGAAATTTTTTTTAAAGAAAAATGAACTTTAATTATGCTTAAGGATGGTAATTTTTTTTTAAATATTATTACATTATATAATTTTCTTTATATTATATTGTTTGTTGATGAAAGTCATTATATTATTTTTTTATAGTTGAAAAATTAAATATTTTTTCTTAAAAAATTTGGATCTGATTATCGGATTAGACATCCATTAAATTCACAAAATTAAATATAGATTTAATTATTAAAACTCTATCGGATTGAATTTTTTTTCTTTATAGATCAAATCAGATTCAAGTGGATAATTCGGTTAAAATCCAATCAATTAACATGTTTAAATAGGCCGCTTGCTAACTTTTTTTTATTTAAAAATTAAAATATTCTTATACTATATTAAATGTAGGAGTGATATCCGAGAGCGGAGTCGAACAAAAACCCGGTGGTTAGAGAATCACTGGGTCAACCCTGTTGTCCCGGTGGCTCACCCCCTGAAAATGTAACGCCAAAACCCCATAATAAATTTGAAATAACGCTTCATATTCTTCTTTTGCATCAACTCTATATATCATAACAAACTCCATATATTTTCCACCTTCAAACTCTCTCTCTCTCTCAAAACATACATCCACCTTTAACAAACTAAAAGAGAAAGTTATACATACATACATACGCACAGATATATCTATATATACACATTTAATTTCAGGTATTTTTTGGTTTTCTTTTTTCTCTTCCAGTTTAGTTTTCTCTCTCTGATTACTTGTCATCCTTTCTAGGGTTTAAGTGGATTACTTTTTATCCTCTTTTGAATCGTGATACTATTAGGGTTCTTCTTTCTTTACTTTCTTTTTTTTAATTGATAATTTTATTGCAATACGTAGGCTTATTTGGTGGGGGTTGTAAAAGTTTGCATGATGAGTGGCATTAGTCATAATTCTGATCCAAGTGAGCCCACTATTGATTTGGACGATTTGATCAATCAACTAACCCCTGATGTTCAACAACAACCTGTTGGGTAATTTCTCTTCCTTTCCTGTTATGTTTCTTGTACAATTTTTAAACTAATAGAATAGGTGGTACAACGCGTGGGCAATATGATACTTACTCACATTATGTTTAGTTTTTTAAAACAAAATAATCACATGATATTATTTGGTCAATTGCTAATACCATGTGTTCTACGTGTTACGAGGTTCAAGTCCTTGTTTAAGTATTACTTTTAGTGCTTGTTTGGTTTGAGGTCTAGATTGTTATTGGAAAACTAAAATAGTAAATTCACATTATCTTATAGTTTATGTCTAAGGGTTGAATTATAAGTTGATAAAGTTAAAACTTTCTATGTAAATTATTTTTTTTGGTTGCAGGATCGAAAAAATAAAACCTCAAACCAAACGAAAGTGTAATTTTGTAGTTTCACAAACATGCCAAAAGCCTTTTATGAGAATTTCTTAAAGAACTTTGAACTGATGAATTCTTAAAGAAAGTTGCTGCATATAGTCTATAGGGTGAGTTATCATCTCCACCAAAGTCAACCCAATTTAGAGGATATTTATCAAAGCTTCAATGGTGAAACTGAGTATGCATATATATACACACTTCCTTACAACCATTCTAGGTGGAATCTTAATAGTTGGCAGAGTATTCATATCTGGCAAATTTTATGAATAAATATAACTATATATACTTCCTATATAAACATACGGACAGAGACATGCATTAACATATGTAAGCATGTGTTTGTGCTGTGTCACTTTGTGTGGTGTATGTCTATCATGTAGAATGTAAATAGTGCACACACGAATAGGGTTTTCAGATTTTCTCCCTCTTTTAGGAATTCAGTTTTAGTTAGGAATTATATTTTTGTTAGGCTTTGGAATCTGTACCTCTATTTAGTTATTACTTCTAAATATTATTTCCATTATTTGACTCTCATTAAGATTCCTAGTTTAGTTGGTAACAGTTTAGTTTTTCTTTAATTTGATTAGATAGTTTTTCCACGTATAAAAATCGTGTTTTTGTTTATTCATTCCTAGTTTGGTTAAGATTCCTATCGCCTATTGGTTTTGACACTGTAATTTGTATAGTTAAATAAATGAATTTATATGATGGTTGACAAACTTCAAGGACCAGTGTAAGCGCTCCTTGAGCCTTGTGGCATGCCCTTGTCCCAGATTGGGGTAACCTCCCCTCACCTAAACTTTTTATTACCAAAATAAAAAAGAAATTCTTGTATTTGGAAGTCTGTTTATAGATGGGAGGCTTATATTTTTTCGGTTCCATGTTAATGTGATTTGTTTGTTTCTTTAATTTTCCGTATCTCTAAAACTATCCTTAAAAGTATGATTTGAGAGGTACATTATCTTATCTCATAATTTGTCAACATACTCAAATAACCCTATCAGGAATTGCATAGATCAAGGAGTTGAAATAATAAAGTAAAACAATTCTCCTAAGGAAAAAAGAAATGTTCTGTAAGCAATTATTTTTGTTAGTCATTAAGCTATTTGATTTGTTTCGTATATATGGTAAGATAATATATTTGTCTTTCCTTTAAAACTTTAGCTCTTGAAATTGTTCTATGAAGGGACATTTCAATCATTCAGATGAGTAAATTCCAATTATTATCTATTTTTCTCAACTAAATCTTGAATAGTAGAATACTTACCATTATTTGTAATATTTGTTCCACAGAATGGAGGGAACGAGGACCCAGCTGCAATCATCTAATTCTAATACTTTGAGTAAACTGAACATTGGTGCTGTGAATTTGGATGGAAATTTCTATCAGGATGTTGCAAACAAGGTATGTTACTCAATCTTCAGTGACACCTCCATTATCCTTTTCTCGTTTTCTTTTTTTTCCAAGTTAGACTCTTAATAATATTGCCTCTTTGATCTAATCAAAATTATAGCTCTTGTCCAAGCCCCCTTTTATATATCCAACCCTTGTTGCAAAAACAGAAAAAATAGATAATTTTTAGAAATGCTTAAAAGAAAAGATGCCGTTGCAGGGATAAATTTATTTAGAAACCAAGTAATTCAATAATGAAACTAACTTGCAGAAATCCGATCTTGGCCAAAATAGTTTAAATGCGCGTAAAAAATATTCCCTCCGTCCCAAATTAATGGTCCTTGTTTGACTTTTCTACTTCTTTAAGTATAGATATACTAATTTCAACATGATTAACAGTTAAGAACAAAACTGGACTCTTAATTTAGGACATTGAAAAGGGAATAGTGGACTCTTAATTTGGGACTAAGAGAACTGTATTAAAGAACGAACAAACACAATTTTACTCCTAGAAGAACATTTTATGACTGTTAGAGAATTTCTTCACAATACGTTTCCCAGCCACTCCAACACCAGCAGTTTCAGCAGCAGCAATTGTTGAGGAAAGACCAGCAGCCATATATTCGACCCTCGTTACTTCAATTTAATATCCCACATGGTCACCAGAAGCAGCACCACCAAATGCCGCCCTCTCAGTTTCAGTCCTTGCCACTTTCGCAATTGCAGCATCAAATGCAACTGCAAAGTGGATTACAATCACAACCTCCCGGACTACAGACCACTATGTTTGACAAACAGCATCAGTATCACCAGCCTCTCAACCAGCTGAATTATTTGGCCTCATCATACCCGCTGCCATTGGGCCCACAAAATCATGAATTCGGCTCGCAGAGAGATATGCTGCAAAGACATCAGATGTCTGCTTCTTCGTTTCATCCTCATAGCGCAATGGTTGATGGTTGCCAGAAGACAGTGCAACAGTTGCAGCCTGTGGTTCTTAATTCGTCGTCTGGTAATCTAAATATTTATGCTTGGACCAGTGATTTTTACTAACATTCCGTCCCAAATGAAGGGTCTAGTTGACTTCTACACATTTTTAAGGATACACTTTATTTCAACATAGTTAATGGTTAAAAACAAAATCTATACTATATTGTGCAATTTTGTGCATTGATTATGTCCAAAACATGAAACTGGAATCTTAATTTGGGTCATTTCAAAAATAAGTACTGCGACTCTTAATGTGGGACTGAAGGAATTTTTGGTTTAGAAGCGGAGACTCATAAGTCTCTACTTCCAAATCTTAAATCCTTTCAAGTTGCTTCCATAGGCTCCGGCGAAAATTTCTGATTGGGAAACATTCTATCCATACTGGAAATTGCATTTTATCCTAGTTGGTTAGTAGTACATCAACTTGCAATTGGATAAGAATAGGGGATATAAAAGTGAGAACAAGGACAAGATGTCCTCGCCAAAAAATAAATGAAAAAAATAAAAGCAAGAAATTTGGGGAAATGGAAAAATCTTCAATACCGGTTGCCAATCTTGCTAGATGTATGAAAAGAGGAGCAATGGGAAAGTTGTAGAACCGTAGAGAGAATGATGTGAAATAAATGGACAAAAGAAAATTTTAAATTATTTTTAAAATAAACTATGAAATGTTATTGATGATTTGACAAAACGAATTAAATGTTTTAGTGACCCCCTTTTTCCTTTCTCATTTTTGGAAATATCAAACTTTCTCGTTTTTCAGTTGGACAAAGTAGTTTGGCTAATAGGCATTACTAACTGATTTTATTTGCAGCAACAGGCATGGCAAGTCAGGTCCAAAATGCTTCTGTGGCTGATTGGTACAATGAAGCATACCAGCAGGTAATTCACATTTATTATCTTAGCCGCTTGTATCGGCTTTTCATAATTATATGGTAACCATGGTGCCAAATCCTCTCGTTGTATTTCATTAAGACATAGATTTGAATGTTAGGCATAGGTTAGATATAATATGGGTAATGGGTGATCATATTTTTTTTATCATAAACATTACTTTATTAAATAATATCAAGAAAGTTACAGCACGGGAGCAAGATTTCCACTTAGGGTACAAATATATAAAAAAAGAGAATATAAAGTCAAATAACAAAACAAAAACTCTAACTCGAGGCCCACTACTAAAGCCCTCCAAAGCTCAATAATCTGATGCAGAACGAACTGATAATTCATAGTATAGCAGTCTTCCAGTTCAAATAATGCTTGATTGTTGATAGCGCTTTTCGAATTCTTTTGAAATTGAAGCCCATAAACTTGCAACAAACATTCTCTCCCATAACCATTCTCTCTGCTTTTTTTTGAAAAAATAAATTACAAAAAATCAATTTGCGCATTCCTCTCTGACCAAGTTCGTCCAAAATATTGCAAACAGAATGAATCTCCAAATAACTTTACCGTTTGAAGGTTTTTGGCCAAGTTTATGTCCAGTAAAGTAAATCAACCCCTATCCGGGGAAGAACCATTTTTTCACTCCAAAATCCTTGACCACTTTGCACCACAGGAAGCGAGTGAATTGGCATTGCCATAACATATGATCATAATTTCCTCAGATCTCTTGCATAACACCCACCAATTTGGTGATAAACACCAATATGGTCTTCTCCTTTGAACAAACTCACAAGGATGTACTTTTCCATGAAATCCAATTCACAAGCTTCCTTCACTAAACGCAATCCCCCTTCCCTCCCCAAAACCAATATTTTGGTGTTTGATTAGCACTAAAAGATGGTAAAATAGTAATTTTCCAGCATGAAAATGTGAGCAATGATACTACTTTAAATGACGTTTTCCTTGGAAAATCAATTGCTAACTAGTAATTCAATTCTTATTTAGTGGTTTCCATGCTTGCAATCAAACACGCCCTTAAGGCAACTGGGATGGGAAGTGGTGTAAAATGAGTTAGAGATAGAGCATTGACATAAATGCAATTAGCTGAATCGAGGCCATTTGAATATCATATTAGGAAAATTGCATGATAGTCAAAACTAGTAATTTTTTGGGATAAGTAATGGCGATAGAATTTCACTCATAATCCAAAAATCTTGACAAAATGAAAAACCTAGACCATGTAAGTGTAACATGAGTAAATATCCATCTGTTGAAGGTAAGTTTCATCTTGATATTGCTTTTGGAACAGGGAGGTTTGTCATGAGCATCTTCAATAAACTAAAAAATGCATCGAAAATAAATAAATAGAAAGGAAAGAAAAGATGATAAAAGGATGATTTTATTGGTGAAAGAGGAACGATGCACGAGCCTTTTTCCCACACTGGAAAACGATTGATAGGTCCATTCTCTCTTCCTATAAATAGAGATGCGCTCTTAGTTCTTTTCACACGCACAACTTAATATAGCTTGTTGGGCCAGAGTTTAATGACTTAGGCCCTAGTTAAATATTCCTTTAGTTAGGGGTTTGACACTAAACATTGTGGGCTACCCTAGAAGGAATAAGTCTTGTTTTTAGCTTGGGTGGGCCCTATGTAATTAGGGCCCCGCCCCCCTCTTTAGTTAGAGTGGGATAGAAAAAGTCATTTTCATAGTGCAAGAATTGGTTCCTGCCCTATTGCGGTCTTGTCCTTTAAATCCATGTGTCTTTCTTTTGCTTGTTTGCTTTCCTTTATATACTAAAGGTTATCTTTGGATAAACTTTTGATTGATTTATGACTTATTTCTGTTCATATTATATGTGCTATATTTGTATTAACTTTTTATTGCTTTGTTTTCTGCTTCTTGCTTGATTTCATTTATGCGTATTTATCTTCATGAGTTTTATTGCTATAATATAATATTTTTGGTAGTATATGACTAAGTTGGAAGTAATATAGTTTAGCTTTTAAAATTTCGGCAACAATTTCCACAATTAAAGAATTTGTATGAATCCTCTTCTGTGGATTTTGCCTGTTTTCAAATATTTAATACAAAAAAGAATTCGCGAAAGAAGCACATTCGTATTCCCGAGGATTGTTCCATCCGTTTGAAACCAATTCAAGATGCATTTAACCATCATCCCTAATTTTTTTGTCAATTATATATGTTTCATTTGCTTATTTATGGTATATAGTGCTAAATAAAACCCATAGAAAAATTTGAGAATCATTCAAAACAGTTATTAATTGATATCTATATATGTATTTATATATGTGTGTGTGTATGTCAAGATTCTTACTCTTAGAACTTGAACTCTTGATTGATTTCGTCATCGGTCAATGTTACTTGCAGATTCAATTGATGAAGGAGATGTACTTACCTCAATTGCTTATAGTTTACAAGAAAGCCCAGGAATCGTGCCTTCAGGTGACTGAACCATCTTAATTTGTTCTTTTAGTTTATTTGTCCTTCATCTTAAATAATATTCAAATTTTCTTGTGCAGCAATCGTCTGGAGAGTTGGCAACAAAAAGCCAAAAAACGAGAGGTGTGTTGGAAAATATAATCAAGTTCTTGCACATAGCTAGACCTAAAATCGTCCATATCACAAGGGAGAAGCTTCTGAATCATATGAAGATGGTCAAATCTCATCTTTCCAAGATCAACAACTCTGTTTCTCTGCAGTCTAAAACACCACAGCTGCAGCTGAACAGAAACGCAGGCTCGCTGTTCAACCCGTTGCATCAGAGTTCGGCTTTTGCGCATATTGGTACACCTCCAAACTCGCAAGCCAACTCAGCTAATTCTCATCAAAATGGCTCGCTAGTAGAACCGGGTATACGAAATCATCCTAGTCTGTTGCCGCACGGCTCTGCTGGACAACAATATACGTCGAGTTTGCTACAACAGACAAATGAGATGGCACCAATTAAGGTGTGTTTGATTGAACTTCTTTTCCATTGGAAATTCCTAGAGTCTGTTTGATGAAAAAAATAAGTTGGAAAATGATTGAAAACATTACTAAATATATGAAGAGATGGAAAAAGAGAGAGTGATCCGGTGAGATGTTTCCATTTTTTTCTCATTTTACATGGAAATTTTTTATTACCCCATTGCCCAAAGAATGTCGTGGAGAGACCGAGAATGTAATAGACCATCTCACCAAATCACTCATCTGTTATTCCAACTTCTCACAAACATAGTAGTGTTTCCTATCATTTTCTAACTTTTTTTTTTATCAAACACATTCAAAAGTTTTATATTTCCCATAATTTTAGTGGTGTTTAGTTGCATAATTCCATAGAATCAACTTTCATGTACAACTTGTTTTAGCCTGATTTTCTCTTTTTGCATGTAATTCTGAAAACACCTCCCTAAAGACTGTTTGGATTGGTAGGAGAGAAAGTAAATGAAAAGAGAGGAGTATGTTATGTGTGTTTACATGGATATCCTTTTGTTAAAAAGGGTTATTTCCATGTCAATTTCGGAAACAAATAAAAGGAGAGCTGATCCTTTCCTCCACTTCTCTTTCTTTTCTCCCCCATTCCTTCAAATCCAAACGTCTTCTGTGGTACAAATTTCTAGGTATTACAGTTCTAAAGAATTCAATTCTACTCTACGTAAACCAGACATGACTAACGGTTATCTGATTTGCTTGCAGCTAAGTACTTGGATGCCTAGGGGAATGTCGCTGAAAAACGCATCTCAAAGTACTTGGAGCCCTCCACCGAAGCCAAACTCCTCCCCAAGAATCTTTGTGGATGCATCAGATCCTAAAATGACTACTAGCCTTATGACGAGCCCTCGTAGTATACCTTCCAATCAAATGATGCATCCGGAAGAAACAAAACAACAAGTGCCCTTTGGAAGTTCTTCACTTTCCAGTTCGCCGCTCATTTCTCCCTCTCTTTCAAATCCATCAACTCCACCTATAGATCCGGCGGGTCCCGAGAAAAACCCATCTGGCATTTCTTCACTATCAATTGTTGGTCCCGAGGAAAACCCTGAGACAGCCAGAAATATGGAAGGCAGCCAGCAATCACATGCTACTGAACAACCTATACAGCGATTGCTTAATGCGGTTCGTATGTTGACTTTGCTTCTCTTCAGGTTTTACTTGGTACCTTGGTAATTGTTGGTCTCAGTCTATGTTGAATACGAAGAGCTCGATATATACCAAAAGTTTTAAATTGAGTCTAAAAAATAAAAATGTTATTCAGAATAAGTTATTGAAAGAACATTTAGCTTTAAATGCAAAACAAATGCTACCTTCTCTTTTCTAAAACAATTATGCGAAATAATCTTTTAGCTGTGTCAATGCTGTATCTGATCCATAAATATATCAAGAAGTCAAACTTCAATAGTCAACCAGGACTTCATTTGTGAATTTTTTAAGGTATCCGTTCTACTTAGGTCTTCATTGCATGTGTCTGATTTTACGAGTATAAGTTTAGGTAAAATCAATGTCGCCCGCAGCATTAACTGCCTCTTGCAAGGATATTGAATCAGTTGTGAGTATGATTGATGAGGTGCCACCTGGAGGAACAATATTCGACATCCAATTTGAGAATAGTGCTAATTCAGAAGGCGAACGAAGGAAGAGAACATGTGTGATGCCTTTGGATGATTCATTGAGGCTTTCTTGTCTACAATTTGACAGGTCAACCGCAACATCCAAAATCAAGAGGCCCAAGATTGAGGTAACATATATATATATATAGGTAAACGATATTCTTACCATCTTGATTTACTGGATAATCATACCGGATGCATTAATGAGTTGTACATTCTGAGAATCTACAACCTGCCAATGCATCTATTATGAATAACTGGTAAATGAAGCCGGTAAGTAAACCATTACTCGTATATTCATGCAATATGAATGGGTCTTTATGCTTGGCTAATGCTGTTGCGGGCATGTTCTGTTGCAATGAATTGTACCTTGCACATTCATCAACTATACGCTGCTCTGGTGAAAGTAAATTATGCTCTGGCAATAGTGTGCTAGCCTTGTGAATTTGTGTTGTAAATTTATGAAAATGTCAAGTGATTGAAATTATTGTCAGTGTTATACGTACTAGTTTCTATGATAGCTTTTGTGGTATTTGTGTACATGCTTTATAGCTTTCTGCTAATATTGTGCCTAATTTGCAGGCTAGTAGTACTCTTTTAGAAGAAATCAAAGACATAAACAGAAATCTAGTTGAAACTACGCTAGAAATAGATTCAAATTCGGCCGACAATATTTCCAGGGCTGGAGTTGTCGTTGGAACCATTGTTAGATGCTCGTATAGCGGTGTAGGGTTTGCTGAACTGTTCAAACTGCATCTCAATTCACCGCTGATGGTGGGTATTCTTTGAGGTTTCAAAGTTGCTAATATTTTTAATATCAACAGCTTTTATAACCCAAAAGGTCCTTTGTTTTCCCCTCTGTTTGCAGTTGCCAAACCTATTTGTGCGGTTACTTGTCCCGGACGATTATCCTAATTCTTCACCAAAAGTCTTTGACGCGTTGAGCGATGGTTTGAGGTGAGAGATCAATTACTTAAAATGCATATAATTGTATAAAATTTTGTTCTTTGAGTGATTACTCGAGGAGCGCCACGTATGGTTCTATCTTGCAATATATATATATATATATATATATTACATGACGTAATCATTCTAACTTGAAATTATTGCGCCCTCTAAGTACGCTCGTCAGTGAAAACCCGGAAGATTTGATAGAGAATGTAAAGGTGGCTTTTGGTCTCTCTCTTCGGAAACTTCCACAACCCGTGTCGCTGAGAGAGATGGCAAGAACTTGGGACGTGTGTGCTCGGGCGGTTTTTACGGAGTTTGCAAATGGAATGGGAGGGAAAAGCTACAGCTCAAGATATGGAAACTGGGAAAATTGCATAACAGCTCCTTGATGTGGATATATATATATATATATATAAGTTCATTGTTGATGTTTATGCATTAGTGAAATAAAATCTTCTTACAGCGTTATTAATTATTATTATGAGTGTCACGGTTGCATTTTTGAAGTGGAAAAAATAATTATTTGTCAAAAAAATTATGTGGTCGCATAAATAATTTATTAGTCACCGTTGAGACCACAGTTATGTAAACTAAATTTAACAATTTTCTTAACCACTACAATTAGAAAAGAAAATAATCAAAATTAGTAATATTTTACTCAATAATCAAATGATGGGCTTACCTTTCACTCCCATTCAAACTCTCGAAAATTCATCAATTAAAAATTAGCGAAATGCAGGCTCTTGTTGCATTCATCAATAACGTTTATTTTTTTTATTTAATAATTTTGTTTTCTTCTCCACAATTCATTCAAACACCCGTATTACCTGGATTCATGGCTGTATTGTGTAGCCACCACTTAACACCGCTCCGTGGTAATTTTTGGCGGCGGTTGTGGCTATTGAGAAGATTAAGGTTTACGCCTAGGGTTAGCTAAAATTAAAAGTGATGTTTTAAATGGCATGGATTTTAGAAAAAAAAAATCTAACAATTTTAGTCTGAGAGATAGAATAATCATTGTGAGAACATATATCGTTAACCTTAACAACAACTTAAATAGAAAATCAAAAGTCATTTTTGTTGTACAAATTTAATTAGGCTATTAGAGATGCTCTATGCATGTTCATTAGTGATGTATTATTTATTTATTTGAACCATTCCGGATGTAAAAAATTGGATAATGAAAAACATAGTCGTATTTGAAGAAAATTAGTTTGCAACAACACACTAAAGATGTTAAATGTTTTTGCTATCCCTTTTTTCATGTTTAATGCGGGCATAAATTATTTTGAAATTGGTCGCATATAAGAAGGAATTGTAAAATAATTTTGGCCTAACTGACACTACTAAATAATTTATGCGACTTCCTATAAATTAATCCTTTGTGTAGACAAATTTTTTTTTTAAGTTAGAAAAAAATAACCATGAAAACACAAGATCTTTTTGAATGTGTAAAACTAATTATTTATTTGAATTTCTTATTTTAAAAATTAAGTTTCTTATACCAACAATACATAAATATATTTGGTGTTTGACATCGGAAGGAAGGGGGACGGGAAGTGGGGTTCCAGAGAATCTAACAATGGTGAAATGAGAGAAACATATTCTCTTTATCAATTTTACTATACTCCAGATTTATATATATTAAAAATTAATAAATTAAGATAGCGAAATATTATTAATAATTTTATTTTCAGTAGAATAACAATAATAACCCATAAGCCAGAATATTACCCGGTAGAAACGACGCCGTAGATATATATTTATTATTTGGTAAATAACTCAAAACTTTTTGTCCACAATCAGAATAACCACAAAACGACATGATACGGACTTGCAAAATCGTAAATGCGGTGAGCGTGGATCGAACACGCGACCTTCAGATCTTCAGTCTGACGCTCTCCCAACTGAGCTATCCCCGCTGATAATTATTATTTACCACTATAATTATAAAATGAATGTTTTATATTTTTAAAACAATTACTAGAAACAAATTTTAATTGTAAATCTAATGGTTGATATGAAGTTTTATGTTAACAAATCTAGGGTAAACCACTCATTCAAAATACATTATATTGTGCTTGCTTTTGATGTTAAGATACAATTAAAGAAAATTTTCCTACTAGCAATTTTTTCTGATATCTATACTATATATTACACACGTTAAGGAGGTTTTGTATGTATACAAAATTATAAAATAAAGATAATGGTAAATTTGAATCCATAGTCTTTATCATAAAGACGCATTTAATTACTAGTGGACCAAATATCATTATATGTTCTTGTGTTGAAGAATTACTAAATATTGTAGTGCATACATCTGAATTGTGTTCCTAGGTTAAGATAATGCTCTCACATTTCATCAGAATGTCAAATAGATAACTAACATAGATAATTAACACTTTTTAGGCTCCATTTAATAGCAACATGAATCCACCGAATATTATAATTTCAGATATTTTAACGCTCGCTTTTATAGTGGAGTTCTCCTTTTCTAACGTATGTCAGGATGGTTACTGACCATTACATTGCCTGTCAAGCCCTTCATGAGAGGGGGGGGGAATGGGTTTCAAATATTCCTAGTTGGATTCTTCGTTTATGTAGTAACTAGTGTGTTTTGCTTTATTAGTACAAAAAAAAATACAAAACAAAACAAAACCCAACAAACAAACAAACTCAACAGCTTGTTAATTCAAAAATTAATAAAAATTCTATAGTAAAATCATACAATATCAAAGAAGAGTAGTTACTATTTACTTTACCTCAACAACATGTGAATTAACTAAAAGAATTTCCAGCATTTAGATGAAGATAGAAAATATGTTTCTCGTAAGTGTATGTATATAGTGCAAGTTCGTAGATCCCAATCTTAAATAAATTTGTAGAGACATTAAATCAAATACTGAATTGATTCCATCTCCCAATAATCTAAGTGGACACGTAGAGTTTTCCGCAACATCAAATAGTCAATCGACTCCATCTCTAAATATAAGTCTAATATGAACTCTTAATTATAATTAATTAAGGAATTAAAGAGCTAAATCAAATACTAAATTGACTCCATCTCTAAATTTAAGTTTAATTTGGACTATAATAATTAATTGAGGAATTAAAAAAAGGTGTATTTGTCCATGTAAAAAAGGGCAAACACTTAAAGTTCGTCTGGTTATCCTGCAATTTACTAATTAAACAATTTAAAATTACTTCATTCATAAAATATTAATTTGAATGTTTGATTGCAAGAATGAATTAGTATACAAAGTTATAAACTTAGGTTAATACTTAAGACAATAAATAAGAAAACGTAGAGACATAATTGAAATTACATAATTTATAACCATCATTCAAGTTCATGTGGAAAAATTAACACCACAATCTTTTTTTTTTTTAGAAATTAAAAATTTACAATGAAAAA
Organism: Lonicera japonica; assembly: GCA_021464415.1. Lineage (NCBI taxonomy): Eukaryota > Viridiplantae > Streptophyta > Magnoliopsida > Dipsacales > Caprifoliaceae > Lonicera > Lonicera japonica. The sequence goes on along the minus strand of CM038463.1, from coordinate 97,290,167 downwards.
ATTATAAATGAAATAATATATGCAACCAAACGAGCCCTTAAGTTATTCGTACTTTTGTATACAGTATTGTTGTATAAATGTCTTTTTAGAATACTTCTATATTTAGTTAGCAAGTTTTTTATAAAATTGGTTTCAATGGTAATTCATTTCTTTCTCACTTGGCATTTATTTAGGAAAAGAGAGAATTAGTGGATTTCATAATATCTAATGAGAATGTACCAAGTTATATTAGGAATTTTTATCACCAAGCTTTCATCTCATATAGAAATGGTTATAGAAAACTCTATTAAAACATATTTTTTCTATTTAGAAATTTGTATAAATGGAAATGACTATCGGGGATTGATTTAAAAATGGTAATAAAAATTACCTACATGACTCACATTCCACCCCACATAGAAATAATTATATATAAAAAAACCCATTAAAATATTTTTTCATAGAAATTGGGTGGTGTTATTTACACTCTCAAATCTATCACAAACATCACCATCCAAAATTTAACTAAAGACACATTTTCATATCACCTTATTTGTTACAAACACCCTCTTCCATTGCCCGATGTTAGGTGAGTGCTTAGCATCACACTCTCCTCATGTAATCCGAATTTATGTAAGTAGGCCCACTTCTTATTAGGTAGGCCTTATTTGAAAAACACTCCAATAATTCATTGCCTGATATTAGGCGAATTATTACTCTCCCATCACCTGATGTTAGGTGAGTACTTAGCAACACACTCTCCTCGTGTAATTCGAATTTATGTAAGTACACTCACCTCTTATTAGGCGGGTCCTTATTTAAAAAACACTCTAATAATTCATTACCTGATATTAGGCGAGTTATTACTCTTCCATCACCTAATGTTAGGTGAGTACTTAGCAACACACTCTCCTCATATAATTTGAATTTATGTAAGTACACTCACCTCTTATTAGGCAAGCCTTATTTGAAAAATACTTCAATAATTCATTGCCTGATATTAGGCGAGTTATTATAAACAAACTCATCTCAAGTGGGGCGAGTGTATATATATGTACTTATCTCTCATTAAGCGAGTCTTGAAGGGGTGTTAGTGACTAAAAATTTGCCTTTAGAAATGTTTGTGACAGATATAAAGGATGTAAATTACACCACCCTCAGAATTTGTATGAGTGAAGATGGCCATTAGATGGCCTTATCTTTCTCTTATCTCTCTCAACAAAGAAAATGGTAATAACAATACTAAGATTTTATTCATTAAATCTTGAATCACATATTACAATTTGATGCATCTCAAATTGGATATTCCTAGCCTATCTACATTCTAAATTCCTCTCAAAGCAAAAAACAACTCCAAATCATAAGGAATATCTACATCTTTCTTTAACACCTTTACAAGAGTAAGATAATCGATATATATCAACAAATGCACCATTTCTATGCAATATTGCAAACCTTGCAATGATATCCCTCACTCAAAACCCAAATCACACTCAAACCCCTTGAAAATTTAAAAAGAATAAACATTATAGGTTAAGGTTCCCCTCTCTCTCTCTCTCGATCTTGAAAATTTGGTGTGGTAATCAAGTGACTTGATTTGGATTTGATTAGGGATTCAATTTGTTTACATGGGTGGTTGGGGGTGGGGTTGAGAAATTGTTGTTGGGTTTTAATAGAGAGAGAAACATAAATTAAGAGATATGGGAACAAAAAGAGATATAAAGAGAGAAACACGTTTTAATTTTATTTTTTCAATTCATTTTCGGAATATTTTGACCTACCCATTTTTTTTTACCAACATATATATGTACATGGAAAATTTCAAATGCTGACCATTTTTATGACGCTTTGTTCATCGTAAAAACATCTCAATGTTTTTACGACGAAAAAACGCCGTAAAAAGATTAAATTCGTAACCGAAACGAACTCTTTGGGCCCGTTTGGTAGCGTAAATTACCTAATTTTAGAATTAGTTAATTTTCGATTGAAGAATTGTGAATTTGCTCATTTATAAATAATTCAATTCTAATTCAAGTAGTGTTTCGAAAACTTAAACGAGAAATTCCGATTGTTAGAATAAAAACATGTTATCTATTGTTTTATGTTATTTAAAATTTTGTCTAGATGCATTAACATCACGGGTAGAAACTAGATCTTCTTGAAAAATAGAGTTGGAATGAATTATCTAATTCTAGAATTAGGCAATTTCAAGTTTTACTTGAAATGACTTAATTTGAGTTTTTGTGAATCAACTTGAATTATCATATTTACAATTGTTCAATTTACACAACCAACACTAATAAATGAAAATTTTGTAAATTACTTAATTGTAAATTATTTAATTCGCAATTTGAAGGACAACTAAACGGGTCCTATGTATATACATATAAGGACGTAACTCGTGATAAAAATGCTATCAACTATTAGAAACGTATTATAAATCTTAAATACACAATTATTTATTCTCTTATATATTTTTATAAGATTCAAAAATTATAACCCCTTGTTACATACATATTAACACTAGACCTTGTATACGCAAAATGTGGCGATTCGTGATCAAGTTGTAAAACTATGCTTCCAAAATATTTGTGCCAAAATGCCACTACTTTCTTCCTCATTCTTTTGCAGAAATTATACTGCAAATAATTCGAATAGTACAAAGATTACAGAATTTTATTCGGCAAGCTGCATTCTGCATTCTGAACAAAATTTACGCCACTACAAGAGCGAAAAATGCAGAACAGAACTCGAGGAAGAGAAACGGTGGCCCATACATTCTTTGCAAATCCAGAACATACAGCTCTCTCCCGCTTTATAAAGCTGTTGAAATAATATGCATTAAAAAAAAAGGTCAAAATTTGCTCGAAGCAGAATGCTATTATTGTGATGCATGTAATACATAAGGAATAGAAAATGTTAAATGCATACAAAATATTTGTACATGACTTTAAAGTGACTCATGCTAGTAAATCTTATTTCCATGGAAATATGAAGGTACATGGATTATTCAAGATATACATACCAGGTATATATTTGTGTGTAACTGTGCATATACATATAGGCTGCGTTTGACGCGCAGAATAAAAGGACGGGATAGGATAACTTTATCTATCCCATGTTCATAACCTTCTTATCCCGTCGAGTGAGGGATTAACAAATCCCACTTAAGAGGTGGGATAATTTTATCCCGTCTAGATGGGATTAAATAATCATATCCGGCTCTCTAATCCAGCACGTCAAACACATATAGTTCTTCTACGTCTTTCGAAAGAGGAGGTCCTCTCTCTAAGAAAAAAAACATGTCTATTTAAAGGGGTAAATAGATGAAATTTGTTATGATTTTTTTTGGAGATGATTTTTACGATGAGAAGATAATTTGCATTAGGTTTTATCATAAATTCAATCTAGAAGTGGAGAGATGATCATAAAAATTTAACGGCCGCAATGCACGTGTATCAAGTTTTCATTACAGTTGTATGGGCACTCTTTTGCCAAAGAAAAGTGAAGTCCAATCATGGGATCTTTCCTAGAAGGGAAATGCCCCATCCAAAGTGAGAGCTAGGATAGGGTATTGTTTGGGTAATGGCTTAGGATGACTCTGGTTATGGCTGGTGTCTCATCCTCTCTGGATAGTGAGGTGACATCTCACCAAATGAACCCTATGTTCAATCCTCCAAGCCACTTCTTTTCAAATCCCGAAGAGGGTGGTATACTACCAGGCTCTACTCTACCCGGCAAAAGGTCATAGGATGGTTGCAGGCTAGGGGATATATCTGGATTGTTAGGGCCCAGCAACTCCCGCCGGTGTGACTTAGAGTGATTTTACCGGTTGGGGCCCAAACAGATGCATGAATAAGAATCTCGCTACAAGGACTATATATATATATATATTGATGGTTACAATTTGGTATTAGAATACCTATGAATACGTTTAGATCCTTATACCTTTGGATCCTTTTTCTTTCCTTTCTTCCTCTTGGATTCTTTTATTCTTTTTCCCTTCTTTCATCTTTTATATTTATTTCTTTTCCACCCATTGTCATAATTAATATCTCTCCTTTGTAATAATATATATTAGTTAGTTTTGTATTATAAACTTAAGAGTTATAATAGCAATGTAACCTATTTGGGATTCTTGTAACTCATTAATATAATTTCTCTATTTTTATGTTGTATAATTTGACTTGGTATCAGAGGAATTCGATTTCTTCACCTAAATTTTTTTTTTTAGTTTCACCTTTTTCGGCAGGCGGCCCTTTGCCGCCTGCCTGGTCAACCATCGAGTGGCTTCTCCGACACGCGGAAGCCGCAGATCATTGTTATCACCGGATCTGGAACCATTGCGGCAGACCCGATGTCCACCTCCGCAGATATCATCTAAATCCATCTCCTTTCTCTCTCATCCTTTTTCCTTTTTCCTTTTTTCTCTCTCTCCTTTTCACACGTTTCTCTCCAAATTTCTTCTCCCCTGTCTCTCTCTCTCTATGGTTTACAATCTCCATGAATTACTAACTAGCCCCGTTCCCGTGAAATCGAGTTTGAAAAACCTCTGCCGAAAAAATCAAACACCAAACCATGTGACTCGTCACATGGTCAACATCACTACCGCTAAATATCAACATTGATAAATCTGCCGTAATAATCGCCATTGCCGGCGACGAGGCCGGCAACACCGAATTCCGACGATCTCACACTCCAGAAAGATGCATCATACTATCACTCTATGGATATCGAAACTATAGATACAAGAGAGAGATTAGACAGTACATCCGCAAAACACGAAAAAAAAACAGCGCATCGCTACGAGAGCCACGAACTCAAAGGCGGTGATGAAGGACTACATCACCGTGTCGACGACCGAGAAATCGACCTCCTACAACCATCCACGGATGTCGTGTGGGGTCCACACGACGAGGCTGGACCTCTCTGGGGACCAGATCGGCGAAAAGCATGAGAAGATTAGCCTCGGCCACCGAAAAATCGAAGTCGACAGTGAGAAATTGATGTCGATCCACCGGAAAGCCGACGACGATGACCATCTCCAGCTAGACATCCATCACTCTCTCTCTAGAATTTTTCTCTCTAAAAAAAAATAGTTCGTTGATGCGTTGAATTCTGCTCCCATACAACAGCCTCCGCCGCTACCGCATTTGATTCCGCCCAGCAATGCCAAGGTTCTGTTTGGAATCAAGAAAGGAATGCATCCACCACCGATTCCGTCGGAGCTCCTGGATACGATCAGCTAAATACCTATGATAATTCCCCGTCATCTTCAAATAAACTGTATCCATCTTGAACTGGAGCCTGTCGACGGCAAGATAAAAGTGGCGTTGGTTGAAATTGGAAGGCGAAGGAGTAGATGTAAGTGAAGGAACTTCAGTTGCATCTATCTCCCCCAGACCAAAGCAATACAATGGCAGCTTTAATTATTTTGCTGGTTTAAAGAAAAAGCAAGAGCCATCTTTAATTATGTGTGTTGCGCTACAGCTACAAGCACAAAAAAAAAGGTTTATGTTGGGTTCCCAGAAGTTTTTGGTGTCTTTCTGTTTGACCACATAAAGTTCCTGGTCTCACTTTTTAATCCAGAAAGTTTCAAAAGATTTTCATTATTTGCAGTTTGGCCCTAAATTTTCGTTCACAGTAACGGCCGTCGCGGGTTCACCGTTCAAAAGTTTTGGTTATTGGGTTTTAGTCCAGAAAATTTCAAAGGTTTCGGTTATTGTCAATTTAACCCTTTAAAGTTTCTGTGGCTTGTGTTTTAACCCAGAAAGTTTATCCAAAATCAACCACACGCGCTCACGCGTGGCACTTCTACTTGAAGTTCTGTCAAGTCCAAATCTAGCCGGGAAACAGTTTCTCAAAAAGTTTTGGTTTCGAAATCCTCAAAAAGTTTTTGGTTTCGAAATCTTCAAAATTCAAAATCCGTCCAGGGCTATAAGACTGCAGCCCAATCTCTCTCATCGAAGCTCATCACCCTGAAAATCCCAGTCTTCTCATCAAAAGAAAATATCCTCTGTCTTGGACTAGTAGTCTCATTTTTTCCTTCTCCATCCCCTAAAAATCCCAGCCTCCTCATCAAAATTATGTCAAACACTGTCCGTTCTAAAGGTACTCCATGTGCTGCTTACGCTTATTTCCATAGATCTTGTCCTCCATTTTGTGAATCGACTAAATTTTTTTCACGTGTGATTAATCGTCAAGATTATTTCACAATCTTCTCTGTTTTCGGGGTAAAGAATGTTGTAAGTATTTTGAAACATGTTCCCAACTACAAATATCTTGAAACTCTCACGTCGTTTCTTTTTAAAGCTCGGGCGAGAGTCGATAATCCTATTGGTGGCTGTACTACTCTCATAACTTCTCTTCAACAAAAATTAGAAGCTTTACAATCACGGGTAACAGCGTTAGATGCTCGATTAGGAGGAGGGTATTCTAGTGCTTACCCATCCCTTGTCTTAACTCCTCTTGGAAGTTCCTCAAGATTCCTATCATCGGCATATAATATTGCACCTGAGGTTGTTCCGATTACCGTGAATCTTCCACAACCTGGGGTTCTTCCGATCAATGAAGATCTGTCGGGATATCCTTACTCCAAAGGCTTATTCCGGCTCCTCATGTCGACAGAAAATGATGCATCTAATATCCTTCTGACTACCATGAATCTTTCAGAACACAGGGCTTTTCCGACATATCCGAATATGTCAGATTACCAAGCTCTTTTGGAAGGATTTTCAGGGGGATCTTCTCAAGTGGGTTCTGTTGCGAAGGTTGCCGGATCATCGAATCCTAACCGGACGTTTTTAGGATATAATTCTTTTGATTATTCTTCTTCTGACCTCAGTGCTATCTTGAATTTTGGTACTGATGATCGTCACAATTTTTGACCTTTTTTGCACCCCTCCACCTCCACATCTATCATTCAATAGCATACCGTTCAGCTTCTCAATAGCTGTTTGGGTAGCTTTTTCTTCTTTATCTTTCCATTGTCTCTCTTCAAACTCAAATTGGTCTCTTCATACCACCTTGAGTTTGAGGAGGGGTGATAGAATACCAATGAATACCTTTGGATCCCTTTTCTTTCCTTTCTTCCTCTTAGATTCTTTTCTTCTTTTTCCCTTCTTTCATCTTTTATATTTATTTCTTTTTCACCCATTGTCATAATTAATTTCTCTCCTTTGTAATAGTATATATTAGTTAGTTTTGTATTGTAAACTTAAGAGTTGTAATAGCAATGTAACCCATTTGGGATTCTTGTAGCTCATTAATATAATTTCTCTATTTTTATGTTGTATAATTTGACTTTTGGGTATACACAATGATCTATTAAAAAAATAAGCTGCGCAGAGAAAATATGCAACTCATTTAGGGCTTGTAAGTTATTAACCAGAAAGTAATTAAAGTTGCAATGTTTGAAGCACAACCAACAACTAAAACATGTTGGAAACATTTGCAGAGAAATATTTATATTGTCAAAAACTCCGCTTTTTCTCCTTATGATTTGCTGTACCACCAGTAAAGAAAAAGCAAAAATATGGGCAACTCATTACCTGAATTTCAAACTTCACAGCATATTTTGACCTAACAGGCATACTGCTCACGCTTGCTAATGACAATTCAAGGCCATGGAAGAGTTTTCCTTGAGGAAGGCCAACAACATCCATAGCTTTGGAATAGGTAGAAGGTGGGGGTAGCCACAGACATTTCATGTTATAATGTCCTATCTTCTTCCATCTCACCTGTAAGCTCTCAAAAACCCTTAGAACATTTGTCAGCGTTTCATGGGGAGGTGCTTGAGACTGCATATACAACACAAACAGAAAAGCCATTAGTACTCGTTTGTTTTTCTGAACTCTGAATGCTGAAGACATAATGCCAAAATTTGAATGCTTAATGCTCAAAAGAACTTCTAGAAAATGGAAAACCCTGAATGTTGACTATATGGCATTTTATAAATTTACCCTTACCATTATGGCATACATCAATAGCTAATGAATAAAAAGAACAGGGTAGCCATTGGAATAAAATTTCATTAAAGTAAAATTATGCATTCAACACAATACTTGCCTCACGTTGAATGCTGAATTTTAATCCACTTCAGCAAAAAAGATGTGAGAAAACAAAAACCATTTCTTCATCTTAGTGCTGAAGGTGAGAAGGAAATTTGGAAGTAAATTACCTTAAAGCCAAGTGCCCATTTCTTTTGAGCAGGAGGGAGTGATCTCACGTAGATTTCTGGACGACCAATGCATTCCTCTGGCTGCAAAATAATGCTAACTTCATCTCAAGCAGAGTCCCATTTGACTTTTCCAGGGAGTAGTGAAAATGAAACATTTCTGAGCTCCAAAAGTATAATACAATACCCCCACAGAATCATACAAATTATATGGACAATTTTTAGGAGAGTTATTAAACATATACTAGAACTTGTGGCACACTCCAAATGTGTGCCACCTTACACCTAGTATTTCCTCACATTATGTAGAGTTTTAGAAAATAGTAAGAACATGTGATGGCATTTGGTTAAGTGGTGATGACTTATTTTAATCATATTTGAGATCATGGGTTCAAATCTTAGTTCAATCACTATTTTATTTCTAAAGCATGAAGGGTAATTTTGTAATTTCAGGTGCATATATACCAAAAATCCTCTCACTTAATATATAACAATAGATAAAAGACAATAGACACGAAGAGAAAAAAAATGTTACCAAGGATCCGTAGCTGCAGTGATCTCCAAAGCGGTTATGCAATAACAGATAATATGTCACCGTTGCCTGAAGCAGTAAATAATATCAGTTTGCTGTCAATATTTGAAGTGATATCTAATTGAGACAGATCTATTACCTCATTTTGATAACTGCTATGGAGAGACCTAACCACTTCTCGGTTGTCGAACCCTATTTTAACCATCTTTGAGACAATATCCTCATCAATCTATGCGCATATTATATTCAGACATGATTAGATTATGCATCTAAGCATCAAAAGATCCAGTGCATAAAGTAATGGAAAGACAATCACAGGTTATATCAAAACAACCGTAGACCACTAATTACTAAAGAAAGAAATCATAATATATACTCCCTATGTCCCTAATTAATAGTCCATGTTTGACTTTCTTTTTTAGAATGCACTAATTTTATCACAATCAATGGTTTTGAATAGAACTTATTTCCTATCATGAACTTTGGTACTTCAATTGTGTTCCTAAAAGGAAAGTAGACTCTTACTTCGGACATCCCAAAAAAGAAACCAAGGCAAGCATTTTTATGTGTTTCCTAAGTCCCACATAGGAGAAATGTGAAGCCTTGCATGGCTTCATATAAGCATACTTTGGCTTTTGGGTTTGGGCCCCATTCAAGTTTTGTTCTATTGGTGAGGACTTGGATGTTGTGGTTCACCGCATACCTGGGCCAGGCTTTAACGTCTTGAAGAGAGTGACGAAATTTGGTATGGTATAATCGTTTCGTTTTTATTTTCACAGTTCAATGCTAATAATGATAATAACAAACCAAGGATGTTGATGTATTCAATGCTAATAATGATAATAACAACCAGAAATTTGCAATTGTGCATACCTTTTCTGTGTTATAAAATATATCAGGAGAGCGAATAGCTATATATCTAGGAATATGCTGTTGGAACCAAGGATGTTGATGTATTTCAGGAATGGAAATGCGGTTTACTGGATCCACCACAAGTATCCGTGCAATCAAATCATTGGCGCCATGAGATATATGAGTTGGATATGTGTATGCTCCATTCTGGTATTAAAGGAAAATAGCATTAATGTTAGTATTAAATATTTAAATGGAAACTAATATTCAAGTCCAATTAGATAACCTTTATCTTCGCAAATAGTCCCGGAATATTGTCATCATCGAAAGGAAGCCTTCCACAAAGCAGAGCATACAAGATAACTCCAGAACTCCAAACATCAACTTCAGGACCAGCATACAGTTGTTCAGCAATGACCTATGTCAAGAGTATTTTAATTTAGATTAGAGCACAAGGTTCATTAAGATAAACCCAGGCTGCGTTTGGCGCGCATGATATCCTATCCCATATTTTGGCGTTGGTTACAACATCTTATTCAAAACACGGGATCAAACAATCCGCTTAGGTGGTGGGATTATTTTATCCTGTATTCTTGGGATAAGATAATTTAAAAAGACAATAATAACATATAGAAAGTATTTTTTGTACCTTTTGTTATTATATATAATTGATATCCCATCAAGATTTCTAACTGGGATGGCTCCAAAAGCTGGACTAAAAGTCTTGTTAGACATAAATTTCTCATACCATTTCCAGTCCTATCCTATCCTACTTTCTTATCTAGCTTGCCAAACACAGCCCTAAGTTTTGGTTCTGATAGCTACATCTAGCTATTTTTTAGAACAAATCTCGCACCTCTGGAGCAGCATAATTAGGACTACCGCAGTTCGTTTTAAGAAAATGACCATCACGTGTGACATTGCCAAGTCCAAAGTCGGCAATCTTTACGTTGCATTTGGAATCCAAAAGAAGGTTCTCAGGCTTCAGATCTCGATGAACCACCTTGTGGAGGTGGCAAAATTCAACGCCTGAAATAATCTGCAATTGAATAAAATTTCATCTCATTTTTTTTTGTTAGAAACAGGATTCACACAAGCACAAGTTAGTATCATATGATACGGAAACCATTGAGGCTATACTCTACTTCGAAAGGTAATTTACCCGAGGTATTCAAATTTCAAAAGACTTTTGCATCTACACTGGCCAAAGAATGGAAGGAAATATAGATAAGATAAATCCTGAAGTGGAAATTGTTATTAACCACGGAGTAATATATTCTTGAATCAATCTTGTACCTTGGTTCATAATCCATGTTTTATTTGTTCCTGGATAATCACTTCTTGCAGCTATATATGTTAATTTTGTCTGGGTGCAAGTGTGGTACTTAAGCAGCATTTTTTGTGCCCACGATCCTTAGTTTGCTGAATGAACGGGGTATTTGGGATAAATTCAAAGTTCAATTTGGAAAAACATTAAGGCCTGAAGAACCATAAGGATTTGTCTGGTTTTGTTCAAGACTTAATCCTGTCTTAATTAAAAGTATGCTGTTACTTACAACAGTGTCCGATTGTGATCATCTTGATACTCATAGTAAGAGAAAACTAAGGATTGGTATTCTATAATCAATTGCTTTCAAGTTTCAAGGTTCTTGTTAAGGGTGTTTTCAGTTTAATTATCAACTCTGCCATCGTCGATCCTCTTGTAGCTATTATTCTCAACAAAAGAGTTACTGAAGGTCAATATATGCATCTGATTGACTATCGTAGCATTGGTTTCTTCTTCTTGCAGAGTTTTATATTTCACAAAGATATCATGGTATACCAGGACATATTAGTAACAGATAACCCAACTAAAACAATTTTTCACTGTCAGAGGACCCCTCCATTATTAATTCTAATTTCAGACCTACACCTTCTTTTCTCTTCAATATGACAACCAACTGAAGCTAATATACAAGGAGCACATGAAAAAGAAATTTTAAACAAGATGATAAGAAGTGTATCTTGGAAAAAACTAAGGCGTTTCATAAAGCATCGAAGCCACAAAAAAATTGAATGTCCCTTCACAAGAGTATTTTAGTAAGCACCTGTTGAAAGAAGTGGCGAGCCTCATCTTCCTCGAGTCTAACATTCTCAATAATGAAATCATATAGATCACCCGAGTTCATATACTCCATGATCATATAAATATTGGCCCGAGTCTCGATGACCTCATAGAGGCGAACTACGTGAGGATGAGAAAGTAGCCTCAAAATATTGATTTCTCGTCTCACTAATACAACAATACAAAGAAAATTATATGTTAGACCAAATAAATAGTTTCGGCATGAATTAACATTTTAGAGAAAAACAATAAAGAAAAATCATAAAAAAACAGTAAAAATAGGACATTTGAGAACACGTTATTACAACATAAACGAGTCAACTGACCACCTCCATGACTTCAAAGGCAAAGGAAACAAATTTCAAGAAATGAATAAAACCAAACAAACTTAGGGTACTTCATACAGGCTGATTACTATTTACCATGGAGGCCAAGTATCTGCGAACATACAGATAGAATGCCAGAATTCTAATTTTAATATTGTCGTGATAACTTTGCTTATGTTACAACAGTTTATAGTGTACAAAAAGCCAAAGATTAGATGAGGAATATATATATATACCATATACCGTGAGTCAGAATTTGAAATACCTTTCTCGGCTGCTTCAAAATTAATCGATTGACGATCAAGGATCTTTATAGCAACTTTGAGCCCTGTTAACGTATGAAGTGCAACCTTCACTTTACCAAATGCACCAACGCCAAGGGTTTTCCCCATCCTATAGTTTGATAGAGCATGTTCAGGTGATTTACTCCTCTTAGCCTTTGTTCCATCCATTTCAAAACTGGTGGCAGATCCAGAAAGAAAACTAGTAAATGAAACAAGGAAAAAACCACGCGGCTATCTTTTGTAGCATGACTAAAATAAAAGCAACACCAATCAATTCCTATAGTATGCCATAAATATGAAGGTAAGTCAATTCTTTAATTGAGTAGAAGTTAATATAGTTCGTAAGTAATGGTTATCATTCAATCTGTTGTACCGGTTACAACAGTTGTATGCCAATATCTTTCCCCACTCACACCACCCAAAAGCACCAAATAAGTTGATGGAAGTGACAACAACAATAATACTATATACTGTTTCTTAACAAACAGTAGCATCAACAATGAAAAGAGCAATGCAATAGTAATAGCTAAAAATAATCCTAGAAATGCTAGTTCCCTCGCAATTATTCTTTTTTAATCAGAAACAAAGACTTTTATTAATAACTGAAACAAGAAGCTACAAATGACTCAATTTTTCTTACCTAAATAGTTTCCCAACAAATTTGGATTAAGGGTTGCGGTAACCATTTCCAATTCTAGCTATAAGTGCTCATTTGGTTCAAAGTTTTGGTTTGTTCCTAAAATCCTAAAATGGTAAATTCATACCAAAAGTCTCTTATAATTCATGTCAAGAGGTTGAATCATGAGCCGACGAAACTCACATTTTCATGTAAAATTACCATTTTGAGTTCCAAAAATTCGGACCAAACCAGCATCAAGTGCCAGTAACTGTACTATTTAGTTGTTAAGGAATACACACAAAAGTGTAAAAAAAATTAACACAATGATTCAACAGATTTGACACAAGCAATTAATTGATGCACAACAAAAAAAAAATAAAAAATTGTAGATCATATAGGCATACAATTATATAAGACATACCAAATTGAAAGTCTCAGAATCCCTCGTTCCAAAGAAACTTGAAGATAGAGTTGTGTTACAAATGATTCACAAAATAAATCACTTGGAATAAGTATATTGTTTTAGAAAGGACAAGGTAGGGTATAATATAATAGTATTATGCAGAAATTGTCGTCAAAACCCACAAACAACAGGACGAGTAAGTGCGTGTACAGTAGTACATCATTGTACAAAGATGCATATGTGTAAATATGCGTACACAGAGAGAGTGATCGAGTGAAGAAGAAGAAATGAAAAGAGTACGTGGGACATTTGTTTTAAAAGAACGTATAAAAGACAAATGACTAGGCATCGAATAATAATAAGGACAAGAGATGTCTTTTTCATTATATATTATTATATGCATGTCTATTTTACATTAAAAACATAGCACATTGAGAGCTCCGCTAAAGGTGCCCACCAAGCCTCCTTTCACTTTGCACTCTCTTTTTTTCCTTTTACACGCCTTTAATTATTTTATTAAGACTTAAGAGTTAAGGATCAGATGGTCCATGTAAGTTGAAAAGTGTCATGTGTAATCAAGGATCGAATCATGATTTAGTATTGTGATTTTTGTTCGCTAATTGATTTTTGTTGTCACTTTTGTTTTAGTTATGAAATGAGGTAGACTTGCATAATTATAAAATTTGTACATATTATATTTATTGTAATTTTGAAGGACGTGTCTTAAATTTTTATTTTTTTTATGTTTTAAATATTTTATTTGACTTAATCTAAGTAATATAAAATTTGATAAAGTATTAAATTATTTCGCAAAGGACCAATTATATAAAATTAAGATCGAATATAAATCTTATATATATAAAAGTGAGTGAGTAAAATTCTAAACTTAGAGTTAGTTTCATCTCTGTAAGTAACAACAAGACAATGATCCTATTTGACCTAAAAAAAAATTATCTCAACCCATTTGGTAAAACTAAAGTGAAATTTGAAATCGAAGGCCACTGAATTTTGCTTTCCATATAATATATCTTTTGTATTAGGTAGTACCATAATCTAAGATAATTGTTTATATCACAAAATTAATTAAAGAAATTTTTTAGACAACTATATTGAGATATAGTAATCGGAAAAATACTCAATGCATATGCATGCTTTTTTTATATGAACGATAATCGATTTTAAAATGAAAACAAAACAAACAAACAAAACGAAACGAAACAAATAGTATTGCTTTAGTGATAAAAAATTAATCTTATTAATTTAAGGTCAAATGTTCAAACAACAACAATTACATATACTTTTTTATTAAAAATAAAATGATGATAGGGTCAATAATAAAAATACTAAATTTAATGTCACAACCGACACACTCTCTTGAGTTTTATAATAATATAAATTTATGATTTGTTATGATTTTTTCGGAACTTCTATTCAAAATTTTGAGACACTATATTGTACATTGAATAGCAGTTCAATAATCTAGAAAAGTTCTCTTTTTTCTTCACTTTTATTTTTTCCCACCGGGTAAATTCTAAAATTATAAATTAATGATTGGTTACAATTTTTAAGAAAAACTTCTACTCAAAATTCTGTATAATGCACTTTTTATAGCAAAGAATTTTCTGCAAGAAAGTTGTAGAAAAATTATAAAAAATACTCTTTGCAAATTCCAATTAATTTTTACCTCTTCACGTTCCCTCCTCTTTCATTTCCTTTCTGTATTCATAAAATATAGTGCATATTCATTGTATTTCAATTTCTACTTTCATTCTGTCTCTTCATGTCCTGTATAGATTCATATAATACTCTTTGCAAATTCCAATTAATTTTTACCTTTTGACTTCCCTCCTCTCTCATTTCCTTTCTGTATTCATAAAATCTTGTGCATATTCATTGTATTTCAATTTCCACTTTCATTCTGTCTCTTCATGTCCTGTCTAGATTCATATGACCTTGCATTCCTTTTTCAATTAGATAATCATCTGACTTTTATATACCCATGAAAATAATATTCAACTTTGGTTATTGTCAGTTTCATTCCAGTCCAGATTTCCAGGTCAAGTTTTGTGTTCTTTTAAAATTCTATCTTTTCAGAATCTCAGTAATAATCTGCCCATTTACCATGTTGCCCGTATTAATAAATCCTCCTCCAGTAACGCCAGGGTTCAGAATTGAATTGATCTGAACCACTCTAATCAACGTCTCCGCATCTCAAATCACTGCGCAAAGGCAGTAATCTCACAGCCATCTATTACGATGCCAAGGCCATTCCCCTCTTTACCTGTCCGACCATAGTGACTGGATCCCCGGGACTGCAAATCTCCCACCAAGGTCAGTGACGGTTGAGAATGGACCCGCGATGTTATTGCGGCCGAGAGGAATAGAAAGGGGCGGTGAGGCTTGATGTCAAGATTGAAGCTAGTGTTGTCCTAGACCTTGGGACTCAATCGCTAAGGAATGGAAGAGTAAGCGTTTTTTGAGAGGATGTCAAAGCGATTGTGAATATAGTTGGATTATCAAAAAAGGAAAAAGCACCCTAATTCTGCACTATTTTGTTTAGAAATTTTTTAATCTAGTTCTAATCTACCAAAAAGGGATACATGAATATCAATACAAACACGTGTAAACTGCCTCCTGTCCCAATGGTTGTCAAAAAATAATGTGTACAAACAGTAATTATTAATATTTATAAACAAAATGCATCCAAAATAATCACCCATATCAAACAACCTTTCATAACTTATGTTTTTCAATACAACCAAGAAAGAGAAAAGAAATTATTAATATAAACAAAATGCACCTCCACCCCGATATATCAACAAAGTGCATTCTCATTGCCAGTCAATATCTTGTAACAATTTCTCATCTAATCTACCCAAGCACAAAAACAAAAAAAGGCCACAAACGAACAATCCAAAGTCATCAGAAAACCCCAAACATTCAACAACCAAACAAACCCATAAAATCCGAAATTTCGCTTCTCTTTTAATTCCCTGCAGCAGCACTCAAAACCCTCCCAATCTCAAAAGAAAGAAAAGCATCAAGAGCAGCATACTGCACCTGTTCAGGATAAAGCCACTCACTATCCCACCTGCTCATCGTAACCCTCTTCGGCTTCACCACTTCCTTCCCCAACAAAACCCTAGACATCTCCTTCAACCCCGCATTCTTTAAATCCCCAAATCCCTTCTCCTTAGCCCACACCCTCAAATCCACCGGATTCGCCACACCCAACCCGTAATCGAAGAGTAATTTCTCAGTATCCTCGTCAATTCCAACCCCAACAAACGTATAATCACGGTTGGACAGGAGGTTTGTGAGGGATTGGGGGATTGAAGGGGAGTGGAGGATTTGAAAGACGAGGCAGTTTTGGGAGGTGGACAGTTGGAGGGTGGCGATGGGGTTGTCGGATTGGCGGCTGAAGTTGGGGCGCCACTCGACGTCGAGGCCGATGAGTTGAGGGGTGGTGGCGGTGTGGGTGGAGATCCAGTTCTCGACGAAGGAAGGTGTGTGGGTGACGAGGGTGTGGAGGGTGGTGGTGTGGAAGGTTATGGTGTAGGTGTTGTGGGTGAGGTAGGGTAGCTCGTGGTCTTCTATGCTTACTGCCATGGCTGATCTATGCATGGAGGATTTTGGTTTACAGAGAGAGAGAGAGAGAGAGAGAGAGAGAGAGAGATCTAGGGTTTTGAATTTTTTTTGACTTGTGGGAGTGGACACCAGGAAGAGAATTGATTCTCCCTTCTTTTTTACGGAGTAATTTTCTTTTGATTTCCGCACGGCCTAACTTTTATGCAACGCAACTAATGTTTAGTCACGAAGGAGTGCAAATTCTGTCCGAATTCGACTTATGAAATCTATTTCAAACCCACAACTAATTTCAGCATTATTATCTATTTATATTAAGCACCTAATTTTTTAATTAGGTGCTAGTAAAATCACTTTTAATTTTTTATTTTAACATCTGTTTTTTTTTTCACTTTAATTATTTGAACTCTCTAATAAAAAATAAAATGGTTCTTTTATTATAATTATGAAAAAAAAACTCCCCACTTTCTTCACTTTCTTATCTTCTTCTTCGTTCTATAAATTCTCTTTAAAATTATATGCTCCTTTATCAGTTATTCCAACATTGTAGTCATACGATTCATTTTTTTTCTTTTTGAGCTAATGATACTGTGAAGTCACTCAAATTTTTTGATGAATCAACTAAAATGATCAAAAAAAAAATAAAAAACAAAGAACATCTTCTCCACATTCTCATTAAACAAAGAAAAAAATAAGAATATCTATATAACTCCACTGTACGCATCCCCAATTTCATCTATATAACTTCACTGTACGCATCCCTAATTTCATCTATATATCTATTAATTTCAACTTTTTTGTTTCTTTGTTTAACTCATATTTGTAATTGGATATAAAAAAGAAATTAAAATCAACGAGATTGTTTGCCTTCCCAATCATCATACAGGTTATTACAAAAACCCTAAATTATATTTATGATTGAGTCACTTTTTAAAGAAAGTGGTTTTGTTTTCTCATTAGGGTGCTCAAATTAAAGGTGTGCTTAATTTAAAAAGTGAATTTTGGTGCTTGAAATTAAAAATTAAGGGTGGCCCTACCAACACCCTTTTTAATTTGATCGAGTAAATGGAGAACAATAATTTAACTGATCGAGTAAATGGAGAACAATAATTTAACTATTTGTGCGTGTATCATTAAATTTTCATAGCATAAAATAATATAACATAGGAAGGATAAATATTTCTAACATAATTTGGTAGTAGTATGAGGTGTCCGTTTATTTACGAAAGGAAAATGAGATCTGTGGGAGCAACCAAGCTCGATGGTAGGGCTGGTAATTCGAGCTTGCGTATAGTATTTGGGTCGTATCAACACATAAGTATTACAGTATTAATGTCAACCCGAACACAATCCATTTAACTAATCGTGTCATTTATATTAACTCAAACATGACATGCTTATTTTACATGATATACGACACGGCCCAACTAATCTGTTTAATAAACAGGTCATGTTAAATATGCAACTCGACACGACACGACACGATTAACCTTTTAAGATTATAATGACAATTAAGTCTCATATGAAAACAATTTACTTGTTTTATAATAGTTTTAAATTTTTAATAAATAATAATAAGTATCACCAAATACCAAAATTTAATATTTAATCAAAATAATATGATAATAATAATATATAGTCAAAATAGATAGCATTACATCACTGAATCAAAAGTATAAAAAATTATTAGTTTATCCATCATCAAAAATATAATAATTATCATTTACTACCAATACTCAAAATAAGAATATAATTGTCCAATTAAGATGGTAAAGTAATATATATATATATATATATATATATATACAAAAAGAAAAAAAATATTATTAATTGCAGGTCAATTTCGAGTTAGCTTGGTTAACCCGAATACGACCCGTTTAGTTTGCGGATTAAGCATGTCTAACTTGAAATTGACTCAAACCCGTTTATGCTTGACCCAAACCCACTAACTTCGTGTCGAGTTCGTGTCAGATTAGCGTATCGTGTCAAATATTGTCCAGTCCTAGTCAATGGCTTTTGTGTGGCATCCGGTTTTCATTTATTATATATAAAGCCATCTGATTTGGTATATTTTCATATCAAACAACCATTTTGATACATAAAATAAATAGGTTAAATTTTACTAGCGGTAACATACATAATTATCTACTGTGGGTAATCATAAAACTTATCAATCTTACTCCATTTTATTGAATTTATATAGATTTATTTGTTTAAGAAAAATGCTAAAATGGATGATTTATACTTAGTTACCAAAAGTTTTATTATAATTGGATCTTGATGCCTTTTTTTTTTTACTTTTTTGGTACTTTGGTACCCATTTCTCACTTTTTCGTTACTTAATAATCAAGTGCCCAGTAAAATGACCACAATACCCTTGTATTAATCCAAAAATTTTGAAACATCATCAATCAAATAGAGAAGACATGACATGTTCATATTTGGATATAACACATTGTTTGATCAATCAAACTTGAAATATGTTTGTCAAAAAAAATAAAAATAAAAAACTTGAAATAAAGAAAAATAAAAATAAAATAACTCAAGGACAAGCCCTAACATATGAGATTAAAGTAAATAAAATTGAGCTGGGTGAGAGATAAAAGAAACAAAATTGAGATATTTAAATTAGAGATTTGAAATTTAGACAAAAACAAAATATAGATCTAAGATTGAAAAGTTAGATATGAATCAATAATAATGAAGTGAATTGGAGGGATTGGAGATAGATGAGATTTTGTATAGAGAATGAACCTGGTCGAATTGGAACCAAAAAGCATAAGTTAAAACACAAAGGTGTTGAAAGGGCAGATCTAAGAGAGACTAATAGTTGGTGTTCGTGAGGCAAAGAGAGATAGAGGTTTGTTTTGGGGAAAATTTCAGCACCTCAAAATATAGCTAGCTCCGAATATATAGAGATTAAACTTGATAAAGAATCTGTGTAAAAATATAATTATTATTATTAGGAAAACTCGAATTTGATTAAAAACAATTATAACCCTTCCTCACTCTTAATCCCTAAATCCATCAAAAAAAAAAAACATTTTCATGTACTTCAGAACGTCATTGGCAATGGTGGCACGACAATGAACCCAGTGGTGGTGTCATGGTGATTGTACGAAGATACAAAGTATGAGGTGCGACGATCCGAGGTGGCATGGCACTAGAAAAGGGGGAGGGTGGTGACGAGGCACCGAAGACGAGAAAAATGGTGGGTATGAAATGGTTTAGTGTATAATGAAATGGTTTAGTAATTTCAAAGATTTATGAAATGGGTTATGTTGGTTTTGCTCAAGAATTATTAATGGTGAAGAAGATAATAGTGAAGATGAACAATTAATTAGGTTTTTTTTAGAAGGTTTGTCAATTAGGACTTTGATTTGTATTGTTGTATAGGATAGAAGGGTACATTATGAAGATTGCATCATTTTTTTCATTGACTTAACGGCAACATATGGTCAATTAATATAACCGTCAAAAATAAGTACCAAAGTACCCAAAATATTAAAAATAGATACCAAAATATCAATATATAAAAAAATAAATACCAGAATCTAATTATGACAAAACTTTGGTTATCCAAGCACAAATCACCTTACAAAAATTTACTCAATTTTTATACTGTAAATCTTGTCACTGACATTTCTACATGTGATAGAATATATTTCATTTATGACAACATCAATAATTATTGAGCATTGAGTCAATTCAACAGATTAAAGTTAAAAAGATAAGATTATTCCTCTATGAGGCACAGTATTTATTTGCGTCAAAGTAAAAAATGATTGGGCAACGTTAATTATGTACAACATTTTTTTTTTCTGATATTTTAGCATCAATTTAATGTTATTTGTATATTATTTTGGTGTAATAGAATATATTATTTTGTTGTAATGAAACTGAATCAGTTTTTTTTTTTCAATAATAACTTAATCATATTATACAAAAAGAATATACACATACCCAAAATAAATAAAACAAAATATTATTAAATAAAATAATGTGTTATTAGTGCCGAAATGATAGTCCTATAACAGTTATTGCATTTGTTGTTTTAAAGCATATTAATCAGTAAAAAATGAAAGGTAGTGATAACATGTGCCCTTAAAGCACATGTTAAAAACCTAAATATGAAAAGAAATTAAGTTTAATATGTATTTAATACTACACTAATTTTTATATAAGTTTTAATTTTTTTTTATATTTAAATTTTTAACATAAGCACATGTTATCATTACCCATACATGAAAAGACAACGCAAAGTATAATCCTAAAGCATTTTTTTTTTTATTTCAATAAAGTTGCCCTATACATCAACCCCTTGTTTTCAGTGATCATATAGGAAAGAAAAGGCTCCGCTCTTCAAAATCATACATTTAATCACTTCTTTGATCCCAACCTCTTTTTTATCTCTCTCAAAATTTATAATTCTAAAAAAGGCGAAAAGCGAGACTCAAATAAATAATTCAGACGATGAAAATTTTAATAATTTTGGAGATCACGATAGAATGGGACATATAGTGTACTGTACATACCAACCAATGCACTAAGGTCGATCATGTGAAATGAAGTCCCTCTAGAAAAAATCTAAAAACTTATCATCATTCACCACTTTTAATCCCATCAATTGAACTCAAAACTCCCACAATCTCCCTCCTCTCATCACTGATCTCAGATTCTTCTTCTTCTTCTTCTTTATCTTCTTTCGCCGGAGACTCTGCCAGAATCTGACGGCACCCATCGACCTCCGGCGACGGCTCCGTCAATTTGAACGACCCAAATTTAGGTGTGAATTGTGGGGTACCGACCGAATTCGTGTCGAAACTGAACGAGAAGCTCGAATTCGACAATTGATTTTTTGATTCTAACTTTTCGAGAGAACTTGGGCAGATCTTCCTCCTCTTTGCGTCTCGATCCGTATCTGGGTCTTTCATATCTCCGTCCGAATTGGCGGCGGAGACCCGTGGATCAGCGCCGGAGACTGAGTTCTTGCCGGGGATAGAGCAGGTAGTCGCGGGAACTTCGTCCGTCTTGAGGTCAGCCATTTATTGGGCAGAGGAAATAGGAGTGCGATGTTGAGAGTGTGTGGGAACAAGATTTTTTTGTTTCTTAGATAGTGGATGTTTTTATATGGTCGTTTTGGTAATTTATCGCTATGTTTTTGGTTTGGTTTTACATTCTTATAAGTTACTTGAATTTACGCATTACCATCAATAATAAATTAAAAAAACAAAAATAACCTTTTTTTTTCCTTTTTGGAAGATAATTAATTTACAAATCTTGTAATTATTAATAATTTTGTTAAAATTAATACTTTCTTTAAAAATATGAAAAAATAAAGTGAGATTATTAATTTAAAATCGATAAAATGTATTTCATTTGTATTATTCCACATGAGAAAGGGTGGTGACAGAGGGATAGAATTAGGGGATTTAAAGTTAATATGAAAACCGACCGAACTGACCAAATCGATCCAGACCCAAAAAAAATAAAAAACGAAAAAATTAAAATCGAATAGTTTGGTTCAGGTTTAGAGGACTAATTAGTTCAAAACCGAAGTAAACCGAACCGAATTATATATAAAAAAGTAAAAAGTGTTACTATATATTCTAATAGCACACAATAAGTATATTATGATACAAAAAAGTGTGACTTTTATAAGAATATGTTTATCTTAAAAAAAAATTATTAACGCGTGTCCTTATTATTAAATTAACTACATAATTCTAAGATTTTTGTTATCATATACATAATGGCAAGATAATTCATCATTTTATTTAATATGTTTAATTCTTGAAAACATACAAATAAAATAAGAATTAAATAGATAACATGGTTTATGTATGCTTACTAATTGGTTTTAGAAAATCATGACTTTAATCTTGAATATGAATCAATCTTACATTACTAATAATATTACATTGTCATGTTAAATTGATTAAAAAAAAAACATGTTAAAACCGAACCGAAAAGTTTGGTTCGAGTTTGAGTTTAGAGAAGATTTAAAAACCGAATCGAACCAAAATCAAAATTTTACGTTTAGTTTGAGTTTTAGGTACCTTAATTTCTATTCCGATCGAAATCAAAAAGACCCATAGATAAAATCCCACTAATATATAACATCGTAAATTTTAATCATTTCGGAATGTGAAGAATGATTAGTCTCGTACAAAATGTTTCTTCTTACTTCCCATTTTGGTATTCTTTTCAAACTACGAAGGCCCCAATTTCACAAAACTAACGCACCCAATAATTAGCTATGCAAATTGAGGGAAGGGAAAGGCCGTAAATAATCAGAAGCGACATTTATTCTTTTAAATCAATAATATATAAATACACTCGGTGTTTGATTTAAGGGAAAGGATAAGAAACTAAAGTTTCAGGGTACAAAGCATGGTATGGTGGGCATAAAATTGAACTCTTTTCCAATTCAATTATGCCCAAGTTTTAATAGAAATTACTTTCTAGGCCACTCAATTGTAACTCTAGGAATCCACGGCAACTTAAGTTGTCATTCCAAAATAATCTCTTCAAAAATCGAAGACGAATCCCAAAGATTAGGAGTTGAATTGACTAAACACAGAGAAATAAATATTGATTGTTTCATACATATGCACTCACAGACGCACATATATACATGCGCATCAGCCCAAAATATCACAAAAAAAATATTTACTATAAGCAAAATAAAATTATCGCACATGATTACATATATGACATATTCTAGTCGATGAAAATTGGACCATGAGTTTAAATTTTAAATATGAATTTCAAATAAAACAACTTAAAGGGTTGGTTGCTCAAAACATGAAATTTCATTATTTTGTCGAAATTGTAAAAGAAATGTGGTGTTAATTGAATGATTGTATTGGTATATTTAAAATTTTTCATTAATCGATAACTTCTTATACTATATTATATATAATCTATTAGGTTAGAATTTATTTCCATGTGGTTACTTTGAAGGCATTTAATATTTTTGTTCAAGAAAAATTCTCAAGGGTTAGGGCCCGTTTGGTAACGTTTTCGGAGAATGTTTTTTGAGAATATTTTCAGAAAATGAAAATGAGAAAATGAATTTTTCGAGAACGAAAATAGTGAAAACATTTTCCAAAAACGAAAACAGTGAAAATGAAGATTGCAAGAGTGAAAATGGTGAAAACATCATTTTGGCGTTTTTGCGTTTTATGCTTTAAACTTGAATTCATTTTCTGAAAACGTTTTTCGTGTTTTTGTCAATATCCCACCAAACGCATTTTTTATCCGTTTTTGAACTCAAAAAACAAAAACGGGTCTCTAAAAACGCTACCGAACGGACCCTAATATTAACTTAACCTCCTACGCTAATAGCTGTAACCATCTGGATTCTCCCATAAAATGGTTAACCCAAGTTATAATTTAGGATCATTGCACCCACATATGTACTAAAGAATTTCTCATTATACTACTGATGTATGATATTTTTGGTTGTTACAATCTTCCCGCGTTTAAATCCTTGATGTCTTCATCAGTCTAGGATCACACACAGTCAATCTCAACTCTAGCTAGCCATTTCCAGCAATTCTAGCTTGCCGTTAGCCGTACAAACCTAATGCACGCAATATTCGCATCCTTACGTGGTAGTGGTCTTGGGTTTGCTCTGAATACCATATATAACTACCTGGGTTCTCGCCTAAAATGACTAACCCAAAGTTGTAATTTAGGTCATTGCACCCATATATATATACCAAGGAATTTCTCATTACATTATCGATACGAGATATTTTGGATTATTACAATAGCGATGTTTGATAAACCCTTCAAAAAAATTCTAAATAGATACCCCCTAAAACTTTCTTTTTTTAACAAGATACCCCCTATAACTTGAAACTATTAACTTTCATCAATTTTGAACTCTTTTTTTTTAATTACCAAAATGGCCTTCTTCATCTTCTATTTCCTCCTAATTTAAACCTTAACCCTAATTTTAGCCCTACGTCAGCGACTTCTTTCTTCCCTTTCACCCACCGTAAGGGAATTAAGTCAATAAACTCGTATTATTAAACATAAATCGTCGTTCACTTAATGAACTGTTGACTCTGAAGACCCTCCTCCTCTTTCGCTTAGCTCTAATTCCTCAAGTCCAACACCCTTGACGAACTCTGAGACTCTAAAATCAATGTGAGATTAAACCAATTTACTCCAAATCATAAATATATTTTATACTACTCATCGGCAAACCTTAATCAACCGCCAACCGGTGAGTTCGATGGGCTTTCCTTCATTTGCTGATAGGATCCATAGTCCTTGATTAATTTTAGGTATAAAATGCGAAAGAAAAAAAAAAAGAAAACATAAAGGGTATTTTGGTCAAACAAAATTAATAAGGTAAAATGCTAATTTTACCTCATTTAATGACTAGAGAGAACACATGGCAGTCTACGTAGACATGCATTGTGATTTGGCTGAGGACCCCAACCAGATGTGATATAAGACCTCAATTGGGTATGAACTTGTTTAAATACCTGGATGGGTCAAGCCTAATACAGACAGAGCACTAATCAAGACCTGGATCTTTCAGATCTATGATACCAAGTTAAAACTAGTCTTGAAGCACGCTTGTGTCAGAGCATGTCAAGGAAGTATAGGTGTATGACAAATGTGACATAGTAGATACACAGTCCACCATATCTGCATTAAATGCTTACCAACTATTTTTAATACTCCAAATTAAAAGGATAAGCAAAATCAAAGATGGACATGCCTAGTTAACCACTGCAATGATAAAAGGAGCTTTAGACTAACCACTCTAGTTCTAAAGACATGTTCTCTCCCTTACTATATATATGAAGCATTTACTCCATTACAACCACTGAAATTATGCGCATTTGGATACACATACTCAAGTAATAACAAAAGAGGCTTCATCACTAACATATTTTTCTACTTACGTTTCTGCATGTCTATTAAGTAAATTAAAGCTTACAGACTGAAATATCAATAGTTAATTTGTAAAAAAGGATGTTCTAGATATCCCATTGTAATAGTTAGACTAGTCTAAGGTCCTCATTCATTTGTAATTAGATCTTTATTTTACACTATTACCATTTATAAATATTCTCAAAACATTTTCATAGATGAATAGTAAGCCTTATCACAAAAAGGTCGAACCTCCTTTATAAACTCTCTTATCAATTGTGTTTATTATTTGAGTTAGTCATCATATTGTTGACATATCATTTGCACTATCAACTCCTCGCAATCTCCTTTTATTAATTTAGTCAGCATTTCCTGTATGGTTAATCATTTATCCTAGATTTTTGCACTAACAATTTTAAAAATTGATGGAATGTTAACCGCGTTAATTTTGGGAGATCATGTCTAATTAAAATTATTTTAGGAAGATTTTCTCAAATAGCACTAATAATATAAAGGGATTAAGCCCATAAACCTCAAAAATTATACTAGAACATTAAGCAAAATCATTCAAACTTTTTTCATTTCCAAGAGTAAAATCATGCTCAATCACTAAGGTACCCAATAATTAGCCATGCAAATTGAAGGAATGGAAAGACTGTAAAAAAATCAGAAGCAACATTTTTTCTTTTTATATCAATATTATATGAATGCACTTGGTGTTTGATCTAAAGGAAATGATAATAAACTAAAGTTTCAAGGTACAAACCACAGTATGGTGCGCATAAAATTGAACCCTTTTCTAATTCAATTATACCCAAGTTTTAACATAAACAACTTTGTAAGCCACCCAATTACAACTCTATGAATCCGCGATAACTTAAGTTGTCATTTCAAAATAATATCTTCAAAAATCGAAGTCAAATCCCAAAGACCAGGAATCAAATTAACTAAGCACAAAGAAATAAATATTAATTGTTTCATACATGTGCGCTCACAGACACACACATATACGTGTGCATTGACTCAAAATATCAATAAAATTACTTACTATAAGATAAATAAAAATTATCGCACATGATTACATATGGGACATGTTTTAGTCGATTAAAATTAAACCATGAGTTTAAAGTTTAAATATGAATTTCAAACAAAACAACTTAATGGGGTGGTTGCTCAAGACATGAAATTTCATTATTTTGTCGAATTTAGAATAGAAATGTGGTGTTAATTGAACGATTGTTGGTTTGTTTTATGATTTTTCATTAATCGATAACTTCTTCTACCATCCTTTATTATATATAATCTATTAGGTTGGAATTTATTTCCATAGTTACTTTGAAGGCATTTAATATTTTTGTGCTTTTATTTTGTTCAGGAAAAAATCTAAAGGGTTATTAACTTAACCTCCTACACTAATAACGATGTTTGAGAAACCCATCAACAAAAATTCTAAATAAATACCCCCTATAACTTGAAATCATTAACGTTCATCAATTTTGAACTCCAATTACAATTTAAACTTTAACCCTAATTTTAGCCCTTTGTCAGCGACCTCCGTCTTCCCTTTCACTCACCGTAGGGGAATTAAGTCAATAAACTCATAAACATAAATCGTCATTCGTTTAATGAACCATTGACTCCGAAGACCCTCCACCTATTTTGCCTAGCTCCAAGTCCTTAAGTTCAGCACATTTGTTGAACTTTGATATTCTCAAAAATCCACGTGAGATTAAGCCAATTTACTCCTAATCCCAAATATATCGTCTACTTGCTCATCGCAAACCTTCGATCAATTGCCGACAGGTGATTTCTACTGGCTTTCCTTCATTTGCCGATATGGATCCATAGTCCTTGATTAATTTTAAGTATAAGATGCAAAAGAAGAATAAGACATAAAGTGTCTTTTGGTCAAAAAAATTTGATAGGGTAAAATGCCAAATTTACGTTATTTAATTACTATAGAGGACACGTGGTAGTCCACTTAGACATGCATTGTGACTTAGCTGAGGACCCTAACTAGGTCTGATACAAGACCTCAATTAGAGTACATACCTTGTTTAACTACTTGGATGGATCCTACCTAATGCACACAGAGCAATATTTAAGACCTGAATCTTTTATATCTGTGTTACCGAGTTAAAACAAGTCTTGAGCACACTTCTGTCTAGGGCCGGCAATATTTGACACGACACGCTAACCTGACACGAACTCGACACGGAGTTAGCGGGTTTGGGTCAAGTATAAACATGTTCGAGTCAATTTCAGATCAGACATGTTAACCCGCAAACTAAACGGGTCGTGTTCGAGTTAACCCACTAACTCGAAATTGACCCGCAATTAACACGGTTATTATTTTTATTTTCTTTTACAGCTATATATATATATTTTATTTTGACATTTTTCTTGAACAATTATATTATTATTTGGAGTATTGGTAGTAGATGATAATTATTATGTTTTTAATGATGGATAAAGTACTAATTTTTTATGTTTATGCGTCGGTGATGGAATGTTATATATTTTGACTCTAGATTATTAATATTGAATTTTGGTATTAGGTGATACTTATTATTACTTATTAAAAATTTACAACTATTATAAAACAAGTTAATTTTTTTTACATAAGACTTAATTGTCATTATAATCTTAAAAGGTTAATCTTGTCGTGTCGAGTTGCAAATTTAACATGACCTATTTATTAAATGGGTTAGTCGGATCGTGTCATGTAACCTGTAAAATAAACAGGTCGTGTTCGAGTTAATATAAATGACACGATTAGTTAAACGGGTCGTGTTCGGATTGACACTAATACTGTAATACTTGTGTGTTAACACAACACGCGAGCCCGAATTGCCAGCCCTACTTCTGTCAAAGCTGGTCAAAAAAGCATGGGTGTCAAATAGATGTGAGTAGTGGATACACAGTCCACGATAGCTACATTAAATGCTTACCAACTACATTTAATGCTCCAGATTAAAATGAAAAATAATATCATAAATGGGCACGCTTAATCAACCACAGCAATAATGAATGAAGCTCTAGAATAACCACTTTAATTCTACAGACATGTTCTCTCCCTTACTATATATATATATATATATAAAGCATTTACTCTATTACAACCACTAAAATTATACGCATTTGAATACACATACTTAAGCAAGAACAAAAGAGACTTCATCACTTAACATATTTTTCTACTTATGCTCTCCATGTCGGCTAAGAAATTTAGAGCTTACATACTGAAATAACAATAGTTAATCTGTAAGAGATGATGTTTTAGATATCCCATTGTAATAGTTAAACTAGTCTGAGGTGCGCATTCATTTATAGTCAGATATTTACTCTACATTATTACCATTTATAAATACTCTCAGAACTCTTTCACAGATGAAAAGTAGGCTTTATCACAAAAATGTTAGATTTTGGAGTATCTAACCCAAAATCAATTGGCAATAGGTGGAGTAGCCCTAGATCTTTTATATATTGTTTTGTGATGATCCACTCTTCCGATGTAGGATTGATAGTCTCAACACGCCCCCTCACGTATGGCGTAATTTTTTAGCCCAACACGTGGACTGACTTGGGTGACATAGAAGCCAGTCTTAACAAAAAAAGGTTCAAACATCCTCGATAATGTTTGTTATTGTGTTCATTATTTGAGTTAGTCATCATATTGTGGATGTGTCATTTACACCACCGGCTCCTCATAATCTCCTTTTATTAAATTAGTGAGTATTTACTGCGTGGATAACCGTTTATCTTAGATTTTTACACCAACAATTTCACAAATGGATGGAATGTTAACAACGTTAATTTTGGGTGATCATGTCTAGTTAAAATTATTTTAGAAGATTTTCTTAAATAGCACTAATAATATAGGGGATTAAGCCTGTAAACCTCAAAAATTATATAGTAACTTAAGCAATGTAATTCAAACTCTTGTCATTTCTAATAGTAAAATCATGCTCAATCACTAAGTTTATTTTTATTATCTTTTTCAATATTTTATTTTTAGATTAATTGTATCTAAATCATTAGTGGAGAATCCATAATTTTGAATTTTATGGGGCCAAAACATAAGCAACCTTTTTTTCGAGATAAAAGTAATTAAAATAAAAGTAAGATCCTCAATTGTTGTTTGTTATTTTCTTCCTGATAAATCCCATTATTTGCGAGGTTAAAGTTTGCATTTATTTGTTTTTCTTTTTAAGAGAAAGAATCTACAAAAGTTCAAAATTTTATAAATTTTACTTACAAAAAAAAAAGTTGACGAAAGCCCAATAAAATGTAACATGTTTATATATAACATATAACATTACTACTAATAAAAATTTCAAAAATCTTAGAGCGGCCCAATTGTCATTTAAAGTATTTCAAAAATCTAGAGTAGCCCAATTGTCATTTAACAATATGCAATCTTAATTAAGGTTGTTACAGTAGAACGTTACATCTCACTCCATACTTTGGAGTTTTAATTTGTTATTTATATTTATATTTTAAATAATTTATTTCTTGTCATTGCTATGTCATCAAGTTATGTCAATAATTATTAACTTTTTCAAACGAACTCAAAGAAATGTTTAATTTGCAATGCTAAAAATATTTTGAGGTTGATATTGTAACTTTTGAATTATTAGGAAAACCATTGCAAATATCCCTAAAATTTAGGGTTTAATTTGTAAATTCCCCAAAAAGTAGTTGAATTAGGAAAAGTGGTTAGCGGGGAATCGGGAGATTGGCGAGAGAGAGAGAGAGGAGAGAGAGAAAATAAAAGGAAGAAGGGCCTGAGAATGGGGGGATAGGAAGGGATCGAGTTAAAGAAAGGGGAAACAGGCGGAGAGTGGGAGGGCTTTGTCTTTTAGGAATACTTTCGGTGACGGATCCCACTTCGCTCTC
Organism: Lonicera japonica; assembly: GCA_021464415.1. NCBI lineage: Eukaryota > Viridiplantae > Streptophyta > Magnoliopsida > Dipsacales > Caprifoliaceae > Lonicera > Lonicera japonica. The sequence continues at coordinate 97,259,510 of CM038463.1, read as the reverse complement.
GCGCTCTCCCGTTGCCGTCTCGTTTCCCCCCTGAATGCCTCACCAGTGTTCAGGGTATTCCCTTCTCTCTCTCTCTATATATATATATATAAGTTTTTGTTATATTTTGTAATATATTTGTGAAAAAATAGGATCCGGTGCGGTCCTATAGATAATGCATTTGCTGATAATATATACTAATATTTACGCCGAGAAAGATTATGCCGTTGATTCTAAGCTCTGAAAATGTTGTTTGTTTTTATTCTGAATGAGCCTCTAAATATTAAGTATTTGTTTAAAATTAATTGTTTAAATATTAAGTATAGATGTTGAATTCTTAAAATCATTTGAAGAAATAGTCGATTTAATGATTTTAAAAGACAAAACAGTTTATTGCACCTCTAAATACTTAAAAACTCCTTCATTTAGCATTCGGAGACAAAATCAATTGCCCCTCAATATCTAGCATCACCACCGCATCCTAAAAATTTCAAACTCAAGGACGGGATTCTAAACAACCCTACATTTGTGTATAAGTGTTATGCATGCCTTTTGCGGAAAGTTTGTAGATTTTATATTTGTGATTGTTAAGTCTGATTTCTTACACAAACACAATTCTAGATTAGAGGGTTTCTACTCCAATCCAAACGGACAAAACCGACTGATTCAACCCCTATGCGAGGGGTAAATATATGATTTTTTTCATGAAATTTATTGGAGATTGATGATCTTTATAATGAGTAGATTATCACTGCAAAATTTCATTAGCAAATTCAATTTAAAAGTGGGTGAAATGATCATCTGAAATTTCAATGGACAAAATTGAACATACATATCAATTTTTTTATTACATCCCCTTCCTATTTGAATTTCTTGTTGAAAATTTGTGGAGATGATCTACTCATTATAGATATCATCGATCTCTACCAAATTTCGTGAAAACTTTATCAGTTTAGCCCCCGCAATGGATCTCATTGAAGGAATTTGAACCAAAAGGTATGGGAGATAAGCCAAGTCTGATTCAATCCAATTTAGATCCAGTTGAATTAATAGCTTGGTTCGATTGGATTAGATTATTTTATGGAACCAAAAATGTTCAAGCTAAATCAGTTTTGCAAATTTTGAAACCGTTCTAACACGGATGTAATCCAATTAAGCCCAATCCAATTGTCTTGTGCTAGTTATTTAAGTATTATATTTTTTTAGATCATATTATACTTTATATTGTATGTAAATTGGATTAGATTGAATCCAAATAGGTAGCTGGCAAAGAAAAGAATTCAACTCTAAAATAGAGCAGGGAAAAGATTAATATTGAAACCAAACATAATACCAATGCAATCCAACATTCAATTTGATTGGATTCTTTATATGGCTCGGTTTGAATTAGATTCAAAATCTTAAAACCCAAGTTGAATTGGATTAGACACAGTTGTCACCACCCCTAATGCTTGATTACCTCCAAAAGTAAGTAATATGATTGTGCACATTTTGAGAAATTTTATTGCAAAAGAAGGAAAAGGAAAATGGCATTGAATATTGAGGGTGTGTTTGGGAAACTCAATTCTGAATTGTAATAGCATTTCAATGTTAAAACTTTAAATTAGGGATTCAAAAATACTGAATTTGGACTGAATAGATACCTTTTCAAAACCTAGCCTGCAATAAGAGATATCTGAAATGATGCATGGCTAAATAATATGGTTTCTTATTTATGCAGTCATTTGTGGCAATCTTTTTGCGGAAGAGCGAGGGAATAATAGGATGGTATGTGGAAAATAATAATATTTTTAATTTTTTGTTGTCAATCCTCGGTAGATATTTGCCTGTTCTTGATCGATTCGATAGTAACATGGTTCTAAATTGCTGTATGTTTGTAGGTGTTCGGAGATTAGCAACATGGATCTTGCTTTGACATATGCAATCACACATATGCCAGTTTTGAGTAAGAGATTCTTTTCTTTTCCTTTGAGACAAATTATTATCCCTTCCTGATTTGTTATGAGTTTGATGCTATTCACTTTAGTTCTTTAAGTCGTAACAGTGTAATATCTTTATGGGTGTGTGTTTAAATCCACTTCCTTTTCACAAAGTATGTCCATTATTTCGTAGATCCCATCTTTACTGGTGTTTGATGGCAAAAGAATCAATTTTCGTGCTACAACTTGCTTTACGGTAATCTTGTTTCTTTCTCTTGGAACCCAGAAAAAAATAACCCTGCACTTTCCTCTTCTATGGAGTTTTTTTCCATGCAAGCCTGTTAATGAATTCGACACTTTCCTATGTAACAAACCAAACTGAGCCTATGGTTTTGTCGAATTTATTATCTTAAACAAGAAGTAAATAGCAATTGTTGGATTTGCTATTTGAAAAACTGTGCAAATTTTGGGTGCTGAATTGGGTCTCAAATGGATCAAGGTGTTACGACACCAAAAGCACACCGCTTCAATGTATTTAGAACCCAAGTATAGACCTAAAAATTTAGTCCGCAACAATGACCCCCCTCATGTTTCGGGATAATAAGTTCACATATTTCTTTTCTGTTTTCTGAAATTATATTTTGTTAGTGACCACTCCTCCGAGTGAGACATGCATTGCAGTAACTGTCCTTGTCTTTGAATTATTATTATTTTTGTACACAAAAAGGTCAATTAGAAAAATAGATTGAAAATGGGCAAATGTCAGGAACGTGAGATGTGTTTTTGGTAACAGCCCATTTTGTTCAAGCTATCCAAAATATTGTTGTTGTGGTTGTTGTTATTGTTTTGTGATTTAATTTTGATTACCTGATTGAAACTTGCAGACATGTTATAGCTAATCTCCCAAAAGGAAGACTGGCCTCTTTAAAGATTATTTTTTCTAAGATCAGCTTGCTCTTGGCATGCATTCTCAGCCACACTCACCTGCATGAAATTTTTCAAGATGGCTGTAGCCATTGATCAGCAATATCATGGGTTCAAGCCATTTGTCCGACCCCCGAGATGCAAACTTCAATCTTACTCTCACCTTGACCAAACCATGCTCGAAAAAACCGCCCAAGCCAATCTCACCCACTCCTTAAAACCTCCCTTTGAATTCCCCAACATCCACCGTAGCTTTTCCACCCCTTGCCTATCCCACCCCACTGAGGATGACTTGTCTGATCCTAACCCTAGAATCGAAATCATCGGTGGCCATGGTGCACCGAGGTCCCGTGCTCTTGTAGTTGAGGTGGCCATTGCCTTGGCCTCTGGTGCCAACCCTGAACCGGTGTCAAGTGGCCTAAGCGGGGCCTACTTCTTGAGGACAAAAAGTGGAGATGCCATTGCCGTGGTTAAGCCGATTGATGAGGAGCCTCTAGCTTTTAACAACCCGAAAGGTTTTGCTGGCCTCATGCTCGGCCAACCAGGGATGAAAAGGTCCATTAGGGTAGGTGAAACCGGCCTTCGTGAACTAGCCGCTTATCTTCTTGACCATAGTGGCTTCGCTGGTGTCCCTCCAACCTCACTTGTCAAAATTCCCCGACTTACTTTCCATGTAAACAAACCGGAGTCACCTCTGGCCTCACCTTACAAGATTGCCTCGCTTCAGCGGTTTGTACCTCATGACTTGGACGCTGGAGATTTGGGTCCTTCGGGCTTCTCGGTAGCATCGATCCACCGAATTGGTATACTCGACGTTAGACTCCTTAACCTTGATAGGCACGCAGGGAACTTACTTGTGAAGAAGGGGCACGAGGGTTACTCCGTTGGGGTGGCCGAGCTCGTGCCCATCGACCACGGGCTTTGCTTGCCAGAGTCACTTGACGACCCATATTTTGAGTGGTTACACTGGCCTCAAGCTTCGATTCCCTTCTCAGAGTTGGAACTTGATTACATATCGAACCTTGACCCATCAAAAGATGCAGAGCTTTTACGAACCGAGCTTCCTTCTATGAGGGAATCTTCTATTCGGGTCCTCATTCTTTGCTCCCTTTTCTTGAAGAGAGCCGCTGCTGCAGGGCTTTCTCTTGCCGAGATTGGCAAAATGATGACTCGGGAATTCTGTGGAGGTGAAGAAAATTTTAGCATTTTAGAAAATCTTTGTGCAAACGCTAAGGCGACCTTGCGTGCTAAAACTAGTCAAGATGAAACTGATGACGACGACAAAGAAGAAAAAGAAAAAGATGTAAATTTGTTTGAATTCGATAATGGATGTGATGATAGCTCAGATCTGGTCTTTAATGTTCCAAAACTTTTAAGGGTTCCTCCAGGGACAGGGGACCCGCAAAAAATTCAGAGACATTCGTCTCTAAACGCATTGTCTCCCCTAAGCGAGGAAAATTACAAGCCAAACAGTGGAATTGATAGCGAAAATGGAAATAAAAGTGGGGACAACAATCAAAAGATAGGAGGGGTTTCAAGGAGTGTGAGTTTCCCGGTTCAGAATCATCACAACATCGATGTTGGGGGAATCTCTTTCGAGGAAATGAACGGAGAGGAATGGAAAATTTTCTTGGAGGTTTTCGAGGGACTTTTGCCCGAGGCATTCAATGACAGAAAACGCATGAGTTTGTTGAAACTGAGATTGGGAACTTCTTGCAAATTCTGAAGAAAATGCATGTTTGGAACATAAGAAAAGAAAAAAGAATCGACTTTGTATTTAGTATGGAGTAGTAGTGTACATTAATGGCTAAAAACTACTCAGTTTAGAATGTAGATGAATGAGTACTTCGGAGAGCAGTGAATGGAAAAGTGGTTGGCAAAAAATTGGCTATCCTTTCCATTTAATCTTAACTTCTTTTTTTTATATAATTTTTTAAAGCAGCTGTATAAAGCTTTATAGGGATTTATTATTGATGATTCAAGTGTTGATCAGCTTTGTGCATATAATTCCATGCTTAAGGCTAAAATGATAGCTATGTACCTTATATCAACTTTTATTTGTCAATGATGATGCAGAACATCTAATTTATCATTTACTTTGACATTAACATTTTCTGTTCTTGTTTGAAACTGATTGGCATTTAATAGTTAATGTATTGATAATTAAATTTTCATAGTGAGTAGGGATTGGAAAAATGGATGATCACGTGGGTTTTTAACCCGATCTAACTCAAACGCGTAAACCCGATACAGGTTCTAAAATACAAATTTGGCTTGGTTTGGGGTAATCTAAATTTAGTCAGTTTAACTTGACGTGGATCAAGGTGGCTTGGCTTGGTAAAGGGATGGATGGTTTTTTTTATTTTTTTCTTTTTTATGTAAACCTACTTTGGTCAAGTTCTGGTTCAACTAAAAAGTCAAAATGTGATAGAGTTGGGTTCAAGCCAGGGGCGGAGCTACGGTGGGGCAGGTGGGGTCGGTAGATCCCACTAGAAAAAAAAAATATATATATATATATATTTAGAAAAGAAAAATAGTTTTGGGGGGTTAAATTGTATTTGTAAAACTATTGGGGTTAGAATTCGAAACTTAAAAAATAAAACAGTTCATAAATCCTAAATAACCTAATTTCCAAATCAGACTCATATCCCCTATTACCCTCCTGCTGCCCACTGCCCAAACTCAAGCTCTGCAGACTGCAGCTATGCGCCTGCGCCTACGGGCTACGCCGTCCGGTCTCTTCCTCTCTCAGAATCTCACCACGCAGTGCAGATGAGCAACACCGAGTCACCGACCTCATCTCGAGAACTTGTAAATGGTAAGTTCTCAAGCCCTAGTTCCTAAATGCTAAATCATTTAATTGATGTGGGCAGTAAATATGTAGTATATTTCCGAATTCTAAACAACCGATCAAGTGAAAATAAACATCAAAATTATAATTCCTTTAATTGATTAATATATCATTAGAATTCTTTTAATTTATCAAAATTATAAATGCTAAGGAGTGTTTATAGTGTAGTGTAGTGCCTCTTCAAAATATGAAACCTCGTAGAATGTTTTTGTAGATTTTTATTTTGTAATCGTATTTAATGTTCTACTTTGATTATATGAAAGACTTATGTTCTTATTTTGTGATTGAATTACACATCCGTAAAATTATATGTTTTACTATTTTTTTTTTGTATGATACTATTTTCGCCCCCACTAGCTAACAATTCTAACTTCGCCAATGGTTCAAGCCATGCTTATAATAAATGAAGCAGGTTGGGTTGTATTCGTTGTAGTAAGCCCCAAAAGCGTAAACGAGAGAGGGTTGAACTAGGCTCTAGCTCGGGTTCAAGTCTTTAAGAAAGTCCTTGTATATAAGAGGGTCATTAGCCCACCTTCAGTTACATTATTGGGCTTCAGGCTGGCCAATTTATAGATTGCTGCGCTTAGGGGTGGAAATTTTGAACCGCAAACTGCAAACCGACCGCAAACCGACCGAACCGATCAATTTCGGTTGGTAAACCGAACCGACCATGATTGGTCGGTTACCGAAAATCGGTTACCAACCAAAATTGGTTTCGAAATCGGTTTGCTTCTTCAGTAATGTCGGTAATTACCGACCGACCGACCAAGTCATAAAATTACAATTTTTATACAAAAATAACCAAAGTTTAAAACTTAAAAAGTTAACCCACTTCATTCTTCACTCCCTCAATACTTCTCACCACTTCATAGTTCATCCTCAATCAATGGTTTCAAACGACACAGAGAAATTGAAAAGAATAGCGGTCCAGATTTACACTTATTTTATGTTCTTAATTGCTTTTTTCATTTTCTAATTCATTGATCTGTTTGAATTTAGATGGTAGTTGGGCTGGGCTGGGATACTAGCATTAGTTTTAGCTTTGAAATGGTGAGTTCTTATGAGCTTGGATGTTAGATTACTAATTTACACAAGTTGTAAGAGTTGCAAAAGAGATTAAGAGAAAATTGAAAATGACGGAGAAGACAACAAACAGGCGATGGCAGCCGAGCTCCTAAATCCCTCGCCCTTATCTCTCCGTCACTCATTACGGTGATGGCAATCGTCAATCTCTCTCTGTCACAAAGTCTACACTTTACTCTCCTTTTTCTTTAGTTCTTTTTCTCTCTTTCTTAAGCTGCTTTCTGCCTTGTGTGGATTGGTCGGTTTTTACCGATCATTTACCGAACCGACCGACCATTTCGGTAAAACCGACCGACGGTTAACCGAGTGTTGCGGTTCGGTGGCGGTTTCTAATATGCAAAAACCGACCATATCGGTTCGGTTTTGTAACCGACCAAATCGGTTCGGTTACCGAACCGTGGCCACCCCTAGCTGCGCTTGTCACATGTGCTCCTGGCGTAGCTAAAAAAAATTTTGTTTAATGGATTCATTTATAACAAATTATTATCTCTGAATGCTGGTTAAAGTACTTAACTATTACTCCTCAATTTTACATACAATGTTTAAAATGATTGTACTTTAATTTTACTTAAAATTATTGTACATTAATATATCTAAGGGAACAAAAGAGAAAATTATTGTAAATGTGTCCCTTCTTACCCTCAAATTAATAAACCCCGTTTGGGGCAATGTTGCATGCTTAAACCCTGTCATTCTCATCTTGTTTCCTTTAGATCTGCTCTTTAGGACGGTAGTAATACAGTCTTAAACACCGTTAGGAATAGTTTCAAAAGTCGTTTAGGATGCATTTGTGCAGGATAAAAGGACAACGATATATAATAAAGTTATCATATCCCATATTTAGTATTCGCCAAAATTGAATATCGTCTTTATATTATTAACATTTTAATCCCTAAAAATAAAAACTTCCACTTTAAACAATATTTTTATCACCAACTTTCACCGTCTTTATATTATTAACATTTTAACCCTTAAAAAATAAAAGCTTCCACTTTAAACAATATTTGAGGAACTAATTTTAATTATTTCTTTTAATAGTTAAATATGTTATATCAAAAAAATGGATCGGACAAAACATACTTATGCAATATTTTTTATGATATTCCTAAATTAAGAATCCAATTTTTTTTTATGTCCCAAATTGAATATCTCAATTTTAGCGTTGAATTCAATTAGTATCTTGTAATAGTTTTAAAGCCTCTTTTATACATGTAAAAAATATATTATATACTTGAGCATATCATATTTCTAATTGGTAATGAAAAAATCTAATTTAACATCCCAAATTGAGCATCTCAATTTTAGCGTGGAATTCACTTATATTGCCTCTTTTCATATTTTTAATTGTTTTAATAGTCATAGAGCCTCTTTATAAATCTAAAAAAAATATTATATACTTGAGCATATTCTATTTCTAATTGGTAATGAGAATCCAATTTAACATTCATACAAATATCAAAGGGTGAATGTGTAAAAAAAAAATATAATCTTAATTTTGTAATTATAAATTTAATGATATTTGATTTTCTTTTCAAAATTAAACATAATGTTTGAGTAAGAGTGGGTATTCTTCTCAAATTTAAAGTTAGAAATTATTCATAAGTTATGGTATTTTTCACTCTAGCAAAGTCCTCAACGTAATTAGTTTGCTTAACTTTAATTTAGTCTACTGTCAAGATTACAAATTTGGAACATTCTTATCCATGAACCAAAAATAATAAAACCCCAATTTTTTTTATATGTTTCCTTCTCTCTCCTGTTTCTCCTAGCCGCTAGTTCAGGTTAAGTGAAAAAACTCTATTATTTTTCTTTATGGGTAGCAGTAAGAGCCTCTCCAAAACGTGAATTGAATTTACCAAAAACGTAGACATGTAAGTATGTCTAAAAATATAGTTTTTACATGACACTGAAAACTATCTTCATAGTTAAATTCTAAAAAACTTATATTTGATGGTATTGTTAATAAAATTGCAATTGACATTATTAATCATAAAGAATATGAATCTTGTTTGATAGATCTTCGCGTATACTTTTTAACAAAATAAATTTTATTGAAAATAGAATTATAACATAAAAGTTAAAATATTTTAAAGTTCAAAAAATAAAATATTAAAATAAAAATGATGACATGGCAAATTGACGTTGTCTAGGAGACCTAGCCTCTAGACGTAAAATATCATCCTCACAATGTCTTCTCCAATTTTTGCCACATCATTTTTATGACCATCATCTATGTTTGTGTTGTGGTTTTTTTTTAACCTCATTGGATATATATCCTATGTGGCACTCCATTTTTTTCCAACTCATAATCGTATCGAATATAATTGTATTGAAGATATTCTAAGAATTCGAGAGTTTTTTGTCTTCTTTCCTAACTATCACTGGTCATACATGTTACCTTGAAGATGTCTTATTTAACTTCTAACGTAAGGGATGTTTTTCAAAATTTCTACAATTACCTTTAATCTCTTTATGAAATTACGAGTTTGTTAATTATTACTAACTCGGAGCGAAATAAATTTATATAGAGTTAATTTATCGATTTTAATTAAATTTTAATATATCTCCGTATTATTTGTCATAGTTTTTATACGTACGGTAATCTTGTCTGTCGATATTTTTTTATTTTACCATGTGCTTTGGCACATGTAATATTTAATCATATAATAATCCAAACTCCTAAATTTGTATTATATTACAGATAAAATAACATTTAATTACTTCAGTAACAAACTAAAGTGAGGGTAAGTGGTGAATGTGGCCATTCATGAACCTGGCACCACCATCTAAGATCGTTTTCTTAGGTAGATATAAATTTTATATATATATATAATTATATTAAAGGCCGGTTCAGTGAGAGTTGTGGGGGAAATGGAGCTCTATGTGGGCCCACTCGACACATTAGTAGTTTTATATGGCATTTGGTTCAGTGACACACATTTTGGTGGTAAGTTAGTGTAAGATAATTATGGCAAATTTGTCTTTCAAAGTATAAAATAATTAAATTATTTTGTGTAAAATATTATTCTGTAGTATAAGAAAACAACATAATTGAGTTCAATTAAGTTTATTACGTATGAAAACGCCACATTGTGTGGCTTCTAGACTCCAAATGTCACAATGTGTGTCTATATCTATGTGAGAGTCTCTTTCTCCTATATTTATTGTATCTCTCTACACACTCCGAACGCCACATTGATTTCAAGTGCAAACTGAAAGTCTTGGTAGAAAAGTACGGATTATTATACTATGGAAAAGATATGAAAAAATAGAAATTAAAAGAACTTATACTTGTGACAACACAATTTCCTAAGGTGAAATTGTCTGCTGCATTAACGCTGACAGCCTGCATGAGCATACACCGGCCTCCCAAGATACAATGATCTAGGGTTCTATCAGCAACTGTATAATTCGTATTGGAACTCAAAGTACTCCAAAGAAATTCAATAATCAATAAAATAAGAAATCGATTTTCTGTATATGTATTTTTGAGGTGATGAAACTCGCATATATATTAAAACAACATAACAAGAAAGGGAGTGGGGATAATGGTGTATTGCGCCTTACGCTCAACAGCCAACATCCCAAAGTCTCGATCAAAAGCTTTATCCTTAATTAACAAATAAAATTTAATAAATAATTAAATTATTTAAAATAGCAAAAATAAAGGATTTTTTTCCAAGGAGCCCAAAGCCCCCATCAAAGACACAAGGCTCAAACTAAGGATGTCCAAGCCAAATTTCTGAGCCCCTCCCACTTGAGCTACATATTCCAAAATAATTATATCATTCACATGTAATATATATACAACAAGTCCTCCTCAACCTTAATATATATATATATACACACACACTAGAATAGGAGAACACATTATGCATGTGTAGTATAACACCTACTAATTTTTCACAATCCGTATAATTTTTTGAAACAAAATAAACACATCAATTTAATTGGCCAAACAGTAATAACATGTGTTCATTAAATTTGAAATCAAGAGCTCAAATTCTTGTTTTATCTCAACTAATTTTGAACTGTGAAATTTAATTTCATAATTTCACAACCTTATCTTCTCACCCGTTATAGCTATGACAGTATATTTTAATTATTTTCAGCTAGGAAGTTATATAATTAAAAATGGATTTGGTTTTAGACGTATATTTTATTTTTCACGTGGAAGTAATAAATAAAGCCATAAACTAAGGTGTTGGTCGTCCTCTTTGGACAACTAGCTTATAAATAAAGAAGCAATTAAGGTGAATTGATCATAATTAACAAAATTCTCCTTTCTGGTTTGGCAGCTAGCTAGATTCATATACGAAAACAAAAAAAAATGGAAGTGGAAGTAATTTCAAGAGAAACCATTAAACCAGCTTCAACAACACCCCCTCATTTGAAAACCTTCAAAATCTCCCTCATGGACAGGATGTTTCAAAATGCTTATATACCCTTTGTAACCTTTTATGCCGCCATCAAAGATACTCCTCCGCTTACTTTGTCAATGAAGGAGTCATCCCCGGCTGAACAACAACTAAAGCGTTCGCCCGCGGAAACTCTAACTCGGTTCTACCCCTTTGCGGGTAGAGCCAACAATCGTGACTACACGATAGATTGCAATGACAAGGGGGTGCTTTTCGCCACGGCTCGTGTTAAGTGCCAGTTGCGTGATGTTCTCAAGGAAATGAAAATCGAGGAGTTTCATAAATTTGTTGTGCCGTATCCACCTACGTGCCAGGAGTACTCCTTGCCCGAGGACGGGCCCACGCCGATCGGTGTCCAGCTCAACCTGTTTGATTGTGGCGGTTTAGCACTTAGCGTGTTTATATCTCACCTAATATGTGACGTGGTCACCCTAACGTCCTTTATGAAGTGATGGTCAGGAATTGCTAGCGAATCTGCCAATCAAGTCGTGTACCCTATTTTCTCTGCGGCGGAGCTCTTCCTTCAAGGTTAAGAAGAGCTGCTTCCCGCGGATGATACTAGTTACGTGATAGAAAGATCATTGTTGAGATCAGAAGGGTACGCAGTAATAAGGAGATTCGTATTTGATGGACGCGCAATAAAATCCCTGCAGGACAAAGCAAGGAGTGAACACGTGCCTAATCCAACGCACGTGGAAGCAGTGTCAATATTTATATGGAAGCACTGCATGGCTACGTCAGTGGTAGCATGGGGCACCCACCAGCCATCTGTGTTGAGTTTCTTAGTAGATCTGCGGAGACGAATGGTGCCACCTTTATCTGAATATTCAGTTGGTAATATCATATGGAAAATTATGACATGTAGTCAAACACAGGACGAGATAGATGTTGATGGCTTGGTTACTTTATTCAGAGCGGCAATGGAAGAAAATAGGGAGGTAACTGTGCCCAAGATACAGAGCAATTGAGGGCAAGCCGCGGTCTTCAATTATTTTGAGGAGTTGAAAGAAATGTGTCGTGATACAAATTTGATTCTGTAAAATATTAGTAGTTGGTGTAGGATAGGGTTGAATGAAGTGGATTTCGGATGGGGAAAACATGTATGGGTTAGTGTCACGGGGCGTCCTTTGATGGCACAAAGGAGGCCGCGTGAGCGACCGTGCTAACCGATAGCCCGGTCGAGTGTGATCGAATTTAATTAACAATCAACGAACAACATGCAACAACAGTAATTTTAAAGAGAGCGTGAGCACAAATTGAGATTACTTCATTGCAAGAAAATGAGATTACATGGAAAGCTGTTATAATTCGAAAGAGAGTAAGAGCTTGAAAACAACGTGCACTGGTAGGCAACTCGGGTGTGAGGTAGATAGTCTTATCCCCACATATAACCACTTAATGAAAATACCAAAGTTGTAGCAGTGTACGTTGGGTCTTACAAGTTACAAGAAAACTTATACAAAGTAAAATGCAATACAATTACAAAGGAAATTCCTAGATCTAATTACATGGAAACAATATTTACATAAGGGAAACCTAAACAGAATAATAAAACTAGATGTCGTGCTGCACTCGGGCGCGTGCACGGTGCTGATGAAGTGCAATTGATTATCACATGTTGGGCCGTGCTGCGCTCGGGCGCATGCACGGTGTTGATGAAGTGTAGTAGTCGGTCACGAGTGCTGTTGGAAGGCACCCCGTGACATCCTCCCCCACCAAAGCTGTTGACGCCCTCGTCAACTGGTCGAGGTATGCTGTGATCTGGTCCTGGAAAGCTGATAGGTCGGATGCTCTTTCCCAAGTGTTCTCTTCGGGATCTCTTCCTGCCCATTTGACGAGAAATTCTTGGTGTTGTTTACGAGAAGCTGTCACAACTCGATCGGCCAGGATGACTTCTACTGACCTCTTCCCATCTGCTTTCTGTTTTAACCCTGGACGATTAGACTCACTTCGGGATGGATCAGTGGTATCAGCAAAGTACGGTTTCAGCATGCTTACATGAAACACTGGGTGGACCTTCAACCAACCAGGGGGTTCAATCCGATAAGCCACTTTTCCAATCCTCTTGTCAATTCTGAGCGGTCCCTCGTATTTCTGCAGAAGTCATGGGTCGCGACCCCTCAAGAACTTCCTATCTTGCGGGAGGAGCTTAACCATTACGAGGTCCCCTACTTGGAACTCTAGCGGTCGTCTTTTTTGGTCCGCATATTTTTTCATTCGATGGGTGGCCTTTTCTAGGTGTGAACGAGCCAATTCGATATTCTGCTTCCATTCTTCAGAGAAATTGCGAGCTCTAGGGGATTTCGACGTTGGCTTGAGTTGGCGGTGTGAGGAAGGATTGGTTGTTGTCCCGTCACTATTTCGAAAGCACTCTTGCCTGTCCCGGAGTTCTTCTGGGCATTGAAGCACAATTGAGCCACATCCAATAATTTAACCCAATTCCGCTGAGTTGAACTAGCAAAGTGGCGCAGATATTCTTCGAGCATTGCATTGTATCTTTCAGTTTACCCATCAGACTGAGGGTGGTAGCTGGAACTCATACACAACTTGGAGCCGAGAATCTTGAAGAGTTCCTTCCAAAAATTCCCCGTGAATCGTGAGTCCCTATCACTGACAATGCTTCGAGGGATCCCCCAATATTTAACCACATACTTGAAGAATAAGTGTGCAGTCTCCTCACCAGACGTGTTCTTTGGAACCGCAATGAAAGTGGCATATTTCGAGAACCGATCAATGACCACGAGAATGGTTGTCAAGTCCCCCACTTTAGGCAGGCCTGATATAAAATCGAGCGAAATGCTCTCCCATGGTCGTTCTGGGATGGGTAGGGGTTCCAATAACCCTGCCGGTTATCTTCGTTCGATCTTGTCCTGTTGACAGATGAGGCAAGTTCTAACATAGCTTTCGACCTCATCTTCCATTCGAGGCCAGTAGTAATCTTGCTTAAGGAGGGCCAGCGTCCTTTCTTGACCTAGATGTCCTGCCCATAAAGTATCATGACACTCTCGGATTAGAGTACGCCTCAACTCCCCTACTCGTGGAACAAAGACTCGATTTCCCTTTGTCAACACGAACCCATCGTCCAACCAAAATTACCGCGTCTTCCCCTTCTCGATCATCTTCAATAGTTGAGCAGAAACTGGATCTTGCGGTAGTGCATTTTTTATTTTTCCTCGAATTTCAGTTGATACTTGACTATCGATTCGAAGGATGGCATTGAGGAACGCATTAGCCTGTTGGTTGAACTCAACTATACGGCTCAACGCATCCGCCACTTGATTGGTCGAACCTGCTTTATACTTCAGCCAGAAGTTGAATTCGGCTAGTAACTCCTGCCATCTCGCTTGTTTAGAACTCAATTTCGGTTGACTAAGGAAGTGACTAACCGCGGTGTTATCCGTCTTCACTAGAAATCGAGAACCGAGAAGGTAGTGCCTCCATAACCTTAGACAATGGACCACAGCGAGCAACTCTTTCTCGTGGGCAGAGTACCTCTTCTCCGTGTCATTGAGCTTTCGACTCTCATATGCTACCGGGTGATCTTCCTGCATTAAGACTCCTCCCAGGGATGCATCTGATGCATCGGTATGAACTTCGAACGGCTTGGTCACATCTGGCAGTGCGAGAACGGGATCTTCGGACATGGCCTTCTTCATAGCATCAAAGGCAGTTTGGCAACTCGTCGACCAATCCCAAACTTTCAACTTCTTCAAGAGTTCCGTTAGGGGCATTGCGATACTAGAGTAGTTCTTCACGAACTTCCTATAGTAGTTGGCTAGTCCTAGAAAAGAACGGAGTTCTGACACATTTGTGGGTGCTCTCCACTCATGTATGACCTTGACCTTAACTGGATCCATCTGCACTTTTCCCTGTTCAATGATGTGGCCCAAAAACTTGATACGTTTCTGCGCAAAAGAACATTTCGATAACTTGAGATACAACTCATGTTTTCGAAGTCTTTCCAATACCCTTCTCAGGTGTTGTTCATGTTCTTCCATGCTTTCGCTAAAAACCACAATGTCGTCGAGATAGACCACTACAAAGTCATCCAAGTAATCCCTGAGAACCTGATTCATCAGAGTACTGAAGGTGGCTGGAGCATTAGTGAGCCCAAATGGCATAACAAGAAATTCGTAAACTCTATATCTTGTGACGCAAGTGGTTTTTCCCTCGTCCCCTGCTGCGATACGAACCTGCCAATATCCGGATCTGAGATCAAGCTTCGTGAATATTTTTGCCCGGCTGAGTTGATCGAAGCAATCGGCCACTAGAGGGATAGGATAGTTGTTCCTTATGGTCACCTTGTTGAGAGCTCGATAATCGACGCACATTCTTAAGGAACCATATTGCTTCTTCTGAAAGAGGACAGGAGCTCCGTATGGCGATTTGGCTGGTTGCACTAAACCCGCATCCAGTAGCTCCTTCAACTGTTTTCGAAGTTCTGCTAGTTCGGGCTGAGACATTCGATATGCTGCACGAACTGGAGGCTTGGTACCTGGCAGAAGTTCGATTTGATGATTTATTTCTCTACGATGAGGTAACTTCTTTGGAAGGTTGTCAGGCATCACATCTTCAAATTCGGTTAATACTTGTCGAATGGATCTCGGCAAGGGTCCCAATGTCTCTTGAATTTCATCACATTTCAGTGCAGCCACAAAAGTGAGATTGTCGTGCTTGAGGCCCTTCTTCAATTGGATTGCCGATAAAAACTTCTCACTGCTTGACGGGGTCGTCACCGAGATAATGCAAGGATTCTTGCCGAGCATCATGAGGCTATTTGTGCTGAGCATGACGCTAGCCTTGGTTTCTCTCAGAAACTCTAGTCCCAAGATAACCTTGAAGTCGTCCATCACCACAACCGAGAAATTAGTTCTCCCTTCATAAGGACCCACTTTTACTAACACAGATTTTGCCATTCCGGCGACAGGTTGCGCGGCTGAGTTGATGGCCTTCACATGACCCACTCCTTTTTCTAAGATAAGGCCTAACCGTTCAACTTCAGTGCTCGCCAGGTAGTTGTGCGTTGCGCCTGTGTCCACCATGGCCTGAATCGGCTTACCGTTGATCCTGATATCAACATACATCAGACCATTTCTCTGAGGACTCTTCCCCACACCTGCTTTCCCTTTCGAGGATGGTTCCACCTTCCCTTCTTGTCGGGGATCTTCTTCAACCGTTACTGCGTTGCAAGAATGCATGAACTGTCCCTGATAGGCGCCCAATGATGCCCCTTCATACTCCTCAATTTCTTCTTCAAACTCGGCATTGTCATTTTGTTGAGTACGATAAGATTGTTTGGAGGCGGCTGGGGCTTTGGGAAGCATGCCGCCACCTCTAGCAACAAAAGCACTTAAAAGTTGCTTGCCAGGGCAGTTGGCCATGAAATGAGCACCGTGACACAAGTAGCACGTTCCAGGGCTGACGGGCTTTTTCCCATTATTGCCGGTTTGGGAGTTCCCTGTGAACTTGTTCCCATTTTTGTAATTATTTTGCTGGGTAAATGGCCTGGTGGGTGTGTTGCCTCTCCAATCAAGTCTGACAGGAGAATTCGGTTTTCTCTCCCCCGCATTCTTCGTCTGCCCACTTCTTGGGACACTTATCTTAGGACCAGTGGTGTAATCTTACAGGCTTTCAGCAGCTGATATGGCTTGAGTTAACGTCTTCACTTGCTTACGATTTAACTCCGTTTTGGCCCACGGTTGTAATCCGATCATGAAGAAGAATAGTCTATCAGCATCATTCATATCGTGGATATCTAGCATGATGGTGGTGAACGCATTGATGTACTCCTTGATGGTCCCTGAGTGCTTCGTTTGAAGGAGTTCTTGTCGTGCGTTGTGGGAGGTGTTTTCGGGAAGGAATCGATCACGCAACTCCTTTTTCAGATCCTCCCAAGTGCTAATCTCGCACTCCCCAGCTTGAACCTCGTTGTACTTGTTCCGCCACCATAATTTGGCATCCCCGGACAAGTACATGGATGCAGAGGATATCTTCGTTTCCTCCTCGTCGACCTTTGTTGCACGAAAATATTGTTATACGTCAAAAACGAAATTTTCTAATTCCCTAGCATCACGAACACCGGTGAATGGTTTGGGTTCGGACACTTTTATCTTCGTACGCTCCCTACCCCCAACTAGTGAGTTAGCGACCGCTATCGACAATATCGTCAATTTATGGGCGAGCTGATCGATTTCAGTTCTCATCTCATCCATCATCATTCCCTGAAGATTTTAGAGGCCTTCCTCCAAATATTGTATGCGGTCGACAAGTGTGGGGGAGCTACCCGATGCATCCCCTGCAGGGATAGTTTGGGTACGTAACTCCAAACTTTGCACACGATCGAGGAGAGAAGGCGTTCCACCCATTTTCTCCAATAGCGAGCCAACATTTCTTTCGAGGGCTTCGATTATCTGTCCATTGGTTCCCATTGTAACGTAACAGGATACACCAACTGTGTTTCACAAGGCAGCAATCGAAAACAATCCCTCTGATACCAACTGTCACGGGGCGTCCTTTGATGGCACAAAGGACGCCGCGTGAGCAACCGTGCTAACCGATAGCCCGGTCGAGTGTGATCGAATTTAATTAACAATCAACGAACAACATGCAACAACAGTAATTTTAAAGAGAGCGTGAGCACAAATTGAGATTACTTCATTGCAAGAAAATGAGATTACATGGAAAGCTATTATAATTCGAAAGAGAGTAAGAGCTTGAAAACAACGTGCACTGGTAGGCAACTCGGGTGTGAGGTAGATAGTCTTATCCCCACATATAACCACTTAATGAAAATACCAAAGTTGTAGCAGTGCACGTTGGGTCTTACAAGTTACAAGAAAACTTATACAAAAGAAATGCAATAAAATTACAAAGGAAATTCCTAGATCTAATTACATGAAAACAATATTTACATAAGGGAAACCTAAACAGAATAATAAAACTAGATGTCGTGCTGCACTCGGGCGCGTGCACGGTGCTGATGAAGTGCAGTCGATTATCGCATGTTGGGCCGTGCTGCGCTCGGGCGCATGCACGGTGTTGATGAAGTGTAGTAGTCGGTCACGAGTGCTGTTGGAAGGCACCCCGTGACAGTTAGCCAAGTTGGGGCTAAATATCTTGGTTTAAATTGCGCAAATAGCGCTATGCTACTCGATGGTGACGCTGCAGGGGACAACATTGAGTTATGGTTGATTTTGGATCATCGTGAAATGGCTGTACTAGAAACCGATCCAGAATTTCTTGCTTTTGCTTCCCCAAATCCACCGATTTTAATTTAGTACGTCAAATGATTAATGATTCTATACTCGTATATGAAAAATTGTGTGCAAGACAAAATTCATGTTACCTAGTTCATGATTAAATAAATAAAGAGTCGAGTCGAGCCATCCTTATGCAAATAATAAAGTGACACTTCATCTTATATACATTTTCTTAAAGTATTTTTTAGTCAAACTAACAAACATGGATCCAACTCTTCTTAATGGGTCGATGTTAGTTGGTGTTGAAGTTTTATATGCATTTGAAAAAATGGGAGAAGAAGAAAATGATACAAAACCAAAGCAAGCACAAGTGTGTTTTCTTAAGTCCCACATAGGAGAGGAACAAAAACCTTCAAGGATTTTTATAAAGGTGAATTTGCCTAAAGGCTTGAGCCCTTTGGGCATTACACTTTTGTGCTATTGGGTGAGGACTTAAATAAGTGTGGTTCACCACGCGCGCACCGACCGACCCGGCCGGGTTATGGCTTACTTTGAATCAAGTATTATCTTTTTAGACAAAATACTTTTGAAAAATTTTATTTATAAAAATAAAATTGTTTTTTCTTTTATTTGAATTTTGAATTTAATTTGACTTAGTCTTATGTGTCGTTGCGATTGGATCACGATGTTGCTCCTTCTTCCCGTTTTTCTCTCCCTCTATGCAACGGCACGAACGGAAATATTATTATCTTTAAAAATAATAATTTTTTGTCGATTCAAAATATACGAAAATCCTCCATTGAGACAAACGACCACCGAGCTTGAAAAAACCTACCCAAAATTTTTTTTCCCTCCAGCAGGAAGATTTGTTTACCAATTCCGGCCGAATTAAAAAGTGTTTAAGATTTCCGATTTCCCACCTTGCAAGGGAAATCAAGACAGAAGGAAAATCTGGGCTATTGTATCCTAGGGACGGCGAGGCAATTTCGAACTGCTAGCACAAACACCGAGCAGAACCACGAAACGTCTTAAAGAGAGCGACCTAGTCCGCGACTCAACCCGGTGTTTTCCATCGTTACTGGTATTTTATTTCAATATTTTCCCAACAATTGGCAATATTTAAAGTTGTGCTTTTAGAAGGCAAACTTAGCATTCTTTATTTGTCATTTTGTCTTATTGCGTGTTTGTGCGTATTCTTAATTTTTTATGTAATGTTATTATGCTTTTCCAAAAGAATCTTTTGAAAAATACAAACTTTAAACATGAAATCTTAATTTTTTTTTCAAAAAAAAAGGAATACACAACACCGACCTTATCTATCACTAATAGTTATTAATTTATCAGAAAATGACAAAAGTAGAGAGCTTTTAAAAGCAAAGCAGATCATTGACAACATAACATGACATCTTCAAGATGAAACAATTGAAGGAAACAATCAAAGCATCAATGGCACTACAAAAAAATTTGTCGCAATACGAGAATATAATCCCAGGACTTTTGTGCGCATTAATTGCAAATAATTAGAGATTAGATTCAACCATGCAATTTGAATTTGACCAAAAACGCAAGTTAACTCTAAATTATTTTAAGAAACACCCATAGTCTATTTATTATGTACTTTTTAACGAATTATTAAATTATGGAACATAATTAAGGGAGATATAGAAATATAACAAAATTTTCTAAATTTATTATCGTGTAATTTTTGAGATTATGAATTTAGCACGTTGGACTCAAGTCATGCGCTAAAGTTAGTGTTTTGGGTTGGCGCACCTAATCAGCGCTTAAGGGTAGCCCACAATTTAAATAACACCGGTAAATATATTTTAATGAATGTCAAATTGTAGTAAAATGTTATACCATTATTTTATTTGGTAATTTTACTCTGTTGATATAGTAAAAGTGAACGTTTTCATATGTGCAGTCAGCAGTGGCAGATGTATGTGTATTAGAATGGGGGTCATGATCCCCTCCAATTTTTATTTTTTTTAATATATATATATATATATATATATAAATTAAGTGGAGTAGGCAGTGGAGTATGAAATAGAGGAGATGGAGTAGGCGGTGGAGAAAATGACGAAGGAGGTGGTGCTGGAGGTGGCGAGTTCAACTTCTCCCTTTCCCCCACTTCGGAAAGCAAAATAAATGTTAAGCAAATTTTATTTTTTAAAAAACTAGTTCTCTAACCTGTGAATGCATTCATAAATTTATATACAAATTTTTTATTTTTTAATTACTTTTCTTTATATTTAGATGAATTTTAAATTAGAGATATATTACTATTCTTTTTAATTGTAGGAGTTCCACAGAAATAACGAAAAGTTATTAAAGGATTGTTATTGAACAATAGTATTAGAAATTTAGTGCAAAACTCATGTAAAAGAAAAAAAATATTAAAGTCTTGTTAAAATCTAATAGTTTATATATAAATATAATGCAACAAAAATAAATACACATGGCAGCTAAATATAAATAGTATATATATATATAAAATAATAGTGCAAAACTCATGTAAAAGAAAAAAAATATTAAAGTCTTGTTAAAATCTAATAGTTTATATATAAATATAATGCAACAAAAATAAATACACATGGCAGCTAAATATAAATAGTATATATATATATAAAATAATAGTATGTATATAAATATAATGCAATAACTATAATTACACATGACAGCTAAAAAGCCTCGTTAACTTTTAATGTAATAAATTCTTCTCACTCCTCTCATTTTATATATATACTATTAAATTAGGATTTCAGACTTGACGAGCAAAACTAATTCTTATTTTTTGAAGAGTTAAAATAAGTGTTTAGATTTAATTTTTTTAAATCAACTAGATAAAATTAAAATCTCTTAAATATGAACTAACGGTCATTCAAATTTAAGAGGCTCAATAAGATAATCTTTTGAGTCGAACTCGTTAATATGTCGAATTTTAAAATATATTTAAGTTTGATTCGTTTGTTTCATAAATGAATATCAAACAAATTTCTAATATAACAACACGAGTCAAGCTCAACTAAATTGATTCTTTGTTTGTGTATGCACAAATAAATGTGTAAATTGATGATTCTCTATATGTGTATGCATAAAAGTATACATTTGAACTATCTCGGTGAATATCATCTTGAGTTTAGTTATAGAGTCAATTATCAAATTCCAATTGCTATAAAAATATTATGCAGCTAGTAATAAGTTGGCTCAAACACTGTCGAGTTTTTATTTTAAAAAAAATAGTAAACATTTAGCACCTACGACATGTCAACCAAGAAAAGACAGGTCTGGACCATATTTAGTTATTTACCGTATACCCAATCAGTGGCAGATATATGTGTATTAGAAGGGGGCAATGGTTCCCCCGTCCTTCCCAATTTATTTATTTTTTAATATATATGTATATAAATTAAGTATATGAAATTTCAATTGTGATCCCCCCAAATAATAATAATAATAATAATAAATAGTAAAGAGAAAGCGTTTGAGAGAACAACCAACAACGAATCAATAATCAACCGTCTACGAGTTCGATCACGCCGCCAACCCACCACCGTCAACAATCGTTCTACTCCTCTATCAGTTTGTCACCGATGATTACAGCTACTCTATCTCTGTAAGTCCACTCTCTATAGTCTATGATTTAGTGGGGCTTTTTTGTTTTTTTTGGTAATTTAGGGTTTAATCGAATGTATGAGGTGAAAGGAGAAAAATTTAGAAATGAAATTGTTGGAACACAGTTACACAGAGAGGGGATTTGTGTGACTATGTGAGTATGCCGAGAGAGAAAAAAGGGGAGCCGATGAGGATTTTTCTGCTTTTTAACTTTTTAGTTTTGTACTTTGTTGCTTAACTTTAATGGAATGGCTTTGATAAGAGACATAAAGTGATAAAAAGACAAATATAACTCAAATACCCAATTTAAAAATATCCAGCATATAGTAATATTAAAGAAATACCATTAGCATTGTCCATTGACTTCGTAAATGGCATTTTTCAAAGATTTGTGTAAAACCATTTCATATGTTTTCTTATATTTTATATACAGAGCCATTTTCTTAAGGACCGTCTATTTCGAGGGGGTAAATGGATGATATTTTTCATAAAACTTGGTGAGGATGATCTCTATAATGAGTAGATCATCTCCACCAAGTTTCATAAAAAAATTCAATCGGGAAGTAGGTTATTTGAAAATTTGATATATATGCGTATTTCTAGACGTTGGAATTTTAGATTTTTAATTAACCCACTTCCCATTTGATTTTTTTTGATGAAATTTGGTAAAGATAATCTATTCATTATAGAGATCGTCCTCACCAAGTTTTATGAAAAAAATCAACTGTTTACCTCTCGAAATAGATGGTCCTTAAGTTAATTAACTTAAGGACGGTCCTTAAGAGAAAGGGACTTATTTTACATATACTAATATTTTGTTATTCAATTTTTTATTTTTAAGATATGGGAAAATCACCTACAATTGACTCTTTTTTCAAAAGAAAACATATTCAAATTGTAGAAGAAAAATGTACAGTCATCCCCAATAAAATTTCCTAGATTCACCCTTATACCCAATTTAAGTGATAGTCATTAATTACAATTACAACAAGGCAATTACTTTCTTCTTCTTTTTTTTTCCTTTTTGTAATTTGAAGTCATTCTTTTCTTCTTAAGAAATATTTTCTAATGGTAGCAATTGAGTACAATTAAAACAAGCAATTATCTTTTTCTTTTAAATAAATGAAAGTTCAAGAGAAGGAGAAGGGGATCGGGGTCAGGCAAACTTGAAGTGTTACTCTTTGGAGTACAAAATCATAACAACTATTGCTCCGAGGTTCCAAACAAGGGTAACTACTAAACATATCAATAATAAGTCAATAACATAAAATGTAAGAGTATCTTTAACAATTGTGTAAATGTGTATTATATATAAAACTACGTGTGTAAGAAAAGTAGTGCGCCAATGTGTGTAAAGCTCGAAGCTAACTACTGTTCTATCTAAATCTCGTATATCCATACAAATTTGAAGAAAGCCGAAAGATGAAAATTGGAGAGCTCTAAGTTAGCTTCACAAGGAAAAAACATTGTGTAAGAGCTCCGAGTTATACCTAAAATATGAATAGTGCAAAAAGGCAACATTAGGATAAGCGGGAAAGCCAGAATTTTCTCTTATATCTTAATATGTTTATTTGTTTTCATTAATTATTTCCTTTAGTAATTAGCATTTGTAATATAAGTATTTAATAGAGGGAGATAGTCAGAAATCAAAATCCGATATACTTCGTCATTCCATTTATATTCTACTATCGTCTCTTTAGAATTGCAAACAGTAAATCGAAACTTCGTAAGTAGATCTTCTACATAGAAACTGAGAATCTAATTTCAGCAGGTTCCAATTTCAAAAGAAAATTTATTGAAATTGATAAAATTTGTTTTGATCTGAAGTGAATCGCGCGAAAATAAACGGCTGTTGGTTGAGCAACTTCAAAGATCCAAAAGTATTATTGTGTCCCGAAGACAAACTTCCCTTAAGCCAATACCAACTAGACATAGTGCGGACAAATACCGTCTTAAAGATAGTGATTCGCCAGGCCTCAAAGCCATATAATTTAATTTTCGTAACAAGCACATTATCAATCCTTTCCTATTCATCACTTCACTCTAAACAGAAATACACGAGTGAAATACAATATGATAGTCTAAAACTTCTCAAAATGAGTTGCACTTTAAAACGGACGAGCCGATACAAAGAAAGTAACAAATAATACTATGCAGAGCAACTTAGTTGATCGAGTGCCTCGACAATTGTACGAAATATGGCTTTGCAAGCACATTTGTCAAAGCAGTTGGTCAGATAATCTTGTCACTGGAAGACCGCCGTAACGGTTCACATTCAAGTTCCTCCCCTAATTATTCTCGAAGAAACTTAAAAACAACATATTACTTCAATCATTTCGCTGAAGAAGATTTCTCAGCAAACAAGATAGCATGCCTCACAATTTTCCAAAAAAGAAGAAAGAAAAAAGCAAATGTACTACAAAATGGGATAATTCTTTTTCCGTTTTCGACCATTAGAAGAAAACCGTACCATGAGATAGATTAGAAACAACAAAAAAGGCGAACGTGATACACTTGTCAAACAGTCGGCAATGCATGTCAAACAGAGTGGCCCGTCACCGGCGTGACTTTGACCGGAAAATGCATCTGACTACACAGAATTCTTTTTTTTCTTTTTTATTAAATAAAATATTTACACGCACATAACAATAACAACATATATATATATATATATATCCAACTCTGGCTGTGAGGTACGCCCTTTTTGCGTAAGCTCCCACTTGCAAAGCTCTCCTTCATAACTTGCAAAGCTCTCCTTCATATTTGCTCGGTTCGTTTGGATTGGAATGATACACACAAGTCCTCTTTTGAGAGTGATTTCGTTCGACCCGTAATATAATGCATTTTTTCTGCTGCTACAAATTTAATACAAGAACTACAAACAGCAGGATTGTCCACATACGTGTACCTACACCTGCGGAAGCTGGAGAAATATAAGAAAAGCATTAGATAACTTTCAATAAGTTTCAAAGTTTCTCAATGGATTAATTCACTAATATATCTATTATTGTATAAAGGGAACACAGATTTCAACCATTTTGACACTCTGTCATACTTTTGATTTCCAATTTTGCCCCCCAATTTTTTTTTTGTTTCATAAAAACATTATTGCAATAGAATTCAAACCATCACTACTGTGCAATCGAGACTCATGCTTACCACTGGGCCATCAATCTCTTTTGTTAAACTTTTTTTCTTTAAACTATATACATGTGTACTTGACATGCATTACATGTGCATGATAGTCTAGTATATATATACACACATATGCATTCACATGTCACATATAGATATTGGTGTTTAATGTTTTCATATATTCCAAAATCTACCCTCCAACAAAGGAAATAGATTGGAAAAAAACCCTCATGAACCACAACTAGCAAACCCCACCACACCCCCTGAAAAAAGTAAATTACCCCCATCCAAGAGAGAGAGAGAAGAGGAAAATCATTCAACAATTTGTCAACGCTTAGATGAAGTTATCACACGCACCCAAAATATTCCCTCTGACTCAAGAGCTGAGATAAAATTCAAACAAACAACCCATTTTGAAAGCTAAGCCTCAATATAATTTATATATATATATATATATTATTTTATTTTATTTTGATAACCATGGGTATCGGGGCCCCACCCCCACTAATCCCATGAGGCACAGATACAAAGAGACACGAATAGATACAAATTATTTGTCAAAGATATAGTAGCACCTTAGGAAAAAGTATCTCTATAAGGTGGGAAGAGTGTAGTAGACACAGGTCATTTGTAATGCAGAGAGTACCATAAGCCCTGTTTTTATAAATATAGATGGTGTCGTAGGCACAAGTAATACTCTATTTAGTCCTATAAAATAATACTTTATACATAGATAGTAAAATATAGGCAAGAGACAGGTTATATCCTGTAATAATCCCTCCTTCCCAAATTAAACACCCACCATTTCTTTTTGGACTCCCAAATTATGAATCCACTTTCCTTTTCAAAATATAATCAACATACCAAAACAGCAAACTGAACAATAGGAAACAAGTTTTGTTCTAAAATTAATTGTAGTGAAGGTTTTTCATTCTTAACAAATGCTCACTCAAACATGTACTCCTTGGGACGGAAGGAATAGTTAAGGTTGACAGTTTAACGCAAGTGAACAAAGACAGTTCAAGTTCTATAGCAACAATACCAGCGGCAGCTTTAAAACGAAACCAAGATTCTTAGATACTTACATGAAGACCGCAACGGCGAAATAGACGGCGTTATATCTGGAGGCTCTGCATCAAATTCCCTGGCTGATGGGGATTGAGCATTATGGGGATATACTACACTTGGCAATGGACTTGACCAAGGAACTAGACCAGGGGCAGGTGCTGGTGGATTTACTTGCAACTGCGGCGAAGGAGATGCATAATGCGGAGAAGCCGACGGAGCAAAAACCGGCGGGGCAACAGGAGGAACTAAAGGAGAATATTTATTCGCCTTCCTAGGAATTCTCCTTTTGGGCCCGAAATGGCAACCGGGAGGCTCTGCCCCACGACTCTGATATGGTGAAGGTGCGGGTACCGGCTCAAACGCACGTGAACGTTTGTGAGCCACAGGTGCCGGTGGGGGTGAAGGAGCTAGATGCTCATCATGGTGATGGTGGTGGTGGTGATGGTGGTGGTGGTGGTGGTGGTGGGGATGAGGCAGAGGAGCCGGTGAAGGCGAAGGGGAACCGTCACCGCCACTGAGGGAGTGTTGTAGTATAGATGAGAGGCGGACTTGTTTAACCCTCCCGAATTCGGTGTGATTGAGGCCGAGGTTTTTTGAATGGGAACCCGTGATGGTTTGAGCCAACTTCTTCAGTCTTGCTAGCGAGGGAGTGTTCCCAACAGCTAATAGAACCGAGGACTCCACAGTTGTAGGGGGAGCCACTGTTGAACCTTTTGAGTTTGTCAAGCTAATGTACAAGATCTGCATTTTACACAAAGAGGCAAAGAGTTTAAATGGCTACAAGAATGTCATCCTACCACATTAGTAATGTGTTCTATTTTACACTTTCTCCATCTCAAAATAACAGTCATACTTCCCTTTTCGGAATGTCTCAAATTGATAGTCTTGTTTCCTCTTTGGGACATAATCAATGTGCCAAATCTCACAATAGAATATGAGTTGTAGTCTTGACCGTTGATTAGGTTGAATTTAGTGTTTCCTTAAGAAGTACCAAAGTCAAAGTTGGACTATCAATTTAAGACAGAGAGCGTAAAGAAAAAAAAAAGCTACTAAAGTTAGAACCCTCTTTGTATTAAAGAGTAGACCTCCTCTTATAAAGGAAAAAAAATGACGCCCTTCTTCCTAGACGATAAAAAACACACATCTTTTTACTTCATTTTTACAAATCAGTCAAAAAGAAAAATGTTACAAACAAACATGCCCACACACAATTCGGATTGATCTTTGTTGAACTAATAGATTGATAAAAAATACTGAAATGCAATGCTTATGCAAATGACATGTTATTACAGACCATTGAAATTCACTAATTGTCAGTATGTGGCAGCAGGTCATCGTTACAACGGTTGTGTTCACTAATTTCTCCAACTTGACACACTAAAACCACAATAATCATGAATTTTCTTGGTCAAGGAATTATATAAGTGAAGCATTTAACTTTAATACACAGTATGAGCATGCAAGATTAGAAAAAATATATATATTAGAGTGCGCAAGTATTAACATATCTTATATGATTACTATATTCTGTGGGGGTATTTGTGGAATTTGCCAAAGCTCGGTGTAACAAATAAACGGCTACGGGTAAATTTTGGGGTACGAGCATGTTACTTCTATATATTAAGGTATATCTTCTATTAGAGTTTGGAGCATCCAACCCAAAACCCATTAGCTGTGGGTGGAGTAGAGAGCCCCTTTATCTTATAAATTGCCCCACCCTCTCATGTGCAACGTAATTTTGAGGCAAGCACATGGACTAATTATATTGGGTGATGTGGATCCCGTGGGGCCGTTGGGCCTAACACATGGGTGAATAACCCACCCCCTTATTAGAGTTTGGAGCAACAAGGGCCGATTTAATGGGGGACCGATGTGGGTTGTAGCTCACCCTAAGTTCTTTTTCCAGTGTTAATTAGAATATTCATATACGTTTAGCCCAGCCCTAGTACAAAATATTGTTCATTACTCACGGAAAGGCCAAGCATGCATATTGACATTGTAGGTCAAGTGGTAAATGATTTTTATGTCGAGCAAGAGGTTGTGAGTTCGAATCTGCTATCTAACATTAAATTTTTTTTCCAAACATATCCCTTTTACACAGCTCACCCTCGTAGGAATCCTGGATCCACCCTTGTGGAACATCCAACCCAAATCCAATTGACTATGGACAGAGTAGCCCCCTAATCTTATATATTGCTTTGATAGGCTTCGGTTTCCCGATGTGTGATTTATAATCTCAGCATCTTCCTCTCCATAATATGCTATAGTACATTTGATTATGTCCCAAAAGAGAAACCAGACTTAACTTCGGAAGTCCTTAAAAGGGGGAAAAATATCAACACAACTGTTACAACGATCATATGTTATCACATAATCAGATTAAAGCGTTCATTTCTCTCTCCTCAATTACATGGGTTTCGTCCACATCACTGGTTTTTTGTATTCTTAATTTGGGGCAGAGGGATTAATAAATTAACGGCATTTTGCCATTTTATGGCATACCATCAAATCTTCCTCTCATTTAAATATAAACAACAATATCTAACAAGCAACAACACCCACAAAAAAGAAACATAAGAGGAAGAACAAGAAGAACAAGAAAGGGAAAATATTGAAGAGAAGAAAGATTTTATAGCCAAACCTCGTATGGAGCAAGGTTCAACCCCGAATTGAGCTGGCTCTTAAGTTCATTGATGTTATCTCGTATTTGATCAATAGAAAAGTTCAAGGTAAAGTTGAAAAGGATCTGCACTTTTTGCAGAAGAAACCCACTTTGTGGAGGACTGACGGTAATGCCTCCGGAAAATTTCAGCACCTCAAAAGAAGACGGATTCCCAAATAAAGATTCAGTCAACCGAAGAGACGATTGGCGTATAATCAGAGATACAAAATTGGCCCTGACTAAACTTTTAGCGGCCGAGGATACCCTAGAATTTTCAACATTGGACTCGACCCCAAAAGTAACGTTTGTTATGTTTGATCCAGGTGAAGGTACTAGAGATATGATTTCCACCTGTAGCAAACAATTAGATAAGTATACAGGAAAAAATTAATATAATGGGCTCAAGGGTGATAGATACACACTTATAGGTCGATAGATATAGGTGATGTTATTGCCAAAGCAATTATGCATACTGCCAGAGCAATGTACAACTGAAAGCATATGGAACAACTTCTGAAAGCAACACTATATACTGGCAAACCCATAATTGCTTTGGCAATAGGGGTAGCGCATATATATATATAGAGAGAGAGAGAGAGGGGATACCCTTGTGGTGACAATGCCAATCTCGTCAAAAATGTCATCCTCAAGCCTCAAAGTATTGTCTTCAAGAAAAGAAGCCGACTTATTAACCATGAAACTTGCTACTATATCCCGACCTGGAGAATTAAACACATCAACTTTATCAAATTAAATTCCAGACCAAAATAGAAAATTATGCTAACTTGTTAGATAGTTCAAAAGACCAAATATATACTCCCTCCCTCTCAAATTGGTACTCCCACTTTCCTTTTCTAGATGTCACAAACTGATAGTCCCATTTCCTTACTGGGACATAATCAATGTACCAAATCTCACAATAGAAAGCAAGTTGTATTCTTGACCATTGATTATGTTGAAATCAGCATTTACTTAAAATGTACCAAAGTCAAAGTGGGGCTATCAATTTCAGATGGAGGGAGTAAATCAATTCAAAATATTTAAAACTTAAATATACACGAAATGTAGAAAACATTCCTAATCAAGCGATAGCACCGCCATCATCAAATAAATGATACATAACAGCACATACAGTATTCAGTATTTCAGATACTGGAAGATGAATAATAATCTCATCAGTAAATTACATTCATATTTCCATTGCCTGGATTAATACAGACAATTATACTAGGAACACGTTTGCAGATATATTTGGCCTAAAAATACATAAAAGAATTGCATTCATATTTCCATTTTTTCAAACGATTATTTACTCAACTATCTAAGTAAATTATGAAATTACCATATTAAGTTACTCTTCTAACCCCCCCCCCCCCCCCACCTCCCTCCCCCCACGTTAGCTTTATAAGGAAAGGAAATTTGAAATTTACAAGAATCTATTAATGAAACTATACAACACATTAAGTTCTCTCCTTCATATAGAGAAACATCGGGGAACCCTACCACATATATTTAGCATAAAGAATTTTTTGTTTAAACACCTAATCAAGTAAGTTTATACACATTTTTTTGTTTCTTAAAAAGGAAGTGATTGAGTAATTCAACTCTCAGAAGAATCTACAAAATAGGAAAAAAAATTACTAAACATAGGGTAAAAGAATCAGACAAAATATTATGAGCTAGCAAAAGCCTCCTACGAAGGCATGACGTAACATTGCGCTAATAGTACGGTGTCCACCGTCCATTTATAACTTAATATCTCTTAGAGTTATACAAATAAACTTGACCCAAGAAACTGCCAAGCTACACCGACACACCAGAAAATCCGTGATTTTCCGTATTCTGACAAAATGCACCGATGCATGATTATCAACTTTAACTTCAACTTTGTTCTAGTAACACCATTAGTCCATTATGCTAAACATAGGGTAATGTTCAATAAATCCTTTGTTATAGATATATGGAATCGGAACGAAAATTTCAGCTACCGGCGAAATCTAATACTTGGCGTAACAAAGTAACTAACAACTCAAATGGTGTATAGACTTTGACCCAATATCCACTCCTCTTTAGTGTCATTTCATTGCATCAACTAGATTAGAACGGCACAATATTCAGTTCGGTATAGCAAATTTTCCCATGGACATCCAGGTTTCATCTCAATTTTCAAGCAGGCAAAATGGAATTCAATACTTTCATCCACAATACAATTATTAGGCTATCAATTAAAATAACAAGAAATACAAAAAACAAACAAAACTTTGCCATAGAAAGCTCAATCTTCAAAATTCAAATCTAAACTATGGAAACTTGTGACAATTAAACACCTAACCAAAATACTAAAAAAATGCAGAATTCAAGAAAAGACATAATTTAACATATTTTTCAAAAGTAGAAGAAGCCCAACAATCAAACCAAGCATATATCCACTTAAATGGAATCAATTTCACATAAATTGAATAATTGGACCACCTAACAAATCAACAAAAAACTACCCAAGACCCACAAATCATCAAAAATCAATTAAACCCCAGATTCAAAATGCAAATATATACCCACGCAATACAGATACAGATCTACTTCAATTACACAATGTCGATACCCAGAAACCAAATTAAGGTAACAAAAAAAACAGAACCCACCTCTAAATTGAGAATTCAGATCCAGATCCCCTCCTCCATCTCCATTCCTCAAGAAAGGAGGCAACCAAAATAGAGCAGAAAGGAAAACCCCAATTCCAAGAAACAGAACAAAAACACATCTGAATCTGAACAATTTACAAGCCCTACACCGATTCTCGGCATCTGGGTCTGTTCTTTCAGCATCAAGAATCACGGGTATAGATTGCTCTTCCCCTCCTTTACCCATTTGGGAATGTGGGTCTTGCTTAACCTAGTCCCCATTGCTGATTTGCTGTACTGCCATGGCTTCTGTAGAGAAAGAGAGAGAGAGAGGAGAGAGAACGATGAAATTTAATATGTTTTTAGGGTTTGGGGATGCGAAGAGTAGAGTAGTAGGGAGTAACTTCTGCAAATCAACTCTCTTTTTTAAGTGAGTAGATTTCTGGTTTTGTTGCTTTGTTTGGCGAGGCTTATCCATTTTTGGGTTTTTGTAATAAATTTTTCAAATTTTTTTAAATGGGTTATTATTTATTACAATTATGTACTCTAGTCAAATCTAGTCATGGTTTGTTGTTCCAAATCGTGATTATTGTTGTTATTATTACAAGTGTGTGTTCTTTCTAAAAGGATTTAATGCAAAATCTACCTCTTCTATCATTGTGTTGCGTTGTGTTGTGGAGTTAAAGTTTCCACCTTTAAAAATAATAATTATTAGTTTGTCTTAATTTAAGAGTTTGCTAAAATTTTACTAGTACAAAACTTTTTAAAGCTGGGTTTATTACTCAAAGCATCTTAATGGGCAAGTAGAGTAAATATGCTCTATAAATGTATGCATTGGTTGCCTTATGTAGGTAAAATATTGTTACGTAGATTTATGATAAAGTTAAGTTTTATTAAATTTGATAACAAACACATAACGGTTATACTTTTGGTCTCTTTTTTTTTTTTCTTTCACATAAAATATTATATAATATTTATTTTATCTCTGTTTTATTATATCACTATTTCAACATCCAAGTAAATAAAGAAATATATCCTACTTACTATACACCTAATTTTGCCTTGTGGATGCTATAATGACTAATATGGGTGGGTGTAGCTCACAAGGAAATTGCAAAATAGAGTGTTTGTTGGAATTATAATGGGAAAAAATATTGTAATATACTTTTATATTGTTTGACATTTTGATTCAAATTAGTTTGTTGATTTTGTGCCAAAACAAAATTATAGTTTATATTTGTTGACTCTATGATTGGTTAAGTTATCATTAGAGAAAAATATTTTCCGCTGACGATAACTCTATTTTAAATAATGTGTAATGATATTAATATATATTAACTAATCATATAGTGAACAAATTTGAATTCAAGAAATTATATTCTTAAGTAGCGTTTAGTTATTTTTGTTGAAAACCCAATGTAGTGAAAATGATTTTTAAATTAAAAATATATTTTATATAAATAAAATATTGTGATTGGTTGATATTGAAGACTATAAGATCAACTATATATACAATTTTATTTTTGTTGGTTTGCATCGGTATGTGGAAAATCTATATTACTATAAACAAGAATATGGCATTGGTAGTTATGACACTAAAAATTTGGTGGTTTTTTTATTTTGCCCTTTCATTAATTTTTTAAAATAAAAATCTTTTGATGGAATTCAAACATGCAAGCTCTAGGTTTATAAACAATGCACCTTTCCTAGGTTACTTTCTCGTTATTTAAATGTTTTTATTCAACTTAAATATTCTTGTACACATTGAAAGAGAGTGTGTGCATGTTTTGTGTATGTTGAGTGTATAATATTGTAAAAATGAATCTCAATATTTTCATTTACGTATTCAGTCAAATTAATTATCTTACTTTTGATTTACAAATACAAATTCTACTGTAATTTTATAAATAGTCACACAGTATCAAACGGATGTGAATAAATATAAATAAAACGTGCTAAAATAATAATATTAAAGTATATTTAAAAAGAAAAACATAGGTAGAATGCTAATAAATGTAGTATAATTAATATGAGTGCTCCAAAGATAAAAGTGTTTAAGATTAAATAATATGTTGTTATTTGTAAAAGAGTAACGATTCAAGGTTTTCCATCTAAATTCTCTACACTTCGAATACCTGATCTTTACTACGCTTTTACTAACAAAATAAAAAACATTTAGCTCCAAAGTTGAATCAAGAACAAAGAAGCATCTTGCATATTAATCGAATGAACAATTGACATTTCAAAATTGAGTACTATATTCAATCACTTCATATCTCTCATGATAATATGAAAGATAGTTTTGAGATTTGTGATAGATCTCAATTTTCTTATATGAGTATCTGATTTTTTCTTTTCTATTGTACAATGAGATGGCTAGCTAAAAGAATCGTAGGTAAACCTAAGTAAGAAATAAATTGGAGGAAATTGACCACAATGTTATAATTTACTATTTCCATTATTTGTTAAGAGTCTTTTTGATTTTAACAAATTAATTTTTAGGATTTTACTAATTTTATTGTAATTAATCTTTTATAACAAAACATATTGTTCTATTTTTATTAGTTTTAGTATATTTATTATGTTTTGACTAGGTCGGTAAATTGATAGGATTTTTGCCCAAATTCAATTTGGTTAATTGAATATGATAAGGGATTGCTAATTTGCTTATATGAATTTGATCAAAATTCATAAACTTTTGCGATTATGTATGCCAACGATCTTGTGTCTTGTTGGCATACTCTGTCTTGTAAGTATTTCACAAGTTCAATCCACATAAAAGTGGAATCGAACCTGATACATATGGATGTCTTGTCAAACTCTTTGTTATTGTAGTTATTGTAGTCCGCCTATTTTTGCATGTTATATAAATAAATAATTGTCGATTTGTTTTAGCAATAAAATTCGATTACAGCAAGATTGTTATGGCCAACAAATCTTAAATTTAAGGATTGGATCGGGTATATGCATGCATCATATGTCCAATTGATATTCCGACATGGATTAGTATTTCGTATATCCAGTGGATTCATTCACAGATTGGATCGCATTTAAATACAACATGATCTTGTCCATATTCACTTCGTTGACATGTCTAATTCTGACCAAGAAAGTAAACTCTTTATTTAACACATTTCAAAGAAAATAGTAAAAGCTTAATTTAACACATTTCAAAGAAAATAGTAAAAGCTTAAAGCCTGTTTGATAGATTGTTGTAAAAAGATTCAGAACAATATTATTTTCTTATGATAGATTAAAAAAGTGATAATGTAATTTTGGTGAAATATTATCCTATTTTCTATAGAAATAGTTTCTTAACAGCCTCTCAAGGATTTTAATTACATGAAAAAGCTCAAAAGTAATAGAACATTTAACCATGTCATGCAACTTTTTTTTCTAACTTTTCTTAAAAAGTAATAGTTTTTATAATCATTTCTCAACCTTTTTTTTTTATCAAACACCCCCTAATTTACGACGAAAGAGTACCGGTTATTTCCCGTCCATAATTCAATAAAAACTGAAATATGCTAATGTTATTATTTGCGACAAAGCTTAGATATTATTTCGTCATGGTCATGCACCGTGACAATTTATTTAATTGAAAATTACAAATAATTCTAGTCTTTAAAATCATTTTTTTCCCTTCACATAACGTTCCTAATTTAAAATTTTAAAAAAAAATTAGCACGTATCGAAGAAAGTTTCTGAATATGCCACTGAGTACTACCTATTTTCATCTATAATTTAATAAAAATTAAAATTAAATTTTCCAGCCAAACAAATTCAAATTTGAAAAAGAAAAAGGAAAAGGAAAAGAAAGACAGACAGACAGACCACCAACCGGAATGAAGCATCATCATAGACAGTTAACGCTAAAAACAAAAGAAATTTACAAGTTGGTACTTTTTTTTTTTAATTCTTGGTACAAAAAAGTCAATAACTTTGACTGGTGCGCACAATTCCATCGATCTTAAATGGACGGCCTAGATTTTTTTTTTCTGTAATCTGGGGTTAATTGTCGTAGTCCGCAGGGATAGGGAATCATGTGCAGTCACCATTTGGTTCGAAATATATACTCGGCGTTCAAATTTCGGGAATTGTCCTGTCAGTGTCATTTTGCGAGCATTTAATACATATATTGTGTTAAATAAATTGCGGTAAATTGTAAGACGAACTATTTGAACATTGTCTAAATTTGATTTCCACAGATAACAACATGATCGGGGTTTTGTAAAAGTATCTTTAATGTAAATATAAATTGAAATACTTTTAACTAGGAATATTATGTTTCTTACGTACCATATAAATTTTTCTAGCTAATTAAGTTAAAAAAAGTTTATCTCCAATGATAATATTGATAATGATAATATATAAACATGTGTATTATCATTTTTTTTGGCAGCCTTTAAATTGTCTCTGAATCCCTCTACATATAGATAGTCTCCTCCACAATATCTCTCTTTCTTTTTGACATCTCAAATTCACATTCAATTTTCACAATTACATTGGAGACAATTTTTTGCGCCCATTATCTATAATTCTTATGTGGCACAACATTTTTTCATAATTTATACTTGCATTAGAGATACTCCTAATTCTTTGAAGGAGAAATAAATTTTATCCTAATTGGATGTGGACACAAATAAAAAAAAGAAAAGAAAAGAGTAGTGTATTTAAATAATTAAAAACTAAAAATAAGTATTTTAGTGGTTAGTAGTAGGTTAGGCCGGCAATTTATAGCACGATATGATAACACGACACGAAATCAACACGAATTTACCGGATTTTGGTGAATCCTTAACGGGTGTACGTGGGTCATAATCGGGTTGACCAGTCAAACCCGTTTATTAAACGAGTCAATTTCATGTACATTTGCAAGACCCGAAAAAAAACCCATTTAATCCGGTAAGAATATATACGAGTTGGTTTCGGGTCGTGTAAACCCGTTTGTAACCCGTGTAACCTAAATATAATTTCTATATATATAAATTACTTAATTGAATTATTAGCGGGTCACTATATGTTATTTGTATTCGACCCGAATCAAATCATTTATCTTAAACGGGTTTAACGAAGTGCATGCAAAGTTAAAAAATGTTTAGTCGTGCTTTATTGTACAATTAAAAAATAAAATAAAGTGTTTCTCAAAAATTGACAAATGTTGAATGAGTTTTAAATTCTTTCGGAGGCAAGCTATATATCAAATTCAAATAGATATTCTTTTACGCGTAGGATAATAAGGTAGAATAGGATAACTTTATCATATATAATGTTTGGCATTCGTCGAGATTGACATCCAAGCAAATTATTTATCTCACTAAAACTTTTATCCCACCAAGAGAGGGACTAATAAATCTCACCTAAGAGGTGGGATTGTTTTATCCTATCCGACTCTCTAATATGGCGTGTCAAACACACCCTTAAGGAACGTCCCTAAGTTAAGTAACTTAGGATCGTCTATTTTGAGAGTTTAAACGGATGAATTTTTTTATAAAATTTTGTGGAGATGCGATATGTAATAAGTAGATCATATCTACTCAATTTCATTAAAAATTAACCGAAAGTAGATCTAAAAAATTGATATATACACATATTTTTGAACGTTGAAATTTTAGATATTTATTTAACTTAATCCCCGTTTGAGAATTTTTAAAAAATTTGATAGATATAATTTACTCATTACAGAGATTATCTCCTCTAAGTTTTATGAAATTTTTTATTTATTTGCCTCTCAAAATGGACGATTTTTAAATTAATTAATCTAAGGACAATTTTTAAGAGAAGATAAGTCATCAAATTCAATCACAGGCAAGATATGTTCAAATTTCATCGAGAGTAAAACGATTTCAAATTCCCATGAATTTAAATAATAACAGCTAAAGAGGAGAATCAGGCCCATTTATATAGTTTATTATTATATCTTAACAAATTCACGTCACTTCTTGACTTGATTTTTACATGAAAAAAAAAAACGAATTGGAATATTTTAATGCTATAGAAAAAGATATTTATATATTTTCTTCTGGGGCGTGTCATATTAGCATTAGTGTACAGGGAAGGAGAAAAAATAGTGGGTGGCAAAATTCAAGCTCGAGATCTCTATAGTTTCTAACCAAATATCCTACCATTTGATCTGCAAGTGCAATCATGCATGTGGGCATAATTAAGTTATCAAATTCTTTCTTCTAGTATGATAATAACTAAATAGTAGTAATAGAGGATCATAGCTAACAAAGTGGATTAATTACTACCCATAAATATTGTGTTACTACATATATTAAACCTACTGAAAGAGCAAACGTATTTTATAAGCAATAATTAACTTTCTATGCAATCTCCGTAAATTACTACCAATATTAGTAACAAGTCATTGTACAAGCGTTGCCAAGATTGATACTACCGCTAAATGGATTCAACAAGAAATAACTCCACCCATAATTGTACAAACAGTTCAAGAAAAAGATGATAAAGATTGAGGATAAATACAAGAGGAGTAAATAAAGGATTTTAAGTGAATTGATCACAAATGGTGGTGGTTTACGAAGGAACACAAAAAGTGGCCTTGGTTTTGATTTTCTCCACCTTAATTTATTTTTATCGTTGCAAAGAGTGTGTGTAAATCCGTGAATATATACATATATATAAATGGATTTAGGTTTAGTTAAAAATTGAGGAGTCATTGTGGTGATTATGGTGGAGATGCGGCAGTTGGCAGCAGTGGTTCGTGGAAAGCTTGAAGGGGAAGAGAAAATGTCCGGCCATGGGTGAGAGGAAGAAACATAATTCCTCGTTTGGCCATTGAAAAAAGAATTGGGAGCGAGTTAACAAAAATTGGGAAGATGTAATAAAATGAGTGTTAAATTAGGGTGCGATGAATAATTTTATAGGTGCATTTAAAAAGCATCATTAATTTTTTTAATACAATAATGTAAGATTCAAACTCAGGATCTCCCACTAATTAAAAATGAATTCTGATCAATATACTAATCGTAATGGTTAAAAATACCCTTAATTTTAACTAGTTTTGCTTGCACACATGCATGCTTTCATGTGCAACTATATATTATGTTATTATTCAAAATAAAATAATATAAAAAGTGCCATCATTACATTAATACTTTGAAAATAGTCTCTAATTCGAGCTTATTGTTACTAAAAATTGAGCGCACCTCTTTGTATGATAATTTTTTTATTTTTGTAAAAATAAATAAATAATATATTTATGAAACAATGGCCTATTTTGAATTAATGCTGGTTAAGATAAGTGCATAACTAACCGAGATTAAGGCAAATTGAACTATTATGTATTATTTCATGTATTGGCAATTAACCTTGTTATATTCTTTTCTCTTCTCTTATCTTTTCTTCCGTTGTATCTCGTGTGGCTTTGACCAACCATTGTCGACCAACGACCGCCGTCATTTACCACCGTCCGTGAGCGCTGGCGCGCAGTGGTCGACTAAATATGTTTTTGAATAAAAAAATGAAAAGATATTTTAAGTACTTGAAAATAAATGAAATGACACGTGGTTAAAAAAAAAATTCTTATGCCGGACAATAGAAGTGATGGGTCACAACATTCCAAATAAACAATGAGAGAAATTGCTTTGGAGTGAACCGATTAAGAATTTAGGCTTTCTCTAATAACTTGTTTTGTTTTCAAGAGTATTTTTAATGATTGTGTAAAAATTGATATATATATATATATATATATATTTATCAGATGTGTCAAACAAGTTTTACATAAAACTTGAAGTTCAAAAATAAATATGCTCCAATGAGAATTTTGGGAACTTTTGTGTAAAATTAAAAAGAACCAATAAGATATAAACAAATGTTAGATGTTATTTTATACAACTTTTTATTATTTTTCTTGAAATTATATATACATAATATGATAATTACAATGGATTTTTATTTACACGTCTTGATGAGTAAATTTTAAATATATAATTTCTATTAAAATTCATATTTTGTATTAAAAGTTATTACATTATAAAGGGTTATAAAACAAATTGAGGAGAGAGAAAGTTGATGTGGCATTGTAAATTAAAGGTGTATTTTACACAAAACTCATTTTTAAAAGAATATTGGAGATAAAAAAAATTATAAATTGTGTAAATTTCACACAAAACAAAATTATATATGTATTACTACTAAAAATACTCTAACGAATTTTTTTATCTTATGTGTCAAGTCACATTAGATATTGTGTTTGGTAGGTGGCATTATTTTTGTATCGATAGATAATCTCCAAAAAAAAATATCTCTCTAACAATTCTTTGTCTATCTTTACATATATATATATATATATACATACAAATTCATAAATGCAATAGAAAAAATAAATAGAGAATGTCTTATTTTTTTTAGTGCTGCATGATATTCACATTACGTTATCCATACGAAAATTTGGCAGCACAACTCTATAATTGTGGGGGGCGGCTTAACATGTAGTGACGTGAAGTTTGGGCTAATAACTTTCTTTTTTGTCTTGGGCGTTCCAAGTCAATGTGAGGGAAAGAAAGGACACGAAACACTTAGGGGCAATTACAAAATACGAATCAATTCTGCGTATGAGTTTTGTCCGCGGTAAAAGATACAAATCCAGTATACAGATTGCAAGTTTGGATCACATGTCACAAGAACTTAAAAACTATCTCCGCAATAAATTAAGTATTTCATTCAAAATTAAAAATTTAATATTCAAGTCTCATCAGTAATATGTATAGCATTAATTTTTCTTAGAAACAATATAATGTACCCTAAAAATTTGGGGTCCAAAACATTTTTTTTAGGCCTCGTTTGGTTCACGGATTTTAGTACTCGGGAAAGGAAAGTAGTTCATTTCCTTTGTTTGGTAAGCACAAATTCCGGAAACACTTTCCCGAGAGAGGGGAAAGTAGGGGGTAAAACCATTCCTCCCAAAACACATGGGATTGATTTTCCCATGTGATTTCCAAGCATTTATTACACAAATTTTAGACAATAATACTCTTTCCTTAATACTTTCCATGGTTTACCAAACACAAGAAAGGAAATTTGACAGGAAATTTACTTTCCCACCTCCATAGGAAAGATAGGGGAACTAATTTCCTTTCTGTGAACCAAACGAGGCCTAAGGTAAAGCCCTCTTATTTACATTTGAATAAAAAGTTTTGAAACAAGCGGTGACTTCAATGACAAGACTTTCGCAATAAGTCACTAATCAAAGATTTAGCACAATCCTAATTTTAAAGTTGGCACTCGATATACTAAAATTTGGTTAAAATAAGTAACTACGGACTCTTAAAATCTCTTGGGACTCAAGGCAGTCACCTCATTGACCTATGTCTCATATTTTAAGATTGATTTCGTCTCTCATTTTTAATTGTTACTAGAACACGTGGCAAACTCGATGAAGAGCATTATTGTATTTGGTAATTTTCTATACCTAAATTGTTTCTAAAATAAATTGGGTTATTATTTAATTAGATATCCGTTACCTTTTGTGCCGGTATGGAAGATAGATTCCAATATGTGTTCAAGAGTTATAATAATAAAATTACTCACAATATTGCTATGTTTGGTTTTGATTCTGATTTGTTGGAGATCTCAAATTTCATATTCGCAGATTAGTTGCCATCGCTTGTCGCTTCAGATAAGTAGTTTGTGTTTTTTTGCCTCTTTGAGGCTTTCACTTTCAAAAAAAAAATGTTTTTAAAATCTTTTGAGTTTTGAGGTAACGAAATAATGTTTAATCGATCGAGTGGTTAAATTACATGCTAATTAAAATAAGAAATCGCCTATTCAAATCTTGTTAAACTTATTACTTATTTTTCTAAATTAAGAACAAGTATTTTCGTAATTTCAAATATGAACAGCAAAAAGTGTTCATCACACTTAAATTTGCTTAATAAATAAAAACAAAAAAAGAATACAAACTAATTATGCCGCTGGTCACGGGAATAATGAAAAAGGTATCTAAAGAAAAATAAAATGAAAAAGGTCCCCGTAGGTTGTAGCGTGTAGATACATACCACCGCGTATGCCCGTGATTTTGTTCAAGTTGGATTTGGGAACCATGCATGTGTAATCTGCGTGTATTTGTAGACTGAAAAAAATGTAGTAGGATTTTAAGAAGAGTGAGAAATCACGGACAGCTCGAAAAGTTGTAAAAAAATTACTTAATTTTGTATTCGGATGGAGAAAAAAAATAAAATTAAGTAGAAGTCGGAAGTTGGAGAGCAAAAAAGTGGAGGTTTATTGTTTGGTAAAATTAGCGAACAAATTAAAAAATTTCACGCGGTAAATTTGATTGCTTTTGCGTTTTAAAAATTAAGCCTTAAAATTATGAGGGAAAAGACGTCCAAACATGGAAAATTGCAATTGAAGAAGTTTTAAATGATCAATTATTAAGTTATGTCATTTACAATTTCAATAGATTTTAGAATTGTTTTGTCCGAACACACGAAGGAATTTGTAAAGCAAGCATGACGTACGTACGTATAAAAACAATCTAGTTATTTCATGTATATATCAAAAGTATAGTTAAAAGATATGAATTGTAATGTCTAATACATAGCGGCACTTTTTCATTAGATTTTGTGAAACTTTTAATGCATTTGTCATCATTTTTAAAGTAATGAATAGGCTTGACAATGGGTTGAGGTTGTCTCGAGTTAAATTCATGCCCGGTGAAAAGGGGCTTCATCCATACATGATTCGTTTAATAAATGGATAAAAGAGCAAATTTAAACACATAACGAATGAGTCAATTACGTGACCTGATTTGTCAAAACTTTAACTTAAAATCAAAAAATTAAAACTCTAAAATTATACTGAATACCATTTGAAATGAATCAACACAATCACATACAAATTGGTACAAAAAAGAAGGAAAACTTTGAGTTTTATATGTAGGGTTAACTATATTAAAAAGGAAAGAGTTAGTATATTAATAACTATAATACAATTATTTTAAGGGTTAACTAGCAATGTATTTTCTACAAAATAAACTTAACAATATATATTACAATATTTTTGAATAAAAATACCTTTTGGAGTTTGGTCAAATATATGCACTTAATTTACAAAAATATTATTCATTGGTTTTTTTGCAAAAAACTTTTTCATATAATTCCTATTTTTCAACATCTCACCCCAAATCCTCTTAGCAGAATGACCAAAAAAAAGGAAAAGGAAAAAATTATCTTAGCATATTGATGAAGGGAATTCTCCATTCCGAAGGAATCCTTTATTCCTTTCTAAAATTACAATTAAACGTTGAAATCTTAGTTGAACGGGAAATTAGGATGCTACGAATAATCCTAACAACGAACCATACAAAACTTCAATTGATCTACTCATCTAGGGTACCCATATTTCCCAAAAATTGGTATGCTTCTATATGATATTCATCTTTCTTTTTCAGGAGTGGTGGTTCATGCACTTCAAATTAGGGCTGGCAATTTGGGTTCGCGTGTCGTATTTGGATCGTGTCAACACACAAGTATTATAGTATTAGTGTCAACCCGAACACGACCTGTTTAATTAATCGTGTCATTTATATTAACTCAAACACGACCTGTTTATTTTATAGGTTACACGACATGACCCGACTAACCTTTTTAATAAATAGGTGGTGTTAAACCTGCGAGTCGACATGACGTGCATTAACCTTTTAAGATTATAATGACAATTAAGTCTCATGCGTAGAATAGTTTTAAATTTTTAATAAGTTTCACTCAATACCAAAATTCAATATTTAATCAAAATAATATGAGAATAATAATCTAGAGTCAAAATAAATTCCATCACCGAAGCAAAAATATAAAAAAATAGTAATTTATCCATCGTCAAAAACATAATAACTATCATATGCTACCAATAC
The DNA here is from genome assembly GCA_021464415.1 of Lonicera japonica. Taxonomy (NCBI): domain Eukaryota; kingdom Viridiplantae; phylum Streptophyta; class Magnoliopsida; order Dipsacales; family Caprifoliaceae; genus Lonicera; species Lonicera japonica. The sequence continues at coordinate 97,216,164 of CM038463.1, read as the reverse complement.
TTAAAATAAGAATATAATTATCTAAGCAAGATGGCAAAATAAAATATATATATAGCTGCAAAAAAAATAATCGTGTTAAGTGCGGGTCAATTTCGAGTTAGCGGATTAACCCGAACACGACCCGTTTAGTTTACGGGTAAAGCGTGTCTGACCCGAAATTAACCCGAACCCGTTTATACTTGACCCAAACCCGCTAACTCCGTGTCGGGTTAGCGTGTCGTGTCAAATATTGCCAGGCCTACTTCAAATAAATATGCAACGTATGCCGTTCTTAATGTTATTTTGGTTCTTTGCAACCCCCCCCCCCCCCTCCCTGCCACACACACACACAAAACCTTTAAAAATCGGTGACATTAGTTGACATAATAAATGAAAAGTTTGTATTTTACTTTTCCATAGTTTTCTACATTTTAATAGAAACTAATTATACACCAAAAGTTGAGTAATTTTGCTTTTTTTTCACTTATCACCACTGCCTCGGTGCGTCCACATATTCATCATGTCACTAACCCCATGGCATCGAGTTTGTTAATGATTTAGTGCTATGTATAAAAAAAATGATTGTTAAATAATAACATTTATTTATGTTTTAAACCAAGTAACTAGGGTTGTGTAGAATCCAATCGAATATGCTCAAATCAACCGATCAAATCCAATATTCGGTGAAACTAGTGGATTGAATTAGTTTGCATTTTGAAAAACCGAGCAAACATTGGATCGATTTGGTTATCACATTGGCGAAACCAATAACAAACCGATTCAATCCAATCTCAATTAAAAATGACATTTGTTCTTACGTAATTGGTTATTTATACACTAAGTTATTAATATAGGCTCGTACACTTTAATATTGCTACATATATAAAATAACTTAATAATTAAACCATAATTTACTTCTCTTTTATTTTACTAATGAATTAGACTTTAATATATAATAACTTAATTTAGATTTTTATTTTAATAATAAATAGAACTTTTTATTTATATTGTCTTGACCCTTGTGAATTTTTTTCTAAAAAGTATCCTCTGTTTGGATTTATTTTGCATGTTATTAAACTTAAATAAATACATTAGTTTCAATCCAATCCAAACATATCTCAGTTTAATCGAATTGGATTGAATTGAATTTTTAAATCAAATCAAATTTAATTAAATTTTAAAATATAAAATCATATTAAATTATAATAAATACATTAATTTTGAACCGATGCGCACCCCAACAAGTAACACAACAAATTTATGTGTATGAAAAACCCTACAGATGAAAAATAGTTTATCACAAAATAGAGCGTAAGCAGAGCGGATTTTAGGGAGGTCAAACTGAGCTGCGGCCTGCGGTCCACCCATTAAAAATTTTAAATAGGCTAGGCCCGTTACAAAATGAGTTGCCCACCCTTTTTGGCTTCCATTTGACAAATTAAAAACGAATGATATTAAATAGGACGAACGTAGATCTTTCAATTTAATAAAGGGAAAGTAATTCCAAGAAAGAAAGAAAAAAAAAACTCCTCTGTTTCATGCTCTTTCTTCATTCATTATGCACAAAGTAATATGATACTTACAAACTTTAAAGTATTTTTTTTGGAATGTATTAAATTAAGAGTTTTAATTTTTTTTTTGGACTAAATCAAGCAAATTCTTGCTCTAACAAATAAGTTACACTGTATCTTTTACTAAAGATTAAGTTGAAATTAGTAGTTTTATAAAAAAAAAAAAATGAAGTGAAATTATTAATTTTAGATTGATGGAGTATTATTTTATCGCAGGATTTATATTATTGCCCCGGATTTGCACAATGTTAAGGTTAAAACTCAAACGATTTTTCCCGAAATCTTGTGTTTTTGTGATTAGATATGGAACATTTCAAATTGATTTATTATTTTTACTTTTATTTTTTTATAAATGATGGTACAATTTTTTGGGGTTTTAATGTAAAGTTTCTTACAATTGGATACAAAGTTTGTCATGTATATAAAAATATATTGAATATGTTAATGTTAGCCTACCTCAAAGTAAAATCCTAGATCCATTGTTGAGCATAGGCAACAATATGTGTTACATGTAGGTGAAATGTTTATGCATTGCAAGAATTCAAATCCCGCTATAACAGTTTTATGAGAGATTACACCCATCAAATGAGAGTCTGTGGACATTGCAAAGAAAGAAGAAAATAAAAAAGTTTACACAACATAATTGTTCAACTAATTAACTCATGAAAATTGCATTCGGTGGTTATTTTAGACTCCTATGCAAGCGTGTAACCCTACACAACGTGCAGTTGCTCTAAAAAATAAATTTATAGTAATATTATACTTAATATATTATATAACAACTTAAGTATTAATCATTTACCTGCACCATTTTAGTTTTAATAATATCTTTTTTTAATATTAATATGTCACAGAGTATTATAACTAACTGAATATTTTCAATATATAAAGTCCGGTTCCTATGCAAACTGGGCTCCCGTACGCATTTCCCATTTTAACACACTTCTCGACATTTTATATTTCAATATTGTAATTAATCCACTTTCCGCTTGAATTTTTTAATGAAATTTGGCACCATCTCCACCAAATTTCATCAAAAAATTCACCCTGAAAGTGGGTCGAAATGAAAAGTGCGTACGATATCCTATTTACATAAAAACCATGCTGGTTATATATATGATAATAACATTATTATTAGTTAGTAGTGTTATAGTTCAATTTAACTACAACAACGTAACTAAAACTCACATTAATTTTTTTATAATCATGTGAACTGAGAAATATTTTGTAAGAATGTCTGAAACAATATTGTATATTCTTGTTTTGTGTAAAATTTGTACTTCTTGTAAAAAAATTATTCTCTACCAATATTTTAAGATATTTGGATACATAAAATTTGTGTAAAAGTTTAGTGTATAAACTATGTTAAGAGACGTAAGTGAAATAATAAAAAAATAGAGAATACATGATGGCAAAACATATAGAGAGGAGGAAGATGAAATAACATAATAAAAATGCATTTAATATTGTTACATGTCATCTCCGCATTGAAATAAACAACTTTACTATACTTTAAGATATTTTGATATGTAAGAATTGTGTAAAAGTTGGGTGTATAAATTATGTTATGAGAGGTAAATGAAATAACAATAAAAAAAATATATAGAAAACACGATGGTAAAACATGGAAAGATGAGAAAGATGGAATGATATAACCAAAATGCATTTAATATTATCACATTTCATCACCACATTGAAATAGACAACTTACTATCTATTATATATATGATATGCTGATTATATATGATATGATATGCAGCATAGTCGAACACAAAACGGGTCACTTGTTTTAGTTTTAAGTAGCTCCAATCCTATATTTTTCGGCCCCAATTTTTAGATGCATTATTATTTGCTGGGTATTGTCCTTCCGCCACAATTAAACAAACAGACAAAATTGATAGTTATAAATGAAAGTAGCATTTAAAAAGATATAGCAATATAAGGATAGTACAAAATTAGTAATTATCATATCACACTAAATGAAAAATATGTTTAACGCCTAAATAGTTGCCCAATATATATATATATTCTCTTCTTAAGGACTATCCATTTTAAAAAATAAACAAATGAATTTTTTTATTAAATTTGGTAAAAATGATCTACTTATTGTAGATCATCATTACCAAATTTTATCAAAAAACTCAAACCAGGAGTTGGTTAATTAAAAATAAAAATTTTAAAAGTCCAGAAAGCGCATATATATCAATTTTTCAGTTAGCCCACTTCCTAATTGAGTTTTTCTAAGAAATTTGGCGCAGATAAATTACTCATTATATAAATCATCTCTACCAACTTTAACGAAAAAATTCATCCGTTTATCACATTGAAATGAATAGTTAAATTTGTTAACTTAAGGACGATACTTAAAAGAATGAGATTCACATGTATATATATATACATGGCAATTTATTTTTATAAAAAAAACATAGAAAAAAAATCATACAGCAAAATATTTGAATATTTGTCCAGCGATTGCTTTCCTTGGTCACATTAACCACCTTATCCATATAGTTAGCCCATTGTATATCAATGTATACAAAAATCTACATGTGATATGAAAATGTTAAGATCATTTTGATTTAGGTACTTTCATAACATTAAAAATTATACTCAATTCTTGAAATTTCCCGTGTAATTTTACATTCGTACTGGATCTTGTTCTATAGGTATTGACTAGTAAATTTTAAAAATATAAAATTTATGAAAATCGACTTTTGAATTTTAAATTATGATATTTTAAAGTTCTTTTATTAAAAGGTTGAGGAGTATAGACTTTGGTGTATATTTTGTGGTGAGTAAAATATTGTATTGATTTGGTATTTTGATGTGAGGGGAAATCATATTTAAGGGTTAAGATTAATTATATACCAATTATATTGGATATAAACCTTTAGATCAAGTGATTTTTAAAAAAATAGTGCCGTCAAACCTTATGTTTTATAATATAGATAAGAGCAATTTTAAAATCAAAATCTTATGATTTATCAAATCACACGATTTTAAAATTTTGTGAAAAAAACACAACCTTACTTGATTGTCTGAAATCCTATAGATTACCAAATCCTATCCATTTATGTATTTTGCATGTAATTTTGAAAATTTATAATTTTTAAAAAAATAACACCTAAATTGAAAGTCGTGAGATATTAAAATCACAAATTTTAAAATCTTATGATTTATCAAATCACATGATTTCAAAATTTTGTGAAAAATAACACAACCTTTCTTGATTGTCCGAAACTTGTTTTTCGTTGATTTTTAACCAATCCTCCTTTGAAGAATATGAACTTCTTGTGATTTTCACAAGACAAACCATGCAACAAAAATATAACTGATGTAGGACCACACATTAATTAAGGACTCTTAATTAATTGCTTTTATGTTTTATTCCTTATTTAGCAAGTTCCTTATTATATTAGGATTGTTACAAGGTTTCCTAATTTTAGTTAGTTTCTTATTCTTGAGGATTAGTTTTATTCAAGTCTTTTGTTTTGGTTTTTTGAAGACAGATTGCATTATTATTATTATTTGAGTTTTTTTAAATAAGTTCGTTTTTTCCTTAAAGTTGTGATTTGTTCTTGTTTCATTTTGAAACAACCTTCTGCTGCACCAATAATTCATCATGAGATAAATGTCACACACCACCAGATACATATAACACAACATGGAATTGTGTTTATCTCAAAAGGATAATTTAGTCCAATCGCCTCGATAAAAAATTAGAATGGACATAATTCAAAATATTTTCAATCAGTTGCGCCTCATTAAAATATGGGCATGAAGTTCAATGGTGTTGGTACTAGATTTTTGTACAGATGCGGTGCGTATGCAATGTAAATATAAGCATTATACAGAAAAAAAGATAAAAAAAAAGATAAAAAAAAGATAAAAAAAAAGGTAATAAGTGACCCAACAGTTAAAGAGCCTTTTAAATAGTGTCTTAGAATTAATAAAAGATTTACTTGTCTATGTAGCGTTTAGGGGTGTAAATGGATATTCAAAAATCCGAATCCGTTCCGAATTCGAATCCGTATCTTGTGATATTTATCCGAATAGATATTTAAAAAAGAGAATTTGGATAGTGTTTATAAATATCCGAAAAAATGGATAGGGATATGAATAATGATAGTATTCAACCTGAATAATCCGTATCCGAGGTGGATTATTCATATTTGCGAATATCCGCATTTGATATAATTTAGTATATATATATCTCTCCTCCCCATTTTAAAAAAAAATCGGACATTTATTCTGGTGTGCACAAGCTGGCCTAATTTACAAAAAAAAAAATAAACAAAAAAAGAAAAAAATTTAAAAATTTATTTGCAACATATGTGATTTGCTAGCATTAAATGTACGAGACCATATCAAACTTAAAATTGTAGAGATTTTTAACTTTGATTTTTTATTTTGATCTGTGTGGTTAAATTATAATTTTAAATTAAATCTTATTGGGTTATACAAGATGAAAAACAAATTATTTAAGTTAAAAGTTTGATATAAAACGTTAGTTATTATTTTAATACGTTTTTTAATGTTTCGTTATATTTCCTGAGTTACAACTTGTATAATGTGTCAATTTAATTGAAAAATCATGTAATCAAATATATTTTTAAGATTGAGCTAATTTTTAGGTTAGCAAAAAATAAAAAAAAATATGCATATAATTATATAAAAAAATGGATAGGGATATTATCCGAGTTCGAGATATCCGAAAGGATAAGGATAAGAATAGTTTAATATATTACCCGAAGGGATACAGATAAGGATTTGAATAGTAAATTTTAAAAAGGATACGGATAATGGATAGTATAGTATCCGGTCCGTATCCGATCCGTTTACACCTTTACTAGCGTTCCATTTGATCTTTTATGTCCCAACTTCACCTCGATGGTTAGGCCATGATGCCTTTGAAAGTCTATATGCAATCGGTAGATTCCCGTAACCATAAAAGATTTGTTAATTATTTGCTTACTTAGGCATATTTTATTTCTAAAAGATAAAGAAGTTGTTAGTTCCAAAAATTATTTTATTTTATTTTTTTTAAAAGAGGCATAACTATAAATTCTTATTTATTTGTTACGAAATCGACTATAGACAAAAAATCTCACACGGCTTCAATAACAAACAAAATCTTTTATTGCTTTATATAATAGTACATGATATTGACTACGCGAAAACAACGCGAGTTATTATACCCAAGTGCAGGTGGTCGGTCAAATAATAAAAACTCGGTAAGTCCGAGGTCGATCCATGAGGAGGAGGGTAGTTCTTTGACTTATGAAAATTTCTTTCAAGAGGAAGAAGAGAAAAATAAAGAAAATATGAAATATGGAGGGAATGGAATAACAAGAATATAGAATAAAGCTAAATAAAATAAATAATAAAAGCAGCGTGCTAAATTAACTAAATGCGTGAAAAACTTTTACTAAAATTAAGAATAAAAGGAGTTAGGGGTATCCATAAGTTTCGGGCAACATAACGGGCAATTCGGTGGACCGAGAATCATTTTCTAATTAATTTTTCTTTAAAAATCAGCATACTTTCCACAAGCTAATTGATCTCATAAACTCGTATTTTTTTTGCAATAATTTATGCGTGACATGAACTATACGTACCAATACTAATTATGGAATCAATTCGCATTACTTAATTTTACCGAAAACACTTGTTTATTAAAATGGAGTAGTGCTTGACACTACAAAACCTTTTATTAAAAGTGAGTTTAGAAATATTAAGCAAAAACCATAATTTAATTCAAATAGGTTAAAACATGATTAAAATCAAATTTGAACTAAAACGGGCGGTGAAAACACAAAATTGGCAATTTCGGTATCAAAAAGTAAGGATTAAAAATATTACCGAAAACAGCGTACTTAAGTTTGAAATCTAAAAAAAATACATAACCAATTAATTTAGAGAGTATAGACCGCTCCCTAACTCGACCGGTTATGATTTAGCGCAAAAATAATGATTCAAACTAGTTTGGTTATTTTGTCGAAAAGATTTTATTAAATTTATTATAAAAAATATGTTATTAGCATATTAGGATAATAATTTAATAAAAATCAGATTTATTATGACCTATTAACCAACGAAAAATTAATTAGAATTCAATTCGGGTCCGAAAAATTATCGCGTCGGCATACCTATTCCTTACGGACCCCTAACTAACGAACTAGCCAAACATATTTAATAAATTTATGGACAATAAAATAATTAAATAAAACAGCATATTTATATTCAAGTATGAAAAATTAATTAAAAAACATAAGCATATAAATATACTCAAAATTTAAAAGCAATCGAAAATTAAAAACATGCGCAAAATAAAAATTATGGTTAAACATTTTTTTTTAAAAATAAACAATCTGCCAGCAACACAAATGGCCTACTTACTTTTGAAAAACTTGGTATTTGAGTCACCAAATCAGTAGGGTTTTGTAGAGAATTAAAATACGTTCGTTTTGATAGGTGGATCATCAAAATCGGCCAAGAAACGAAGAAGTTATGATTAAAATAAGAAAATACATATTTTTAGGGTTCTACGCGGAAATTCCAACAAAAATTATAAATCAAGCATTAATTTCAATAACAATCACATTCAAACACAATCAAAACATTAATTGAAAGAAAAAAAAACTTACAGTTACGCAGTTATTGAAGAATTGTAAAGGGACTCGCGCAAACTCAAATTGAAATACAATTATACGATATTTCTTCTTCAATACAAGTTAAAAACTAAATAAAAATATCTCTCTGATAGCAAGAAAATTTGGAATTAATCCAAAAGCTATTTTTAGTTTTTATCGTCTATCAAGTCGTTGGCTCGAGAGACTAAGCCTTCCAGCTTAACTTCTCTGGTAAGCTTAAAAATAATAATTAAAACTTGTTGGCCGCAGGATTCGAACACTAGACTAAGCATGAGTAAAGAGCTAGTCACTTGCCATCTAAGCTAAGGACCTCATTCGATAAATATATGCATCGTAAATTTAGGTATTCTTTCGCGCAGGAATCTGCTCCTCCAGCGCACTGTTTGTATTTCGGCCATAAATTTGCACTCCGGATTTCGATTGATGCAAGGCTTTCTCTTACGCGTAAATAACTCAAAGATCTACAACTTTTGTCTCAGTAGTTTTCTTCAGATTCTGTACGGATAAATATCAAAAATAGCCAGAACAGAGATGTTGCACGCAGTGGATCTCTTCTTTATTCAAAAATTTCTCGATTTGATTCAAATGACTCTTCTCTACTTGAGACTGCTCTATTGGCTTCTCATAGTCTCTTCCATAAACTTTATTCATGCTTGAGCTTGAAATTTGCTTTCGGTTCACTTCTTGAACTCAATTCAGCTCTGAATTTGACCGGCAATGACTAACTTTGGGAAAATTTGCTTCTAGATTCGTTCTTGTTCATTTTTAACCTGTAAAAAGGTTATAATGCACTAGAAACAAACATACTATCCTATTTCATGATTAAAGATCAATTCTTATCAATTTAGGATAATTAAAATCAAATTCATGCATATTAAGTCACCTAAATACATATAAAAATGCAATATTTTGGCTTAATCAGATATATTATAGAGAAGTAGGGTATTTTAATCGCGAGTAAAGTTGTGTCATATTTTAAAAATGCATGTCGTACCCTTATGATTTTCATAAAATTTTGCTTTAAAATAAATTAAAAATTACCTTTAGGCAATTTATAGTAGTAATTAATCATGGGAGCATCTTTTACTCTTGTTAAACATTTTTTTAAAAATGTATACATGTGAGTAACACATGTATTTCACATGCAGACGATCTAGTGTTAAGTTTAGTAAAAAATTAAATAAATTAATCCAATATTAAGTAAGATGGCAGATATATTTGTGCTTTAAAAATGTAAATTGTACTTATAAAAGACATTTAAGTAAAAATATGCAAATATCCATTATGCTTGTGTCAAATTCGACATAAGCACTTTTCCTTATAACCAAAATTAATTGATAGATTTACTCCCGTATGATAGTCAAGGTATAAACAAAAAGAAGAATAAGTGATAGTCGAGATGTAAACTTAATAATTGGCTAAGTTTTCCACATCCACACTTTTCATATATGTTGGAAGGCTAATCTGTACGACTGTACTGTACCCTTTTTTTAGACAACTAGTATATTTAGGAAGACTAAACTCCACGTCTCTACTACTTATCTCAAGTGTGAGACAAATATTCCTTAGAGAATGAGCAGTGTTATTTGTACCCTTATATTTGTCACAAACACTTTATTTGTCACACTCTAAAGGTAAATTTATTATCACTAATGCCTCTTACGGCTCGTCTAATGAGAGGTGAGTGAAGTCATATATACTTGACCAACTTAAAAAGATTTTGATGATAAGAACTCGTATAATATCAGGCAATAAAGTATTAGTGTTTTACAAATAAGGATTGCTTAATGAGAAGTGAATGCACTTACATAAATTCACTCAAATGGGGAGAGTGTGTTGCTAAGCATTTACCTAACATCAAGTAATGGAACAGTTGTTTGTGATAAATAAGAGGTTGCTAGAATATATTTTTATTTTTATTTTAAAAAAGAGTATTTACGACAAACTTATGAGGTAAAAAAATCATCCTTTAAGAATTATATCTATCATATACGGTGTGCAAGCAATAAAATGCGTATGTTAAATTTATTAATATACTCATCAAATTTACAACATGCACAAATCTTGTAAATAATAGAAACAATAAAAATATTGTTGAAGGAAATTACACACATTGTGCTACCGTCTAGATAGAATATGTATTAGGGATTTTACTATGTAAATTGTGTATTATGGGCTTCCTTGTAAACCATATTTACTATTGTATTTGTGCCATATTTAAAGGGCTCATCTAATGAAAGGTTGAGTATAATTGTTCCTACAACACATTATCAATACGCTTAGAGTTAATAATCCTAACCCAAAAAAAATATATATATATATATAAAATAAAAAAACTCTAGCCGCCAGTCACCATCACCATTGGTCTCCTATTTTATCGCGGTCTCCTCTTTTATCACTTAACATTCAAGGTATGTTTTGATTAGAGATATTAGATAAAATATATGTTATGGATCGTCGGTGCTTTAATCTTGTTTCACAAATAATTTATTCAACAATCTGCATGATTAGAGATATTAGATAAAATATACGATTTTTCTAAAACGAGTATATAATATATTGTTTATGTTTTAACACTTTTAACCATGTCTACTTGCACTAGTTTAATTAGTCTCCTTGTTTTTATCATTCTAGAAAAATCAGGACACAAACATGATAAATAAATTTATTTTGATCCTAAAATTAATTTTGAGGGAAATTTTTTTGTTCTTCTTTTGTGCTTAATAGAATTTTGTACACCAACTTATCCTTACTTAAATTATGATTCGCATAATGATAGTGATACGTTTGAAAACTTCCAATTTAAGAGGGATTTCTTCCAAGATTTGTTATTTCCTTATCTAAATTTGGTCATCACTCTATACAACTCATTTTTTCAATTAAATTTATAATTACTATAATTGTGGACAATCAACATGCTAAGAAAATTAGAATATTACATATATTGTTAATTATCTTATTTAACATGTCATATATTTGAAACTTGTCATAATGATGAAAGTTCATGTGCATTATAATTACAATGATAAAGTATTTTCATGTAGCATCGAAAATGTGACCATTATGAATCTTAGTTTTGAAATGTACTTCATATTCCTGAAAAATAGTTAATATGGATGTACTCATAACTGTATAATATTTTTTTATTTTTTATTAAGATGGCCGACCTAACTTGACCCAAATTTGATATTGTGGATACAGAAGAACTTGAGTACCATCGGTGGATTTCTAATGTAAAAATCGCCTTTTTGGCTAAAGAATACTCTGCCACAATTGCTGACCTCAAATACCTCACAGACAACGGACCATCTGACAAGGTGAAAGCAAATGTATTAATATTTCTAAGGAAACATATTGACCACAGCCTACGATGTGATTACCTTCAGTTAAAGACACCTAAAGAACTATGGGATGCTCTTAAAGGACATTTTGAGAATATTCATAACACTTTGCTCCCAGAATTGGCCGTTCAGTGGAATGAAATTCACTCGCTTGACTATAAAAGGGTTAACGACCTCAACAAAGGCATGTTAAGCCTAAAGGTACGTCTAAACTTCAGTTGAAATGATCTAACAGAAGATAATACGATTTAAAAGACTCTTTCCACTTTTTATACTTCAGCACTTATACTAACAAACCAGTATAGGTTCGAATATGATAACAAAAGAATCATAACATTCAATAAGTTTATCAACTTACTACAAGTGGCTTAAAGGCATAATAAGGTTATTTTGAATAACAATGCCAGGTCCGTCGGGATAAAGAGAATTTATGAGGCCAACTACGATAACACAAACAGTGAAAATAATGTAAAGGTGGCTGGACGTGCTAATCCCTACTCACGTGGTAACAATGCACAACGTGAAAATGGATGTGAGAGTCGTGGTACGGGTTGTGGAGGCTCTTCCAAAGTATGGAGAAGAAAGGGTGCTATTGGACCTTGGTCGGAAAAATAATATGAAAAATACACATAAAAACCCTCCAGTCAAAAAGAAAAGAGTTGGTGATGAGCCATGTTATAAGTGTGGAGTTATTGGGCACTGGTACAAGAACTGCTATGCAAGTACTAAAGTAGTAGTGAATCACAAGAGATATTGAGGGTCTAAAGAATAAGAATCTTATTTTATGAATAAAGAATATAATAACGATGATGTCAACTTCACAATCACAGACTTTAGTGGCAATAAGGACTTTGCTTAGTCAATTAATGCACTCGATTTTGACTGATCTGCTTTATTCACTTTATTTTTCAGAAATAGTTGAATAAGCATATTGCCTAATTTTTAATAAGACTATAGTTTTGTCTTAAAGTTTATGTTGATAAGATGAATTAAATTTCTAAATAAGATATTTGATTGATTACTTTTAGTTTTGTTCGAATTTTATTCTAAAGTAATTGAATTTGTTTGTTTTATTACTACATAGTTCAGAATTTATACTCGATTTCATTACTGTAAAAAATGAATCGATTATAACTTTAATGATTGGTTGATAGTGGGAATACTGTAGCCATTCAACGAAATAAGCAATTAATAACCTATAATACATATATGACTATGATGATTAAATCATCATAAGAGCGAGGAACTGCTCAACCATTTTGTTACTAAAATAGTGTTTAAAGTCACATACGCTCTATATGCACGCAAAGGGACCCAAACTTTGTTAATGATATTCATACCAATAGTAATCATACAAAAACTAAATGTAAGAATGGAACAAAAATATATTTATTTTGCCTCTAAACAAATGTGCAAATAAACGCATTTTAAATAAATTTATAAGTCATTCTAGTGGAATGTACCCTACTAAGATAAGGATTGTCGAATCCTATGATATTACCAATAATGTACCGTGGGACATATATTCATATAGGCTCTGACATGCTTGCATAGTACACCTTGGTCATGATGATCCATGTGTTAAACTACTTACATGAATATCCCTTCTTTTAAGTGACAAATAAATAAAACAAAAATTCAACACGTTGCAACGTGTTGATACTAGTAATGCTTAAAAGTAATTATTGATTTTTGAAGTATTGAAAGCCATATCCCATTTTTCATTATGCCTGATTGACCATGTCAAAGGAACGACACCCCATTTTTCAAAGCCTGCTCTTTAGTAAAAATAGGATCGAAACCTTCTTATGCTAAAGATATAAAATAAAATATACCATTCTTACAATATATATTTGTAGATAAATCTATCCAGAGTGCGAAACCTTTTAAAGTATTTTTATGAATCTGGTGGATAATTCGACATTCTGGTCACATGTCAAATAATTGTCTATAAGAAATGTTGCATTTACAAACCTCTTAGCATATATTATACACTGAAGGGCTTACCACTCTTATTACTGTATCATGTCTATAATACTCGATAAAGTTGGAGAGTTTATATAAAAAGTACTTGATGATCATTGCATAAAATCGAAGTAAAGAATCTCGTTTTTCATGTGCATATGCAAAAAGGTCTTACAAAAGTAACAATCAAAATGATATAGATGGTAGATAAGGTATTGGTTATGCGCACTATATTGCCTATATATGCCCAAAATTTATGCAATATTGCACGCAGCTTTATTCATTGTTTTAAAGTTCAATATTAGACAACTATTATATGCGTACCAGTTGGTAACTGGATATTAGTCTGATATTTTACGCATATGTACTGATTGCACCCCCACAGCGCACTAAACTAGGCTCTCTGAAACTATTAAATATTAACGTTGGATATGAATCCTTAACGATAATCTGCTATTTGAAATCTTTGTTAGGTGATCTCTTTACCGCTAAGAATTGTAGATTGTCACTTTGATGAGACTGTCTTCCCGTCATTAGGGGGATATATGAAAAAAATATTTCAAGAGAATGACAGGAACTATCATGGTCTCCACTCTATCTCATCTTGATCATTATGTACATCACAATGTATAGTGAAGTGAAAAAAATCGATCTTTAAAAATATAACAGATTCGATACCTGATGCATTTAATGATATTGAAAAGTGACGAGATCAAACATACCAGTTGCAATATGCCTGCGAGGTTATAAATCCCCAACAAGGAGCACAGTGTCGTACAAAGAGACGCTGCAACCATATTTAGTGGTGGTGTGGTTGAGGCCATGGCTCCTTAAAGGAATAAATGGATGTCATTTGGTTCGACAAACACTAACACAAAAGAAGAGGTGGAGTAAGACACAAATTAATCAATCAATCATTAATGTAAAAGCCCTTTTTATGAGATTATCTCTGGTTATACTCATGTCCATTAATCAATACTGGGGGATGCCCTGAAGTTATAAATGATTTCAGAGAATAAAAAAATCTCAATGGGTTAAGAGATGACATATAAATTAATGGATACATTAATGATACAATGTTGCTCAAAGAATTAAAGATCACGATGATGTCGAATCTTGCTCTGTTGTAAACTGTCAACAAATGGCAGAATTGGCCTAAATAGAAATAAACAATCCAGACAGAATTAGATTCTCTGGCAAAGAGACGGGTATTCGATTCGGTAGTGCTAACCGCTCAAAGTGTGAAGCCTGTTAGATATAAACAATTATTTGCCGTAAAGCGTGAATGATAAAAAGAAGTTCTGAAGTAAAAAGCTCACCTTGTGGCGCAGGGTTTCCCACAGACGCTCTGGAATTGCCTAAATATTATAACGTTCCGTTATTTAGTTAACTTAGTAGTTTTCGAATGATCGAAAATGCAGCTCATGGATGTGGTTAGTACATATCTTTACGGGGATCTTGATTCAGATATATATATATATAAGTGACTGATGAGATTACATTACTTAAGTCAAGCAACTCTAAACCATGGAGTGCGTTTGCAATTATGTTAAAACGCTCACTTTATGGATTAAAACAATCCGGACGGATGTAGTATACCCGTCTAAGTGACTACTTGATTGGGAAGGAATATAAGAACGATGAATTATTCCCATGCGTATTTATAAAAAAAATAAGTTCCGAATTCGCAATTGTAGCTGTATATGTCGATGATACATAATAGGTACTCTTGATGAAATAACAGAAACAACTAGTTACTTGAAATCCAAATTTGAGATAAAGAATCTTGGGAAAGCTCGAATTTTGTTTAGATTTTAATCTAGAATATCGAGCTTGTGGAATATTAATCCACTATTCTGCGTACGTTAAAAAGATAATAAGGCAATTTAACTTGGACAAAATGTATTCTACTAGCACTCCCATGGTTGGTCGAAATTTAAATCAAATGAAAGATCAATTTCGTACAAAAGTAATATTATGAAAATATGTTAGGAGATGGGAGATGAAACTTCATATCTAAATGCAATATGCACATTATTACACTTAACACAACATACTCGACCAGACATAACATTCGCATAAAACTTGTTAGCTAGATTTAGCTCAGCGCTAACGCAGCATAATTGGACACTTAAAATGAACCATTGGCTTGAGATTGTTCTTTCCATACAGAAAGGAAAAAGTGAATGCGAAAGCAACATCTAAAGTAAACGATGATGCTAAAATGGCCACCCCTTACATTGAAATCCGAAATAAAATCTTGATTAATTTTGTTGGTATTGGATATCTCTCTGGCCCACACAAAGTTCTAAGAAAAACATGAAAAATTGGTTCATATTTGAAAAGCATGTGAAAAATATAAAGGTGCTTAGGCTTTTTCAACTATCATGATCGAAGTAATAATCAAGAGAACGTGTGAAATATGATGAAATTTTCGCACCTAAGTTATACTATTTTCCTTAGACCAAGGTTTATTTTTTTCAATGGGTTTTGTTACTTGGTAAGGTTTTTAACGAGGCAACGATACATGTTTAAGCTTTTTAAATTCTTTGATTAATGTACATATCAGGGGGATGTGTAGATTTGAGGGAAAGTCTAATATTCACATGACGTTACATTATACTATTTTTCTTAAACTAAGATTTATTTTTTCCACTGGATTTTGTTACTTGGTAAGGTTTTTAACGAGGTAACGATATGTGCAAACTCTATTGATTGAAGTAAGGATCAAATATAAATATAATATCAATAGAGGAAGTCTAACAGGATTGTTATAATGTTGTACTATTTTCCATTCGATTAAGGTTATTTTTTTCCCATAAGATTTTTGTTACTTGACAAGATTTTAATGAGGTAATAAGACATGTACTATTCTATCTCCGACTTAGTACAAGAGGGAGTGTTGAAGAAAATTACACACAGTGTGTTACCGTATAGATATAATATGATTAGGAATTTTACTATGTAAATTGTGTATTATGGGTCATAATAGACTTCCTTATAAATTCTATTTACTATTGTATTTGTACCTTATTTAAAAAGCTCATCTAATAAAAAGTTGAGTAAGAGCATCTCCAATAGACTCTTTATTGCCCTCATACTTTGTATTATAAAGAGTGAAATGATTAAATTAATACTCCAAGAGCTTAGCCATAATAGCTAATAAAAATAGAGAGCTTCATTTAGCTAGCCTCTTTGGCTCTCTATTTAATAAATTAATAATATATTTTTAGTTCCTATTTTTTCTCATTTAATTTTGTTCATCTAAATAACTTTATTGAAAAAGATAAAAAGATAAAAAATTGGTAAACTATTGCAAATAGAAAGTTGTTGGAGTTGGTCATTAAGTTGAACTCTCTATTTTAAAGATTATACTCTCTAAAATAAAGAGCATCATTAGAGATGCTCTAAAATTATTCCTACAACAAATATATATTTTTAATTAATTACGTCAACAAACCACTAAAATTTTATCTTTCTTAAAGAAAAAAAAAAAAACCCGCACTAGTGCTTCATTGCCTCCCTAACTAATTGCCATGAAACTCCTCTCTCGCTAACTTTTCACAAAGTAGAAGCATATTGTAGCGCTAAAGAAATTAACAGAATGTATTATTTTATATATAAATAATTGTGCGCCAATTATATAAAAAGGGAGATAAAAACAATACATATAATATGTGATGATTTATAATATGTGATGCTTTTCTATATTTTCCGTATGTATAAATAATATAAGATAATATTATTATTAAAATAATTATATTTATTATTAAAATAATATACAATTTTGTGCACTAATTATAGAAAAAAGAGATAAAAACCATACATAAAATTTGCGGGGATTTTCTATATTTTCCGTATATATAAATAATATAAGATGATAATATTGTTAAAATAATTATATTTATTATTAAAACAATATACAGTTTTATAAATATAAATAAATAAAATAATTGAGTTGCCATAATATAATGTCACATTTAAAACTTCTCTCCCTTCTCATTTCTGAGTGTCACATTTCTCTCACTTACAGAAAAAACCTAAGGCCTAGGGTTTCGCCCTGAATAGTGAATTCCACATTTCACTCTGTTCTGTTCGATCGAGCTCAACATTTTGATTAATGGCCAGGAAAAAAACCCTAGTTACCTCCCGCGAAGGTGATTCATCTTCCTTCTCTACACACTCGAACAATTTATCTGATTGCAAGTGTTATTCACTGTTTTTGTCCCTCTTTGAATGTGCAGATGAGCCCGAATTTGAAGATGACGAAGAAGATGGTACGATCAAGCTTTATATCTTTGCATTTGATTTTTTTGTGTTTACTTTGTTTAGTATGTAATTTTGGTTAGGGTTTTGAGGTTTGATTTTGGGTTTCCTTCATGAAAATGCGAATGTTTGAGCGTGAACAAGAGGACGTGTGATTATCTGTGTTTAGGTGTGAATGTCCGATGGTTACTCCAAAAGTGTAGATGGGCTTTTGATGGAAAAGTTATATCTTCTCAATGTTTTGGTGGAACTTTCAAGTGGCATTGTGCATTTCTCCCTTGCATGCATTTGATACAGGTTGTGTCTTTTTTTGTGACCATGAGTTTTTAACTTGTTAGGGCTTTGTGGGATTGTGAAATCTGATTTTGGGTTTCCTTGCAGGGAACTTGTGATGGAAAGTCTATATCTGATTTCTATGTTTTGGTGAAACATAAAGAGGCATTGTGCATTTTTCCCTTGCATGCATTTGAGAAAGTGTTCTGTCTTCCCCCCCTGATTTTCTAAATTGTTAGGGTTTTAAATCAGTTTCCCCCTCGTAGTAATTGCTGGTAGATCTGTGCAACTCTGGTAGCTTGTGTGTTTCCCTGTTCAGAATCCACTTTGTGGTTAGGGTTTGTAGGATTTTGAGGTTTGATTTTTGGGTTTCTTTGTCCCAGTGATGATTATTTCATGGGGAAGAATGTTTTAAGTGTGAACACTGAGGACATGTGTAATTGTTAGGGTTTTAGTGAGTTTTCCCCCTCCCATGGTAGTAATATGTTGGTAGATTTGTGCAACTCTGGTTGCTTGGGGTGAATTTATCCAGTTGTACTTCATTTTGGTAACCTTATGCTGTTTTTGGCTGCATTATCTATATACATGTATATACTGCACTCGTTATTTTTTCTCTTCGTTTTTAAATTATTTTATATTTTTATGTGTCTGATATGCAATGTGCTGCTTCATTGAGCAGGTCTGGATGAGTATGAGAAAGATGGGTTTATAGTAGATGATGAAGAAGGTGATGGGGAAGACGGTGGTGATGATAGGCAAAAGAAGAAAAAAAGGAAGAAAAGGTAAAATAGTTTCGAGCCCTTACTATTTTCATGTTTTTATCTTACTACTGTTGTTGAATTATTAACCTTTTGCCTTTTTTCAATCATAGGGAATCAGAGAAGAGTTTTCTTCTCGATGAAGATGATTATGAGCTTCTTCAGGAAAACAACATCACGGGTTTTTATCGCCCAGAGCCAGAAATTGTGAGTTTATTGCTCTTACAATATTCTATTCTCTTAATTACTGTAATGTTGCATAGCATTAGTTACACATCTTTTGGTTGATTTATTGTGATTTTTGCTTGTGAATCTATTAGGAGAGCAATAAGTTCAAGCGGCTCATGAAAGCTCAGAGCAATGCTGAAGAAGGTCATTCTTCATTTTGGCAAGAGATGTTTGGAAATACGATGGATGGGCGAACAGCAGAGGAGCAGCTCAAGCACAGCTTATTTGGTGACGACGATGATGGTAAAATATTTGGGGGTCATTTGGTTGTATTAATAGTCTTAATTTCAAATGAAATTAACTCATCGCAAACCAATCTATTATAATTTTTTTCCATTATTGGTGTTTGGTTGGTGTTTTGTTCAAATGAAAGAATTAGAGAATGGGTTAATCCGAGTTAATTCATAAAATCTTAAATAAGGCGCTTTCTCAACGAATTTGAAATGCTCCAATTTAGAATTAGACAATAAAAAAGTCCAGAGAGTTACGCTGACCGTCGACATAAACTTTCTCCAAAGCCCCTTCTGTTCTCAGAAATTGATGTGACCACTTGGTTGCCAACGCCACAATTACCAAAAGATGATGTAGATGGAGAATAAATTCTGGATGGCAACTTGTACAATCAAATTTATTTATTTCATTCTTTGTTTTTAATATTTTTAGGAAAAAATAGTAAGGGACCTTCCATACCTAAGAGACCATCCCCTGTCATTGTAATGAATAAGGAAAATTGAAAAGAAAAATAATATATTTTTTTTGATCAGAAACAAAACCACTTTATTGATAACTAGATGAAACAAGATACAAGAAAGTGGATGGTGGACCAGAAGTTCACCCGAACAAAACAGGAAAATAAACAGACCAAACAAAAAGAAAACCATGTCCAAACTCCAAAGAAACAACCGCAAGAAAACATTAAAATAAACTATCTAATTGCAGCCTCCCAATTGTTGTTGATGACTGAAACGGACAAATCCCCAAAGCGTTTAGAAGAGAATGCCCACAATGAAGTTGAGAACTTAATTTTGCTCCAGATATCCGATTCATCCAAACTATGGTCTTCGAAAATCCTAGCATTCCTTTCTAACCAAATATGCCATGCTACCGCCATACAACAACATCTCCACAACAATTTCGCCCTTGTCTTGTTGCCCCTCACGCACCAATCGATACATAAAAAATCATACCTAAATCAGGCAAGCACCCACCACATCCATCTCCCCTCGAACTTTTGCCCACATATATTGAGCAAATTTGCACTGCAAAAGTAGGTGGTCATTGGTTTCAAAGTCTTTTTTACAAAGGATGCACCACGAAGGTGACGTGGCTAGATACGGTCTCTTTTTTTGGAACAAATCACAAGTGTTAACTCTATTCCAAACGGCTAACCATGCAAAAATTTTCACTTTAGGAGGGACTCCAACTTTCCAAATCACCTTGTGTGGCACAAAAGTAGAGACATTAGGGGTTTCTATCACCACATTAAAAAAAGATTTACAAGAGAAGAAACCCGATTTATCCCCAACCCAAATTCTTTTATCCGGTTCGTTCCTAGAAAGAGGAGCATCACCCACTAAGGACAATAGGTTCAAGAATTCCTCTTCTTCTCTACCACTGAGATGTCTTCTAAATGACAAATCCTATGAAAGGACATTGAATGAATTCCAATTGGCCAGTGATGAAATTGAAGAATTTTTATTGCAAGAAACTCTATATAATTGTGGAAAGAGAGCTGCTAAGGTCTGCAAACCCAACCAAATATCTTCCCAGAATCGAGTTCTATCTCCCATTCTCACCTTGTACTGGATGTAAGAGGTGAAGAAGTCCAGGCCATTAGAAATAGCCTTCCAAGGATTACGATATGAACCTCTGCCCACAATATTGGAATCCCACCCATTAATCTGTAAACCATATTTGCTAACAATTATTGAGCACCAAAGAGAATTACGTTCTTGTGGGAATCTCCAAAGCCATTTTCCTAACAAAGCTTCATTCTTCTTAAGGATATTACCGATATCCAAACCCCCTTTTTGTTTGCTTTTGGTGATTAACTTCCAATTAATCAAATGATCATTTTTGCTTTCCCCGTATCCATCCCAAAAAAAATCTCTTAAATATTTTTCAATTTTAAAAGCCTCACAAGAAGGGATTTTAAAAAGAGATAGGTAGTAGATTGGAATACTTTCAAGTACCGATTGAATTAAAGTTAACCTACCTCCTTTTGAAAGACATCATTTCAACCAACCTTATAGTTTTTTTGAATTTCTCTCAATGACCGGTTCCCAAAAACCCATTCTACAAGGATTGTCACCCAATGGCATACCTAAGTACAACAATGGCCAAGTGCCTATGTCACATCCAACCTTGTTAGCAAGAGATGACAATTGATCCTTCTCGACGTTAATACCCACCAGGACACTTTTGGACATGTTTATTTTTAGTCTCAAAACAAGACCGAAAATATCCAAAATCCCAATCAAGTTTTTAAAATTATCCTCATTATTTGAAAGAAAGAACATAGTGTCATTGGCAAATTGCAAATGTGATAAAATAACACAGTCTCTCCCTATTACAAAACCCTCAACTAAGTTATTATCTTTCGCCCGTTCCATTAATCTATGTAACACATCCGCTACTAGAACAAAGATGAAAGGTGATAAGGGGTCACCTTGCCTGATTCCTCTAAATGCCTTAAAGGTACCCCTCGGTTTACCATTGATCATAATAGAGAAGTTGGAAGAAGAGAGACATCCTCTTATCCAACTTCTCCATCTTTCTCCGAAACCTTTGTTAACCAACACATGATCAATGAAATCTCAATCTATATGATCATATGCTTTTTCAAAGTCAATCTTAAACACCACCTCTTCTTTCTAACTAACTCGATATTCCTCAATACTCTCATTAGCGATCAACACAAGATCCAAAATTTGCCTTCCTCTCACAAAGGCACCTTGTGACAGCCATATCGTTTCTACCAAAACTTCCCTAAGTCTCAAAGATAACACCTTAGCCAAAATTTTGTACAAGCTAGTGACCAGACTAATGGGTCTATAATCTTTCAGCTTCAAAGAGGACAATTTTTTAGGGATTAAGCAAATGTAAGTTGAATTAGTGCACGCATTAACAACTCCATTCTCGAAAAATTCATTAAAAACTTTCAAAAGATCGACCTTTATTATCTTCCAACCTTTCTTAAAAGCCTCTAAAGTGAAACCATCAAGACCCGGAGTTTTCTCTCCTTCACAATCTAGTTTTCTCTCCTTCACAATCTTCTAATGCAACTTTAATTTCCTCTTCTGCAAAAGGTCGCTCAATTCTTTCACTACTCTCAATGCTAATAGGGGCCTACTCTAACCCTTCCAATCCCATCGTACTCCCCTCTTTTTTGGAGTAAAGTTTTTCGAAATAACCTATAACTTCACTCACAATCTCGTCCTCCCTTTCAATAATGGAACCATCATCTTTTTCCAATTTACAAATCATTTTGTTGACTTTCTTGCCATTGACAATTCTATGAAATAGTCTAGAATTACCATCCCATTCCCTAACTCCTCTAACTTTAGCTTTTTGATTCCAAGAAATTTCTTCCTTGAGGATAAGATCCTCGAGTTTGTTTTTTAGTTCTCGTCTCTCGTCTCTCAATACCACACTAATAATCCCCCTCACTTCATCTTCATCAATTTTCGGATACTCTCCAAAATATGTCCCTTAACTACCCTCACATCCCCGAAGACTTCTTTGTTCCATTTTTTAATTATATGTTTCACACTTTCCAACTTTCTCATAAACTTATACCCTTCCCAACCTTGAACATTACTTGCTTCCCACCAATTTTTGAAACTACCTAAAAATTCTTTATGAGATAACCACATATTTTCGAATCTGAAGGGTGATGGACCCCACTTTAATGGTCTAGTGTCCAATGTGATTGGAAAATGGTCTGATTCAACTCTCACTATCGCTTCTTGCCTAACCGTGGAGAACAGATCTTCCCACCTTGGTGTGAATAGGAATATATCTAATCTTGACCAAGACCTCCCGTTTGACCATGTAAATTCTACACCATTAATGCTCAAGTCTCTCAGTTCCGTTTCATTGATGAAAGTATCGAAATCTTTCATACTTCTAGTCCTCCTCCCCCTCCTATTTTTTCCGAAGGAAATCTAACGACGTTAAAATCCCCTCCCAAACAACATTTATCTCCACATAAACCATATAGACCTGCCAACTCCTCCCAAAACTCTCTACACTCCCTATATCTACATGGTCCATATATTCCCGAAAGCCACCAATTTTCCCCTAATGGAGAGGATAGTTGGACTGACAAAGAAAAATTACCCGACACAATCTATAGCTTTCACAACTCTAACGTCCCAAATTATTAAAATCCCCCCGGATCTCCCAATAGATGGAAGAAATGCCCAATCTTTAAACCTACTCCCCCATACAGCACTCACAAGCGCCCAGTTAACAAATTATTTTTTAGTTTCTTGAAGAATCACAATCTTCGGTTTCTCGCGACACACAATTTCTTTTATGTTTCTTCTTTTCTTTTTTTGACCCCAATCCACGCACATTCCATGACAATATCTTCATTAAACATCATTATCTCTCCTATTTGTTGCACACAATCCCCTCTCTTTGTCGTAATTGACACCGAAACTGAGATTTTTTAATTCTCTCAACCCTTTCCTACTCGCTCCCTTCCCCTGTTTTTCTTTTCTTTGGTTTCTTATCAGTAGAAACCAAAGACAAACCCATTTTATTAAGCAACCCATTGAGTCTTTCCCACTCTTCCTTGTTCAACCCGACCAGCTCGTAATCAAGATTTTTATTGAGAAAGACTGTTTGTGAAAAACTGCTTTGGATATCACAGCTATACAATTGGTTCTTTTGGTGCTCAATAATTGTATTTTTATTAGAAACTGGTTTATAACTCTGATTTCCGTCCAAGTAATGGGCACTTGAGGATTCTATCGTATATAATTGTGACTTCTTCACCAAATTCTTTTTCGGTATTTGGCTGCAGAAATGGGTTTTAGCCTCAAATATGGGGTTTGTGAATAATTTTAAGGTTACCCAATCCTGGAAAACATAAATTGGTTTAGGAGTAGAAAAAAGAGGAGGAAGAAACTGTTTTGATTCGTTCACTTTTGGCCAACTTGAAGATGGAAAGCTGGAATGATTTACCTTTGCGCCTTTTATGAAAGGAAATATGGTTATGTCTACCTCCTGTGTGAAATCAGGTCAGCCTTTGTGGACAAGTTGTACTTGTTCTCTGCTCCTCCAAGAGAGTCCGTCTTCCTCGTAAAAAAGTTTTTTCAACCATGTTTCTGATTCCACATCCTTTTCAAATACATACTTATTTGCCCTGTTATCATTCAAAGAATATTCATCTTCTGTCATCTCTTCCTCCCTACTATCAACATTATAAATTGCTTCTTCTCTTGGGTCCCGGCTACCATTCTCTATGGTCCAAAGTTCGTCGGCGTTGCCGAATTCTATCTCATCCTGTAGGACCTGTACAATCCTTCTTGCTTGGTTGTTCTTTTCGTTCTCTTCATTAGAACTATCGACAAATAATATTACACTCAATGATTATCACATTTACATAGCTATGTTGACGCATTAACGTTAACAGGAATGTAAGCACAAAAGTTTACTGTTGACAAGTCAGTGTTCTAGGTAAGAGTTGGATATAACTGAAAGTGAGAAATTTGTGGTAATTAGGATCTGTGTTGTAATGTAATACATATAACACATATAATGTTGTAGGTATAGGCTTATTTTCTAAGATGAAACTATGAAAGTAAAAATGTAAGGTTTGAGTCTCTTCCCTTGCACCCAATTTTTTTTTTTAATTGTAAGCATCTCCATCACCCCTGTTAAACTTGTGTTTTTGTTTTCAATCTGTATCTGCTAACACTTGAGAATGCTGCCTCGAAGAGAGTCATCAAACCCTTAACAAGTACCCAATCAAGAGTACTACTTTCCAGTTACGCATTGAAACTCATCACATCAAGTTTCAGACTTGAAACTTCTCACTTATGGAGTGTCAACTTACCATTGTGGTATAAACTCATGTGCATGGAATGTGAAGGGCGTGGGGAATCAAGATAAAAGGAGAGTAATAAAAGACTTAATAAAAAAGGTATATCCGGATTTAGTTGTCTTACAAGAAACAAAAAAGGAGATAATTGAAGAGAAATTAGTCGGGTCGCTATGGGGCGTTAGGTTTAAAAATTGGGTTTCCTTGCCATCGGTTGGTAGGTCGGGGGGAATTTTACTGATGTGGGACGTGAGATCTGTAGAGATAGTGGAGTGCGTTATAGGAAGTTATTCGGTCTCAGTTAAAATTAAAAAAGATGAGGGTAACTTTTGGTGGTTCACGGGGGTTTACGGTCCATGTAGGTACAAAGAAAGAAAGGATTTTTGGGAGGAATTGGCTGGTTTATTTGGCTTATGTTCCCCTAAGTGGTGCGTCGGGGGGGACTTTAATGTTGTTAGATTTTTAGAGGAGAAATCGAATGGAGGAAGGGTAACAAAGAGCATGAAGGATTTTGACTCATTCATAAGGGAAACAAAATTGAGAGACATTAGAATGAATAATGGACGTTTCACATGGTCAAGTCTAAGAGAAAACGTGGTATGCACAAGAATTGATAGATTTTTATTTTCGAGTGAGTGGGAGGAAAGCTTCTCTAGAGTGAGGATGGAGGCGCTCTTTAGAAATGTGTCTGATCATTGTCCGGTGTTGTTGGACATGTCATTGTCAAAGTGGGGTCCGACACCATTTAGATTCGAGAACATGTGGCTTAGACATAAGGATTTCAAGAAGATTTTTTCGCAAGGATGGGAGGAGACAGAGATACATGGGTGGGAAGGGTTCAAGTTCATGAATAAATTGAAAACTTTGAAATCTATTATTAAAAAGTGGAATATTGAATGTTTTGGGGATTCTAGATTGGAAAAGATAGCAATAATGGAGAAAATAAAAGAGATTGACCTGAAAGAAGAAGTAGGTAACATTAATGATAACTTTAGAAAAGATAGATGCGAGTTGAAAAATAATTTGGAAAAAGTAATCTTGAAAGAGGAAATTTCTTGGAGACAAAAAGCTAGAATTAAATGGGTTCAAGAATGGGATAACAATTCAAAATTATTTCATAAAATCGTTAATATGAAAAAAGGCAACAATTTGATAAATAAACTGGAAAAAGACAATGGGGCAATTTTGGAAGAGGAAGAATTGATAGTGAATGAGATAATCACTTTCTTTGGGAAATTGTATTTGAATGATATGAAATCAAAGTGGAAGTTGGAAGGTTTGGAGTGGGCGCCAATAGAAGCAACCAAGGCAGAATGGCTTGAAAGACCCTTCGAGGAAGAGGAAGTTAGAAGTGCAATTATAGAATGCGATGGTGAGAAAGCTCCGGGTCCCGATGGGTACACTATGGGTGTTTTTCATGAACTTTGGGATGTCCTGAAAGGTGATCTAATGAGTTTCTTTAAGGAATTTTATGAGAATGGGGTGGTTAATAGGTGTGTGAACGAGACATACATTTGTTTAATTCCAAAAAAGGCTAATTCGTGCAAAATAAGGGACTTTAGGCCAATAAGCTTAGTAACAAGTTTATATAAGATATTGGCAAAAGTACTCTCATTAAGGTTAAGAGAAGTCATGGAGGAAACAATTTTAGAGTGTCAAGGGGCATTTGTTAAAGGTAGACAAATTCTAGATGTAGTTCTGGTAGCCAACGAAGTGGTGGAGGAGTTTAGAATAAAAAAGAAAGAAGGTGCGGTGTTTAAAATTGATTTCGAGAAAGCTTATGACCATGTAAATTGGAACTTTGTGGATGAGGTATTGGAGAGAAAAGGGTTCAAAGATAGATGGAGAAGGTGGATTAGAGGTTGTTTGTCTTCAGTTAACTTTTCGATTTTGGTAAATGGGCGTCCTAGAGGGAAGTTTGGGGCAACAAGGGGATCGAGACAAGGTGATCCACTCTCTCCTTTTTTGTTTACATTAGTTGTGGATTGTTTGGGTAGATTGGTGGAGAAGGCTAGTCGACAAGGTGTGATTGATGGGTTTAGGATTGGGAGGGATATGGTGGAAGTGTCACACTTACAATTTGCAGACAACACAATTTTCTTTTTATCGGGTGATGAACACAAATTTAACAATTTGGTGAAGTTATCGGTTTTCTGCTCAATATCAGGATTGAAACTAAATTTGCTCAAGAGTAAACTTGCCGGTGTTAACATGGAGGTGGAGAAGTTAGAGGAATGGGCTACTAGATTGGGTTGTGAGATTGAGAATTGGCCATTGAAGTGCTTGGGGTTGCCTCTTGGAGGTAATCCAAATTCTTTGGAATTTTGGAATCCGATGTTGGAAAAAGTTAAGAAGAAACTTGATGGATGGAAAGGTGGTTGCTTGTCAAGAGGTGGGAGACTTATCTTGATTGAATCTGTTTTAGCAAGCCTTCCAACTTATTTTTTGTCCATTTTTCGTATTCCTGTGAAGATTAAAAATGTTTTGGAAAAAAGAATGAGAGACTTCCTGTGTGATGGGTGCGATAATAATAGAAAAGATCATTTAATAAATTGGTATACATTGTCTAGAGCGAAAAATAAAGGGGGGTTGGGCATTGGTAATTTGGTGAATCGAAATAAAGCTTTGTTGGGGAAATGGTTGTGGAGATTCCCCCGTAGTCAAAATTCCCTATGGTATTCCATCATTAGAAGCAAATATGGATTAAGCGACAATGGGTGGGACTCCAAAGTTGTGAGTAGTGGGACTTATAGAAACCCTTGGAAATATATTGCTCATGGTCTTGAATCATTCTTGGAGCATACAAAACTTGAAGTGGGTGGGGGTTCCACAGTTAGATTTTGGGAGGATAAATGGAGGGGTGAGACAGCCTTTGATTCTTTGTTTGCGCGTCTGTATAGACTCTCCGTGAACAAAGGAGATTCCATTGCTTCTTTAGCCTCTTTAAACTCGAACTGTATTGTGTCTTGGAATTTATCTTTTTCCAGAAACTTGAATGAGAGAGAGTTGGAGGAGTATCTGAGAGTCATTGAGGGTGTTAAATTGTCTCCGGGGAGTGTAGACTATGGGCGATGGTTGTTGAAAGGGGAGGGTTTCTCTTGCTCTTCTTTTTACAAATTTCTTATCGATTCTACAACGCATCCACAATTTGCTCTTTCAAAAGTCATTTGGGCAGTGGGTATTCCCACAAAAACGAAGGTGTTCTCTTGGTTAGTTGCTCACGGGAGGGTTAATACCTATGATCTGTTGCAAAAGAGAAGACCGAATTGTTGTCTCTCCCCATCTTGGTGTGTACTGTGCAAGAGCGATGCAGAATCTTTGAACCACTTCTTGTTACACTGCCCTTATTCATATTTCATATGGAACAAAGCTTGTGCAGAATTTGGGTTTAGTTGGGCCATTCCCAAAGATGGTGCGAGACTTCTTATGTTGGAAATCAATAGCTACAAAGACAAATCTAAGGGCAGGGAGCTATGGAGATGTGTCAAAGTCGCTTCCTTTTGGCTAGTATGGTTGGAGAGGAATTATAGAATTTTTGAAGGAAAGATAGAAGAAAAGGAGTGGCTGTGGGAAAGAGTCAAATTCATGGCTTCGTTGTGGGCTTCCAACACCAAGCCTTTCAAAAATTATAGAGTGGAAGACATCAAGAACAATTGTAGAGCTTGGATTTTTGAATAGTGTTCCACTGTATAATCTGTTCTAAGGGTGCATTATTGGCTGTGGTTTTTGGCAGGATTATATTTCTTTTATTCTCTTTTTTTGGGTTATATGTTTTGTTGGTGGACTCCTTGTCCCCTCTATATTTGTACTTTTAATTTATAATATTAATGGAATCTTGTTTCTTATCAAAACAAATCTTCTATAAATATATTCTGCAGTCAACGACACTTTTTTGATACATAAATTGCATTAAAACTCCACTGAACGAGGGGAAGGGGAAAAAGTATTTAAAACAATATATCAACAAAAGTCTATACCCCAGCCCCACTCCAACCTGAGTCTTTTCGACTCCATAGGAATATTGCCTGAAAATTAAATAAAACTACAGCTCTGTACAAATAATATTCTCTAGACCGCAAAAACATCAAACTGAACATATCAAATGCAACCTAGAAAACCATCCTCCTCTCATTCTCAAAAATTATATTTCTCTCTCTCGAAATGGACAAAAACAAATTCCACATTCATTCCAAGCAGCAATAAATCAATCACCCTTCTTGGCATTGCCCAAGTAATACCAAAAGAGAAAAAATAACTTCCCAAAGCCAGCTCACAGCAGCACAATGTAGCAAAATGTGATCAACTGTCTCTTCATCAATCTAGCAAAGGCAGCAACATGATAGAGGGACTTAACTGATAGAGCGACTTAACTGAAAAATTCCCATTCCTACTTGCTTTCCATATCAACACATCCCTTACCTCCTGCAGGAACGCCAAACTCATATAACATGCCAAAGAACTGTTCCAACTCCTCTAATTCCCAGTCCCGAGGAAAACTCCTGAAACAAAGATTCCCCTTGCCTACTCCTAAGTCCTAACCTTGGAATCCTCATCACAACACTCCCGCTCAACAGCAATGGCCCTCAATCCTGGAAACTTTTATGAAAGGGAGCATCTCCACACCAGACATCACTCCAGAACATTGTTGCCTTGTGGAACCCCCTACGTATTGCAAATTGGTTGTACGTGTGACCCAAAACACCAACCGTAGTGAATCTCTATACTGACTTGCAGACTGATGAAGTGACATATTTATTTGTAATATATACATACAAAAACACGCGTATATATGTATATGTATGTGTCTATGTATAGCAGATAACATAAATAGTATGCATGCAACCTGAAATTGCGTTCCAAATAAGCCTACCAGTACCGCTCCGCATACTGGGCAGGTACTGTACCTCGTAGTCATACCTGTACCACGTGCTGAAGTGTCCTATGAATTAGGTAACGTTGCTCCAGAAGCCCACTTTAGAGCCATCTCCAATCTAAAAGGAACTGAAGTTGAAGAAGGAATCAAAACACTTGCCAATGTGCCTCCAAAGCCCAGCTATAGGAGGGAATCTAGCCGAACTACTGAACCACCTGTAGGTGCAATCCTTTCACTTATATGCATACTGCAATTCTTTGACATTGGATGGAGTCGGAGACATGAGACTAATACTAGACTGATTGTAACTTGTAAGTGGGGGAATTTCCTGTGAAGGAGAGACTAATACTAGACTGATTGTAACTTGTAAGTGGGGGGATTTCCTTTTAAGGAGAGATGACCTTATGTTTTTATGAATTAGTTTAAACATAAATATTCTGAATTTGCTCACATTTTACGCCTAGAAATTCTGAATTCGCTCACACTTTACAACCCAACACTGATAATAAGAAATTGTCAAGGGGTAATTTAAGGGAAAGCTGTCCCAAAAGTATCTTTTAAATTCTTCTTGTTTGATACATTCATATTATTATTGACCTGATAAAATATCATGCAATAACATTTTAGGACCACTGCTTGACGATATCGCTGAAGAAGAGGAGCAGCAAAAAGAGCAAGAGGATGCTGAAATTGGTGAAGAGGATGAAATGGCAGACTTTATTGTTGATGAAGAAGTTGATAAACAAGGAGCTTCTGTGGGGTATATTTCCTCTGACGTCAACTATTATAATAAGTGACTTCCTCCAGCAAAGCTACTATTCCATGCCGGATGAAACAACTTATGTTCTTCTTCAGTGCTCCTATCACTTGATTTAGGGTGCACTATAGATACGATAAGAAGCACCTTCAGTTTGAGTGTTTGCACTTTGTAGTACATGGCTATATATAAGCTATTATTTTTTATTTAATTTTTCTTAATCATCCATTGATCAATTTACTAAGCAGGAGGAAGGGAGTTTCTTCATCTTCAATGCCGGAAGCTGATGACATACTTGGTGATGCTGATGAACTCCCGAAGCCCCGAAAGAAAGGATTAGCGGACAGATATGAGCAATCTGGTGAATGGAAGGAAAATGAATTTGAACCAATTATTCCTTCGGGGAAGTACACGACGGAGAAGGATGATAAGGTTCGGGAGATAGATATCCCGGAAAGAATGCAGGTTATATAACCATCCTAAGAATCTGCTTTATTACAAAGCCAGAACCCATTTAAAAGCCATGTCATACTGTTGTTGTTTTTCTTATTTTGCTCTTGCGGGCTTTTATTTCAATTTTTTTTTCTATAATATGGTGTAAATAATGGGATTTGAATCCTTGCCACTAGCAGTAGTCTTATTATTCTCAACAAATACACCACTTACAGTTTTTATTAAACCTTTTCTCTTTAAATTACTTATTCCTGAATTGCACGTCCATGTGTCAATGAAAATCTAGTTATGCTTTTATTTGGTATGTAAGGTAACTGTTTTCATTATAATTGCCATTCTCCCTTGTAGATATCTGAGGAAAGTACAGGTCCTCCACCAGCA
The DNA here is from genome assembly GCA_021464415.1 of Lonicera japonica. Taxonomy (NCBI): domain Eukaryota; kingdom Viridiplantae; phylum Streptophyta; class Magnoliopsida; order Dipsacales; family Caprifoliaceae; genus Lonicera; species Lonicera japonica. The sequence goes on along the minus strand of CM038463.1, from coordinate 97,184,614 downwards.
GATGAGACGAGCATAGTAGAGGAGAGTAACTGGATATATAGTCAGCTTTCAACAAGCGTGGTACCACTATTTGGCAAGAGTGGTGGTGGGACAACAGAAGGGTCTGAGCTGTCAATATGTAAGGATGACATTAGAAGATTTTTGGAACTTATGCATGTGCAGAAGTTAGATGTAAGTGTTGGCTGTTGAACAATGATTAATCATTATTTTGTACTTTCTTTCTTCGATGTAGTTTTATGGCCCTTTGTCCTTCTTTTCAGGTCCCGTTTATTACTATGTACCGGAAGGAGGAGTGCCTCAGCCTTCTTAAGGATCCAGAGCAACATGAAACTGGTGATGAAAATCAGAATGATGACGAGAATCAGAATCAATCTGACAAAAAACCTAAGCTAAGGTGGCATAAGGTAAACTAAGCAGCACAGATACTTCAAAAAATTCATAAGCGGAGTATCGGATACGAAAGTGGCTTGAAATCGGATAAAGATGCAGATGCCGCTGGATATGTATCCGATACTCCAAATAAGTAGTGGTTGAGTTACTTGACAAATTTGACTTCTGGATAGGGCATGAATATGGCTAAAGTTATTCGGAAGTTATGTTTTCTATAAAGAGGAGTGTGAGAATAGTTTACAAAGTTAGACGGTCAATTTTAATATAATTTTTTTTTATTCCAAGTAAAGCTGTGGAAGCATATGTGAGGAAGTAATTAATTGTAAGTGGACTTCTGTATTTGTATTTTAAGCTATCTTGCATTATCATACTTTATTATTATTATAAGAAACATGTATGTAACATAATGTATGCGGTTTTATCACCATATCCTTGATGTATTCGAACCCTATTTTTCTTTAAAATCTGGTTTATAACTGTCGTATCTTATTGGGTTACCCTCATCCGTATCGTGTAGCATAGAAGGTAAAGATATTTATATTGGATTCTTGTAATCCACTTTAAATTAGACTGTTATATTGTGATGGAAAATTATAGGCAGATATTTATGGGAGAAATGTGTTCTGTTACAGGTAGTTTGGGCCATTGTGGACTTGGACACAAAATGGCTGCTTCTTCAGAAGCGAAAGAGTGCTCTCCAGTCATATTACAACAAGAGATACGAGGAAGAGTCAAATAGCATATATGATGATGATACACGGCTCAATTGGAATGAGCAACTTTTTGAATCAATTACTAAGTCACTCCAGGTAGCCAAGACAGATAGAGAGGTAGACGATGTTGACTCAAAGTTTAACCTCCACTTCCCCCCGGTGAACTTGATTCTGATGAAGGGCCGTATTTGAGGCCAAAGAGGAGATCTCAGTATAGCATTTGCAGCAAGGCAAGGCTATGGGAGGTTGCTAACAAGTTTGGGTATAGCTCTGAGCAATTTGGATTGCAAATATCTTTGGAGAAAACGGTAAAAGTTTGTTTTGAGTAGTTATTGCAACTGTTTTGACTAATGACAAGTAGAGCTGTCAAAGAATCAAGCTATTCGAGCTCAACCCACTATTGTTTGAGAAACAACCGCACTATGTGTGAGCACAATTTGGAGCTACGCATGTTAATGAGCTCAGCTCGATTAGATCTGAAACACTGTAAAAGTCAAGCTACTCGAGCTTGGGTTGGATTAAAGCTTGTTTGAGCTCAGCTCAAGAGCTAAACCAGACACGCTTACAAATTTATAAGCTTGAATTGTTTTATGAACCAAGGTTGAATAATTAACTGTTTGGTTTGACTCGGCTTGTTTACGGTCCTAATGACATGAACTTGCTTCAACTCCCCCCCCCCCCCCCCCCTTCTAGAGAATGAATGGACTGGAGGATGCCAGGGAAACACCAGAAGAGATGGCTTCGGATTTTACTTGTGCGATGTTTGAAACACCTCAAGCTGTGCTAAAAGGTGCTAGGCACATGGTATGTAAATATAGGTTTTTTGTCTGTGCAAATCTAAGTAGCTTGAATACTTATTTCAGAATTGTAGTATCAGATATGAATACGGTTTGAATACAGCCAGGTATGTATCGGGTACTCCAATTAAGCATCTGTTGACATTTCAACAACTTCGATTCTGGATACGGGATGAATACGGTTTGGGTATGGCACGGACATAATCTCACGTTTTTCTTCTAGAAAAAGAAGGGGTTAAGGCAGCAATTTTAAAAAAGTTCAATTATTAAATTTTAATAATGAAATATATTCAAAAGAGTTATTAAAGCGCATATGGAAGGTAAATAACTTGAGTTTATTCTGTATTCATATATAAAGCTATCATTTGTGCCATACTTTAATGATGGTATTATAAAATGCAGATTTATATAATATAATATATATAACATATCATTTATCACCTTGTCCTTCCTGTGTTAAAAACTTGTTCCAGGCATCAGTTGAGATTAGCTCTGAACCGTGCGTGAGGAAGCATGTTCGTAACATCTTTATGGATAATGCTGTGGTATCAACAAGCCCTACGCCTGAGGGGAATGTGGCTATAGATTCTTTTCACGAGTATGCAGGGGTGAAGTGGTTAAAGGACAAGCCTCTGTCTAAATTTCAGGATGCACAGTGGCTTCTTATTCAAAAAGCTGAGGAGGATAAGCTGATTCAAGTTACTATTAAGCTGCCCGAACCCATCCTAAATACATTAATAAGCAACTCTAATGATTATTATCTGAGTGATGGTGTGAGTAAATCTGCTCAATTATGGAACGAGCAGAGGAAACTAATACTTCAAGATGCGTTTTCGGGTTTCCTTCTACCTTCAATGGAGAAAGAAGCGAGATCCATGTTAACAAGTAGGGCAAAAAGCTGGTTACTCTTGGAATACGGAAAGCTATTGTGGGATAAAGTCTCTGTGGCACCGTATCAGCGGAAGGAAGATTATGATGATACTGCACCAAGGGTTATGGCTTGCTGTTGGGGCCCTGGAAGGCCAGCGACCACTTTTGTGATGTTGGATTCATTTGGAGAAGTGCTCGATGTATTGTCTGCTGGCTCCCTCAGTATCCGTGGGCAAAGTGTTAGTGAGCAACAGCGTAAGAAAAATGATCAGCAACGTGTTCTTAAATTCATGACAGAGCACCAGCCACAAGTTGTTGTTTTGGGAGCTGTGAATTTATCTTGCACTCGACTGAAGGACGATATCTATGAGGTATGCATCTTGGATTAACTTTGATTACAAGGGAAGCACAAAATCAGGGTAGAAAAGCATTTATTCCAGTAAATGATTTCTTGGCAAGCAAATTCTATAGAAACAGGCAATTTAAGGGTGCTTGATTGCATTCTTTTTCTTTGGTGGAAAATATGTGCTCTTCCAACTTTTGATGATGCAATGTCATATTTTTGTTTTTGATTGTAGAAATTTTGCCTAGTGTATAACTTTTTGGCTTTAGAGAATTTTTCCATGAAACCTGGAAATTCAGAAAACTAGAGGTGTGTTGTTCAGAATTGAGTGCTGTGGAAGTTTGCTAGTTGCACTTCTAGCATGATATTTATTTTCTTGGAAATTTTAGACAATACATAAGGACCTAAAATCCAAGGCACGATTCAACACCACCTATAGGCGAAGTACCCATTTTCCCACTTTTACCAAGTTTCCCATAGAAAACTTTCGCAATCAGATGCGCCCCAAATTCCACTTAACAATTGCTGAAAGCCTGAAACCAAGTCCTGTGACTTTACACATATTTTGCCCTTCATGCTTTGGTGGTAGGAGTCCTGATTGAAGGCGCTAGAGAAATAAATGTTGATACGTATTTAGATACCCTCGGCTAGATTTTTTTTTAATCGGTGTTATAATAGCTGTGGTTACATTTATAGGTATATATTTGCATGCGGACTGATGCCTTATCCTTTTCCCTTAATTAGATCATTTTCAAGATGTTGGAGGATAATTCTAGAGATGTTGGTCATGATATGGATGGGCTAACCATTGTATATGGCTCTGAATCTCTTCCTCATCTATATGAAAATTCTCACATTTCAAACGACCAGTTTCCTTCGCAGTCAGGTGAATAACTTCTTTATTTGCCAGTGCTTAGAAAGATGTGGGATCCTTTGTTGCTCTAATCTTCTTCTGTATTTCCAGGTATCGTCAAGCGTGCAGTGGCTCTTGGGCGTAATCTTCAAAACCCATTAGCAATGGTTGCAACACTATGTGGGCCGGGGAAAGAGATATTGTCTTGGAAACTTAGTCCTCTAGAGAGCTTTATCTCTCCTGATGAGAAGTATGGGATGATCGAACAGGTTATGGTAGATGTTACCAATCAAGTGGGTCTTGATGTAAATTTGGCCGCAAGCCATGAATGGCTATTTGCTCCTTTACAATTTATTTCTGGGCTGGGACCAAGAAAGGCTGCATCCCTACAGAGGTCCTTAGTAAGAGCTGGGGCAATCTTCAGTCGTAAAGACTTGTTGACTGCACACGGTCTTGGCAAAAAGGTGTTCATCAATGCAGTCGGTTTTTTGCGGGTCCGGCGAGGTGGATTGGCTGCTAGCAGCAGTCAATTCATCGATTTGTTGGATGATACAAGGATACACCCAGAATCTTACAATCTCGCGCAAGAGTTGGCCAAAGATCTTTATCTTGAGGATGTTCAAGATGGTATAATTGATGACGAGGATATGCTTGAGATAGCAGTATCACATCTTAGAGACAAACCCAATTTAAGGTCCCTCAAGGTTCACGAGTATGCTAAGTCGAAGAATCGTGAGAACAAAACAGAGACCCTCAATGATATAAGGCTAGAGTTGTTGCAGGGTTTTCAGGATTGGCGTAGACAATATGTAGAAGCTAGTCAAGATGAGGAATTCTATATGATTTCTGGTGGGAATGAGGATATGCTTGCTGAAGGAAGAATTGTACAGGCAACGATTCGCAGGGTACAACCTGAGAGAGCAATTTGTGTACTTGAATGCGGATTGACGGGTATGCTCTGTAAGGAAGATTACACAAGTAATTGGAAGGAGGTAGAGGATTTGACTGAGAAGCTGAAAGAAGGCGATGTACTAACTTGCAGAATTAAATCGGTTGTAAAGGATAGGTTCCAGGTGTTCCTTAATTGTAAGGAAAGTGAGATGAAGAGCAACCGTTATCAGAGTTTTCGAGAAAGAGATCCGTACTACCATGAAGACCGAAGCAACTTACAGAGAGATCAGGAGAAAGCTTGTAAAGAAAAGGAGCTTGCAAAGAGGCATTTCAAGCCAAGGACGATTGTTCATCCCCGTTTTCAGAATATTACAGCAGATGAAACAGTGGAGGTATGTTTCACTTTTCACCATTGCAAATTCTACTATGCAACTATGGTACACGCATACAGAAACCCGATATACTATGATAAGTGGTGGTACGACATATCTTCAAATATTACAGTTACAACGAGGAATGGTGACAAGATAATGTATATAATGTTAAATGAGTTGTATAGCTACGTTAGTGTATTGTTAGAAATGATATCTTTAAATATCAGTAAGACAAAACTTCAATAATTTAGTAAACTACCCTCAATATTTCTACATGAGGGCTCGAGAAGTCAAAGTTGTTGAACAAGTCAACTGATACTTATTGGAGTATCGTGTATGTATGAGGCCATATTGGATGCGTATCCGTTATCTATCAATACTCTGGAGGGTGAAGCAATATTGTCTTGTCCTTGAATCTGTCCTACAATGTAACCACATAGATGTGGGTGTTTATGTGTGCTTGTTGGTATACCAGGTATAAATTGACTCTTATCTTTTATTAGTTATGCTATTACAGGCAAGGTAGTCAATATCGCATATTGGATGTGTATCGTTTTGTTAAAAAATAGTATCGTGTATCATAACATATTGTAAGATACACTTTAATTTTGATATTAATACAAATATATATTTTTATATATACAAACTCATGCATACTTGCACCATACATGCATATAAATTAAAAATATCAATATTTTATACATATTTCATTAAATATTAAAAAGTTCAATACAAACAATCAAATGGACTCTTAAATAAATAAGGTCTATATAAACCTAATAAACTAATAAAGGTCCCGTTTATTTACATAGTAAAAAATATATAAATAATGTTGGCTGATAATTATGGGCCCCCTTTCGATCTTCCTCCCCTTTACCTTTGACCTTTTTATCTTTATACTCATTATCTCAAAACAAGATAAAAAAATAGGTTGGTCAGGTTCTCTCACTCTCTGAAATATTTATCTTCCTTCCTTTTCTTCTTTTTCGTTTCCACTTTCCACCGACATCCTTCTTCTTCCTTCTTCCCCCAACTTGCCGCCGGCAGCAAATAAGGTACTCTCTCTTCTCGCTGCCAAATCGCCGTTTCTCTCTTTCTATTTCTGTCGTAGTATTTTTTGGGGCTTTAGGGTTCATCGGAGTTATGTTTTTTTTGGGCAAATTAGGTATACTCTCTCTCTCTTGTCGACGTCGTTTTATAAAAAGGCCCAAAAAAGCATATCGTACGATACACATTAATCACGCGATACGTCAAAATATCGCGATAATCTACCGTGTATCGTCTGATACACACAGAAATCCGATACACCTAACGATACGTACCGACTTATGCCTGTAACGAGACGTATCGCTTATCGTACGATAATAACTACGTTGCTTAAAGGTACATGTTGCGTGTGTGCATGTTCTCCATAAAACTAGCTTCTGATAGAAAGAAGATCGTGCATTATGGAAGTAATTGGTTGACAGATAACGAATTGCTACATCAGGTCATCACCACTTAGAAAAGTGAATGCTGTTTTGTTGTGGATTATGGGAGATTTTAACTTTATTGTAAATCATATGTTAACTTGCGTAGGTAATGGAGCAAGTTCAATGCTAGTTCTTCAGAGTTATGCCTTACGTAACGTTTCTTCTCTTTGTGTTCCACACAGTTCCTAACCGACAAGGATCCTGGTGAAAGTGTGGTCCGTCCTAGTTCCCGTGGACCCTCATTTTTGACTTTGACACTGAAAGTTTATGATGGGGTTTATGCTCACAAGGACATAGTCGAAGGTGGAAAGGAACAGAAGGACATCACAAGCTTGCTTCGTATAGGGAAAACATTGAAAATAGGAGAGGACACATTTGGGGATTTGGATGAGGTCAGTATCCGTTTTATTAACTGAATGCACTTCTTTTTTGGCGTCTTATTCTTTTATTGGTTGTCAAAATTTCATGTTTGTGCTTTTATCTATCATTATCTGAAAACTGATAATTGTTTGTGCTTTTATCTATCATTATCTTTAAACTGATAATGGGAGTGAACTTTTGTAGTCGAGCACATTCTGATGGTATTAGCATTGTATCTTTCTATTGTGGGGAACTAGCCAGGTATAGGGATTGATGTTTTTTGTTGCTCAATGACTTTCTTGGAGAGAGAGTGGAACATAAAAGTTTGTGTTCTGAAACGAGGGGTCATCTGTTTGTCATAAGAAAGTCTAACATCATTGAGATACTTTGATATCCTTAGAAACAGGTAAAACGTAGGAGATACAAGTATATTCGTACAAAATATATTTAACTTATAACCTTATATGCAGATTGTAGTGAAGTGTGCAATATTTTCATGAAACAAACCATTAGCCCACGTTACATATACATAAGAAATAAAGGGGGTTTTGGTGTTTTTTTTTTCTTTTCAATTTAACAAGATGCCCCAAATCCATATACCTTCCCAAATGTCTTTGTTAGGAACCATCTTTCCCAAAAGCTTAAGCTGTTAGGTAGTGGACCAACAATGTATATCATGCTCTTCAACACTCCCCCTCACATGCGACCCCCACTCGCACGTGGAGAGACAAACCAAACCAAAGGTGCACTTTGTGCACAAACGACAACTTGTTTACTGCACAAACACGAAGGGGAAACAAATGCCAGTGGGAGGATTTGAACCCGAGACCTTGCAGAACCTGAGCTCTGATACCATGTTAGGAACCATCTCTCCCGAAAGCTTAAGTTGTGAGGTAGTGAGCCAACAATGTATATCATGCTCTTCAACAGTCTTATTATATGCTATTTTGGTTTTTCAGAAAATTGCTTCTCCTGAGTAAAAAAAATATCTAGTGATTAGATGAATGTAGCCTTGTCTTCCTGTTGTATCCATTCGATACAGGGAAGATACTAAGTGTCTATCCTCTCATCATATTAGAAGTTTCTTTTTTTAAATTAGTAAGAATGTACTGAAAAACAGGGGCAGAAACTATGCGCATGAGTAACAAAAACACACTAAAAAAACTAAAAAGATCAATCTTCTAAAAAGTGGCCTGGGAGGTGCCCTGCCGCAGCGAATAATACCCAATCGTCGCAAAAATTGGACCTCTGCCCAGGTGGACTTAGGCACCAGGCTAATTGTGCTGGGCAGTGAAGCGGGGCTGGGCACGAGGAATTGAGGAAAAAAACCTGTGATGCTACTGTAATTTGCCGAAAAAGGAAAGAGAACAAGAAAAGACGATGAAGTGACTCGCTACAGGGCCATTGAATCCCACATTTTGTGGTAACTGTGCAAACAAACCCACTTTAAGATGTACATATTAAAAACCACCGTGGTTACTGTAGGCGGTGTATTTGTGTATTGAATGGAACCAGAATAGATCCGGCCCAAACTGGTAGAGATGATAGTTGGATCAAGTTTGATGATTCATCTTACAGCTATCTAGAGAAATTTTTTTATTGATTTCTTCCTTAAGCTCTAATAGTTTTTCTTTTTTAGGAGAGAGTCCCCCTCTTTAACAAGTTTCCCCTTCTATTTATAGATATTTTCGTACTCCCCAAGCTAGATTAGGTCATAAGTAAAATGACCATAAAGGGTATAACTCGTGGTCCTTGTGATCTTCATCTATTCCTTCCATGTGAGGGGAGTGTATTTGTTGTAACTAACATCTTGCACTTTACACGTGTCACCTCGTCATTCGTTCTTGTAGTAAGCACTTATCATGCTATATTATCACATATGTCATTGTCTTATTGGTTAGGACGCCCATATCGGCGTTTTCTTTATCTGTAGACCTGAAACCTTACTTAACTCGATTATATCTTATTCGGCGCTTAACTACCCTTTGCTCGGCGTGTTATCATCATTTATTCGGTGCATGCCTTGTATTGCCCCTCATGTTGTTAGACCTTATTCATAACCTGTTATATCTTTCACGATATATGGATCTTGTTTTGCCTATTTGGCCCATAAAGGAACATTAAAGTTATGTCCCCACAGTTACTGTGGACTATATGGGGGTGAAGGAAACCCAAATCTATCCCAAGAGAGTACTAATTTTTGTGGGGCCCTATTTTTAAACAACTCACTTTTGGTGGGAATTTCCACGTGAATGACATGAGAGCAGGCCACTTGTTTCTTGTTCCATCTGGTCTGCCCGCTATTTTGGGGCCTGTTTGTGAGTCCACTCCTACTATCTTTCCCACTCTTTGCAACAATCCTCTCTTCTGTTGGGGCTTTTGTTAGCGCCCCAACTGCTTTTAATTTATTCACTAATAAATTAAAAGAAATAATCTCTCTTAATGGGAAAAGTTTGATATTGCTTTTATAGTATAGTAGTAATATTTATACTTATAGAATAATATAAAAAATGACGGCCCAGGCCTAGGTGCTCTATGGCCACCCTAGGTCTGCTTAGTGCCTTATAGAACATTACAAAAAATACCTTTATCCATGAGCGATCGATAGTTCCTGGTTCTCAAAAGCCCTTCGATTCTTCTACATTGAATATTTGAATGTGCAAGTAAAGGGCATACTGAAAAATGCCTTTTTCCTCATTTCTTTCTTCCTTCTATAGAATGATCAAATACTCAAAAGATCTATAAGCTAGTTTAGTTTTTTTTTTTTGATCAGAAACAAAGCTTATATTGATTGGCAAAATCAAATACAAGCTAGTTTTTGATGCGCAAAATTTTCATTAGAGCCTTTAATATCCATTTAGCCTTTCACATGAAGAAAATGCTCTCCTTTAGTAAAAACGGTAGTGTCCTTGCTCTTCTTCTGCTGCACCAATAGTAAAACAAGAGGACTAGATGATCAATAATTACTAGCACTACTTGGGGCTTATAGTATTTCTATTAAATTCTGCCTTTAAGCTCAATGAGCTTAGGGCAGTGATCAGAGTGGGTTCTGTGGACTGTGGAGTTGGGAGACCACTGGGTTTGAAGATAATGCTTGTCACATTCATGTGAAAGACCTTCACTCAGGCATGGGTTAGTCATATTCATTATCTCATTTGCATTGTCAGTTTGGTTATAAATCTGAAATCTGAGGCTGCTCATCTTAAAAGTGAATATTGCTTGCAATGGCTGCGTTGATAGTTGAAACCTTCAATGCAAAATTGCGTATGCTAGCTCCATTGAGTAGTAGAGGATTCTGTGGACTGTGGAGTTGGGAAACCACTGGGTTTGAAGATAATGCTTGTCACATTCATGTGAAAGACCTTCACTCGGGCATGGGTTAGTCATATTCATTATTTCATTTGCATTGTCAGTCTGGTTATAAATCTGAAATCTGAGGCTGCTCATCTTAAAAGTGAATATTGCTTGCAATGGCTGCGCTGATAGTTGAAACCTTCAATGCAAAATTGCGTATGCTAGCTCCATTGAGTAGTAGAGGAAAGCTTGGCCTCAGATTATTGGTCATTGAGATTCATGGTTGATACAGTTATGGTACTTGTACCAAGTACTACCCTACTAATGAGATATTATTTTGATTTGGAGAGTGTATGTGGTTCCAAACTAATATTGAAAATAATTTCCTATAAATAAAAATAAATATAATACTTGTTAAAAAAATCACAAATTTTGGAAATTGTTTTGGAAAATCAGATTGACATTTTGTTTTGAAATAATTTGAATATTGTTATTGTAAAAAGGTTTAAAATTCCAATCCAATTTTCTGCAGAATATCTAGAAATTGTAAATTTCTGAAATGGGCAATTTTATTTCTCATTCTGAAATTTGAAGAGTGTACTGCATTTTTGTAGTTCGGAAATAACTAGCTCCTGTGTCTGCACCCGTTGTCCCTACCTCTACTGAGGTTCAAGGCACATAGTTTCCCATGGCAAGATCAATTGCAGTCCATTGATGGTTTTATTGCCATTATTTTCATTGAAATTATGGGTTACTATGGTTGGAGGTGGTGAACAGGTTGCATTTCGATTCATAACTCTATTTATTTGCTACATTATAGTGGGATTTGTAAGGGAATTAGCAGTTGTGCGACTTGGCCGCTGTTTGGTTGTGGTGAAATTGAAACGTTTTGGAACTTGCTCAAATTGAAGTACTCCTTTTTGGAATGTCCCAAATTAAGAGCCCGGTTCCTCTCTTGTACATGACCAATTTATCAAATTTCACGATATCAAACAAGTTTAATTCCCAACCGTGGATTAGTTTAAAGTTAGTGCATTCCTTACAAAAGGAAAAAGTCGAGTGGTGAAATCTTAATTTGGGATGAATGGGGTATATTGCAGCTTCACCAAGGTGACAAAATATTCATGGTGAACCTAATGGGCCTTAATCTCATCATTCTTACTTTTTAATGCAGTTAATGGAGCGATATATTGATCCATTAGTGGCTCAGTTGAAGAAAATGCTGAGCTACCGCAAGTTCAAAAAGGGCACAAAAGCCGAAGTTGACGAGATGTTAAAAACCGAGAAATCCGAGCACCCAATGAGGATTTGCTATTGCTTTTGTATATCTCATGAGCACCCGGGCACATTTCTCTTAGCTTACATACGGACCTCAAATCCAAGGCACGAGTATATTGGTCTTTACCCCAAGGGGTTTAAGTTCCGAAAGCAGATGTTTGAAAACATAGATAGGCTCGTTGCATATTTCCAAAAACATATTGATGACCCAAAACCAGTGCAGCGTGCATCAGGCTGGGAGGCTGGTTCCAACGACAATGAGAGCGGGGGCTGGAGAGGAGGTAATTTCGAACCAGACTTGGATTATCAATGTATATATTTTGCATGTCATTGTGTGCATGATATAAAAAAAATTCATAAATAATAAAATAATATTCGAGTTGGACCACTTGTATTTCAACAAAAATCCAGTCATGTCCCCATTGGTCTGAACAGACCTCCAATTGCTACATATTTTTGACTTTGCCGCTCCCCACCCACCTAAAAAAAAACACATTTTATATGTAAAACTAGAATTATCCCTCTTGTTTTCATAATCGTTAGACTTTGCCTCTTATATGCGGAGGAATATCAAAAAATTACATAAAAATGGGGGGTTAAGTCAAAATACTGCATTAAACAAAAAATTAGAATTGCACAATCCCCATGAAATCATACGTCTAATATAATCAGGGTCAATATCTTGAATTATATGCAATTTGTTTGCTTATATGTTGGGACCAAAGATCAAAGCTCTTGTATTTGTATTGTGGTAATTGGAATATGATATTTTGCTTGCTTGGTTGTCTGCCTTTCTTTTATTGGTTTATTTACAGGTAGAGGTGATGGGGACGGAGGACGTGGACGGGGGAGAGGGCGTGGGCGAGGACGTGGACGTGGACGGGGCCGGGGCTCGTATGACAACAGCGATGGAAACGATGCTGGCAATGATAGGCAGGAAGACTATGGTAGTCAGAAGTGGGGTTCCAAGGATGGTGATGATGGTGGTGGAGCTAGTGGTGGTTGGAGTGCTGGCGGTGGAAGTGGTGGCAGTTGGGGTGCAGGTGGAAGTGAAAGTGGAGTTGGAGGTGGAAGCGGCGGAGGTGGTGGTTGGGGTGCGGGTGGAAGTGAAAGTGGCGGTGGCGGATGGGCCGCGGGTGGAAGTAAAAGTGGAGGCGGAAGTAGTGGCGGTGGTGAATGGGGTGCAGGTGGAAGTAAAAGTGGAGGTGGAGGAAGTGAAAGTGGTGGTGCTGGTAGTTGGGGTGCTGGTGGAAGTAAAAGTGGTGGCGGAGGAAGTGAAAGCGGCAGTGGTGGTGGTTGGGGCGTAGGTGGAAGTGAAAGTGTTGGCGGAAGTGGAGGTGGTTGGGGTGCAGGTGGAAGTAAAAGTGGTGGCGATGGAAATGAAAGTAAAGGTGGTGGTTGGACTGGAGGTGGAAGTGGTGCTGGTGGTTGGGGTGCAGGTGGAAGTAAAAGCGGCGGTGATGGAAATGAAAGTAAAGGTGGTGGTTGGACCACAGGTGGAAATGGTAGTAGTGGTGGCGGTGGTAGTGGTGGTTGGGGTTCAGGAGGAAGTAAATCTGGTGGAGGCGGCAGTGGAAGTGGGGGCGGTGGTGGTTGGGGAACAGGTGGGAATGAAAGTGGTGGCGGCGGCAGCGGAACAGGGGGTGGCGGTGGTTGGGGTGCTGGTGGAAGTGGTGGCGGCGGGGGGAGTGGTCGTTGGGGTGGTGGTGCTTCTGGTTCGGGAGATGCTGCTGCTAGTAAGGATGCTGGAAGTTCTGGCTGGGGTGTCAGCAAGAAAAGTTCTGGGCAGTCGGAAGCTGGTGGTGGCAGTGGTGGTGGGGGATGGTCCGGAAGTGGCGGTGGTGGTGGCGGGGGTTGGTGAAGCTAACTGGGCATATGCTTGTAAACCACCAATGATTGGGTTGATAGTGGAGCCATACATTTTGTTTAGTTTAAGATTAGGCAAAATATTACCTAAACTGCTTTTGTATGCTTCTTTTGAACCAGTTATCATGCAGTGCACCTGAATCAGTAGCATCTTTTTTAGTTGTTTGCCCTTATCCTTTTTTGGTCCATTTTAGGATCTCTCTCTCTCTGTGTATGTGTGTGTGTCTGTTTGGTTTGGTTAAAATACTTGTGGTTAGATCACTCCATCCAACTTGGTTATTTTCTCAACAAAAAACTAGTTTCAATCCAATAAATATGCAATCGTGTTATTTATAAATTTGGCAAGATCTGGTGCATTGAATGTCATTCAGTTGATTTGGGATGCAGGGGTTAGAAAATTTTTCCGTTATAGAAATAATAATTTTTCACTGTCATTAAGTTTTTATAGAATGTTAGCTTTTTTTTCCTTAATGTATTTCTGGGCGTTAATGTTGCTTTTTAGGTACAAAGGAAATTTAAACAAAACTAAAGCCTAGCAAAAGTTACACCAGTAGTGTCAAGCCAACAAAAAGTTATTTATAGTTGGAGGCGGCTTCTCAAAAATCGTAAAACTTGGTCTTAGTTGATTAATGTCTGCGCCAAAAAATCAGCGCAATGATATGTGACAGACCCTTTCTTATCTATATAATAATCTCTCCATTTCCATTTAGAGCAAGTTCTCATCAAAACATAAAACTGTTTTAAATTTCAAAATAGAATAGTGATATAGATAATATATAGGGCTCGTTTGGTTCGAGTTTTGGAAATGGAATGGGAATACTTGATTCCTGGAAAGTTATTTTTCTGACATTAAGTATACACGATTGGGACCTACATGAAAGTAAATACAATTATTTAAGTTATGATCAATAGTCAATACAATAACAAATGCATCTTTTTATGCCAAGATTCTATAATAGAAACAGTAATAATTGCGAGGAACTAGAAATGGCATAAACAATTATTTCTATATTAGTAGTAAATATTAGAGGTATTAAAAATGAATATAAGAGGATATCGAGGATTCGAGGGTGAAGAACTCTCTACCTTTACTTAAAAAGTCCATGTAATAGGATATATTTGTTAAAAAAATAGAAGAATATTGAAGAACTTTTAAATTTTAATATATCATGTCCAAATTTTTTTTTCTCACGTATAACTTGGAAATTATTTACATAGCTAACACCATCAATAGACTAAAGACTCAAATTATTTACAACACTTTGCATAGAAAATCGTATTCTTCTTTAACTGTTCAGTTTCAATCTTTTTTCCACACTTTTTTTTTTTGGAATTATTTCGATGGGAATTTTATTTTGACCCTTTCCTTCTCAAATCTTTCGTGTTACAAGTCTTTTTTCATACTTAATCTGGTATTACCTGGACGTAGATCTAATAAAAACATGGGTTTTTATTGACCATAATGAATGGTTCTTTACATTTTCTTCCTAAGATGATTTTCTTGATATTTGGACGTATAAAAGGAAATATTATACTCCTTTTCTCTCAAAGTAATTTTTTTTGTTTTGTTTACATTTCTAGAAAACGAAGTTTTAAATTAAGAATTTTATATATTTCCACACTTAATCGATGTCCCAATTCTCAAAATAGAATAGAAGTTTGTCTCTTTCTTTTATAATAATGAAAGCGAATTTTCATACTGAAGGGAGTTTTGGAATTGGAGTGTTAATTAAAATCCCACTAAGATTATTTTATGTCAGCTATGAGTGCCTGAAGTTAGCTTTTTTTGTAGTTGAATTATCGATTGATGTGGGTTTCCGGATTTTGATTCTTGAAGTGTTGAATCTATGATATTTAAATACGTTGAAATCGGACGAATATAATTTTGCTAATGATCGTGTTATTGTTAGTGATATTTAGGTGTATCTTGCTCTTTTTTAAATGTTTATTTTATTAAGAGATATTTTTTGACTTAATTTTGATTAGCTTGACATGATGCAACATTAAAAGATATATTTTTATAAACTTAGGTCTCGTTTGATTTAGGTATTAAGGTTAATGGAATTAATAATACCAGTATTAATAATACTGAACTATTAATCCTGGTATTAATTTAATACTAATATCTTGTTTGATTGATGCAGTATTAATACTAGGATATCCCATGCTGATGTTAATATCATGTTTGGTTATGTAACTCGTATACGGGATTATATTTTGGAATAAAAAAAATTATAAAAAATAGTCCCATCCCACTTTTTTATACTCGAATCAAACGATACCTTAGTTTAATAGACCAAGACCGTGATGAATGCAAGTATGAGCCGGATGAAAGGAAACCTTCACTTCCGGTTTTGAGGGTGGCCGGAGATCCTATTATTTAAGTAAAATGCGATTTGTTATTTTTTTTTTCTAATCAAGATTTGTTAAGTTAATGAATGCAATGTTCAAGTTCATAGCGAGTCATTCACAATGATAAAACTTAATTTAGGGTAACCAGGGTATATTTTACAACAAAACTTTAATCACCGGATTATTTATGAATTAAGTCATTTCGAATGGCTCAATTTGGAAACTGGGGTAGGAGGGTGGGGGCACCAACTGCCTTTAAAGACTTGTTTGGTTATCCGCAGAGGTGGTTCAAGAGAATTTAGGGCCATAAGCTATAAAGATAAAATACTTAAAGTATTTATCAAATTTTAGTTTTGCACATATATAATATATAAATATAAAGAAAAAATAAGTTCAAATAAAAAATATCATTATTTTTTTTAGTTTTTGACTTAAATTACTACAAAAGTGGCTCTTAATTTTTTAAAATGGGGCCATTTTCAATGTCGAGGCTCTAAGTGATTGCCTAAGGGCTATCTCTGATTGTCCGTCATTGTCAATTATATAATCTGCAATTTTTATATATTTTTGTGTTGTGCAAATTGAACAATCATAAATATAATAATTTAAGTTAATTTATAAAAAATATTAGAATTAAGTCATTTCATGTAAAGTGAAAAGTACATAATTCTAGAATTAAAAAATTCACTCAAATTTTATATTTCAAGAAGGTCTAATGCCTTCGCAACGGTTTTAAACAAAGTTTCGAATAATATAAACAAGTTGAAAATAATTTTATTCCTCAAAGTTGTCATTTAATTTTTTAAATTAGATAATTTATACGATCACAGAGTCCAAGTAAATAAAAATCAAGAATGTGAAGCCTTACCCATATACATATACGGGTACGACCCGACAGAGTCGCATTAGTTATTTACTTGCACGACCCACCGCTAGGGTTTTGTAGTTATAGCATTCTCTCTCCCTCTCCCTTCTCTACAGAAGAAACTCTCACTTTCGCTCTCTAACACCATGACTGCTCAGACTCAAGAAGAGCTCCTCGCCGCCCTCCTCGAACAACAAAAGATCGATGTAATCTTTCTCTCTCTCTCTCTCTATATGTATATATATATGTCTTACCGTTTGTTTCAGTTTGTAGGCCAAATCTGAATCAATTTTGGGGATAATATGTGTTTTTATATGCATAATTAGCTTGCTTGTTGTGTGATTATATTATATGCGTATTTGATTGGTGGAGCTTGATGTTTTAGCTTGATTTGATTGGTATTAAATAGATAGGGTTTTAGTTGTGCTGTTTAATTAAGTCTTTGTTTCTGTTTCTATGTGGTTGGGTTGGATTTGAAATTGATATGGAAAGACAACTGCAGTGAGTGTACATTTTGATATGTATTCAAGCATGTTAACATTTTTCCGTTTGTTGAAATGTTACCGAGATCCAACTCTACCAAGTGGGATAAGCTTGTGTACTGGCTACTTATTTGAAAAAAGAAGAAGCAGATTATTAGTTGATGGTACTAGTAGTTGGATGATTTATTGTGATGCTTGTCGTCTAGTTTTTAGGGTCGGTAAGTCTTTAGATGATCTGTTATCAGATTAGGGTTTGCTTCAATGGGTGTGGGTTGCTAACATAGCTTTAAACAAATATTAACACGAAGTGACTGTACACAACAGTTGTTTGTCGAACTATTTCAAACTAACATGATATGAGAGGAGATGAAGTTAATAGGACAGCCCTTTGGCAGATCTAGTTGTAGTGGATGGGCTATTGAACATTCACGCTGCAAATTAGAGCCCATTGAATTGGGCTGTATGTTGCAGGTTTAAAGAATCATCTTTGTTAGGGTCTTAAATTTTGTGAACTTACTATGTTGGACTAGGTTATTGGTTATTCCATCAGGCCTCAAGTTAGAGGCACATTCGGAATGGTTATTTTGCGGGCAGTGGGTGAATGCATGCACCAAAAAGCAGTTTAATATTTATATAGCGGAAACACAGGTTTGTAGTTATGTTTCCATGTCACTTCAAAACATTCTTTTTGTTAATCTTTTACTTATTTTACCAAAAGAGATATAGGTACATCAAAAATTTGAAGACAAGTGGGGACCATCGAATACCATTTGTTTGAAGAACATTCCATTTTGCTACCGTATTAGATAGTTCTGGCCAAAGGTTTAGTCTATGAAGCATGGATTCTCTCCTGGATGCAACAAATCCTTCCAGATATGCGTCTGATTCGCGAATTAGAGAGTATCAGGTTTAATTTTATTTTTTTAATCCCGACTCGCTAATCTGGTACGTCCCCACGTGTTAGTCCGATACGCTGGAGGGGTCTTTTTATTAATTTTAAAAATAAAAAATGGGTCAAAGTAAAATAACTTAAAATATTGAGGCTTTATATAAAAAAAGAAAAAGAAAAAGAAACTTAAATATATTGAGTGGATTATGATTGCTATCTCTATATATATGGGGATGTACTTGAAGATGTTGAAGTGGTTGATGTTGAGTCGACTTAGTGACATTGATTCGATTATGATTGTTATCTCTATATTCCCTTTTTGTTTTCTCTTATTCTATGAAACAATTTAGTCTATGTATGCTTTGGATTATTGTTGACAGTGAAAATGTTGAGTATTTGGATTATTGTTGCAATCTGGTTTCATTTTGTTGAATTCTTAAATATATATAATGTTTATGGCATATAATATATATATATATATATATATAATTAAGAACGTATCCCCATGTGTCATATCCTACATTTTGGAAAATTTGTGAATCACGTATCGTGTCCATGCTTCATAGGGTGATGCCATAACAGTTGATTGAAGTATATAATACTTTCTTTTTAGGGTGGAATGGTTATAGCAGCCAAAAAAGGATAAATGTTCCAATACGTTGGAAGTCATCCTCAGACTTTGTTCAGAATATTTTTGCCCCGAGTTAAAATGTTTAATCTTTTTAACATTTCTTGCAGACCGAGGTGCCAGTGGTTGAAGATGACGAAGATGATAGTGAAGATGATGACGATGATGACAAAGAGGAAGATGATGCTGAAGGTAGGTTTTGGAAAAAGAATGTCATTTCTGGCTTTGAAATATTCCTAGTATTTTTTGATATCTGAATCTGTTCATATATGTTATGCACATATATATGCATCTTATGAACATGGTGGTGGTTAATTGATGCCTCAGTGAAAAAGATCAACGAGTAGACAAATGAATATCACTGCCTACCCAATGGCTTGAATTTATCTGTAGCACCAGCACATGGAATTTTAGTTACTTCACTGTATTTTTAGTAGGTAACTTGTGGAGGACTTCTTTATAGGTTGGCTTGATAGTGGTGGAAACTAAAATATTATAGCCTTTTGTTTTCTCTGAAATATAATAAATAACAAATGTTGATGTTTCACAAATTTGGGGTTTGGAAGAGGAGGATCATGTAGGCCAAAAGATTATAACAGACTGCATGTTCTTTCTCATTGGGAATGACAAGGGACTTTAAACTATGGTAATCACTTCCAATACTGAATTTCGGCAAGCACAAAGCATAAGATTTGTGGATTGTATTATAAAGTTGGGGCCTTTGCTTGCATTAGTTATCTAAATCATAAGTTAGTTTATTATAAATTGTTAGGTTCTAACTTTGTTTTTTCCAATATAGTAATATAAATTTGTGTGGTGTGCCATCCTCACTACTTTGTTATATAAAATTCAAATGTAGCTTTGAAAATTCAAGTTGTGCTATAAGTTGTTATTTATTTTTTTCAAAATCAATTCAAGTTTGTTAGTTTTTACATCTTTTAAATCTCTCAGCTACACTAATAAGTAAAAATTTCTTGGCATTGGACAGGACATGGAGATGCAAGTGGTAGGTCAAAGCAGAGCAGAAGCGAGAAGAAGAGCCGTAAGGCTATGTTAAAGCTTGGAATGAAGTCCATCCTCGGTGTTAGCCGTGTCACTGTTAAGAAGAGCAAGAATGTAAGTTCCCTTTTCGTCTTTTATATATGCATATACACACACAATTACATATAGATCAATCAGGCTCTAAAAATGGCGCTCTTATTTCAAGCTATTCTTGGACCTTCCCTTTTGGAATGGCTAGGAGGCTAGATGGTTGAGTTTCAATGGAATTTGGTAGAAACAATCTCCATGGCTATTCGATCATTTTTTTTAAAATCTGTCATTAAATTCAGTAACTTGGCCCATGAGATGATCTTCAAAGTGCCAATATATACACGTATCTTTTTTTTTTTGTTGTTGTTGGGGGTACAAATGCGTTGCACCTAAAAGTTTATTAGATCAAGCACACATGCATATTCATGCATTGAACTTTCATTACACCTACTTCTAAACATCGTATTCCTGATGAATTTGGTGATCATGGTCGGAACATCATGTCCAATTTTCATAAAGAGTTTCAACTACTTACGTCCTTCCCCTTGAAGTATGCCTTCCAAAAGAGGTGAGAGGTTTTTTTTTTTTTGGGGGGGGGGGGGGGGGTTGTAAAAGTTTGAAAGAAGGGCTTCCTTTTAGAGACTTCCTGGCCTGGTATATGTTTTCTTCATCTGAAAAGGGGAATATTCTTACATGTTGCATGACCCATTTTCAGATCCTATTTGTCATCTCAAAGCCTGATGTTTTCAAGAGCCCCAACTCGGACACGTATGTTATATTTGGTGAGGCAAAAATCGAGGACTTGAGCTCGCAATTGCAGTCTCAGGCTGCAGAGCAATTCAAGGCCCCAAATCCGAGCCAAGTGACGTCAAAGCCCGAGCCATCAGCAGTGGCTCTGGAAGAGGAGGAGGATGGGGAAGTGGACGAGACTGGGGTGGAGCCCAAGGATGTAGAGTTGGTGATGACACAAGCCGGGGTTTCAAGACCAAAGGCTGTCAAAGCTCTCAAGGCTGCTGATGGCGACATTGTCTCTGCCATTATGGAGCTCACTAACTAGAGTGGTGCAACTCCGATTTGGTATTTTATAGTTTGGTGATTATCTTCCCCCGTCCCCCTCTTCCCTACCCCAGATAGACCACACCCACCCATTAATCTTTCGTTTAAGTTTTGGATTTTGTCTTTTATGTTTGATTTTCTTGACCTTCATGGCTATCTATGTTGTGCATTAGAATGTGAAATTCGTGGTATAAACATGGTTTGTGCCATGGTTAAAGTAGTAGTGAGAAATTGTGGTTTGAGTTTCCTAATGCCAGCAAGTATAATCTTGGTTTGTGTCATAGTTTATCCTTGATTTTGAATTCTTGATGCCTAGTTCTTTCTTCAAAATAGTGGAAAGCATAAAAGAAAACTTAAAAGAAAGTTGAAGATATCATATAACTAACGTATATATGATACCCTTTTTAACGCTTTTTTTTCCTCCTGCATGTTATACCTAGTGAAAGCTAAAAGAGTAGGGGACACACCGGGTGGATAGGCTTACAGTGTCGTTGGTTCTCCTAGATCTAACAAATTAAACCACCACATAACAGCAGGACGTTCAGTGACACAGAATTGTCATTGGTTGGCTTAAACGAGTGGAGTAGAATGGAAAGCTGGATTATTCACGGTCGGTAACGTAGAAGTCACCAGGTTTTTAATGAGAGTAAGTTTGGCTTGTTTAACTTTTAAGTTGATCTGAAAGGAGCTTATGATTGAGTCAAGCTCGAGTAGCTTTTATTTCTGTATAGACCTAGTATCTACGAGTTTATGAAATCAAGCTTCATAAATTGACAAACTTCAAACTACATTAAAGTATGGTTAGTTTAAGTAACATATCGCACTTGAATTGGCCTAGCCAAATCTATTAGACTGGTTTGCTTTACAGCCCTATTTTGTAGATCGCCTGAAGCCTGTGGGTTAATTATCGCTTTAAAATTTGGGATTCTCAAAAGAAAAAACACGACCCTTGGGGTGCGACAAAATAGTTAAAAGTTATTGAAAACACTTCTAAATTTTTTGGAGAATTTAAAAAAGATAATAATAACTTAGTGAGATGTTCTATCAATCTCTAGTGTTTTTTTATGGAATAAAATTAGTTGGGAGATACTTGAGAATTTTTTTTCATGAAAAATAAGGAAATGATGGAGATTTGGAGAATGTCTCGGCAAGTCACTTGATCTCTTTTTCCATGTTAGTTCGAAACTTGATCTTTTTTCCATCTTAGTTCGAAACTGAGGGTACAATGAACCAAATTTTACGGCTTCTCAATGGGCATTTTCTTCCAAGCAGTTTGGAATCTGTCAATATCGGATATTTATTTTAATTAGGCAATGAATCATTCAGGTCTTCTCTTCCTAGTTGAAGTTTTAGTTTAGTACGTATATATGTCGCAGCTTCAAGGGTCTTGTACTTTTTAATTTCAGCCCTTTTTTTCAATGTTTGTCTTTTGTAGTTGTTTTGGGTGATCCTCTGGTTCACCGCTTTTGTACCTTATCCATTTTGTTAGTGAAATGTGTTCGTTTTTGATAACTGAGAATTAATCGTTAAAAAAGATGTGTAATGCGCCAACCATAGAACTTGAAGTTCTAACCCAAAATTTTCACTCTTTTTTTGTGCTTATGTGTGATCATGATTTAATTTAGATGGTATTTCAATTTTGGGATTTGAGGTTACGGATTAGACCGATTCATGTCGCGTCATTCGTGAACTCAAATTGTAGTGTAGTGCATTGTAGTGTGAGTGAAAGGGTTGGCTTAGTGGTAAAGTTTTTCACTTGGGTTCGACTCACGTAAGACTTAAGGGGTGTTTGATTGTCTCTGAATACTTAATGAAAGTGTTAAGCCTTGCAATAAGCTGTTTAATTTTTTAAATCATCAAGATGTTAACTACTTTTTAAAATAATTAATCTTAGCATTAAGATGTATTAACTTCACTGAATGCTTATTGCTGAATTTAAACAATTTGATTTAAGCAAATACTTAATATTTAGAGACTTATTTATGATAAAAAAACAAATGATATTTATAGAGATTGGATTCGAAATTAAGCATTCAAATGTTGTAAAACACAAACGTTGGAAATCTTACTTTTGTTTGAAAAAAAGAAAAGAGAAAAATCTTAAAAAGTAGTGTATGAATTCAATTTTTCTAACTGTTCATTAAACGAATTGTGCATCGGTGATTTTTTTTTCCCATCCGACTTGAACTCGAATCGACTCGACAAGCGTATACATAGATTGGTGACTAAATCCCAGACTGTATGTATTTGGTGAAAACTTTCTTTTTGACAAAAAGGTAAATTAAGTTTTATTGTGGTTTTCATAGAAATTTACTGAGCTGAGCTATAGAATTGAACTGTTCTTGCTCCGAAGAGCCAACACCTGCAACACTGGAGGAGAGATTCGGTTAATTTCTTCGCTCCGATATTTGAAAGATTCTCCTCAGCTACTATGTCAATATCATCAACACCTGTAAATCGTTTAGAAATGACCGCCATGAGTTCACCCTATCATTGCCGAGCGTCAATCCAACCTCAATACAACTAAGAGATCTGTGTCAACTAACAAGTGTGTTTGTAAATTAACTTTTTGTGAAATTTATTTTTGTGTTTAGCATTTCTCTGCGACTAATATCTTGGACCTCATCAACGGTGATCACGTGATTAAGGTGCATATATAATGTGTGGTCTCTACACAAGTAAATAAGGAAAAAAAATGAAGAAGCTTCTTTTGGGTATTTTCTTCTTTGATTTGTTCTTTAAATTAAAGTTTACGTGGTATATGAAAAGTGAATTGAGAGCATATTTAGTGCTGGTATTTTCTTGAATGATTCAATATTTCAATGTGAGTGCAATGATTATAAGTTGCATACTGGGTAGGTTGGAAGTAGTTTTTTCATAAATCTTCAAAAGTTTAAATAAGATTTTTATTAATTTAAGAAAGAGTAGTAGATTTTCAAGTTTTAATATTATTTTGTTTTAAAAGACTAATCCAAAGCGCAATGCTCTGATTTGTCAAAGTTGGAGTTTCCAATAGAGAAAACTATTTTATCATTTCCAAAGGTCGGGTATGAAAAACATTTTCATCTGCGTAAAAATTAAATAATATGGAATCACGAATTTTTTTTATTATCAGTTTAATACACTAGTCAATCAAATGAGAGATTTTTGTCTACTTAAGATTAATCCTCCCAATACAATTATGAATCAATATGATTAAGAAATAAAAGATAATGTAAACCGGCATGCATATTCTAAACTGGTGTTCTAAGAAGTTAAAAATTAGGAGAACATGCGATGTTTGTGCAATTAAATACAATTTATTTAGAATAAAATTTTAAATTTTCTTTTTATAATGATTTAGTGATAAATAATTATTGATTCCTTGCCAAGGTTGAATGTTGAACTCTCAGTCCTACAAATACACAATTATCCGCCATTAAATTTGCAAATCTTAGCACGTGAAAAATAAATGAGCAATAAAAAAATATGCCAAATTAGGACAAAAGACTAGAAAATGCATATGTATAGTTCTAAAAAAAAAAGACGAGTAAAGATGATGAATTGGTTTAGCTGCAAGGGATCATTCTAGATAATGTTAAATCGAGTAAGATTATAAAAAGAGATTTACTTACTTTAGATAAAAAGAAAGAATATTTATTTGGATGGGTAAATAGATGATTTTTTTAAAAAAAATTTTAGAGATAATCTATATAGTATATTTACATCAAATTTTGTAAAAAAACCTCAACTTAGAAGTTGGTGCAGGGGCGGATGTAGGTGGCCTTCAAAGGGGGCCATGGTCCCCTCCAAGTTTTTTTTTTTAATATATATATAAAATCTATTAAATTTTTATTATGATCCCCCCAAATAAAAAAAAAATAGTAGAGAGACTAAGAGAGAGAGCTTAAGAGTTCCCACAAATTTTTTGACTATCTTCATTGAAAGGAAAATTACAAGAAACATTATTAATGAATTGATCATTGATGAATTCCGTGACTTGAAAGAAAGTCGAGCACAATTTTAGCAATATTGAACTTTAAAAGGTATGTATTTTGTAATACAACTTTTTTTTTCTTTCTATTTTGTAATGTAACTTTACATTTTTTTTGTTATGTTACGTTGTTAAAATTTGTGTGGTCCCCCTTTAATAAAATTTTCTAGATCCGCCACTGAGTTGGTGTATTGAAAAATTGATATATATGCGTATTTTTAACCGTTGAAATTTTTGATGATCATCTTACTTCCTTCTAGGTTGAATTTTTTAACGAAATTTGATGAATAATATAGATCATCTCTACAAAATTCTAAAAAAATAATTCATCACTTTATCCCTCTAAATGATAATCTTTTCTTTTTTGATAAATTGAGAAAATTATTTTTTATAGCCTAACTTATGTTAAATCCCTATAACTTTAAAATATTAATAAATATGTATTAATATAGTAGTAACAATTATCAAATCTTCGTACCCGACTGTCTCAACCCAAATATAACCAACCCTAATCCATCATTGTACTTTACGTATGCTATTTTAGTTAATCTTTGACATGCGAAAGGGTGTAAATGTAAAATCAAAAGAATTGGTGGGCCATCGCATTACTTAGATATATTATTTCATTTGATTATGGCACTTTAACGATCATCTTTTGCCTTTAATATGATTATGGAACCTTAATTTATAATCCATATCTTATTCATTACACATTATTCATACGATTATGACACTTCTTTTTCTTTTGCTCCTTTTGATTCTTAATGTTTAATGTTAATGACACTCTTAAGACTAAGATAATGTCCACATTTACATAGTTTGTACTTCAAAGTTGCGGTTTTATGAATTAATTTAACCACTTAATTTTCAACTTCTTTCGACGATACGCACCGCTTCGCTATTTAAAAGGCCCAAAAAATTATTAAAAAAAAATATGAATTTTTTTTCTAAAATATGAGATTAATAAAATGGATCAATTAATAAGCATACTACCGTTATCTAATACAAATTATGTAGTCTATGTCGAAATACCAATGTGTTGTCTTGTTGCACTTGTTAATACATATTACATCATAGTTCAATAAATAGATAATAATATTATCTTACGAGGCACAAATATCTCAAATAATTTTAATTAGGCTTAGAATAACGATATGGATTTAATCACTAGCATTACTCTAGGCCTCCAACGGTAAGGAATGATGATACAAAGGAAGTTGGAAATTGGCACTAGTGGAGTAAGGCTGAGATGAATGGCTACATGACCTATAATCATGAAAATTTGGTTGGCCATGGTAATGATAGTATCCAAATCCCTGATATTAGCTTATACTTAAAGATCCATTATGATATATTTCATGATCACTTCCATAATAACTACCATGAGCATCAATACTACTATTTGATACTCCACTACTTGCATAATCTTGTGCATAACCTTCATAACTAAGGACAAAATCATAACTACTTATTCTGCCTCCGGAGATGCTATGTTTATGACTATCATAATCATAATTATATTCATGTCCACTGTAATAGTGTTGGCGTAAGTTTAAACTCTATAGTTGATCATGAATGTGTTGATTGCTTTGTAAATAAGGATCATAGCCACTAGAATACTCGTTACAACTAAGGAACATAATTACATCAAGGTTTTTTTCCCACTAGTATTGAGTCAACTCAGTTTGTATCGTATAAGTTTTGGCAACGCGGCGTGATTTTGGAAAAATATAGGTAATTCACTAAAATAACAATATTTAACCATATCACGACATGATATCGGTTCGGCACCCACCATTTTGACTCAGTTTCGGCCGTATTAACCATGTTTGCCAAAGTCAAGTTTTTTACATTTTGCTAATTATTATCATAGCGTCTAGAGTAAATGTGAAATTTTTGAAGTGTATTAAAATGCAAATATGTCTTTAGGGATCCAACATCTCTAAAATGACAATATGTTATTTACCCAAGGCAATTCCTCTGGAAAGAGACTCAAAATCTGAATATAGAACCATAAAATATGTTATGTCCTACTTTAACGTAAGCAAGGGACATTGAACCCTTGCTGAGCTACTTGTAATTTTTATAAACAATTTTTCTTTTAAATCATAATATTCAAATCGCACATGCGTTGTGTGTGCATGAAGCACAAATGAGAATCGACAGTTAGGCTCCGTTTGATTGCAAGTTGGAAAATGAAAATAAATTGAGTTAATTTTGATAAAAAGATAGAAAATAAGTTGAGTGATAGAGGTGATATCCTCTTGATTTTTAAGTTTTTCCATGAAGAAATTTTCTTTGCTTTGTGATGAGTAAAAATTTTCCACCAAAAATATTGAAGGATGGGAGATATATACTCATAAAATGAGTAACATCTCTCATCTTATTTTTTATCTTTTCATACAAACTAATTAAATTTATTTTTCTTTTCCATCTTTACAATCAAACGGAGCCTTATTTTCTACATGCACTTGAAATTACACATTTTATAGTAATGACAAATTTTACCGCAAAAAATGCACATATAAATAAACTTCTCATCACAATTGACTTTTTAATAAGATTTGGTTGACGTAACCTACTTACCATTTAGACCATTCATTAAAAAATCCAACTATTGATACTCCCTTCAAATAAACATTCCTCAAAAGGGAATCCCACTTGGTTTCTGCTCGCAATTATATCTATTTCCATTCAGAGAAAAGGAAGAAGTACCTAATATCCAGGCAAGATGACAATTCAACAGGACTAACGAGTTTTTCACTCAATTTTGTTCTAATAATTAGTTCTTTCACATTTGAATTATGAGAAATATTTGTTTAACAAACTCTTAATATTATTTTTAAAATGAAGTTAGATTTTTGTAATACTATATTATTTAGATATATCATATTAGAACATTGAGAGAAAAGATAGAGTTTAGGACTTTGATAAGTATATTCCATGTTAGACCACTATCTCACCTAAAAACATAAGGCGTTAAACAATAGGTATTAAGAGACCTGCGTCTAGCATAGTGGTAACGGAGTTGGCTTCAGAGCCACTCCACCACCGCTTTTATTCGATAGGCATTAAGAAGAAAAACATAAGCAAAAGCAAAGGACATTCTCCATCTGAATCATAGAATGCAATCCGCAAACACATAAAGAGCGAGTTATTCAGTTTCTGGTGAGAAGAAAACCAAATTAAAACATGAGAAATAAAAAACCCTATGAATCAAAGCAGTTGAGAGCACAAACACACAAGAACAAGTAATTGACCACAAGGGCAAAAAAGGGTAAAAGCAACGAGAAGCATGTTATATACACTAACCAAAGCAAATTACGACAGAAAGGCCTTCATTAACTTAAACTCCTTATGGAAACTTATTCCTAGTCTGGTAGATCCAAACCTTCTTCTAAGCCAAGTAAACTTTGCTTTTAACAGGAGCTATAAACTTATGTCCGTAAAAAAAAAAAAGAAAAAGAAAAGGGAAATTGTACCTATTTGATGAAACTTATTAATTGAAAGGCCACCCAGAGTACCCTCTACGGTGATGATTACCCCCATGGCTGCTGGGCCCTGAGCTGCTTCCAGCTGTTTCTCGAGGACAAGAGTTTGAACCCGATGAACCAAAAGGCCACAGGAAAGACCAAGCATTCCTATTTCTGCTTCGGTTTTGTCCCCTTGAACTTTCATTGCTACTCCTCTGTGCTGTCACCTCTTGCCTACAAACAGGGCATGAACTATGCTGGGCTAGCCACGGGACAATACAATCCGAGTGATATATATGTTTACACGGCAATTTCTTCGCCTGGGTCCCTAATTCGAATTTCTCTTTACAAACGGCGCAATGTGAGTCCGACCGAATGTCCTTCTTTGAGATCTTAATTGTTGGCAATGCATCAATGGAAGATCTTGAAGCCGGGGGAGGTACCCCTTGATCGTTACTTGTTAGTTGCTCGAGAAATTCTTCCACTCCAGGACCCACAAAATAGTCACCGCCATTTTCTCGCTGGAACCCGAGGACCTCGTTGAAAAGCTCAACGAGGCCGCCATTGTTGGGCAGCCGAACGGGCATATCGCCACTGAAAATGGGCCAAGGACTGTAAGAGTTGTCGTTTTCGGGATGGAAGTTGAGTCTTCCCCTGTTGTCAGAGTTGTTGTTGTTGAATCTTTGGATCCCTTGTTGTCTAAGAAAATTCGAGACGGCTTCCATGAATCTGGGCCGGTGATCGTGATTTTCAACATGCACGCTTATGTCATCTAGCTCTTGAACGAACTCGCCACGGCAGTTGGCACAAGCTGTGTTTCTTACTTGGAGTATAACTGGGAGGCTACAAGTGTAACACCAATGGGTGCTTGTGCTACTCGACATCCTCTCTCTCTCTCCAGCTTTATCTCTCTAACTCCAAGTTTTGTCTTTGAAACTCTTCTTTTACAACTTCTTCTTGGACATAACAGCTGAATATTCATAGTAAGTATTTGTTATGTCAGAATGAGCCCCTAATTTATAGCAAGAAAGGCTACTCTCTACATTGTAAAGAATTTGAAATAGCCAAAAGTTTAATATACTTTGTTTCTTTTAAATCAAAATTCAAAGTAGAAAATCATCCATTTGAAGTTTTGACTAGACAATGATTTTACTCAAAGTCAAAAGCATACAACCTCAGTAAAATGTGTTTGAATTTTGAAAGCAGGCAAAAAATGTTAATTTCAAAATCAACCAAACAATATTACAATGCTATTAAACAAAAAGAAAGAACTGAGGTACTATGAACTTCATCACCAGTAATAGTTCAGCACCTTTTCTTAATCCTAGACTATGAAGCATGGACACGGGTACGGGTGTTGTACCCGGTACCGGTACGAGGTACGGGTACGGCAATTTTTAAAAAACTTGGACACGGGTACGGCGAGGGACACGTTTAATAAATAAATAAATATATTTATATAATAATATGCATTATATAAACTCATATCCAAAGAACACTACAAACAAATAAAATTTAACATCACTTCAAATAAACAAGTCATATCCACAAGAGAAAGGATTGCATCAAATAGATATATATAATAGTCAATAGAACATCCTTGCAATCCAAATACAAAAGAAAAAAAAAACAGGAAAATAAGTGCAAGACTACAAACTTAAATAAAATAGTTTAATTGTTACTCCTTGTTTCTCAATCATGGGAAATTGTCTCTAGCTTCTCCAACGTCTTCTTCTTCCTCTCCTAAAAACTTTTCATCCAAATCGGGTTCGTCAAGTGACAAATTTGCAATCTCTAGTATCCCAGCACCATCAAGCGAATCAAATGCATCACCCCCAACATCCCACATCTTGCTATTTGAGCGTGAGGCGTGACCTAGTTTTTGTTCGATTGTTATTTGGTTCGATTGTTATTTGGATATCTCATCTCTTATAACTTAATATACTATTAATAAAATTAATCCATAAATTGACCCTTTAATTTTTGAATTTTTCCTCCGAGCCGTGTCGGGTACCGTACCCGATCTATTTTTTGCCGTACCCGTACCCGGTTTAATATTATTTTAATTGGACACGCCACGTGGCGTACCCAAGCCGTGTCCCACCCGTACCCGTACCCGAGCCGTGTCCAAACGGGTACCCAGAAAAAAATGAAGTACCCGTGCTTCATAGATCCTAGATCTTAAACAGATGAATGTTAAATGATATATACTAATTCTAAATGGAATAAATAACCTTAAAGGTCCACTTTTCTTTTTCAGGAAGTCCCTTTTTATTTCACTCTTTCTTTCTTTTAAATACATCTCATATTTGTGAAAGGAAGATGAAAAATCTTCTATTTTGTTTTTCATCAAAGATGATTTTGTCATTATCAACAGGTTAGGAATAAAAAGTGCAACAAGTGTATTATTGAATTGATGGATCATCAACCACATGGGTTGGCCAGTGGCTTGACCACCGCTAAGCTCCTGTGGGGATCGATCCATTTAGTAGGATGTCCTGTGTTCGATGCAAATTCCCTTGTGCCAAACGGCAGGCTCAGTTCCGTGCAGGGATTAGTCCCGCATCCAATGTGGTGTGGGGACACCTCGTGGGAGACCAAAAAATAATTGATGGGTTATCATAATGGCATGTTGGTTGGTGGAATTAAACCAATCAACAAGGAAATCCAATAAATTACCTATTAAACACATTCAGTTGCTGCTGACACTTTGGCCTTCATTCTATAGGTCATAGATTCCCATATAAGCCCATGATAGTTAATTTAAAGGTGAAAAACTCTGTAATATCTTTGACTAATTTGACTGTGATGACATTTCCCTTTTCTTTTTTTCCATTTCATTTTCCAAATCCAAATATAAGGTTGGTACCGATGGCTGCTGGTGATAATAGATGGTGAATGACGCCAATGAACTCTTTGCCGAGGGAGAAAGGGAACCATGGTCCATAAGACAAGGACACAATCCCAGAGAAACTATATATACAGAAGAATGCTCTGGCAAAGACTTAAGGGACTAATGTAAGGACACACTTGACTATTGGATTTATTTGATAATAAATAGAGAGAATGCATCAAAAGTGCATCCAAAATCCTTAATTTAGGCCCTTATTTTAAGTCCTAAAGAGGCATTATTGTAAATATAGTCCTTCCAGGTGGATTACTGAAGATATCTGTAAATTTAGATAGATATATAGATAAATTATATATGCATATTATCAAGAGAAGAGGGGTGATAATTAACCTGGATTTGGCAAAATTAGAAATGAAAAAGGGACCCATTTATTCATTTATTTCAACCAGGGTGGTTGGCAGGTAGGCATGTACACATATTAGCTATGTATATACATAGATAGGTGGGTAGATAAATAGATTAGGTATGTATATATGAGAAGGAGAATTAACCTAGATTTGACAAATTAGATATGTATATAGATAGATAGGTGGGTAGATAAATAGATTAGGGTACACATGAGATACGTGTATAGATAGATAGGTGGGTAGATAAATAGATTAGGTATGTATACATGAGAAGGAGAATTAACCTAGATTTGGCAAATTAGGAAAAGATAAGGGGACCCATTTAATTAGTTATTAGTTTTACACATAAGTTGAACTAATCTCTAGCTCCAACTAGGTAGCCCTTTCCCGCACAGTTTTGTTCTTGGTAGTTGCACCCATGGCAACCCCCAAAAGGCCTCCTACTAGTGGGAACCCCTTGGTGCATGTATAAGGCACTACAAGTTTCCCCCACATTCCGATGCGGGACTTTATAGGTGGGGTGGGGTTTCTTTGTTATTGTACCAAACACCATATTTTAAAAACTCAACTCAAAACATCAACCAAACATCACCTTATAGTCCCTCTGGCATGTGTTACCACTGGTACTTTTTACGACTAGAGGTTGACCAATCCAAGGAAATATTTTGAAGCATTCTATCACATTTTTATCAACAGTGGCATTTCTAGATAAAAATCATTTATTCATGCAACCCAATTACTCTAGAAATGGATCCTTTCCATTAGTTAATCCCTCAACTTCCCTCAGCACTAGATGATTACTCTTCAATTTTTCCAACCACTCATAAAACTTTATTGTTTTTCAATCATTTTCCAAATTTTTTTATCTACGCAACCTAAATGTCGATTTTGAAAGAGGTTCAGGCCTTTGTGCATTCCAAGAATCTTAAATCAATAAATTCACATGAATTTCATGTGAAGACGTTGAAACACTAGATCTCAATTTTTCACAAAGCTCGAACTTTACACTTGATATGAGTATATTACTAATTTCTCTTTCTACGAAAATAGAAATACTCAACCAAACAAGCATGGAAGGAAAAAAACTAGGAAATGGAATCCTTCAATTCAATAAACTAAAGTTGATCACCAATTTCCTTTTCTGGAGTGTTATTATTTCAGAAACCAAACAGAAAATCAAGGAAAATACATCAATTCATCATTCCAACAAAACTATAGCAGAGTAACAAATTACAACTACAATTGAATCTGCTAATTGGAATCAACAGAAAATCAAAGACAATGCCTCAAAAGATTACAGAAAATGTATAAACATGAAGCACATAAAAAGGAAGAAAAAAAATAAAAAATTATGGAGGATTGAATGAACTAAAGTTGATCAATAATTTCCCTTTCTAGAGAGTTAATTTCAGAAACCAAACAGAAAATCAAACAAAATAAATCAATCCATCATTACAACAAAATTATAGCAAAGGAACAAATTGAACCTACAAACTAGAACTACAGCTGAATCTACTAATTCAAATCCACAGCAAATTAGACCAAATCAAAAACAATGCCTCAACAAATTAACAAATTGCAGTAAATGCAATACAAAATACACAATGCATATACATGAATTAAGCACATAAAAATTAAGAACAAAAAACAGACACACACATTATTGATGAACAAAAGTACCTTTGATCCACCACCGGAAATTACGAGAGAACAGAAGAATACAAATGCCACCGAAAAACAGATTAGAGAATCAATTTATAAACATATATATATATATATATATATAGAGAGAGAGAGAGAGAGAGAGAAGAATTGAGATTTGGATATAGAGACAACTCACTTTGCTTTGCTATGTGAAATAGTAACAATAACAGTAGGTGTGGGCGTGAGTGTGAGTGTGAGTGCTGGGGGTTACGACTAAGATGAGCGGGGGTGCGCACTGTCCCTATCTGTCACCA
The DNA here is from genome assembly GCA_021464415.1 of Lonicera japonica. Classification (NCBI taxonomy): domain Eukaryota; kingdom Viridiplantae; phylum Streptophyta; class Magnoliopsida; order Dipsacales; family Caprifoliaceae; genus Lonicera; species Lonicera japonica. The sequence continues at coordinate 97,151,147 of CM038463.1, read as the reverse complement.
CTACTTTTGTTGTTAAGTGTGAGAATGGAGGTAACACTCTGGGCTGCACGTGTTTATATTTATGGGCTGCACTCTCTTATTTATTTATTTATATTTATTTATTTATCATTTTTTAATATTTGCAGATCAGCCCTCGTCTTTTTCATATCTACACATCTCCTCTCATGCCTTTTTTCTTTTTCCTTTTTTTTTTCCAACGAACTCAACACTGAAATATTCGCAATATGTCTATACATTTTATTTATGCATACATGTCATTTAAATTGAATTTATGATACACTCGATTAATGTACATGTACATGTACATGTACTTGAGTCGAATGTACATGTACAATATCATTATTATGTTTGAGACATCTTTAATTTATGTAGATTTTAAATATATGCAAAGTGTTTAATCATGTAATAAATATATGTTTTATTTACATCTAAGATCAAAGGTACAAATCAATAGAAAAAATATACATGAAAGGTATATTAAGTTTTGGGTCTAATATACGTACTAAACCTTCTATGTATTTAATAAAATAAGAAAGGAGAAAATGTTTGCATAATAGATAAAATTATTTTTATCAGCCGGAAGGTTCAAACCTGACCATTTAAATGCGTTTTCTTTTATGCAGAAATGACGATAGAGGCAAAATTACAAATTTAATGCACGTTTAGAAGCAGCATCAAATCATTTTACTACCACTTTTTAATAAAAATTCTCTTTGACTAGTTGTACAAATTTCTCTTTTTATCAACCTACATTATTTTATTTTTTTTGTGATATTATTGTTAAATAAATCAATATATAATTTTAGAAATACAGAATATAATTTTTCATAGCAGTACTGTAATCTAATAAAAAAATAATTATTTTGATAATAAGATTGATTTTTTTTTAATAAAGTATGACTTTTAAAACACTCCATTATGATACGTATGACACTTGAAAAAAGGTGTCATTATGGTTAGTGATGTTAATGGAAAATTGACTCATTTGAATAACCAAACCAAACTATGTCAAGAGAAAAAAAAGATAACCAAACCAAACCAATAATTGTAGATTGGTTTGTTTCGTATTGTTTTAACGGTTTTTTAGTTCGGCTAAACAACTAACTGCCTCAATCCATTTCATGATCCTAGGTCAAACCAATTAAATATCTCCAATAAAACACTTAAAATTTAATAATTAAAAAAAGCTTGAATATTCATTGATTATATTTCAATAGCCGGTCAAAGTTAAGAATGTCAAAGTGTTAGATTAAAATTACAAATAAAAAGGGAGCGAAAGATTATCCAAATGTAATATGATCATTCCTATTATTTTCTTTGGCCAATAGAATAAGTTATGTCACTATTTTAACTACTAAAAAATGTTTATAATTACAATTATTGAGGAGCTGAATTTGAATATGGGCTACTTGATTATTGAGATTTGATTTTGCATTGGAGATACTCCAAGACGCTTGTATATTTTCTACAAAAATTATGTATAATATATTGTTATGTGTATATATATAATATATTTGTAAATTTTTTGCTAATAAATATTTTGATTGCTAGATTAATAAAATAATTCGATGAAATTTTTTGTCTGTTTTTGTTTTTGTGCATTTCAAAATAGAATAGAACTTTTTAAAAAAAACTTTGAAGGGGAACGGAGAAACAAAATGAACAAAACTAACAATCAATGGATTGGGTTGCTAGGTTCTAGTTCTTGTTTGGATGGATTATAATATGCAGAAAACACTTCAAACTGATCATGCTGGCCGATCCAATCTAATTTTAATTAATTTTAATACGTTTGGTAGATTCAAATATATTTAGTTTGACCTCATGAAACCAACATTAACTTGACCCAACTCTGCAATTCAAACACCGAATGAAGTGTCAAAAGATAAGATTAAAATGTCTGTTTTCTTTTAGTACAAATTATTTTGGAGTTTTAACACGAGTGATGTTACAAGTACAAACACAAGTCACCAACTTAATACCAAATGCACATGTCTTGCAAGAAAATTATTTAAGTTCATATTTTATAATATTAGTTTTTGTTAATTATTGTTCGAACTAGTAGCTAAACCATTCTATTAAATGTTCGTTTGGTATGAGTTTTGCTTATTCATGTAATTTAAAATGGATAATTGTACATGAAAAGTTTGACCCTTATTAACTTTTGACTTAACCTCTTGACATAAACTATAACAAATTTCTAATGTGAACTTAACAATATAGGATTTCCGGAACGAATTAAAACTTGAATCAAACGAACAGTAAAAATCAATACAATAAGTTTTATGATAATTCTGGTTCCTGTACAATGTGTTGTCAGATTAGTGAGCATAGTCAGTAATTTTAACCCATTTTTGGTGGAATGATCAATACTGCATTACAAAATATTAAAGAACTCGTTTGTTGATTATTTTTTTACTGTTATTTTTTTTTTTTTTTGCTTTTAAGTTCTTCTCTTTGTTCTTAAATGTTCTTGACTTTGTAGATTGCACTATAAAAATATTCAATTAATTTACTGCATAATAATTCTGTTATTTCTTAACTATCGTACTAATCAGTAAAAAGAATTTTAAAAGTTTAGATAAATAAGGATTTTTATTTTAATCATGAATCTACTTTATTTTTTTTAGATCATATATATTTATCTTGGAATATTTTTAGATGCACGGGTCTTAATTAATTGAGTGCATCTACTTCTCAATTTTTATGAGTGTAATTTTGAGAAATGTGTTCAAAATAATGTATAACTCAATGGTACGTGGATAAGCTAACAAAATGTATGAATAGATCAAAAGTTTTGAATATCCGCGCGAGTCATGACACCCAAATTCGAACTCCACCCTTGCCACCCTTCCTTTTCGAATTACCTGGATGGCTGGATCTATAAAAAAAAATTTGGTCATAAATAGCTTGGCCACTAAACACTATTAGAAAAATGAGTTATACAGGCCCAGAAAAATGCAACACGAATTCGCTATACTTGACAAATACACTACACAAACTCAGTTAGACACAAAACTAATTATCACAAGTATATGAATATAAACGAATCGGGTATGAATATTCTACTAATCTGTACACAATACGACCCAATTGCCTAGCCTCTAAACTTCCTCAATGCATCTTGGAACACCTACGGCCTCTCAACTTTGGTTGAAATTCTGCATTTTATTTAAAAAGAACGACATTCAAAAGTGAAGGAGAAGCAAATGAAAAGTGAAAACAGAAAATAGGAGAGTTAGGAAGAGCTCAATGGTGTTTATAGTGGGCATAAATAGCAATTGTTTAGGAGGGCAGTACGTACTTTATTTAATTTAATATATCTTGTTAATTCCAATGCCAATTGTTGGGTTTTAAGGTCCACCTAATCTTGATTTTGATGATTACAATGCATATAATTTGGCTCTACTAGTGTAGAGTTGTGTTTTTTGAGTAAGTATTAGTGTATTAAATTAAGTAACTAAGTTATTAGATTAAATAATGTGTCACAAAGTGTATTGATTAAGACTTAATTAAAATACTGATCAATGTATTTACGAAATTCATTTAGTCGATCTATAACTTGCGCATTTAAATTAATACAAATATCATCGATGTGTGTTTATAAATCTTGTTATAGGAATTTGAAGCATCTTCTATGCTTGGACTCCAAATACTCAAATTAAACTATGAATAGTATGGAATATCATTGAAGACAACTTTGAAAGCTCAACTTACCGCTTTAGCTTAACTTCTTATGGAAAATTGCTTTGTTTTTTTTGTTTCCCAAGGCAAATTGACCTAGGGCGTTAGATCCTTGGATTCACCTTGAACTTCCGTCGGATAGAACTATACGATCAATGGATTGAACCGAATTTCGTTTGAAAATGTAAAGTATTTAATTTTTCTATTTCTCGGCAATTTCATAATCGACACCCACAACTTGAAATTAACTCAAAGAAGTCGAAGTTCAGGTGAGTGTCCAAATGGTGCCGAGTGGGTCCCACTTAATTTTGGGGAAAGAAAAAATACATATAACATATGGTATAAAACTGAAGTGGCTGCATTTTCTATCTGTGACCAATAGGTAATAGATAATTAGATAGAGACAACATATATTTTTTTCATTTTGTCGCTGCAAAAAAATGCGTGTAAGAAAAAACTGAAATATGTCACTTCTTTTACCGGGACAAAGCCTGAATAATATTTTTCGTCATGGTTATAAACTGAAACAACTTATTTAATTGAAAAATATAAATAATTCTTAGCTTTAAAAATAAATTTATTTGTTTTCCTATTGACAAGGCATCCTTGATTAAAAAAAAAAAATAGCACTCGCTGAAAGAAATTTCTAAGTACACCACTATAAAGGTTCATCAGAAATCTTAATTAATGAACATGACAAGAAATCTTAAATTTCTAAGTAGTTATAAACAACTATGGAATAAATTTCAAGTAAAAAGCTCAGTTAAAATAAAAATAAATTTTAAGGGACAAGCGGCCTTTTTTATTTTTTTCCATGTGTTTTATAGAGATGATGGAAACTAGGAGAGATGCTACATTTCTTGTTGTTTAGTATGCAAAAAGGAAGGAAAGTAATTCCTTAGAGATTGTCGGGCAATTAGATCCTTGAATTCATAACCCTTTGTTAAGTGATGATTAACATCTAACTGAATGAAGGATTAAAACAAATGAAATTACTTTAAGATAATACTTTGACTACCTTTGGTGAGATCTTCAACTTGTGGGTTAATTAGTTTATATTTCAATAATATTTAAACATTCATTATTGTGTATTTTTTAATAGAATAATAGAAATTGAACCTCTCTCAAACTTTGATGCCAACCACATTTTTACTGTGCTACGAGATTATTAACATACTATTTTGTGATTACAACTGCATTAGAATTGTATTTCTATTTCGGAAATTATATTTCAAATAAAATATTTTTAAGAAAAAAGGCAATTTTGAGTCTATTTTCCTCTTGGGTCATGCCCCAGGGATATTGGCTTTACCCCTATCATGGAAAAGTAACTGAATAAGATAGAGTTGGCTCCTCTATATTATTATTATTTTTCTCCAATTTTCTTTAATGCTCTTTATTTTGAATGTTAAACAGTTAATTTTTTTTTATAAAATTTGGTGATATCCTCTATAATGAGTATATCTTCTCCACAAAATTTCATCAAAAGATTTAATTTAAAAGTGAGTGAGATGATCATTTAAAATTTCAACTGATTATAATGAATATATATATCAAATTTTACTACGCTCACTTCCGGTTTGAGATTCTAGTTGAAATTTTGTGGAGATGATCAATTTAGTATAGAGATCATCTAGACTAAGTTTTATAAAAAAAATTCATCTGTTTAACCCTTCAAATTAAAGGCATTGGAAAAAAAAGTAGTGGAGAGCACGAACTCTGTATAAGATTCTCCTGCAGTCTATGTCGACCAAGTTAACTCCAAAGAACAATGGTAAAAAAAATGCATTATTTAAAAAAAAATCATAGAAAGGTATTAATTAAAATTAAAGGTTTTATGCTAAATTCCACACAAATTTAGTAGAAGTTTTGTGTAATGCATAATTGGCAAAAACATAAATGCACAATAGTTCAATAGTATTGAGGCAAGGTAATAAACTATGAAGCATAGACCCAACACGCAACTCACGTTTCAACACAACACGTGACGTAGGACATGTAATTTTTTTTTAAATGTAGGATACGACACGTGGGTTGGGGGGGGGGGGGGGAGGGGGGACACGTTCTTAATTAATTAATTATATGTATATGCAATAAACATTATAAATATTTAAGAATTCAATAAAATGAAACTAGCTAGATTACAATAATAACCCAAATACTCAAAACATGATCGCTAAATTGTTCTATAATTAAAGTATCAAAAAGCATATATAGACTAAATTGTTCCATAGAATGATAGAAAATAAAAATGGAATATAAAAAGTGGCATAATTGTCTCATCCTTAATTAATGTTGTAGTAAAGAAACACTAGGAGTAATAACTATCTAAATCAATTATCAAGTATTAGATATTATAATTAAATCTAGGAGTCAGAGAGTGTTGGAGTGTCCGTGCTTCATAAGTAATAAACCTATGGGAGGCCGTAGGTTTCATTCACTACTTTTCCCCAAGGACTTGTAATGTTTACGAGAAAGAGACTTTAAACTATCTTTTAAAAAGTATTGCACAATGTACAAGTGGCATCTTCTATGCATAACAAAGTCAGTGATGATACTCTAGATCGAACTTTTGTATTATGCTGAATTGACAAAATAAAGTCAAGCAACGCTTGAAGTATTGAGCCGGGTAAGGTACTAAACTAAATGCGTAATGTAAGGGTGCATTTGATAACAATATAGAAAAAGACAATAAAAATAGTTGATTTTTGTAAAAAGTTAGAAAATAAGTTGAGACATGTAAGATATCTTCTTAATTTATTACTTTTTGCATGAAGAAATTTTCTTTGATAGTTGAAGAACAAAAAATTTCAACAAAAAATTATAAAGGATATAAGACATTTACTAATAAAATGAGAATGAGATGAATAATATCTCGTTACATGACTCAACTTATTTTTCAACTTTTTACCTAAATTAAGTGTTTTTATTTTCCTTTTCCATGTTATTATTAAACATAGCCTAAAGATACCAAATGTGTAATGACAAACAACAATCCATACGCGTTTCTCCCCAGTTAAATATGGCATTTCAAGAACCCAGAAAGTGTCTTTTCTGAGAGAAGAAAGATGATGAAAATCTTGAAACTGGAAGTGGAATTTTACTGAAAGGACAAAATGAAGCCTTGTCCTTTAGAATACTCCCCGTTAGACAAAAAATGGCAACATTTGTCCAACCCCTAGGAGATTAAAATTAAAAATAAAAATTGGTGAACTGAACTGTGGAATCAAAGATAGCGTCACCACAAACTAAAGCATAGAGCATTAAAGAAGACCAAAAAGAAATATATCTCTGGAGCTGGTGGATCCAAAGAGAGAGTCTGTAGAGTGGGCTTGAGAGCGGTGCCAACGCAAGCTTGAACATTGTAAGGGGACAGCTTCAAAACCCATTAGGAGTAGTTTTGAATCCTCTAGGAAACAGTTTCCAGGAGAGGGTTATCCCATTTGTGTAGCCTGTTGTTACCATTTTCCAATTAAAAAAAGAAAAAAAAAACCAAGACCCAAGAACATATTAACCTAGAGAATTGCTAACAAATACGAACGAGACAAGTCATCCATATCCTCAAGAAAATATGCATTGCTATAATCTCAAGTTCCTTGTCTTTTTGCTAAGCCAACAAAACAAGAAGACAACTTGAGAAACCTAGAGATTTAACAAGACATAGACGAAGTGGTTAGGTTAACACTTACCTACTATATATGTCCCATATGTATCAACATAGTGTCCTCAACTTCATAGCTAAACCCTCCAATTTTCATTTCGTGTTCGTTTCTTCTTCAATAGTTAGTTGGGTCGTCTTTGATCAAATAGAGAAATGTCAAGAAAAGTTGAGAGGGTGTTGGTAATCCAAGGCGCGTCTGGGGAGCCCAGTACTAACGCTATTAGGTGCACACTGCAATCGTTGTCACTCAAGCCTGGTGACAAAATCAAGATCATTAGGGTTGTTCAGCCGTTCAGTACTACTGCTAAGACATCGTCATCATCTTTCTTGGGATGTGGGATAGTAGGTAAGAACTCATTACTCGTATAATTTAAAGAAAGGGATAACTATATATGTGTGTGTATGTAGGAGTGCATTTTTAACAAGGACCGTCCTTAGACGGACTGAGCTTTTAGTGACAGCTTTTCATCGCCATTATATTTGGCGATACATTTATTCATTTAGTGACTAGAAAACCTTTGCTAAAAGTCTGTTCCACATCCAGACTGTTTGCATAATTAGGAGACTCGTCCTGTATATATGTGCCAATGATTCTCTCTCAAGTTAGCTTCTGTTCATTTCTACTCTATTCTTTAAGTTAATTGTGTTTTTTCAAACCATTCTTAATAATGAACAGTACGATACAAAATCAGACTACACTCGAGTGTAACGATCAAGAACAAACAAAGGGGCATAGAGGAATATATCACAGAAAAGGAAGATGAGTATCAGAACAGTGCAGAGATCAAGGAGATACGTAGGCTGCTTCAGATGCAACAGGTTATTTTTATAGACACCATGATTTTAATAAAAATATTCCGTCACTAAAAGCATCTCCACGAAAATACATCCCGATTTTGTAGCTATTAACTGGTCCCCACACAAACTGCTTTGCTTCAGAGACTGGCGGACGGACTATATATATAAATATATATTAGCTGAATACTAATGAGGACAATCTTCTCTTTTAAGAAAGGTGGGCAGCGAAGCTATTAACACACACCAAAATACTCATTAATACTCGATCTTATTTACTAGGACCCTAAGGATCGAGTATATGTGCATATACTCGATGTTTAGGGACCGGGTCATTTTTGGGTAAAAAAAATTACACTGGTTCAGCTTCTAGTAACTGAGTACGTGCACATATACTCGGTCCTTAGGGGCCGAGCCAATGTGCACATACTTGATCCTTAAGGGTTGAGTCAATGTTAAAGTGTTAGAGAGTGTTTTAGTGTATGTCAACAATAACCCCCTTAACAAAAAGGAGCATCCATTTTGTGGAGTAAATGGATGATTTTTTTAATAAAATTTGGTGCAGATGATCTCTCAATTATTAGATCATCTCCACCAAATTTCATCAAAAAATTCAAGCTCAAAGTACATTGAGCAAACCATCAGTAGCTTTCTCGTGTATATATGTACACTAGACTAACTGCACACACAATGTGTGTATTACTCACATGTATATAATTTGAGGAGGAGGTTTAACAAAAATAAAAATAAGATGTTGCGGTTAAATATGAGTGTAGATTGCTTAGTAGCAAGGGTTCAATCTTGGTGCAAGTAATTATTTTATCCAAAAAAAAAATTAGGGGACAAAAATTGACATTTCAAAAGTATGACAGCTTAATTTTGACGGTTGAAATGGATGTCCGCTTTATATCTCTATATATGAAAATATGCATATACACAGACTTTGTTATTGGGTTTAGTAAGAGGCATTTAAATGAGATTTGAATGAAATGCAGATTGATTTGGACACAGCGGTGGAAGCGGCACACTCACTGAAAGAGGTTGCTGTACAAGCTGCCATGGAATTACAAGCAACTTGGCTGATCCTTGACAGGTCAGCCACCAATAATCTCTATAGCTTTATTACCCCCACAATGAATTTGTCAATATGTGCAAATATATGCATATATATATTATGTTTGTCAAAATTTATAACTACTAGATGAATTAAAAGATACTTTGATCTAAGGAATATATGCTATGCGTCCTAGTAATTTTCACCTTATCTAGGTTTAACATACACTCATGGCTGTATAATATAACAAAATCATAAGAGTTAAATAATTGCATAATCTAGTAAGTACTATGTATAATGTTGTCTTTATATAGAGTGACAATTTTATTTAGTTATAGACATCTTCGCAGACCTTGTCCTTTAGGTACCTAAAAGAGAAAGGGAAGTATGTAATATGAAAGAGAGACTTAAAGCTTTTAACCCGCCATGAACACAACACAAAAAGTTTACAACGTCATGAAAGGGTTGAGCCGCAAACAGGGGCGGAGGGAAGTGGAGTCCAGGTGGGGCCATGGCCCTACCTGGACTTTTTGAAAATTTTTATAGAGTATAGGCGGTTTTGTGTGAGAAGAAAAAGATTAGGGGCCATTGTGCAATTTGTGGGGAGGGTGTTTTGTGTGATCAAGATTATAAGTTTAGGGTTGTAGGTGTTGTAATATAGTATTTTAGTAAAAATTTAACCTAGAAACATAATTATTGAATTAGATTTGGCTTAAAAAAAATTTTGGCCCCACCTAAAATTTTTTCCTGGCTCCGTCACTGGCCGCAAAGTAATCTATAGAAATGAGCGACACAATCCAGCTTTGCAAGACCCAACGCAATCCTGAAAATACACAACCCAAGTGTTAGTAAGGATGAGAAAACCCCAACCAACTCTGCTGGGATGGGTTATTTTTATTCGCATAAAATAAAATGGCGGGTCAATGCAAATCAGGTCAGGTTCGGATCCAAGTGTTCTAGTAAGCGGCTCGGGTTTGGGATGGTTTCGGTTTTGGCCAAACCTATTTGTTATGCTGTAGGAGTTCAACAAAAAGAAAAGTAACAATAAAATAATACTCGCCTTGTCCCTAATTAAGAGTCTACTGTTTCTTCTTGAGATGTCCGAATTTAAGAGTCCACTGTCCTTTTAAAAGCACGATCAACTTACTATAACTCACTATGGGAAACAAACAAGTTTTGTTCTTAAATCATTGATTGTAATGAAATTAATGCATTCTTAAAAATTGTGGAAATCAACCCTAGACAGTAGACATTTAATAAAGTACAGAGGGAGTAATAACCCCTTGGGCGCAGTAGGAGGAATCAAGTCTACCATTAACAGGCGTTTCATTTTTTCATGTGTTATGTTTTCATGTCCAGGCTCCAAATGCCTTACGTTTTTTATATTTAAAAATTTAAACACAGGAACATGAAGAAAGACGAGAAATACTTGAAGGAGAATCTCACATGTGGAATATTAAGAATGAAACACAATGGCCATGTAGAACATGTACGAGAGCCAAAGGAAGTGGATCGAGTAATAATTTCAGAAAGAAGCTATAATATTAGACATGTCAATTTGGAAACTTCTACAAGTAAGTGAAAGAGAAACTGCAACTAGAAACTTCTAATACTCTCCCAAATTGCATACACGAAATGATACAGTTGATTAGGAACTTTAACAAATTAAGGGAAACCCCCAAACAACGAGGAAAATTGGACGACAAGATAAACTTGGACCAGAAAGGTAAAAGAACTTGTGCTAAAATATATATATATATACAGTCAGGTTCGAAAGATTTTTATATGAAAATTTGTAAATATGATATGGATGATGAGAGCTCATCTCTTTCATAAAAAACTCAATCTAGAAGTGGGTGAATTCACCATAGTCCATAGAATATTTCAATGCACATATATATCAATTTTTCATTACACTCACTTCTAGATTGAATTTTTTTATGAAATTTGGTGCAGGTGAACACATATAGATCATCTCTACAAATTTGTATAAAAATGGTTAATCTATTTGCCCCTCCAAAAGGGCGTCCGTTCTTTTTCTTAAAGCGAGAGAATCACTCTTTAGATCCTAGCTCATATATATATATATATGTATGTATATACATGTATATATATAATCTGTGACATAGAATTTATATAGAGAAACAGTTATATTTAACATATGGATGTGTATAGATACAAATCATCTGAACCAATTTTTTAACAAAAAGTTGCAAACATTTACCCTCTTGTAAGGGGAGAATGTTCATTTTTGGCACAGCTTTCGTCAGTTAAAAAGAACCAAATTCACAAAGAGTTTTCAACCATGTCAATAAGCTACTAGACCTATGTTGCAAGTTTGTTTAATTGCCATAAAAAAAAACTCAACACTCAAAAAATCCGTTGGACAGGCGGATTCACATCTCTTACAACCAACACAGTCCTCTGTTCGAATGTGCAGGTGAGGAAGAAGAAATATTCAAGAACGCTACTTGTTCAATGTGCAAGAACAGAAGGCCGAGGATCGGACTTTTTAGGAAATTTGAATACTCTGAGCTTCAGTTTGCTACTGAGGGTTTCTCAGAACAAAATGTGCTATCCCAACGCGGAAGGGAGATTTACAAAGGACGCTTAATCGACGGGCAAATGATTGTTATTAGAAAAAGCAATTTAGCTAACATCAAAGAGGAGGAATTTCAATCGCGTGTTCAAATGCTTGGGATGGCCAGACACGAGAATGTGGCGATGTTGTTGGGTTCATGCTCACAAAAGCATCTTAGGCTGCTAGTTTATGAGTACGTCTGCAACGGTTCTCTGAACATGCATCTCTTGAGTAAGACTCCCATCAAATCCGAAACTGGTGTCAATTTTCATTTTAAGAATAAGAAATACTATAGAAAGTGATGGTTAGTTTTTGTGCAATATTTTTTTCTCTAATTTGAACTTTTATTCCATAAATTAAACTTTCTATGAAAAGTTTGTGATGAATTGAACTTAGACCCCCTCTGTTTTGACAAAATGCAGTGGACCTCTAAAGACCTCCTTTTGAGAACAAATAAAAATACGACGAAACAACCATAACCTTCTTTATCAATTTATTATTAAACGTTTTATGCAATAATGATAATAAAAATGTTTATAACTAATTCTTTAGGAATGGTGAGAATCCTGTACCTTCGAAATAGCATGCACACATATGGTCAAATGGGTACTCTTGATGTTTAGAAAATATTTCAGGATTGACTACTGGTTCTATTGATAATGGGTTAGTGGCTGAATAATTAAATCAAAGGCATAGTACTAAATTTTTGTCGAGACACGGGTCTAAGAGAAATTTCCACAAAAATTATTTTATAAGAGGACAAGGCTTGTAAAAGGATTATCAAAGATAACATAATTTTTAAGGAAAACTTGATAAGAGAATGGCGTATAGGCTTAACAACAGAAACTTTTTACAATGAATTGCTGCAGGAAGAAGTAAACAACTGACATGGGAAAGAAGAATGAAAATAGCAAGGGGAGTTGCCAAAGGATTAATGTACCTTCACGGCAACAACATTTTCGGAAACCTTAGACCAAACAACATCCTAATAACCCATGACTATGAGCCTCTGGTAAGATTCTACTCATAAATATATTTTACTTTTCTTTCTATACTACAAAGAGGCAAAATCAATGTGATAATCAAAATATATCTTTGTGACATGGATCAGTTGACCAACATTGGACTCGCAAGAAATCAGTATGAGGGGTCGGACCACTCGTCGGAAACAAGGGTCCTCAAGACTTTCGAATATTTGGCACCCGAATATGAAGAAACGGGTCTAAATTCAAGCAAAGCAGATATTTATTCATTCGGGGTGGTTCTGCTCGAACTGATCACAGGCCGAAAGACTATAGAAGAGACGGATGGGCAAAGCTTTTTAAGATGGGTAAATATAAAGAAACGGATGATTTTATGTATATACATACTCTTGAGAATATCTATTATTGACATTATCACTTATGAGCAATTTATTTTTTTATTTAATAGGCAAGGCCACTGGTGGAGGAGAAAAGGTATGGAGAATTAGCAGACCCTAAATTGCCTGAGCCAGCTGATATACACCAACTCTTTTGCACGGTCCGTGTCGCGGAAAAATGTCTAAGCACCAATCCTTGGTCGAGACACCCAATAGAAAAGGTATATATAATCTAAGACGTACTAATAGTCCAAAAAGTATAGAAGTGGCACATCAGAAGCAAAAAAGAAATCGTGTAAAGTAACTTCAATAGGATAAAAGCTTAAACTAAAAAGGAAAAACTAAATAGAGCTTGAAGCACATAACGCTAAAAACATAAGTGTATATATAGTTGAATATTAGTTTACAAACACTTGGGGTATGTTTGATTGCAAAGTTGGAAATGATTGGAAGACTAATTAAATTTTTATGAGAAATTGGGACGAAAAATAAGTAATTTGGGGAGATGTTCTCCATCTTTTCCTTGTTTTTCATGGAAATTTTTTGATACCAATCGTTGAAGGAATTGGATTTCAGGAAACCGAAAAAGTAATAGAATATCACACCAAATCAGTGAAATCACTCATCTCATTTTCCAACTTATCCCAAAAATTAGTTAGGACCCGTTCGGTAGCGTTTTTAGAACCCGTTTTTGTTTTTTGAGTTCAAAAACGGATAAAAAATGCGTTCGGTGGGATATTGACAAAAACGCGAAAAACGTTTTCGGAAAACGAATTCAAGTTTAAAGCATAAAACGCAAAAACGCTAAAATGACGTTTTCACCATTTTCAGTCTTGTAATCTTCATTTTCACTGTTTTCGTTCTCAGAAAATGTTTTCACTATTTTCGTTCTCGGAAAATTCATTTTCTCATTTTCATTTTCTGAAAACATTCTCGGAAAACATTCTTCGAAAACGTTACCGAACGGGCCCTTAATTTTTCAATCATCTTCCAACTTAGGGATAAAACACACGTTTATATAGTGAATAGTTTTATCATTGTATTGTTTTTATATCTGAACACTAACTTAATCTTTTAAATTTTCCATACCCCTATATCGTAAGATATCATTAGGTTATCGTGGATTCGTATTTGCGCAATTAAGGGAATAATATGTCAGATCATAAACGTGTTGAATCAGATACTATAAATTACATTTAAACCATAAATTCCTCACAACATAAACAAACAAAAATGGCTCTCGGTAGTAATTTCTTGCATGGTTTTGCAACAGGTGGTGGATGAACTTACCTGCATAATTCAAGGTAAAAGAATCGAAGACTTCTCCCCGACTGAATCTGAAATGCTCAAGAAGATCTGAAGACAATCGATACGCTTCAAATGATAAAGTTGAAAGAAGAGCCAGAAATCAGCAGCAGACTTCAAACAATCTGATTAGCATATCATCTTTAAGCTACCATAAACCACTGTCATGAGAGAACAAGTGTGTAAGCTACTACTTTAATCTTGTTGAGATAAACAATAACAGACTAGAAATAAAAACGAAAATTTGAGAGATGTTGCATGGAACAAGACAGTTTACCAGATTTTTAGTCCGTCTGCAAAGATAACAAATTGTGTTGTTAGAGCATCCACAACTGTTTTGTCGCGTAGTATAAGTAGGATATATTTATCCCATAACACTGCAAGGTAAATAGGCCAGCAGTAAAGTTAAATTTTGTAACCCAAACAGACAACGTTTGCGCTTTGCCCTTTTGAACTCAGACGGCTAAGTGAAATCCTGTTGCGCCTTTGTTTAAAATTTATCCTACACTACTATACAACACCTTAAGTAATACTTTACACAATCTAAGGTGGTGTTTGTTTTTACCTCTTAATGCTAATAGAAGGCTATTCAGCATTAAGATGCATTTAAAGGTAATTCATGCGCGGAATGCTTAATTTAAGCTTAATGAAATTTTATTCCATTAGTATCCCTATTCTTTTGAGTTATTAAACATTGATTTATAAAACACTAATAAGAGTAAAATTGTAATATGCCACAAGTTCAGCATTCAAAATTAATTATAACTAAATGCATTTTTCAACTAATTATAACCGGACACATTTTTCAAAAGTTCCATTAAGCATTAAGGCGATGTTTGGTTGATATTTTGAATTGAGTTTTTAAAATCTAGTGTTTGATAAAATTTGGAAGTACGTTGAAAAGTAAATTTGATTATTGTTTGAGTTTTTTTTAACCAACTAAAAAAATTCAAAAAATAGTCACAATAAATCTTATTTTATAGATCTCGACGAGTAGGTTTCAAATATATATTTTTTTTATCTAATTTTGATTTTTTGATTTAAAGTTATAGTGTTTTAAAAAACAAATTAGAAAGAGAAAGTAAAGCAAAATAAACTTTGAAAAGTGTAAGAGTAAAATTGATTTTAAGTTGAGTTTTTAAAATTTAAAAAAATAAACACTGACTAAACATACTATAAACATTCAGTATTTAGCATTCAGTATTAAACATTCAAAAGCTAAAAAGGCGAACGAGTCCTCGGAGATGCTTTAACATAGCGGATTCAAATATCAAAAATAGGGGCTCCCATATAACTTTGTGGAATTCTTATAATTTTACCCAGAGACCATGAAAAATCACAACACGTGGCACATAAATCGAGTTCAATGAATAACATGTGCAGAAAACACCCAGTATTCCTTACTCTTCTTCATTGTTAGAAAGAGTCCCAATTCAGAATTTTTATTTATTTTTTACATTAATTTCATCATGCCTAGAATCAAGCGTGTCAATATCATCAACTCAATTTCTGCACAAATTGCATACACATTCATTTTTCTACAACATGTCAACTATACGCACTCATCTAATCAAGCGAATCAAATAACATACCCTGTATTATCTCCTTTTATCAATCAAGAATAATAAATTTTAATTGAACATTTTAACTAACCAAGAGCGATGAACGGCTAAGTATTCAATTCTTCTTATTATCAGCTCTTCCTCCTTCTTCTCCTTCTTCGATCAAGCCCTAATTTTTCTACCTTTACGGCTCTACAGAATCCGAATTGGCCGGGTTGCTCTTTCAGTCGTTTTAAATCCGGTTTGACCTCCACAACGGTTCGGGTGGACCGTATTTTAATAGCTGCCAGCTACCGGTTATCTACAGTCAGAAATCGGTCAACTTGCGGCCTGGTCAAAAATGGTGAGCATGGCCGGGACGGGAACGATCCCAGTTCAGGCTGGTTTTTCAATACCCGTCCGAATCCTTTCGATTATGTAGTATTAAAATAATATTTTAAAAGTAATATTAATATACCTTAAAACAAGTAGCTTGCGCAGATATATTTACAAAATGTTTAACTCCATTCAACCCGGTGTGTATTTTATTTAAAAAAATTCGAATTCCTTATGTTAAAAAAAAATGTTTTATAAGGGTGTATTTAATTAAAATTTTAAAAGATTATTTTGAGATAAATAAATTTTGTGGTATTCAATTAAAATTTTTTAAATAATTTAAATAAGTCTTGTGCTATTCAATCAGGACTATTAGGATATTTTAAAAAGGGTATCCAAATCTAATGGTATTCAATTAGGATTTTAAATAAATAAAAAAAAGTCTTTTGGTATTCAAAAACTTGCTAATTTCTATGAATTTTTTTTAAATTAGGAATTTGTGTGACTTTTTAGTAGGAGGTACAAATACCAAACTCTATAAAAAATCTCACCCTAACCCATCAGACTTTTCACGTAAGATTTTTTTTTTTGCTAGAGAAGTTGAGCAGCTCTTCGTAAAGTTGAATAGTTCTTCGTGAACAAGGTATTGCTTCCTTCTCATGCTATGTCTTCTTACACATATTTTTTGTATATTTGCTATATGCCATGTTGCTATCATGTATTATATACAACAATTAGGAGAATCAAACATGTATAGTATTATATATATATACACATATATGTTATGAGGATGAACATGCAGATTTGAAATGAATATTATATTATATATATATATAGAACATATATTATATATATATTTAGAAATTATTATGTATAGAAAAATAGTGGTTGTATATATAAAAATATTATGAGATTGGAGAAAATATTCTTGTTTTTTTAGACTTGGAGAAAGAACGGATATTATGTATAAAAAAATAGTGGTTGTGTATATAAAAAACGGATTTATATATATATATAGAGAGAGAGAGAGACAATATATATATATATATAGACTTTTATTTGTTTTGAAGAAGAAGGAGACTTATTGGAGAAAGAAGCAGGTGAACTTTTAAAAAGAAAGAGGGTCGTTTTAATGAATTTTCAATTGAATCAATAGAGAAATCTTCATCTTTAGTATTACCAATTAATGAAGAAGATAATTCGGAACCTATTGTACAAATCCAAGAGCAGCAATGAGAAAATGCTAATGCATGGAGGGCTACCATAGCTTTAGATATTTTGAGAAATGCTACTTAAGAGAACATGAAGCTACATCAAGTTGGCTATTAAAAAATTGGGATAACTTTATTGGCTTTGACTTTTCTTTGTTAAAATTGTGTTTATTTGTTACCTTTTTTATTGACTCTTGTAACTTTGAATGTTTGTTTTTATTTATTGTTCAATTTCATTTGATTCCATGTGATCCTTTCAAATCATATAAATTCTTTATGATATAGTCTTTTAAAATCCAAACAAAAAAAATTCTAGTATAAAAAATCTGATAAGTCATTACTTTCTTAAATAGTCTTTTAAAATTTAGTGGACTTATTTATCCCAAAATAATCTTTTAAAATCTCAGTTGAATACACCCCCAAGAGTATTTTTAATGGAATAACTAAAATTAAATAATAAAAATAACTTTTGACTATTCATCTAATAAGTTGTTAAAGTTAACAATGCAGGTCTTTCCAATGACTATTTTTTCTTAGTAACAAAATTTGTGGGTCCATTATATTGATTGTCTATAAACTAATCAGTTTGAATTTTGCTTCAGAAAAAGGAGGAAAAAATAATTTAAATTTAAAAAGATTCTATTTTAACAAATAAAATTAGTGGGTCCCTTATTAAAAAATATTGTTAACTTTAATTATAAAGAGAGTAAATTTATTTATTAATTAAAAAATTGATAAAATTTTATTATACCATTAAGATAATATTCTTAGTCAATATTATTAAAATTAATTATAATTATTATTTTGAATATACTATTAAAAATACTCTTACACCTGCCCCAAGTTCACGGCCTCATAAACCCGGTGGTTGGAGCATGTTTCAGATCAAAACAACATGGAATATGAAAACTTGACCAAATTGATCTGTCTTTAGACCAAACAGACCATTTCAATTTTTGCACGGATCAGTTACGTCGGTTTGTCTAATTATAGTTCATTTTCAAATTTAAGCCATATTCTTCCATTTAATTTAATAACCAAGCCATAATTTTTTGTATGTTTAAAAAGACTGTCAGAGACTATATAAAAAAAATTCTTAAGCATGTGATTTATTGAAGTGCGAAAAAATAATACAATATGTTTAAAATACTTTTTAAAAAAATATATATAAAATAAAAAGTTAGTCATTCAGATTCGGTTCATTATTAATTTGTTACTCACGAAACACTGAATGGTAGTTAAATTTTTTTTAAAATTTATATTGTGTAATGAGTTAAAAAAAACTTATCGAAGTGTGGCAATTTCATCTAATTTTAATCAATTTTATGCAGATTCCTATTTACGTATGGCGAATTATACAAACAATTGTATCTCACTACAAGTAATTCTACACTAGGTAATTATAATCTGGGTGGTTGAACTTTTTTATGAATCAAATGATTAATAACTTTAGCAATGAAAGTGATTGCATTCATTTTAATTGATAAAAGTTCGGGCTTACTGAAGTGTTTGAAGATCCAGAAGCTGTAAAACTGCTGGGGTAGTTTTATTTGATTCGGACTTAAGCCTTCTCTGCCAACCAAAAAAATAATAATGTGATTACATTCATTTTAATGGTTAAAAGCGACAGCAATAATCTTTAATCGTCAGTTAATATAATTATTTATCTACGTAAAGTGAGTTACAAAAAAAAATGTCAATTATTAAATTTTTCAATGACCGAATAACTTTAACCCTTTATGCTAATTTGAACTATTTGTCTCTCTAGCACTATTTTCATTATGGTAATATCTAAAACATCTGTCAAATAGGGTTTAATTCGAGATCTAAATGGATAATTTTTTTAATAAAACTTGGTGGAAAGGATTTTTATGATGAGTTGATAATCTCCACAAAATTTCATTAAAAGATTCAATTTATAAGTGGGTGTGATGATTATCTAAAATTTGATTTTTGAAAACGAACATATATATCAAATTTTTATTACACCCACTTCTTGTTTAAATTTCTTAATGAAATTATAGAAATTACCTCCACTAAATTTTATGAAAAAAATTATCCGCTTAAGTCTCGAACTATCTATTGGACAGAATTTGACCGAAGATAAATGAAGAGGAGGTAGTCCCAATATACAAACTTGTTCCGGAAATATCAGTGATGTTTCACTAATCCATTTGTAAGTAATAAACTCTTCAAAAAGTATATTTTTTATGAGTATGCTAGTTAACTAACAAATGTATTGACAGTATATTGTTTCTATATATCATTTATATAATAAGGGGTAGTGCTTTTTGAATTTGAAAAATATATCAGATATAAAGAATTGTGTGTTGACGAGTGGTAAGCAATCATTAATTGTTTTTGTTCATCTTTAAAAGGGACATTCCTTAGACTCAATTTCATTTTATTTTTATTCAAAGAAAAAAAAAATTGTGCGACTGAGATTTAAGATATTTTTTGAATAATTGATGTGTCTTTGGTACGAGTTACGACATAATCTATATAATAAAACTTTTTGAATCTTAAAAATGTGCGAAAATAAAATATTGTGTGATTGAAATTGAAGATACATTTTCATAAGTTTTACTTTTGGCACGTGTTATGACTAGACTATACATACGCATGAATTATTTTGACGGGGTACGATATCAAAAGAAATTATGTAACGAATTACACCGTAAGTAGTGTAATGGAAAAAATCCTTATTGCTTTATATGCGGGTTCAAGAAACTTAAATTACACCTTGCGTTAGTCATACTAGAAGAGGATCTAAGTGGTTACATATGAAAACTTAGAAAATGTCGATGTGCAATAGTTGTGTATTCAAACACTGACAACCCTCCCTTCCTAAAACGAGAGCTTTTGACTAAACCAAGTGCAATAGTTGTGTTAATAATTGTATTTTTAGCTTTTGCCAGTCCATAATTGTATTTAGCTTTGCAAAAGATCGTGTTTTCTTTAATAGTAAAATAAGACATGTGGATAAAAACTACTCTACATGTCTCAAATTAAAAGTTGCACATTTTCTTCTAGACGTCTTAAATTAAAAATTCCATTCCATTTATGGCCATAGCAATGAATTAAATATGTTAATAGAAAAATAAGTTTTAATATTTAACAAAATTTGATATTTTCTTAAGAAATACAAAAATCAACACATGATAAATTGAGCATCGTTAAATGCAATAGTATATACTAGGTATTGCCTGTGCCGGACGGCACGGTGAGACAAATAAAAGGTATTAGTTGAGGAAAAATTATTATTTGTCTAATGAACACTCAATTCTTCAATAAGGTACCCAAAATATACATTCATAGAATTGTGTTTCCATGTACAAAAACTTATTAAAAAAAATAAAAATTCATCGATCAAGCATCACAACAGCACTTCAGAGTAGACAATATTTGTAGTGCAAGTTGTATCTTCTAGTCGTAGGAGAATTGTATATTTGAGATATACTTATCAGTATCTATAAAATA
The DNA here is from genome assembly GCA_021464415.1 of Lonicera japonica. Lineage (NCBI taxonomy): Eukaryota > Viridiplantae > Streptophyta > Magnoliopsida > Dipsacales > Caprifoliaceae > Lonicera > Lonicera japonica. The sequence continues at coordinate 97,130,139 of CM038463.1, read as the reverse complement.
AGATCCATGACTATGAATATAAAGTTATGTATAAAAGGAAAAAATTCAAAAAAAAGTAGTTTGATTTATTGCGTATAAGATTTGATGAACTTTCCCTCAAAAGATTTGACAATTTTCCCAAGTTGCCTATTGTAGTGTGATTTATTGCGTATACAGTATTTAAAAATAATACTTTAGGTTGCACGCAGATTAAATATTGTGTAGTAAAGAAAAAAAGTTTAATTTTGTCTGGTCTGAAATGAATTATTTCATTCATCACATTGGATTTTATTTTTATTTTTTTTCAATTTTTTTTAACTATTTTTATAACATTGTTTTTCCATCATTAACCTAAATATGAAAAAGTCACAGCATCTTTGGTTATTTTCTCTTTTTGTTTTTCAGGTTTTTTGTTAACCCAAATTTGATAAGTTTTTATTTTCAAGTTTTATTTACACTATTCACTTCATCTTAATTTTCTACATCTATATTTAATTAACATTAAACCCAAAGATTAAAACTCATATATATATTTAACATTAATTTTGAATACAAATTTAATACAATGCACTTACGGTTGGATTTTTTCAAATTTCTACATCTATCTTGGGCTTTTTTCAAGTTTTTCAAACAAAAAAAAATCATCATGTTAACATTAAAATTTGATAAGTGCACTCACGAATGTATTTTTTCATTTTTTTTAACACAAATTTAATAAGTTTTTATTTAACATTAAACCCAAAGATGAAAACCCATATATATTTAACATTAATTTTAAAACCCAAATTTGATAAGTTTTTTGATACACTCTTTTGGTTTTTTTTTTCTTTTTCCATTTTGAACCCAAAGTCCACTAAACTATATTATATTATAATATAAAAAATTAAAACATACATACATACATACATTAAAAGAGGAATAAAACTCATCTACATGAAGAGAGGAACAAAGCACACATACATATATGAAAAAAAAAATGTGGAATGACATATATACATACATGAAAAGAGAAACACAAATCCAAACCCAATAAAAATAGAAACCAAGGAGCACCTTTTTTGGTGCTGGAGATAGAGGCAACGGAGGCCGAAAGTTTACAAGGATGAGATGGTGGTGTAGGTGTAGACATTAGTGGTTGTTTAACCATGAAGGTTTAAAAGAGAATAAATAGTTGAGAAATGTAAAGAGAGAATGATAATTTGAGAGGGACGAATGAGAGAGAGAGGGAGAGAGGGGAGAGAGAAAACTATTATCTATTATTAGTAGATCTTGAGAGAGATGGAGAGAGTGTGTAAAATGTTTGAAATTTCAAAAAAAAATTCTATCATTATATTAAGTCGGAGAGAGAGAGAAATATGATTTGATTTCTTGATTTGATATCCTAAAATTACATCTAAGGGCTCAATTTTTTTTTTAACTACAAATAAATCTTGACCATTACTTGAGAAGAATAAAATTGAAAATAGAATATTGACTTTGTTTAATATAGTATCAAATACATAATATTTTTAAGGACCTGGTGTAAAATAAAGAAGTTTTACACTCACTAATAACTTTCTCTCAATTTAATAATTCATCGATCTAACCGTTGAATTAGCTAATTATAATATCTCAAAGATGCGTACAAAAACTAAATTAATCGAATATGCAAAAGTTTAGTATCATAATTATGTTATATATTGATTTACGAACCTTATAAAAATTAATTAAAATAATTATAGTGATTATATAGTTACAAATATCATATTGATTTAAAACTTTGCATACTTGATAAGCACAATACAAATAGCTTGTCTCACAGTAGAATGGAAAATTTTCAAATTTGAAAAAAAAGTTATAGATTGGTATATAACTTATTAATCTTACATTAATATAACTTGAACCATCCCCTATATTTTTAATATACATACATATTTAAAATAATAAAAAAATAAAAATAAAACGAAAAATTTAAGAGGGTACAACCATATATCCTCGGGCCTTACTAGATACGTCCCTGAGTGTGAAATACAATTTCTTAAAAAAGTATTATTTTATGTCAAAGAGATAATTACTTTAAAAATATAAATAAGTTTTAAATTTTAAAAATATATAAGTAATGATCGATGGTACAATTGAGCATGAAAAATATTTTTTTCAATAATAAATAATAGATTTGATACATATTACAACAACTATTAGGCTATCTCCAATGGTATTTTCTATCTTTGTATTTCTATCCCTTGTGTCAATGTTATTTTATAATATTTCTACATCTATTGTCAATATATTTGCATTGGTATAAAAGGATAGAAAATATGGTCTCCAATGGTAATTTCTATTGTTCCATTTCTTCCTTACTTGTCCCTTTATTTAAAAAGAGAGAGAATGAGTAGATATTGCAACAATTAAAGAAAATATGCCATGTTACATAGAAAATTTCTATTATCATTTCTACATGTAAAAATAGTGATAAAAATTCTCAATTTTACTAGACTTTCACCTAGAATAAAAATAAAAATAGAAATGGCCATTAAAAAAAAATTATTATTCATTTTTATCATAAAAATTTATTTGCGTTGAAATGTCCATCAGAGATGGCCTTACAATATCACATAAATAAATTATTTATGTGTTTGTAGCATACTGTATGTGTGGTCAATTAATGTTGTGTCGGGGTTGAAACGTCGTTATAACGGAAAGCTGACAAGGCACTCAGCCGAGAAGCAAGCCGCTTAAGCCGTGGAAAATACGTACATTCTTGGGCAACAAGACTGTCTGTATATGGGGGAATAAAACCTCCCCTTTGATCCGAGCTTTCGGTGTAAGCATCAAACTCATATCTTATCATCTCTCTAGTCTCTAGTCTCTACCCACCCTTTTCATTATCTTCTCCATTTTTTCCTTTTTCTTTATCACTACTTTATTACCTTTTTAATCCAAATTTAAATAAAGTTTAAAGTAACCGGGCATAAAATATGATATTTGATGTCCGAGCGTTCCAATTTAACTCCTCTTTCCCTTTCTCCCAAACTACCACTCGGACAATAATAAAAGGAAAGGGTGATGGAAGGGAGGTTTATCTCTTTAAAAATTTAAACAATATTAATTAGACTTTTAACAATTTAAATAGTAATAGTATTATTTTATTATGTATAAACATATTATATTTTATTAAATTCCTCCAAGCTTTCTCTTATAAATAAAATTTATAACATTCGGAGCTTAACATATAAAATGCAAATTATAATCTTATGTACAATGGGATTTAATATTATAAAAATGAGCATAAAACAACACGCAATAATCGTGTGTCTTCATCGGTTAGCTTATTTCGAATTTGTTTTTTATATTAAATACTTATACGTTAAAAAAAGTTGTGCTTCTGTTTTGACCCGACCAAATTCAGAATTTTGGATTCGTCATTGCACCCAGTTTTATCAACATCTGTATATAAAAAACTAAAGTCTCATTTGGTTGTGTAAATTATTTCATTATAAGTGTTTTCATTTTAACAAAAAAATTGTGGTGTAATTTTTCTAACTTAAACTTATACTATTGTTATAAAGTATGTAATTTCAACTATATTTTTACATTTTCTTATTTAATATCTTAAATATCACCTCAAGTTTATAACTTTATATATTACTTTATTTTCACAACTAATACTAAAATTAGATAAGTCATTAATTAAATAATATTAAATTGTCCCATTAATAAATTAGATGATAATCAAAAGGGTTAGGGCTGGGACCGGTTCGATTCTTAACCAATTTTCGAAGAACCGTTAACCGAGCCATTAAATTATAACGGTTCGGTTCTAAGTATAAAAAAGTGAAGAACTGGTTCTAACGGTTTAGTTCCTCCGGTTTATTGGTTAACCGTTAACAAAAGAAAAACTAAAATATTAATGGTTATTCGGTTATTCTGATTTATTGGTTAACCGTTAACAAGAGAAAATTTGAAATATTAACGATTATTGAAAAAAAATAATGGTTCTAACGGTTCGGTTCTTAAGTATTGGAATAAAGCTTAGAAGAAAAAGTTCAATAACGGTTATTGGAAAAAAATTATATTAAGAACCGTTAACCGAACCGTTAACAAATGACAAGAACCGAACTGTTAAAAATAATTATCAAATTTTGAAGAACCAAACCGAACCAGTTTTTATCAGTTTGGTCCGGTTCTATTTTTTCAGCCCTAAAAAAAGTTCTTAAGAGCATCCACATCGGGCAGGGTAAATTGATAAATTTACCCTGCTCTTCTTCACAGCAAAGAAAGTAAACAGATAAAAATTAGAAAGGTAAGATAGGGAATGGGTAAACTTAAAATACCACTAAATTTTACTCATGCTAGCGTCTTTTATTCGTATAAAATTTTATACTTAAAAAAAGAAAAAGAAAATAGTCATACGAGTAAGCCACACTCGTATGACCATTTTTTATTTTTATTTTAAACACAATTTCATACAAATGAAGAACGTTCGTATAAGTATATTTTTACTACTTTAAAGGTGTACGAGACTGAAATTTAATTACTAATTAATAAATTTGACCTAATAAATAAACAAAGATTAAAGTAAATTATGTAGGCATCACTCTTCCGTCACGCCCACCTATGCGATGACGTCATGGATGGCGCCCATTCTTTATTTTTTGACCCTTTTATGGGTTTACGTTGGTCGCTTCTAGAAAGGAAGTCTTTGGCACTACTCCATCTCCCTTATCCCCTCCGCCAATTATTAGTTTATTTTTGGCCGTTGGATATCCTATAATATTATCTTTTCATTTTAGTTTTGCGTAAACCCGATTAGGAAAAAAAAAATACCTCAAGCATGAATAATATTCAAAGAATTTAAAAGGGAATAATAAGTAAAAGATGTAAATGCATAGGAAAAGAATAAAGAAATTTATTGTTAGGGTTTCAACTATGGTGGTTTACACATTGTGTTGCTGCACGCCTTTGTTGTAAATTTTAATAATACGCAATTAAAATCATGCTAATTCAGTTGGAAAGATATTCACTTAAATCTAAAAGAAATTTTGAGTTCAAGTCTCACCAAAATAGTTTGAGGGATTTTTGTGGTTTGTAGTTAAAAGGTTGAGAGAGACTTAACCGTCCCTTTAAAAAAAAGTAAAATTATTAATTATGTATACGTCACTGTAAGAAAATTTATTATGAAGACGACAATATATCGTTCAAAAAGGTATAAAACCGTCAAAAGATATTTTTAATATAGGTGGTAGATAGCTTATTTATTAAGACGTATTTAATTTTAGAGATTTTTCTGAAATCTATTTTTACTGATTTTATTTTAATGTATAAATTGAGAATTTTTATTTTTTTTTTGGAAAAAACCTTTGAAAAAGAGAGTAGAAAGAGAAGCATGTACATTTTTTTTGTGAATAAATTTGTATGATAGTTATTATGTAGTTTTAAGTATATTTTTATGTTTTCCTATTTAATATTTTAAGTGAAATTTAAGTTTACAACTTCATTATATACTAATTTATTTTTGTAACTAAATATTTAAATTAAAAGATAATTAAACGAACTCCATATTATCACAATTTGTAATAAATTGTAGAGTGCATAATATTTTGAGTACACATTTAGGCCTCGTTTGGTTCACGGATTTTAGTACTCGGGAAAGGAAAGTCGTTCCTTTCTTTTGTTTGGTAAGCACAAATTCCGGAAACACTTTCCCGAGAGAGGGAAAAGTAGGGGGTAAAACCATTCCTCCCAAAACACATGGGATTGATTTTCCCATGTGATTTCCAAGCATTTATTACACAAATTTTAGATAATAATATTCTTACTTTAATACTTTTCATGGTTTACCAAACACAAGAAAGGAAATTTGACAGGAAATTTATTTTCCCACCTCCATGGAAAAGATAGGGGAATTAATTTTCTTTCCGTGAACCAAACGAGGCCTTAGAGGAATTTAATTAATTTAATTAAAATAATAGGTCATTAGTTAATGGGTGAAACACGTTTGTACTACTCCATTTACCAATTAGTGACGGTGGTGTAAGTATCATCTTTTTTGCGTCACGATCCTAATTCACTCGATAGTTATTGATCGTTCAATAATAATAGTTAACGGCGACGTTATAGCTGTAAAGCATGTGCCCCAACATTAAAATTTAAAAAAAAGGAAGATGGTTCGGACCCCGAGTTTACGCGTGGAGGAACGCGGCTTGACCGTCAAAGCCTTTAGCCCATGGTTTAATTTTAATAGCCAGTACTAGTACTACTAGTACTGCTGATACTATCTACAGTCAAAAATAATCGCCTCATAATTTAACCATGGTTTATTATTATTATTATTATTACTGACTGTCCGTACGCAGCTGACGCGTGTCCCAAAAAACGCGGTTCCTTCCTTCCCACTCCCACCGCCCTATTTATATCTCCCCTACTCCCTCCTCCCTCCTCCTCTCCCATTTCCTCACTAATCAGTTTCTCTCTCTACAAAAACAAAGAAAACTTCTCCTCCATTTTCACTCTCACTGCACTACCTTCACTGGTTTGAACTAAGATAGTAAGGATCGTTGTTTAGTTTGTTGTTTAATTCTATACAATTAAAAACATCCAAGCACAGAAATGGCGTCTTCCGAGAATTTAGCCAGTATTGAACCGTGGAGTTTCAGGCCGACTTTTGCGGATTCGTGGATATCCGAAGCGTATGCACGGGACACCGATACTATCACCAGAGCGCTTCAGAAAACTCTCTCGAGCCACTCAGACTACTTCTCCGGCGCCGGAGACTCCATGGTCTCTCCTTTTTTCAAGTCTGAGAACGTGTCGGTGCAGACTCCAAGCGGATCCGGATCAGAACTCGAAACGGCGACGCCGAAGCGCCGGAGCGCCGCCGGCGGTGTTGCCGGAGGGAAGATCTCGAAGCGGAAGTCCCGTGCGTCGAAGAGAGCGACGACCACGTTTATTACCGCTGATCCGGCGAATTTCAGGCAGATGGTGCAGCAGGTGACTGGAGTTAGATTTCCTGGGGGACATATGCCGGTCAATCCGGTGCTGAAGCCGGAGCCGCAGAGAGCTTATAATAGGCTCCACGGATGCTTGCCTACGCTCGACACTTCAGCTTTTTTGCTGGACCATCACCTTCCGGCAGTGTCTCAGCCGGCGATGACTGTTGCTCCGCCAACGATTGTGGGTGAAGGTGGCGGTGGAGGATTTGATTTCGAGTCTTTCTCGAGCTTTCCGACACTCGAGTCGTGGAACTAACGAACCTGTAGATTTTATTTTGAATTTCTGTCTTTGTTTTTTGTTTTTAAATTTAAAATGTTTAGTGATGTGATGGAGGGAGGGGTGAAGATAATTAGATAATGGTGGATCTTGTTCATATATGGAATTGGCGTGTTTTTTTAGAACACTCTTTTTTCTTTTCTTCTTTTTTTTTCTACATACATTGTGGATTTGACACATAACTAAGTCGCGGCGCTAAAATATCTGGAGTGTAACAGTGTTATGGTTTGCACCTAGGCGACTCGATTACCAAAAATTGCATATAAATAAACAAGAAAAATTAAAGGTAAAAAAAAATAAAAATTTGACGTCAGTCACGTACTTAAATTTTTAATTGAATGAGAGCTTGATTAGTATAAATAAATAAAAAAAGACCTTTAATTACTAGTAACAATAATATCAGATTTGGTTCTTCTTCAGCTTAATTTCCATTAATAGAGATGAATTTTATCATCAAATTTAATTTATAAGCAAGTAAAATTTTCGTCTAATATTTTTTATTCATATAAAAATAAACATATGTGTCAAATTTTGACTTTTTTGAAGAATTGTTTCTTGAAGGTGATCATTTCATTAAATTTTGTGAAAAAATCTACTAGGTTAGCGGTCGAACTAGGCTTTATTGAAAAGATTGAATTGATGAATGATAAAGATGAGTCAAGTTTTAATAACACAACATATTTATGTATGAGTTTATACGTATATGAATAACATGTTCATATTTACATATCAGTTTTTATTACTTAAATTAAAATACCCTAAAAAATGGTCATATGTGGTGCAAGCAACAATTTCATGTCAACTTTAATTAATGACTAATTCAGTCAAGTAGTATGAGAGGTTAAACGATTTTTTAAAAATTTAGGAAATTAAGAGTGTATTTAATGTAATATATTAAAGAGTTAAATATAATTATTTATTATATTCGGACAGAATAAATAACCTCAATTTTTATATGGAATTTTTTGATCCCTTTTTTAGTGAGTTAAAAAATTTTGGTGAAATAAATAATTCGTTTGAATATTTAATCTTAATAAATATTAAACATAAAATATAATAAAATTATTTTATTATCTTATCTTAGGCAATAAATACTCTCATAATACATATAACTGTGAATAAACAAGATGGAAGGGACATTGAGATGACTCGAACCCTAGTGACGTGTGAACTGTGAACTCACATTTTTTCCGACCATTTGGACTAAAATCCGAATTTACTGTGTGTTACAGGAGGTACAAATTGGATTTTTTTTGGATATTTACCGCGTAGCGGGCATTAGTGAAATAAGATCCAAGTGCAATGTGGGAAAAAATCTTATACAGTATTGAATCCAGCACATGGTTAAATAATTATTGATTTAATAAACTCGTGAAGTGTGTATCTCATTTTTTAGTACATACGTGTATATCATTTTGAATTGTTAAAGTATTAAAAATAACATTTTACTCAGTCACTTATTTAACACTCATTTGAAAAAATTATTGTCTTAAATTTTTTTTAAAAAAAATAATAATAATTGACTTAAGTTTTTATTAATAATTTTAGAATATCTACAAAAAAAAATAGTAAAACAAAAGGCAATAGTTTTTTCGTTTAACTTCTCTCTTTGTGAAGGACTAATTTATTTATATTTAATCATATTGAAACTACGTACTAGTGTCGGCATTGAGGTTCTGTGTATAGGGTGATTTTGATTTAAAAGAAAAAAAAAATTACCATAAAAATTGGGCATTTCATCCACAATTTTAATTTCTATATATGTAATATTTACATTGCAATAATAAGTCAAATTCAATAAAAATAAATAAATAATAATTCATTCTAGATACAAATGTAATTTTTGATGTGAGAAAAAGTGGAGTAACTTAGTTTAGTCGGTAAAAGCTTATTTTAGAATCTTGCCGTCAATAATTTGTTTTAGTGAACAGTTTATAATATAACTGTATGTAATCGTTGAATTTTGTGAAATATCTAAATCTTGGACTAAAATAGCCTCGTTTATGCCTTTTGTGAATTAAAAAAAAATAAAAATAAAAGGGGCAAGTTTATAACTAAGTCAAAAAACAGATTAATATATTAAAGGTTGAACTAACCAAAAGAATAAAGATAATTTTAAAAATAAATAAGTAATTTTATACTAGGTTAGGTAACAGTACAGGTTGACTTGGGTCTACAAATTTGTTTAGTTCTTTTAAAATATTGAAGCTCGTGATCAAGGGACACCTCTTGCGGCTGCTAAAACATAAATTAAATAAAATAACAAGGTAAATTAAATATTTAAAATGAATCCACTATATGAATCGCATATATTTAATTGAAAATTTAAATAATTTTGTAATTTTTAATTGGCTGAGCTGACCTTGGAAGCAACAATTTTTTCAAACATAAAGACCTTTAAACTGACATGAGGCTGAAGTACTGTTGACATATTTCAACTAAAAATGCTATTTTTTATTTAATTAATGGAATTTGAAGTAGGTTATGGCCTTATGGGAAAGAATTTTAAAAATGAAAAAAAGAAAAAGTAAATGAAGAAGACAGGTAGAGGATTATATTTTTTCTTCTTCTTTGATGGATAAGTTTTGAAAATGTTTTTCAGAAGTATATATAATTAATGTGAATTAATTCATTTATTTTTACAAAAAAGCTCTAGTTTGAAAAAACCCGATAGTAGAGAAAAGTAATATTCAAATATGTGTTCGTTAGTTTTTTAAACATATAAAAAGAGATGCTAGGTCTACAACGACAAAAATTCATTTGTAAAATTTAGTCTAAATGATTGAGACAATACATGTAAGAGACACATAATATCTTACACGGATACACACATACATATAGCATTTTTTTAAAATACTTTTGCATTTATAGCAATAAATTAATACATTGTAGATTGCATTAGTGACGAATATCAGTCGGTAATAACAGTTGGTCCAAATGTATATAGACAAAATATACGCATAAGAGAAACAAATATATTATACACACTATATTATATATATATATATATATATATAGTTTTACATACGTCTTGTGGATGTACATTTGTTGGTCACATTTGCCACTTAAATGTATAAGTCAGAAAATATTTATTTATTTAACAAAAACTAAAACAAGAAAAAGGAAAATACATAAGAAGATAATATAGATAAAACGAATTTTAGAGGTATATCTTAACTTCTTTAATAATTTCTTTAAAAAAAATTTGTAAAGTGCTTGAACATGCAAAATAATTAACAATTTGAAGTTGACATTGAATTTGCTCTAAAGAGTCCAAAATTATATTATCATAATACAACATATAATATTTTTGAAATGCCACTTGCAGTGTTTTGAAAGGAATTGAAGTGATTAAAAAGCTAAAAAAAAAAAAAAGAAGAATTGACCAAAAGACTTGGATACAAAAAAATAAAAAAAATCAAAGTCACAGAGATGGGCATGGATATTTTTTTTTTGTCAATGTCACCGATTGCTTTGACAGCAGGGTGGGGGAGAGAACCAAGTCTCCTCTTTCTTAAATAATAATTTTGGGTATAAATTAAAAGTTTCTTTTATTTTTAAATATTTTTATTAATAATGCATAATTTTTTAAAGTATTTAATGTGACAAAAATTGATATACTAATTATGTCTCATAGAAAAACATATAAATTAATTTGGGACAGATATAAAATAACAACTCCTCCCATCCCCACCTCCATTTTTTTTTAAATATTTTATGCTATGAAAAATAGATGGGGAGGCCATAGTCAAAAGATTAATATATAATAAACTATTAAGACTAGATATAAATTAAGTGGTTGAAAATGTAAAACTCGCGCAGAACTGCTTGAATCTTAGTATCTTACCATCGTCCCTTTTTTTTCTCGAATAAAGTATTAGTATTTAAATTTTCACTCATCTGATTTAATAATGTTAATTAATGTTTTTATATGATGAAATTTCTGGTATATGATTCCTAAAAAATGCGACTTTTAGTTTGCCTGCAGCCAATATTCCATCATCTATGTAATTTAAATTTCATTGTCTATTTACAAATATAACAAATAGGATACAGGCACCTTTGGAACATTAACAAAATATAGTTCTCACTTAAAGCTTATACAAATCATTTTTCACTCCAGAACATAACAAACTTCTACATAATAAGTGAGCTAACTCGAATTTAATTTTACTCCTTGTCCAATGTCTTTAGCATGTTTTTTCTCTGGAGCAGTGAAGTTTAAGTTTTTGTAACTTTGTTCGTCATATCACTAAGGTCAACTTTTGTACCCGCCTACCTTGTTTTCTGTCAACTTTGAATTGTTTAGACCTATTTTTTTTAAAATAAAATAACTCACCATCGATTTTATTCAAATTTTCAATATTTTCTTTTTCTTTTTCTTTATTAGTCAATGAAAAAAATATAGATATTTCTCAAATATCAATTATGGACAAAAATGTTCTTTAGAAATAAAGTTGAGGGTCCAAGGTTGAAGGTTTTGAGTTTTGACCTTTTCCCTGTAGGGTTAATCTTGCACAATGAAAAATGAATCTCAAATAATTTGGTTATTGTCTCCTTCAACTTTCATTGGTTTGTAGAAAGGGTACATTTTTCACACTTTTAACCAAGAAATGACTTGTCATGCACCCAATAGGGCCCACAAAGATAAAGACATGACCAAAAATCTATAATAGTGAAACAAACTTCTACTATTCTACAACTAATTAATATTTATGTCACAATTTGGAGACGCAAAATTGTTCTAATATTGACTTGGACCTTTTTGTCTTGATCCTAGCTTGATTAATTAGGTAATTAAATTAAGTTAATTATTTTTTTAGAAAATGTACCACTTGATCCAAGTCAACTGTCCAATTGTCTAATCTACGCCACTATTGGATATTTCAATTTTTCTAAAATAATTACTCTTATTCATTTTTTTTAATTTTTCAAATTTTAAGTTAATTAATTGGTCTAGGTTTTCCACAATCTTAGGGGAAAAACCAAAGACAAAAAAAATACTAGGATTATATTAAAAGTTTCAAATTAAGTGGGTAAATATTTACAAATAAGTGATTACAATTTTTACTTCAATTTTCTGAAAAAACAATATTACGATTTTTTCTCAAAGCTCTAAAACAGTAAAAATATTATCTATTCAACAAACACAAAAGCTTTTTTAAAACAAATTTGTGACATATATCCTAACAAAATCTATTTGAAAAAATAAAACACGTTAAGAATATTTGACAACATGACTGTCTACTCTTCACATGAATGAGTAAAGTTAAATCTTGTCATTTACAGTTTGATGGGAGTAGTTGATTATAACCCTTAGGGAATGGTGATGCAGGTATTTCGAAATATATAAAGCAAAATCAAGTCTTTAAAAAGGAGCTCAATGGCGACAGAATGGTAATATAGTTATGAGGGAACCATAGCGAAAATAAATATTTAGAGAAGAACTTGAAGGTGGTGGTGATGGGCTCAAGCCCCGTTAAGGGTAGTTTCAAATTCCTTTAAGGAACATTTTAATTGAGTAGGGCTATTCCCATTTGTGTAGTATATTACAACTTTTAATAAAAATTTCACTTCAATCTAGTTTTTAAGGAAGAAGAAGATCAAAGAAGAATATTTGAAACTATAACATGGATCGAAGCTCATACTTAAGAACTACTCTGATACAAATATAAATTGGATAGCTCATAATCAGGCTTGTCTTGTCATGCAAGTATACCTAAAGACTTTGCTTCCTATGTGGCATAAAAGAACTTTATCATAGATGCAAACATGTATGATCATGTTTCTTACGTGGCACATAATTTTTCTTAATTTGCAAGTTCAAAAACAGTTCATATCTAACGATAGTGTTGATAAAAATCTCTTTTATCTTAGTTACCAATCTTTATTTTGTAAATATATTCTTGAATATGGATCTTATTTGATAACTCATTTACACAACATTAATTAATTTTCATAATTAATAAAATCATAAAATTAAAGATAAAATATTTTTAAATTTAATAAAGAAGTTTAATTAGAAGTTTGACATTATCTAAGAGACCCTTTACGTGTGTAGAGGATCTCCATTACAATATCTTCCTTTTTGTTTGCCAAGTAAGATTCACAATTGCATTGGAGATAAAAAAATTCTCATCAGCTATGATACTTGCATGCCGCATGCATCATTTCTTCATTGGATATGCACTAAAAGGAAAGCTATTACCACTCCCCTAATATCTTCTACCCTCCAAAATGGAGTGAAATGTCTAAAAGGCCCCCATCAAGTCAAATCACTCAATTTGGAGTAGGGACTTTTAAGTCATTTTACTCAAATTTGGAGTGCGTAAAGATTTTATGGGAGTGCCACCAGCCGTCTAGATAAATTCTAAAAATCATATGTAGTGGTGTATTTTATGGGTATTTTCATTACAATATTCATCTAGTTTATACTAAAAATTTATAGTCAATTTGGATCTTGGTTTGTAGATATTTGCACATGTTATTAAATAATACAAGTTTTATTAGAAAATAGACTAATATAAATTTATAGTCAATTATCTGGGAAGACAAAAATAATGACGTGTCACATTATTTAAGAGACCTTATAATGTCTTTTTCATTTTGCCACATCACCTTCTTGGCCATTACTGATAGTTGTATTAAATCCATTGTCTACGAACTCACGTGCTATCTCATTTTTCTCCAATTTCATTTGGTGGAGCCTCAAGGGTTGGTCAAGTGACAAACTTGAGTCATAATAAGTATATCATGAAACATAGGTTGTGAGTTCAAACCCCACAAGTTGTGCAACCCTTGAGGGCCAGGCAACAAGTAGTTCGTGCAGTACTGTGTATCAAAACATTTGAGACAAAATTTGATTCCTCTTAATTAATTATAGTAATTTTTTTCCCCAAATTCACTAAATGTACATATCGATGAAGACTATAGTGAACATCAGATTTTAAGAAGGTAGAAATTAAATTTTCAATTATGCACGTCCTTGATCTATATATATATATATATATATGTATTTGGATTAAGAAAATAGGAGAAAAGTGTAATTAATGAAGAAGATTCAAACTATTCTGCAGAGTAATTACTCAGCGAGTCCCCTTCTGTACAACCATGTCATATTGCAATGCCTATCAAACTTTCTATACACAGACACTCAGTAATAAGATTTGGTTTTAGTTTGGTGCGGTGGTTAAAAGGTGGTTGTTATTCTTCCGGTGTTAAGAGTTAATTTTTTTTAACTTTTATCATATTTCTTAAATTTGACCACGAATCTATTTTTTTATTTTAAAAAAAAAGAAAGAAATTTTGTTTTTTAGACGCCAGAATACGTCGACTGATTTTTACTCTAATTCCAACTACAAATTTAAAATTGAATTTCCAAACACATCTTAACAATATATGTAGAATTTTCTTGAAAAACGACCTGAATTGCATTTAATACCCAATTAACTTTATCTTTTTCATTTTTCACAACACAAGCTTCCCCTCTTCAAATTCTTTTCTCAAACTTCCTATAACATAATTTTCATTCTGAATTCTATTTTTAAGAACTTTAATATATTTAAATTAAAATTACATATCCTTGATAAAGTCAAATCATTTTACGAACGAAGTCTTTATGAACAAGGATGTATCTAGGGTGAGTAGAAAATTTTGATAATTCTTACTACTATATTAATATTTATTATTTAGTTATGAATATTTCAAATTTATAAAGATTCACGCCTCTAAAATTTATTAAACAAAGTAGGTACCCCCCCCTCCCCTTGGGAAATATAAAATCTATCTTACGTATGATCCAATATATGGTACTAATATTATTTACAACAATAACAATATTTATCACTATTAGACACATTCAATGACGAAGTATTTAGAAGTAAACATATATATAAATGTAATTATGTTATAAAGTAATATAAATGGATGTTTTTCAATACAAAATAAATCATTAATAACGACATGAGATCGAGTGGAAAAAAATTCACTGTTGAAATAAGCTATCACCAAAAAGATTCCAATTTTTTTGTGGCATGAATAATAATATTTCGCCCACCCAAAGGCCAATTCCATTCAAGTTTATGAAGTTTATTTTAACAAAAACTTTTAACACATATAACGCATTACTTTTAAATTTCAATTAAAGGACCTATTAAATATTAACAAACTCTCCTTCATGGGTTTCCGCCTTTCTCCCTTCATAAGAAAAGGAGGCTTTACGTATCCAAAAATGTACTACTTGTTTTATGGAAAAAAAACAACTTAATTATAAAGCCAAATCGTTGAAGATGTATAAAATGACAACGTAAAAAATTGATAAAGTCTCAAGGTTTTCTAACTCCACCTAACACAAATGAAATAAGATTGGGTTAGATCTTTTTGAACCAAAGTAGGTTCAAGTTTTCAATATATATAAATCTTGACTTGATCAACTAGGGTTAAAATTTATGCTAAATAAATTATGTATATTATGATCCACTTGAAAAATAATATATATTTGTTAAGTACACTATAATTACATTGAGTTTGGGCAAATTCAATTAAAAAGTTGCAAAAAGTGAGATAAATTTAGATTTTTAATATGAGATTCGTTTCAAACACGATCCATTGCTATTCTTAAGAATAGTATGCGGTTAATTAAGTTCTTATAAAACTTTATGTGAAAATATTAGATTGAGTAATGTAATTTGTTAGCCGTCATCCACTAGGATAATTGAAGGTTTCCAAGTAATTCCTAAGAGTCAAATATGGGCAGCCTTGTACTTGATCGTACCATATTGTCCTTTTCCACTTGACTTGACCCAACTAATTTTATTTTTTTTTATGTGGGCAACATAATTACCTAGTTTTCGAGTCTACTCTCATCATTCCTTTCTCCTGACGCGTGTCCATTTCAGAATTTCATCTGAACCGTCAGATTTCCGTTTGGAAGATACCCCCATGATCGGACGGTCGTGACACATTGACGCGTCTCTCAATTCACCGGATGAAGTGACTATGATAACGCTAAAAGAATACGTCAATGGCCTTTACTTTATTTCTCTTTTCTTTGGTACTAAAAGGCTACACGATTTGCTTCAAAAAAAAAAAAGGCTACACGATTATTATGTTATAATTATCCTACGCACCTCCATCAAAAACTAGCCATGGTAGACTAACGAACCAACCCATACTAAAATGCGTATAATAAGATCACGTTTGATTCACGAAAGAGAAATTAATTCTCTTATTTTTTTTATGAAAGTAAAAAATTAAATTTTCTATCAAGATTCTTTTTTTTTGTTTGGTAAAATATAAAAAATATTTAGATAAGAGTATTAATGTCCAAATTTTTTATAATAAATATTTAAAAATTACACAGGAAAATCAATTTCATGAGTTTTGAGAGGAATTATTTTACCCCCTACTTTCTCTATGTTGGAAAAGTGTTTTCCAAAATTTGTTCTTACCAAACTAAGAAAAGAAAAGACTTTTCTTTCCTTAGCTCTCAAATTCGTGAACTAAACGAGACTTAAGAGTGCCTTAACTTAGTTATACAATCCGCACTATTATTATATGACCTAGGAACAAAAGTAACAAAACAAATTTGCATCTTCTTATGGAGTCTTTTTCATTCAAGTATTAGTGAAAGCAAAGGGTGAGCCACATTGGAAAATCCGTTTATGAGGCTAATGACTTTAGAGGAATCGAATTCAATGATCACTCGAAATAACCACTTCTATTGAACAACAAAAAGTCTTTGCATTTTAAATGTCTGAAACTAAAATTTTAATTTCTTTTTCATAATCAATAATAAATATTTCATAATATAAATTTTACTATTGATTGTGTTGAAATCAAGTATTTTTAAAATAAAATATTAAAAGTAATGTGTGACTATTGATTACAGACCAAAAAAATATTGGATAATGCATGTGTCCTAAAAATCATATTCGAATAAGATTGATAAAGTAATATTCTCGTTGATATGAAATGAATGACCATATTATGTAGCATATCAACATTCATTGCAATCATATTGAGATCACCAAGTCCCTATATCTATCTCCATTGAACACCAGGATCATTATATCCACCTTTCATATGTTCCAATATTCTTATTGGTTCAATTTTCTTTTTTTCAAACATAGTTTATGTAAAATGAACGACCTGTAATTAATAACTTATCAACATCCACATTTATTTCTAAAAAGTTTTGAACTCATCCCTAACAATTTATATAGTATCTAAAAAATTTTAAACCAATCTCCAATAACTTAATCTGCATACTTTGTATAAAATGTACCAATTTCATTTTTTTTCATCTGACATCAAATTGAGATTTTTTTAAGCATTATTTATTTGTGAGATAATTAATAAAACCATCTAATAACACATTGCTTATTATAATTAAAGTAGTAAAAGTTACCTTAATTAGAAAAGAAGCCCCTTATTCAATCTTAAATCAAACGTTACAGTCCTATTTGGTTAGGCTTTTAAAAACGCTTAATTTTTTTATTTTTTAAAAAAATCTTGTTTGGTACATGTTTTTTTTAATCTCATTTCACACTTTCGAAGACGAAATTCACTTTAATTTTCCTCTCATAAAACTTTTAAAAAATTTAAAACACCATAACTTTAAGTCCAAAAATTAAAATTAGATAAAATTTATATATTTAAAATATACTCATCGAGATGTATAAAACAAGATTCATTGTAACTATTTTATGAATTTTTTTCATGTGTTTTACTTTATCTCATGAGTTTTAGTTTTTCATATCAAAAATAAATCAAATTTAAAAATCTTATTTTTAAAGCTTAACTTTAAAATAAATTTTAAAATTTTAACTTAAAATGCCAACTAAACGAGCGGTACGTATGTTATGTGTATTCACAAGGACTATATATAAAAAGAAAAAGAAAAAGAAAAGCAGTCCAATAAATAAGGGATGACACGTGTAGAGAGAGAAAGGGAATATTGTTGTGGGGGAAGATCTAGGAAAAATAGTGGGAGAAGTTGTTGACCAACAAGCAACGGGCCTATCTATACATGTATCTGTTCTGTAAGCACTGACGTGTTCCCTTGGCCCCACTGACTTTTTCAATCACTCCTTTCCCATCAGCCTCCCCTTATTTATTGAGCCTCTTGTCACTTTGCCACCCAGATCTTCATCTCCCCATCCGCCCTTGCGTCACTCTTACGCATGCATTACGTCCTTATTGTTATAGCTTAATTCTTTTACTTTTTTTTTTTTCTTAATTTCAGTAATTCTTAAGCGAGATGCCTGGCGATATATTCTAGAAATAAAGTAAAATATATTTTATGACCATGGTTTAAAGTCCCACTTTCGGAGGTTAACTCAGACACTTAATTTTTAATTTGGATATTAGTATCGTTTCGGTTTCAGCGATACAAACTAATTTATTATTTAAAAGGCTCAAAAAATTACAAAAAAAATATGAAATTTTTTTAAAATATAAGATTAATAAAATGGATCAATTAGATAAGTATAATAATATTATCTAATACAAATTATATATCATACATCAAAATACCATCATCTGTCACACTTGTTAATAAAATATTACATCACAATTCAATAAATATATAATAATACAATCTTATAAAGTACAAATATTTTAAATATAAGTTCAATTAGATTTAGAATAATGATATGGATTATAATTATCATAATTATTCAAGAACTCTAGTGATAAAGAATAAATATATAAAAGGATGTTGGAAATTGGTATTTGTGGGGTAAGAATGAAAGGAATGACGACTAAATTACTCATACTCAGGAAATTTTGGTTGGCCATGGTAATAATAGTACCCAAATCTCCGATAATCACTGCTACTTGAAAATTCATCATGATACGTTTCACGACCACTTCTATAATAACCACCACGAGTAGCAATACTATTATTTGATCTCCCACTACTAGCAGAATCTTGTGCAGAATCTCGTGAAGATCCATCATGATCCGTGGTCTGTGTCTTGTGTGGCATAATAATTATCATCTCTTCTCCATGACATATCAACATCATATTGATTATCCGTATTAGGATTGTAAGCACCATCTCTACCACCACTATTAGTACCTTGTTTAGCACCACTACCTAGCTTAATTCCACCATCATTATTAGCATCATCATCATCATCGTCCCCTCTGTCGTCGTCGTCATCATTACTTGAGAAAACGGTAGGTCTTTGAGGTTGCTTACGACGGAAACAACCTTCCATCTTTTCTTCGCTCTGTTGAATACCCTCATCCAACCAAGCTAAATCATCAGATTCTAAGACCATTGGTGTTTCATTGGTCTACTAGCAATACTGCATAGATAGGAATATTAGAACTTTTTCAGCATGCATAGCAGGCTTTTGCTTTATTTATTTTCTTTCTTCTTTTGCTTTGTTTTTTTTATTACTTATTTTTCGTTTCTTTTTCTTCTTTCTTTTCTTCCTTCTCATGATCATCTCTTTTTTAAGATTAAGCAAATTTTAATAAATTACTTTGGAATAATTCAACAAATCAAAATTTTTTAATAGTTGCTAATTTAATTAAATAAAGATTAACAAATTATTTTGAAACAAATCAACATTTTTTTTCAATAAATACTAATTTACACTTCAAGTCTCTAAAGTCCAACACGGAGTAATTTTTTTTTTTTTTTTTTAAACTTTAGTCACTTTATTCAATTATTCAATACGGAGTGAAATATCGGCGAAATATCAATAACTCGGTGTTATTTCGGTAAAATATTTGTGATATTTTAAAATACTGCGATTTTAATTATATCGGGTTATAATAGCGGTTCGGCACCCCCTATTCTAATTCGGTATCGGCCATCTCGGATCGGTTTCGGCCGATACTTTGAACCATGTTTATAATAATATTTTTTTGTAAAAAAACTAACGAGTAATATTTCTTAGAAATAAGGACCTACATACTATTATTATTTTGAAATAAGGATTTGTTTATTAATTTTGTTTTAAAATAAAAGTTTTGACTGAGTGCAAACTTAACTTTGCACAAAATTGTGTCTTGCACAAACTTAACTTTGCAATAACAAAAATTTAATACCAATTTTTTTTACATTACGTGTTTATATTTTTTAACAAGTATATTCTTATTTTTCATTCATAAAACTTTAAAACAACGTCAAATAAACACAAATACATAATAATGCTTTAAAAAATAAAGAGTGCAAACTTAGCTTTGCATAACTCCGAAAAAATTATTATATGCACTTTATTAATAAATATGTTTTACATATATAATTTGTTAAAATTATTCTAAATCACCGTCAATTAAACATTTATTTATAATAATACAATAAAAAAATGTAACGAAAACTTAATTTTGTATTATTTCATAAAAAATATAATTTTAAAATTTACTGCAAAGTTAACTTTGTACTCTTTTTGGAATTTAGTCAAATATAGACCCTTAATTTATAAAAATATTATTTTCTAGTTCTTTTGCAAATTTTTTTTTCAAACAAATCATATTTTTCAATATCCTAATAATATATTTGTAACTATTCTTTGTATATTGGTTAATAATATTTTTTTTTTTGTAAATTTTATTTATAATAAACCCAATTCATTGAACCAATGTAAAATTTAGCACGTGCCTAATACAAGTATATTAATAAATTAAATTTATTTAATTATATAAATTAAAAAAGGGAAACATTAAACAAGAGGATGACAAACTTTAGCCTTCTTTTTTCTTACTTTACTCACTAAAACTGTTTCTTTTTTGCTTTTATATATGATATCCGTTGAAACGCTTCAACAAAATATTGAATTATTGTCAAATTTTTTTATAAATAAAATATATTTTTAACAAAAATTGTATACTTTTAGCGATGAAATAATTATAACGAAATCGCATTAATTTTAGTCATAGAATGAACTCCTTTAACATTTCAATATATTATATAGCAACACTTTTCTATTTTTTATTGACACTTCTCAGAACATTTCAAATTGAATAATTAAAATAATTTTTAATTATTCATTTAGTACATTATTGAAGTTAACAAGGTAGACTTCCCCAATTACTACTTTTTCTTAATAATCAAATTTGTTGGATTCATCATATTGATTGATCACAAATTAATCAATTTAAATTTTGTTTAAAAAAAAAAGGAAGGAAATATTATCTAAATTTGAAAAGATTCTCTTTTAGTTATTAGAATTAGTGGGTCCCATGTTTTAGTTATTGAATAAGGTTGTTAATTTTGATTATAAAGAGAGTAGATTTAGTTATTGGTTTAAACGTTACTAAGATTTGATTATACTATTAGGGTAGCGTTTTAGCCAATATCATTAAAATTGATTATAATTGTAATTTTGATTATACTATTAAAAGTACTCTTATAATCTAAAAGAACAAATGTAACCATATTATATCCTAATAAATGAAAAGAATTTCATTACAACTTAAAAATTTATTGACTCTTAACACAAGTACATGCACAAACATTTAATTAGGGCGATCTTGAAATGAACTGTGGGACACTATTTAGTTTTATAAGACTTACAGATATTAAAATTCCACCTTACAAAGATTTGAGGACTCTTAGAAATTGTAATGAACCGATTAATATTATCTCAATGAATTTAAATTATATTCTAATCACAAGTAAATATTGGTGGTTTTGCTAAATTAAATTAAATTAATAGCGATTTCAAGATTGCAACAGACCTAGTTAACAAGAAGTTGGTCGGAAACTTCCAAAAAGATGGCTTATTGTTATTGAAGAGATAAAAGTTGAGGACGGAGTTAAGGGTGGATATCAACCACTTCTTAAGTGGTTGTGGATAGACTCACGAGGTTGGAGAAACTTAGAATCCTCAACGTCGTAGAGAATTTAATGGTTGTGGCTAGAGGCTCATTGTATATATATATATGAAAAAATATTCAATTATCACAAGTACTTGTAGGTGTGTACAAGTACAGTTGATCTATGAATTGTGTAATATTATTACTAAATTAATTATATTTTAAAAATATATACGTGTACTTCTCAAAATAGTACTATATTATAGGAAAGAGATCATTATTTTGTTAATATTAAGAGTGTAAATGGATATTCGATAATTTGAATTCAATCCAAATTTGAATCCGTATTTTGTGAATATTTATCCGGATAGATATTCGGAAAAGAGGATTTAGTAATATTTATAAATATCCTAGAAAACGGATAGGGATATAAATAATGATAATATTCGACCTAGATAATTCGTATCCGAAGTGGATTATTCATATTTACGGATATCCGATTTACTAAATAACCTTATCCGATATAATTTAATATATATTATATATATAACTCGCCATTTAAAAAAAAATTGAACATGATTTATAATTTAATAAATATTATATATATAACTCCCCATTTGAAAAAAAACTGAACACGATTTAATTGGGCGTGCATAAGTTAAACACAATTTACCAAAATAAAAATAAAAATTAAACTAAATCAAAAAAGAAAAACACCTATAAAAAAGGAAAAGAAAGAGAAAATCTATTTACAAGATATGTGATTTGTTAAGATGAAAAGTTTAAAACCTTATCAAATTTAAACTTGTAATAATTTTCATCTTTGATTTGTCATTTTGATCTGTATTTTTATATTATAATTTTAAAGTAAATCTTATTGGGTTATTCAAAAGAAATAAAATAAATTCGAGTTAAAAGTTTAACATAAAACGTTAGTCATTATTCCAATACATTTTGTAATGTTTCGTTATACTTCTCGAGTTATGTGTCATTTTAATTGACAGACTATGTAGTAAAATATATTTTAAAGATTAAGCTAATTTTTTGATTAACAAAACGTATGCAACATGTATATAGTTATATAGAAAGATAGATAGAGATAATATCCGAATTCGAGATATCTAATATGATAAGAATAAGAATAGTTTAATATACTATCCAAAATGATACGGATAAGGATTTGGATGATAAATTTAAAAAGGATACAAATAATGAATAATGTAGTATTCGATCCGTATCCGACGCGTTTATATCCCTAGTCAATATGAAAAGCGTGTAGCTTTATATCATTTATAATTTGGACGGCCTAATAATAGTACTTGGGCCTTTTCAACGGATCAAATTTCAAGTACTATTCTTTTTACTTATAGGCTTGGATTACACCGGTTCAGATTCATTAGCCCAATTGACTTTATTTCAAGCACACTTCACCTCTACTCGATCTACAAGGAGTTTTCTTGATTTCTTCCAAAACTATTTTTGCAGGACGATATTTTATAAAATTTGTGCATCATAATTTTTATTTTTTATTTTTTTGTGTAGTTCATTTGTAAAATTATCAAATATTTTTCATTCATTTTCAACCATGGTCATCGTGTGGCAAAAGCAGATGTATGTGTGCGCGTGCGTGTGGGTTGGGGTGGGGCATCAAGCTTAAGTCCAGTTTTTGAAAAAAAATTACTTTTAATTTTCCTACAAATTTGACTTTAGTATAGAACAACCCCATTTTACGGGCCAAACTTTTGTAACATAACTCTTATTCTGTATAATAAGTAATACAAAGTTACAACTATTATCTACCATTAAACCCTTTTTTAGTCTTGGAAGAAGTGTCTCAATTTTTTTCTTAAACTTAGACCACCCCACCTGAAATTCTAGATACGCTCTTAACTACTGCCATTGTTATCTCCGGCATTGGTTGTTGAATCTTAGATAGTGAGCAGTAGTAGATGACAGCGACTAGATATGTTTAGATATATTCTTTCAAATAAGGATGTCACATGAAGAAATGTATATTAAAATAAATATCTTTATTTTAAAATGCAGATATGAAATTTCCTCTTTGTATTCAATTTTGAAAAGAACACTTGCACCGTCCCATTTCATTTCTTATCAAGCACAATTAGATTATTGTTAAAATTTTGCTCAATAATGCAATAATTTCAATCGATCGAATCAATTAACCTAGCCATGTATTTAACGAGATTATGCATATAAATTTATTAATCTTTTTTTTTCTTTTGAAAAAATAATATAAAGTCTCTTCCTTATCACAAATCGTACGAGGAGGGGCTAAAGCTCTTGGATCAATTTAGCCAATTGCATGTTTAAATTTTAACTGCTTTAAGACTGCCATATTTGTGATTTTTTTATTTGACTCATCAGTCATCTTCCCCCTTAAAAAATATTAAAAATTTATGTGTAATAAGTTTAAGAGTATCTCCATAATTATGTAAAAATAAAATAGAATTTTGTAAGTTTTCATAATGTCTTAAAAAAAATTGATTCGTGATCGTAAAAGTAAGTTGGTTTTCCGTAAAATCAAAAAAACAGTGATCCAATTGTTCTAAAAATGAATTTTATGCAAAAGAAATGTGTCATATATTTTTGCCAAAAAAAAGAGGAATGTGTAAAATATATTCTTTTTAATCTATCACACTAGTTTTCTCTCTCTTCAACATTTCCATAATTCTATCCACCAAATCTTGCAATTAATCCATAATTCTATCCACCAAATCTTGCAATTAATCCACATTGTTAAGTTAATCCGCATTACATATTAAGTTATTCCGCGAGCGTGGATGAACTGACAAAAAAATATTATGAATTTAATTTTATAAATATTATTTTAAATAATAATTTAATATGGAAATATCTACTTAATTAATAAGTATAACCACTTTAAAAATTTAGATGGGTAAATTTTAATTAACTTTGCAGTAAAATAGCAAAAACAAAATTTAACCCCTTTCCTCTTACGGTTTTAAGGATTCTCCCAGTGTCTCTTCTTCTTCTTCTTCTTCTTCTTCTTCTTCTTCCCACTATCACTCTTTCCCCAACCTCCTTCTTCTTCTTCTTCTTCTTCTTCTTCTTCTTCTTCTTCTTCTTCTTCTTCATCCTATCACAAACCCTAAATTAGTTTCATATTCTTTAAATCACTAAATCTGTATTCCAACCTTAGAAACCCATACTCACAATTTCGAAAATCTTGAACTAATTTGATTTTTGTATTATGTAAGTCTAATTCACAATACGAAAGATTAAAAATTTAAATTATACCAAGTTTCTTATACCATGTCTAACTTTCAGACTAAATACTTATATTATTAATTATAATGTTGGGGGTTCCAAAAGATTAATGAATAAAAAAATTATAAATTATTAATTATAATGTTGGGGGTTTCAAAAGATTAATGAATAAAAAAATTGTAAATTACTAGACAAGGTCTATTTGTAACGCAAGCTGGAAAAGTTGGTCATCCCCTCTTATATATGTATAATACACACTATATATATTTGGTCATTCTTTCACTCTGTTTTTGTGTGTGTGTGTGTGAGAGAGAGAATGGCGTCTATTCGATCAACACAAGCGCAGAAGTAACCCTAAACCGTTCAAACTTTTTTAAACGTAAAGATGAATTTAATTAAAAGGAATTATATTTAGATTAGGAATGTTAATTAGAAGGAATTATATTTAGATTAGGAAAGTTAATTAGAAGGAATTATATTTAGATTAGGAAAGTTAATTAAAAGGTATTATATTTAGATTATGAATGTTAATAAAAAATGAATCTAAAGTTATACAATTATAATTTAATTAAAATTGGTAGATATACTAATCAATTTTAAAAAGGGTAATTTTGTGAAACTTCATTTAAAATTTTCATAATTTAAAGGTGGATTAACCGCAAGATTTGGTGGATAGAAACAAAATCACCCTTAAAATATTCGGTAGCCTTCAAGTTTTGTGAAAAAGGAGTTGACACCGTTATTTACGCATTAATTTTTTTTTTCAACCATAAGCCCTCAATACATGGAATTAGTTTCTTGTCATTAAGTTACCACTTTTTTTTGTTTCGTTAACAATTGTCTATTGTTTAATTAATAACTACTCTAATTAGAAAAAAAGATCTGATTGTGTACGGTGGCTTAAAAGAGCTCGTCAAATATTCACAAGGTCTAAGTTATGGATTCGAACTTTTTCCCTCAATATAAAGTATGGGTCGTATTTGAAATTAAATAATTTTGTATAAAATTAAATTAAAAAGTTGCAATATATCCAGTTTTCGCATCATCATAATAATGATAAGGTCTACTATAAACAGCAATGCATCTTCTACAAATTATTTAACTACTAGTTATCTAAAAAATTGGAGTTTGGACTAATTCTTAACATGCGTCTTAAATGCACGTGATAAGAACCTAAGTATAAAAAAAAAACAAAAGTAATTTGTATATTAAATAATATATAGATTCTCATGTAAGATATAATTTTTTTTCATTCATAACATGGTTAACATGTGCCATAAAATTACCCATTTACAAAATGGATACTCCTTTTATTAAAATTGTCATCCCTAAATGATCCTTAATCCTAGCTTTTTATAAACTAGATGCTCACGTACATGCGATGTGTGTACAATATTTTTTCCCTCACGGATATCTAAGTTAAATGATTTTTCTTAATGAATGAAGAAGTATCCAATAGTCAAGTATCTTTCATTCTAAGTGAGAACATGTGGGTTCCATACAATGTGGTTTTTTATTCAAAAAATTAATATGAATCATTTTCCCTTTCTATATATGTTAGTGTAGGTGTAGAATATGGGTGGTATTATTGCCTAAACAATTATCTTTTTGTCAGAGCATAATACTATTTTGAGAAGTTGTAAGTTATACCACATGTGCGTGTTGCTTGAGAGTTTATGAAAGAAAAGATCAGGAGAAGAGAAAATATTAATTGGGGAATAAAAAGGGAGAAAAGGAAAACTATTTTTTTATCCTCTTTTGGAAGTTTAAGAGGGAAGAAAATGTTACTTTCTCTTTTCTGTGTTTGGGAGTTGAAAAGAAAGAAAGAGAGAGAAAACATCTCCTTTTAAAAATTTGTTATGTATTTTGAGGATAAAATAATTAATATAATAAGTTTTTATTAAAATAATTTTCTCTTATATTCAATTCTTTATGATTAAGATAATATGATCTTTGAAGAAAGTTTTAATTAATTTTTCCTATGTAAAATACTCCCGAACGAGAAAACTTTCTTTTCAAATTAAACCTCAAACGTCGGGGGTTTAGTTACTTTTTGAGGTGAAAAAAAACTTTAACTTGTTTTAAGTTTATCAGAAGTCTCACTTTAGTCCTTGATGTTTAAAATTTTATCAATTTAACCCCTAAAGTTTTATTCTAGTTGTGATGTAGCCTCAAATTGGATGTCCTATTAATTCCTCTGATGAAAAAGATATGTGCCATGCTAAAAGCACTGTCCAAAGGGAAAAAAAATAAACGTAGTTATTTGTAATCCTTAAACCTTTATTCCCTCAGTTTCCTTTATTTTCATGAACTAAGTTGTAATTAGGCGTGTTGTCAGAAATCTAAAAATCGAACGAACGAACCGAATTGGTTTGTTGCAATCTGAAATTTTTTGAACTGAAGAAAAATCGAAACCGAAATCGATTGATTCGGGTTGATTTGGGTTTGGGGTTTGGGTTATCCGAATTAGACAGAACAAACCAAATGTCCATGCTCATCTATTGTTCCAGCTTTGTTTGGGTGTATAGGAATAGAAAGGAACTTAAGAAATTATAGAAGTTTGGATCGAAAATAAGATAAAGAACATATTTGGAAAAGATGAAATTTGTGGCATTAGTGGACTTCCTTGAGTAAATAGTCTTGGGTAACTGCTACATCTTCTATATTGGTTCCTTCTAAATATTGTAGCCTTGTAGGGGGAGGTCTGTTCTGGCACTCGAAGGTTTTGTTGGTTTATTTTTCCTTTTCTGCTATGTGTTAAGGACATCTAGCACCTCCAATCTTGTATTTTTCTATTTTTATGTGTAGTATTTTCGTTGTTTCATCTCCCCCCCATTCTTTTTAAATGTGCATATACCTAAGAGGCAAATCAAATATCCAACCAATTTGGAGGTTTATTTTAAAGTACTTAAAAATAATCTTGCATGATTTTAGGAATAGGTAGGCTTAATTTTTTGTAATCCAGATTAATGCAGAGTTTTAGTACTTTCTTTTTTTTTAGTGCAATTTTTAACTAAAGTTTTATTAATATAAAAAAAACCCGAATAAGACCGAACCGGACCTAAACCGAATAATTTGGGAAAGGTTTGTGTTTCATAAGTTTGGAAACAAAAACCGAACTATGAAGTTTGGGGAGAGTTTGGGGCACCCTAATCTTTACTCCGACCGAAACTTAACAATATATTCTAATTTGGGGCACCCCTAGTTGTAACAATATATTCTAATTTGACTTTAAACAAAACTTAACAATTATGCTTTAATAAGGGAACTAAACAACTTAAGGTTACATACATTTTTTCCCTCCTCCTTGCTCCCCAAGACAGTGCCTCATGTGTGGCAAATGCCTTTTATGTCAAAGGAATTAATATGAGATCCAATTTGGAGTCACATTGCAACCAAAATAAAACATTGGGGGGTCAAATTGGCGAAATTGAAACATCAAGTAGTATTGGGTAAATGTTAAGGGACTAAATTGTATTTCACTATATTCTCTATGAAAAGAAATTGCTTTTTGTCTCACAGTAGCGCTACCCAAGCTACCTACACACTACACGTTCTACTTCCTCCGGCGAATCACTGCCGGTCTGTTGATCAGGTCCCATCGCCGTTCAAGCTAATCGCCGTCGTACAAGAGCACAGCGCCGGCAGGTTTCTATCTAATTCATCTTCTTCTATCCTCTCGATTTACGAATTTAGACTCATCTCTTTTGGCTGAATTGTTTCAATTACATTTGGTATGTGATTCTAAGCTAGATTATCAATTATTAATAGTAATGATGAAATATGTAGCTGTGACAGACTAATGATAAGTGTACCGATTTAAACGACTAAATTACCGCTCTCAATGACGTGTGAGTTAGTGCATTGAGTACTGTGTGGGGTATATTTAAAGCACCGCCGAATGAACTTTTTGACACATCATTTGGGCAGTAATGCTAACTATTTAATTTGGTGCACTTATCATTACTCATCAGTGATGATGCTGAATTATTAGCAGATGCTGCTGTTGAGTGTGGATACATTTTATTTTGTTGGGGATTTTGTCATTGAATCTCTCAAATTTGACTACTGCTTAAGAATAATTGGAACTTGGTTAGTTTGACCATGCTTGGACATCTCATTGACTTTTGTCAGAAATGGTTTCCCTTTTTTAGCTATAGAATACAGCTAAGTTGTTAATGCACTTTGGTATTATTGTGATTGTTTAGTGTCAAAAATAAATGACCGTGTGTCAATTTGGCATACTCCTTGTCCTCTAACAAGGAGGTCACATATTCGATCCACATAGCCATGGTATCGACCCTTTGTTGACAGTGGCGGCATCGAAGAGTTGGTTGAAGTGCTTGAAGGCCTCCCTCCCCCGTAGAAGTAGGATATCGCTTGTATCAAAAAGGAAAAGAGAAAAAAGAATAACATGTAATGTTTGTGGCTTGATCCCTTCCATAGGACCGAATGAAGCTAGGTCAAGTGTTCAAGTGAGCACACTCAGTTTGATTGCGATCAATTTTCTTAGGTATTTGAATATTGAATATCATCTATTTTTATACGATCAAACATTTTCTGATGTACTAAATATAATTCTTTTGCCGTCCTGCAGGCTGCAGTTCAAATTCTGTCAAATAATTGTTCTTGAAGTTCTTAATTTGAGTACTCACATTGTTCCAGTTTAAGATTACAGCTTTACAAGGTTTTGGATAATTAGAAAGCTTCTCAAGATGCTGGTCATGCTTACTTCTAAATTAAGACTGCCCGCGCATGGCAGCTAGGCATAAAAACTTTTCTGATGATGTCTGGATCGCGCCAGCGGCCACATTTAAAGAGGCCAAAATGGATTATTATATTAGTTTGTCTCGTGAGCATCTTTCTGATTGGAGTCTTTGTATACACATCCAGAAACACCGCAGCCTGCTATATCTTTGCGTCCCCTGGTTGTTCCATATACGAACCGATTCCACCTGTTCCTTCCAGAGAATTAACCGACGAAGAAACTGCAGCCCAGGTCGTCTTTAGGGAGATATTAAAGACACCTCCTATTCAGTCAAACAACCCAAAAATTGCTTTCATGTTTTTGACGCCGGGTTCGTTACCTTTTGAAAAACTGTGGGATAAGTTCTTTCATGTAAGCTTTTCGTTCTTTCTTATTCATCAACTCTTTGTTCCTTACTTCAGCATGATTTATTTATGTTCTAATTAGATTATTCTATAAACTATTCTATCTAGTGCTTTCATTGTTCAATGTTCTATTATGTCGATTTGTTTTGTAAGAATGGTCCAGTTTTCAGTGGGGAACTTTTTTCCTTATTGAAATGTAGTTACCAAGTTGATCTAAAGTTTGTGCAGGAGTAAATTTATTAATACATATCAGGGTATTAATATGTAACAGGGACTAGGGACAGCTTAATGCATCCGTCCAGATGCATAAGTGGGTATCATGAGAAAAGTAGCACCAAGTTGTTTCTTACTTGAATCAATACTTGGTAAATGAAATCATTTTTGAAATTGGTAGTATTTTATATCTTTACATGGTTCCTTGTCCTATGTATGAGTTCCATGCTTCTTAGTTTTCCCCTTTGTGGCATGCTGTTTCAGAATGCCTGTTGTCAAGCATGATATTCATTGCGGTTCCTTCTCCTAACAGCTTATTCTTTGGGGAGAGATGGTTTCTAACATGGTATTAGAGCCGGGTTCTCTAGGAGGCCCAAGGTTCAAGCCTTGGCACCTCTATCCCCCATCTATTAATCCTAAATCCATCTGTTTTGTATAATCCTGTTCCTATCTATTCTTCACGTGTGAGTATGGGGTCGCACATGAGGGAGGGTGTTAAGCATGATATTCATTGCGGTTCCTTCTCCTAATAGCTTAAGCTTTTGGGAGAGATGGTTCCTAAAACCTGTCATAAGATTTTGGAAAATTCTGGGCATTTGTATTCAGTTGCCTGCAGCAGTTTGTTTTCATTTCAACAGTTTTGATTGGGTTCATGATCTTGAGAGGTGGATAAAGTGTATAGTGAGGAAAAGAATGTTGAAATTGTTCCTTTCCGTGGATCAATAAGCATACATTTCACCTGGTTGAGAGTCCACTATTTGGTTGCTCCCACTTCTGTTCTGCTCCAAGTTGGGATTTGATCTTTCATAGTGGCCGAACTGTTTCTTCATTAGGGGTATTTGGCAATTTTGCATGAGGCATAATTTTTATCTTTAATCAATTTATTTTGGCAGGGCCATGAGGACAGATTCTCTGTTTATGTGCATGCATCTCGGGAGCGTCCAGTGCATGTGAGTCATTATTTTGCAGGTCACAACATACGCAGTGAGAAGGTAAATGTTCCACTCGAAATAACTTTGAAGTCAACAATCTTACTAATATTTTCATTTTGTCATGTGATTCTTGATTACAATATGTTGTGGGTAGACTAATTTTATTTTTACTCTTCCCACAATTGTCACTTGCAGGATTGCTGTGTTAAGCATGATATCCCATGTCGTTCCTCTTCCCATCAGCTTACGCTTTTGGGAGAGATGGTTACTAACATCATGCTGTTATCCTTTCCTTAATCAAGCGGCTTGCATTTCGTTTAAAGAAAATGAAACGATTATCCCAGAATTCACAGATACCACTTGATACAGAAATTAATATAAGCTCCCACCAACCCCCTTGAATGATACAACATGAAAACATAATGCAGAGTCTCTTTTTTTTTTTTTGATATTTAAGTGAAAGTGCCGAATTTCTTCTTGTCCAATATCTCTTGAATGCTTTCATTATGTAATCTGTTAAGCATGATATTCATTACGATTCCTTCTCCTAAAAGCTTAAGCTATTGGGAGAGATAGTTTCTAACATGATATAGGAGCTTGATTTTCTGGGAGGTTTAAGGTTCAAACCTTGGCACCTCCATTCCCCATTTGTTAATCCAAAATTCGAAATTTGTTTGCCCTCCACATGTGAGTAGGGGGTCGCACATGAGGGAGGGTGTTGAGCATGATATTCATTACGATTCCTTCTCTGAAAAGCTTAAGCTTTTGGGAAATATGGTTCCTAACATAATCTATTGGATGGTGGAGAGAACTATTAAACTAAAGGCCATGCCAAGCTATGGAAATGGTGAGTCATTGGTGTTGAGCATTTAAGAGTTTGTTTGCCACCCCAAGGACATGTGAAACAACTCTCGGACTCGCCGCTTTTATATCGTAACGATTGAAATCTTGAGTGACCACTTCGTTTTTTTTCTTTTCCTAATATTTCCTTTTACCTTTAAAATAACTTATTGTATTATCTTGCCTGAAACCTAAACAGATACCAAGAAACATAGACCGCTGAGTCTTTGGTCAAAACATGTATTTAAACCAGTGTTTTAAAAGGCGAAGGCGTAAGCCTATTAGAAAGCGATGCGTAGGCCTCAGTGCGATGAGGCGTAAGCCTTTCGTGCAAAGCATTTTTATATAAAAAAATAAAAATTCATATAAGGCAAACAAATCAAGTCTAAATGTCAAATAACATAACCTTAAGAAATAAAAGCAGTTAGTACAATCAAAATAAAGTCTTTAGAAAGTAGATACTAGTCATACTACAATCAACAATTCAACATAAATTAAAAGTCTCTCGTTCAATCCGAATCTTCAAAAGTTTCACATTTAAAGTTAACACCTTGAAAGTCTTTGGAATTTATCCCCTCTCTCTCTCTCTCCGTGTCGAAGTTTTGTTTGTGATGGCGTGTGTTTAGGCCTTAGGGTTTAGACAATTGAAGCCTCTTTTTTTTTTCCCGACCAAAACGGCGTAGTTTTGGGGCTTGTGTATTAAAAAAAACACACACTCACAAAAAGCGTAAGCCTTTCTAAAAAGGCGTAAAAAGTGGAAGCCTCGAAAATAATGCATAAGCCTTATATACATTAAGCTGTTCTCTTCGAGCTTCAGTGCGTTTTTGCTCTAGGGCGCCTTAAAGCGAGCCCCGAGGTGCACATCCCGACGCATTTTAAAACACTGATTTAAACAATGTCATGTTTCTACTATAGGGTGAGGATGCTAATTAATTTATCCTCGAAAAGTCTAGAACCAAGATTGAAAATCCATTTTAGACTAGTAGAAATTATTTTGGGTTTCTAGTTTTTAAAAAAAGGAAAAATATTAATATATTAAAGGTGCGGAAGAGGGATCCCGATTATTTTTCTGACCTCATTAGGCATATAAGGCAAGTGATTTATCAAACACTATTAAAATTTATCCTTTTATACATTATTTTACGTGGAGATCGAAAATTCCTGATAACTTTTTTTTATTATAATATCTATCACTAAGTCCACCAAAGGTGCAAAAAAGTTAATAATAAGATATGGGTGCAGATGCCCACATGTATTCCTTGTTTGACAATTTACTTTTGCTTGTTAATCGTTCTTTCCCGCAGACTTCCTTTCCCATGAGGATTACTCTAATCATTATAAAGAAAAGGAGGGGGGTGGGGTTTGAATGTTAAAAGCTCTTGATAAAATTTTACTTGCAACCAAGAAAAAAGTGACATTATTTTTCCTGTTTGGTATTCCGAGATGTTTATTTAGCTATTTTCATGTATTGTGTGGCATAAGCTATTTCTTTCAGTCAGCATTCTTGAATGCACATTCATATACACGTCTCTAAAAATATGGTAAACTTTATATAGTCATTATATGAAAGTCTCAAAATTGTTTTGCTTGACCAGTATCATCACGTGTTAATGGGCTGTTTAGCTCACTCTTTATTTTTTTGGTCCTTAAAAAAAGATTGGGCTAAACAACCCATTAACACGTGATGATACTAGTAAAGAAAAGCAATATCGAGATTTGATTGCTAGTGGACCTTGAAAACGGGAGTTTTAGTAAGGAGTGATGTTAGGGCTATCATAGTGCATATTGTGGACTTGTAGTAACTTTGATTTTTGTCTATGTAATAGAATGTAATGCAAGAAATATATAGGTGTTATTTTTCGAAAAAGTGTTTGTGTGTAAAGTATGCAAATTTGTTAGCATGCGTATATATATATTGATCTCGTAGTGATGTTCTTAATGATTAATATAATCATACTGGTCAAAATATGGGTTTATAAGTAGGTTTTGTTATAAAATTTGTAGGTTTCTTGGGGAAAAATATCCATGGTAGATGCAGAGAGGAGACTTATGGCAAATGCACTTAAAGACCCTGATAATCAGCAATTTGTCTTACTATCGGATAGGTAATTGAATTATTTGATTTGTTTTACTTGTATTTGTTGTAAAACGTGATGAAATTTAAACTTTTAATTAATAATTTCATTTGTTGCAGTTGTGTACCATTGCATACCTTTGATTATGTGTACAACTACCTAATGTTCACCAATGTTAGCTTCCTTGACTGGTAAGAAAACTATGTCTTTTGAAAAATAACTTCCACGATATTTCTTTAGTAGTTAACTAAATTTCACTATTATTTAATCTTCTGAGTTTCCACAGAAGTACTGCATTCTAACCATCACTTTGCCTATCTGACATCCTACTTTAATATACAATGCTATGATACCAAGTCATTAACGTATTGAGTATATAGGGGTGGCAATTCGTGTTTTCCGATCATGTTTGGGCTTGACATAACACAACAAGGAATAATAAGACACGAACATGACATGACACAAAGTCGTGTTATTTTTATGGAACACGAACAGGACCCATCTTAACAGTATACGGCACAACACTAGATTGCAATTTTTAGGTCCTAATAAACACGCTGTAACACAAGTGGACGATAATTTTCTGTAATTTAGACCTGATTGACTTGACAAGACACAACTAACACAGCTTCAATTTTGTGTCAATTTTTTGCCAATTTTGTTTTGTTCTCTTGTGTAAAATTTCCACCCCTATGAATGGATGTACGAGCTCCGTACTTCTGATTGTTGAGTATCAAGTGATGCACCTCAAAAACCTTTCTGATCATTTTAATGAGAAGATTATAAAATCTTGTATCTTGAATAGCTATCTGGTCGATTTTATGAGAATATACAAAGTAACTCTCTCTCTCTGTCTCCAGTTTCGAAGATCCAGGTCCTCACGGAAGTGGTAGGTATTCGGAGCATATGTTGCCTGAAGTTGAATTGAAGGACTTTCGGAAGGGTTCACAGGTATCTTCCAACTGAGCATACGCTTAAGATAGATCAATCTAACTAAACTCAAAACTTTCAATCTTTATGTGTCACTAGAATCCTATCTTTTCAATAATTCATCCTAAATAATGGCGTGGCCATTTCAGATTTATACATATACCACGTTTTCATTAAGGACTGGTCAGTTCTTAACTGTGGGCTTGTTGGCACTTGCTGCCAAACACTGTTTTGTCTTGGCAAGTTGGACACTGAGGCTTGGAATTCTTTACACAACCATCATTGCCATTCGAACGATTACCGTGAGCAACACATACTTTTTGTTGCAGGAATCATGGAAATTTACACAACATACATGACATGCTAAAGTTTGCCCTTTTTAGTTGGGTTCACGAATTTTAAATCCTAGCCAACCTAATAATAGATGGTTCAATCCAACCTTGCTAAATTACTTTTTCATTTTATTCCTTTTCCTAGTACCAAATTGATTATTGAAGCATTGTGGAAAAAAAAATCATTTTACTTCTAAAATCGACTGCATTCAAATATCTTGAAAAGTAAAACTAACAACAGATGTAAACTCCATCCCCTTAGCAGCAATCCCCTCATTACTATAATTGTTTCTAATTGAAAAATCCATCATCACTAATAATTGAGAGGTTGGGGTTTAAAGATTGAGGAGAGTTTCACCGCGTAATTAAAGATGGAGTATTCCATAGGAGTTGGCGCCTTGGCGGGTCCAGAGCGAAAGCAGTCTTCGGAGAAGGGCTCAAGGGTGGTGGACATGCGGAGTGAACCCCGTCAAAGGCAGGTTTAAACCCCATTTGTGGCAGTTTCTTAAATCCTTGCGAGTTGACAATTTACCAGGGAGGCTGGAGGGTTACCCTCATTTGTGTACCCCGCTATGTCCTAAAAAAAATTCTGCCCTTGACCTTAACTAGAGCTTTAAAAAGAACACCCCCCCCAAAGAGAAATGGTTCTTGGTAGAGCATAATGGTGAACAAGAGTGTTCTTCAATCTTCACAATTTGTCGAGTTGACTTTTGGTGCTGCGTATATAGATTTTAAAGTTTCCTGCTGATTTTCAATGCCTTATTGTTAACTCCATTTTTTTTAATCATGTATTGCAGCGTATGGGTTACTTGTGCACGTCATCACCCCCTCCTATAAATTGGGGAAGCCTTTGGTGACTGCAGGATTTTGTGTGTTACCGTATTGCAGAAACTTCAAATATTCATCAAAAATATTGTCACAATTCTTATCTTTGTTGCAGTGGTTCACTTTGAAGCGGCAGCACGCAGTATTAATTATGGCTGACAGTCTTTACTACAGAAAATTCAGGCTTTACTGCAGGGTAACTTTTTGCTAACGCATTGTAATGAAAAATGGATATATATATATGTTCATTTCGGCCGTTGGAAATTTAGGTTATCATCTCACTCACTTCTAAATTGAATCTTTTGATGAATTTGGCGGAAATAATTTACCCATTACAGTATTCATCTCCACCAAGCTTCATTAAAAAAATCATCCATATACCCCTCAAAATGGATGGTTCTTATTTTCTTGGGAAGAGGACCCCTCTTTAGAGCGGGTCTATATATACTACATCTCCATATATAAAGGCAAGAGGTTTCGACTACCTTGAGGCTGTGTTCCCATTTTTGAATTTCTGATTTTACCCTCGCAATATTCTTTCTCAAAAAAATGTGAGCAACCAGATTTCAAACTCTGCAGATTCCAAGCTCTATGTGGTCTTCTAGTTTCTGCTGTTGGTAGGATTATAGTGTAGGTTGGAGTAGCTGATTTTTGTTGCTTGGTCAGGTGGTGGAAGTCTTGTTTGTTCAGGCAGTTAGTTTTTATTTTTGTTTTAAGGCTGGTTTTGGATCTCTCGTCCAATTGCAGTCTCTTTTTTGCTTGTATTTGATTTTTCGTATCAATATAAGCTTCGTTTTTAATTAAAAAAAAAAACTCTATGCTTAGCAGTAGGCTACCTTATGTTTTTTAACTTGGTTTTTTTCTTTTTCATGCTAGTTATACAAAAGCAAACATTTGACACCAAAAGGTGTTGTTCCTATCTTATTAGGAACAAAATATCTAGATCTCCTTGTAATTATTTTTCCCCATAATACATCTCAATTAACTAAAATCTGTACACAAGTATGGTTTCTAGTGTCAATATTACGAGACAGAAAATCGAGTATAAAATATGGATGTCTCCTACCCAGGAGGAATATAATCTTGTGGTTCGTTCCTACCCGAAAGGAACAGTGTTCTATTAAACAGGTAGTTCTATCTATATCCGTGTTTCACTATTTGTTGACTAGCTCTCTGATGTTAAACGGTGATGAAGTTTTCTCAATCACTACATGACCAATTTCCCTGTTTTCATTGCACTGTCAGAATTGAAAATCAATTTGTCTAAGACAGAAGTCGTGGGAATTAATGTAGGTGAGGGTGAGATGGGGGACCTTGCTGAGAGAATGGGGGGTGTAGTTGGTAATTGGCCAATGTTTTTGTTTTCTGGTGTGCTTGGTAGTGGATTTCTCATCCGCTTCCGGCACCTTTGCTTGTATCTGATTTTGCCAATCAATATAAGCTTTGTTTCTGATCAAAAAAAATAAAAATTGCACTGTCAGAAATTCAGATGAAGCAAAACTTAGATGCTCTATTATTTCTGTATGCATTTCTTTTTCGAGCCTTGTTTGGTTCGGGGTAAAGTAACTTTCCCTCAGGTAGAAGTTGAAAAATATTTCACTTCCATGCATGGAAATATTTCACCCCGGCACCAAACACTTCCTTATTTTATTTATTTATTTATTTATTAAAATGTCTTGTAAATGAACTGCAAACTTTGACCTTCATAGCCTGGCATGGATGGACGCAACTGCTATGCGGACGAACATTACTTGCAGACCCTGTTTCATGTCAGCACGAGAAACTTTGTACCTTATTTTACATTTATTATTCTTATTTATAAAATATAAACTTAGTTTTATTTTTGCTGCTAACCTTTTTCATAAATCATTGTCTTCAGATGATTGATCCAGGTGGAATTGCAAATTGGTCAGTAACACATGTTGATTGGTCCGAAGGAAAGTGGCACCCAAAATCATACAGGGCTCAAGATGTTACGCATAAGCTTCTTCAGAACCTTACGGTATGATTTCATTTTTTATCTTTTTAATTTAGTTCAAGTTTTTGTGCTTTCTAGAAATTCTAAATTTGTAGATTTAGGTATATATATAGTGTTCAATGAGCTAAGCTATGAAGAGGAATCCTTCTCTTCAACAAAAAGAAGGGATGCTCATTTGGAAGGGTAGATGAATGATTTTTTTAATGAAAATTTGTAAAGATGATATATATCATGAATAGATCACCTCCACCAAATTTCATAAAAAAAATTCAATCCAAAAGTGGGTGTAATGAAAAACTGATTTATATGTGCATTTTCCACCGATTTGAAATTTTTGATGATCATCTCACCCACTTTTAGATTGATTTTTTTGATGAATTTGGGTGGAGGTGATCTACTTGTTGAATAAATCCTCTCAAATTTTTATAAAAAAAATCATCTATTTATCTTTCCAAATGAGCATTCCTTCTTTTTGTTGAAGAGAGAAATCCATCTTTATAACCTAGCTCAGTGTTCCATTACTCAGGAGTTTGAATATCATGATGTCAATTCCTTGTTAAACGTCAAACTTTATATATGAAGTAACCAAATTTATTACGGGGGATACATCCACAAGTCCCCAAAATACAATATAGTATTTAATCCAATACATATTTGCATACTAATAGCGTCTTCTCTTAAAATTTCAAGACCAACATCCCCACATAACTTATTTATATATCCAAAATACCCTTGCCGCCTTTTCAAACCTTCAAACAAAATCGCCCTACAAATAAGGCCCACTACAAGTCTACAACAGTTATCTCAATCTTACTAAATGTCAGCTTACTG
Source organism: Lonicera japonica (assembly GCA_021464415.1). NCBI lineage: Eukaryota > Viridiplantae > Streptophyta > Magnoliopsida > Dipsacales > Caprifoliaceae > Lonicera > Lonicera japonica. Next base: position 97,090,820 of record CM038463.1, on the reverse strand, counting down.
CTACGTATTCAGATACAAACAGTATACTCCAAGCACTAAATTAACATCAACAAGGAAAAGCCTGCCTATTTTTCAATAAATTATTAAACATCATACATCATGCCAAAATAATTGTTAAGAAAAACTAAGAAAGTAGCATTAGCACAATATGTACTTACACACACACCGTACTTACTTTTAATAACCCATGAAAAAGGGTAATACCATGGCTGTAAAATTTGGTAAGTGCAGGCCTTAATGCTGAACTCCCCACCTCTAATTGGGTCCAACCCATCTTTTTATAAATAACAGCTGCCAAAAGAAAAAAAACATATAAAAATTAAAAAATAATATTGCACACTTAGTCAGATAGACTAGGAATCTACACTCCAAACATTTGGAATATAGCCAACACAGTATTTCCCTCCACTGTAAAGTTAAACTCCCGCAATGCTGTTGTGAATGTGGGAACAATTTTCTAATCCCAATTCACAAATATACCCGAGAAATCCCTTTCAGGAATTTTCACAAACACTTGGCGGGCAGAAACCGACAAGCAATAGGATCTTAGCTCAAACCAAGAATGGCCAACACAATCACAAGCAACTATAGATAAAAGATAAAGAACAACAAGAATCAAGTGCAAAGCAAAGAGGAGAAACGCACCGGAGATAATGTGGAACCCTTTGGATCTTTCACTTGAAAGGGGAGCAATGTTTATTGATCAACCAAGAATTTACACCAACTCTCTCTCAACAATCCTCACTCAAATCAATGGAACAAACCTCCAAAGATTATCCTCTCAACCTTAGCTAAACCCTAGCTAACATCTCACAAGAAATACCCTCACTTGTAAGAACAAGTCTCTCTTTCTCACTCTTGGAAATGCACCTTTCCAGAACACTTTTGCCCAGCTGTAAAAGTGCTTTTGCAGTTTTTCGGCTGAGGTGCAAACGTGCTTTTGCACCTTTCTAGCTTGTACCATATTTGTAACATAAATTATAAGCCAAACACAACAATCTCCACCTTGGCGAGTAATCTCAAGCCAATCTCGATTGCTTCACCTCAGGATAAGAACCGTGCATCCCCTTAGAGACTATCCCAACATCTCCAAGATCACACTCTCCTCCTTCAACATGAAGTAAGATTAAGAAGCTTTAGACAATGCCTAAACCTCTCCAAGGTTACCGGCTTTGTGAGCATATCGGCCGCATTCTCATCTGTATTCACCTTCTCTAGGACGATTTTTCCGGAATTAATCTAATCCCGAACTCGGTGATACCGCACATCAATGTGTTGCGTGCGAGCATGATACACTTGATTCTTAGCCTAGTAAAGAGCATTTTGACTATCACACCATAGCAAAATACTCTCATGCTTCAAGCACAATTCGCTCACTAAGCCTTTCAACCATACCGCTTCTTTGGACGCCTCTGTGAGTGCCATATACTCTGCTTCTGTCGTAGACAAAGCGCTTATTGCTTGTAACATAGATATCCACGAAACCGGCCCACTTGCCAAAGTAAACACATAACCCGTGGTGGACTTTCTTTTATCAAGATCCCCCGCATAATTGGAGTTTATAAATCCCGTAACACTATTAGCCCAATCTTTTCGCTTAAACATTATACCCATGGACTTGGTACCTTGTAAATATCGAAGAACCTATTTAACCGTATTTCAATGTTCTTTATCCGGATTCGACATATACCCACTAACCATTCTAACCGTGTGAGCTAAATCCGGCCTTGTACACACCATGGCATATATAAGACAACCAACCGCGCAAGCATACAGTGTTGTCAACATCTCGACACATTCATCAAGAGAGGAAATACATTGCTTTGCAGATAAAGCAAAATGAGGAGTTAACGGAGTAGAAACCGGTTTCGCACTGGACATATTGAATTTCTCAATAACATGAGAAATATACTTCTTTTGCGAAAGCCACAACTTTCCAACCTTTTTATCTCTCCGAATCTCCATACCAAGGATCTTTTGCGCGGCCCCAAGATCCTTCATGTCAAATTTCCGGCCCAATTGCACCTTGAGCTCCTTCGCTTTAGACATATCTCGACACGCTATAAGCATATCATCCACATAAAGTATTAACAAGATAAACGAGACATCATCAAAGTTCCGAACATAGGCACAATGATCACCATCACACCGATGATAACCAATTCGTAACATGAATGAGTCAAACCGTAGGTACCATTGCCGTGGCGACTGCTTTAGTCCGTATAAAGATTTCTTAAGCCGACAAACAAATTTTTCCTTACCTACTTTCTTGAACCTTTCCGGTTGCGCCATGTAAATCGTCTCCTTCAAATCACCATGAAGAAAAGCTGTATTTACATCCATTTGCTCAAGCTCCAAGTCAAACTGAGTTACCATAGCAAGCAAAATCCGTATCGAAGTATCTCACAACTAGGGAAAAAAATCTCATCATAATCAACCCCTTCCTTTTGAGAAAACCCCTTCGCTACTAACCGTGCCTTGAATTTCGGTACTTTATCTTTGTTGATTGCTTCTTTTTCCTAAATACCCATTAAGAACCAACAATGCTCCGGTCCTTGAATCTAGGAACCAAATCCCAAACGGAATTCATTTGTAAAGCCTCAATCTCCTCTACCATAACACCCATTTAACTATCTTTGTCTTTGACACTGATGGCTTCTTTATAACTAGTTGGATCACCCTCATTTGTAATAAGGGCATAGTTGATCTTGTTTTCCCAACCAAACTTATAGGGTGGTTTGATTGCCCGTCGTGGTCTATCTTGTGCTATCGATTGTTCCAACTCCACTTTTTAAGGTTGTCCCACCTCACCCGGTCTTTCTTCGGATTCCTCCCCTCTAGCTCCACCTCAACTGCGTCGTCATTTAGTTGAATTTCTTGAGAATCATATCTATTACCGCTTGAAGATGCTCCACCAGTTCTGGTAACCGACGGACTTGGAACTAGAATTGGAATCTTGACCGTATTAACCCTACCGTTATCATTGACTTCTTGGTATTCTCGTTCCTTAAGCATAGCGCCCTCATCAAATGTTACATTCCGGCTAAACAAAAAGCTTTCTTGCTACCGGATCTCAAAGTTTAAACCCTTTCACCTCTCTCCCAAAATCGAGAAAGATACACCAGTTAGCCTTTGGGTCATTCTTTGATCTCTCATCGCTAGGAATATGAGCATATATCGGGCAACCGAACACTCTTAACCTAGAGTAGTCCACTTTTCGCCCCGTCCATACTTCTTTCGGGCATTTTCAACCAAGATTCACATTCGGTGACCTATTGACCAAGTAAACGGCATGATTAACACAAGCCGCCTAAAATGTTTTTGACAAACCTGCATGAATTCTCATACTTCTTGCCCTATCCATAATGGTACAGTTCATTCTCTCCGCAATTTCATTTTTGTTGTGGAGTTTTTTTCACAGTAAAGTACCTTTTGATGCCGGCATTCTTGCAAAACTTCACGAATTTTTCATCCTTATACTCCCCTCCGTTGTCACTTCGCAAATACTTTACTTTCCGACCCGTTTGATTTTCCACCATAACCTTCCACTCCTTGAATTTTTCGAAAATCTCGAATTTTTCTCTCAAGTAGTAAACCCAGACTTGACGTGAATAATCATTAACAAAAGTCATAAAATATTTGAAACCGCCTAAAAAAACAACCTCTAAAGGCCCACATACATCGGAGTGAATATAATCAAGTATACATCAGCTTTTGTGTTCCGTGGTATCAAATCGAACTCTAGTTTGCTTGTTCATCACACAATACTTGCAGAAATCGAGCTTGCACCCATGGACTTTCTTTAACAATTTTCGTCGATGAAGCTCCTCCATGCCCCGTTGGCTCATGTGGCCAAGCCTCATGTGCCATAACAAAAGCTCATCCCTTTTTGCTTCTGTAAAAACCGCCGATCCACCAACTACCGTGTTTTCTTTCAACCTATAAAGGTTGTTCGGTAACTTTGTGCCGTGCAAAATCACCATTGATCCCTTCTTCACCTTCATAGTCCCGTCTTCGGCTTGAATCACACACCCTTTTGAATCGAGCGTGCCTAAGGAGATCAAATTCTTCTTGAGAGCGGGTACGTATCTAACATCACTTAGCGTGCGAGTCACGCCATCCCACATCTTTATTTTTACCGTGCCAATACCGACAACTTTGCATATAACATCATTACTTATGAAAATTTTCCATCCATTGCATTCCATGTAGTCAACGAACCAATTACGATTCGGGCACATGTGATAGGAGCATCCAGAATCAAGAATCCATCCACTACTTTGATCCGCTAAAAAACAAGTAAGAACATCCGTGTTAACCTCTTGGGTCGTAACTCCCGCAACCTCCCTTAGCGCGTCCACCTTCTTACCTTTTAGCTCCAGGCAATTCTTCTTGATGTGGCCTACCTTGTGCCACTTAAAGCATTCCCAATTACTTCGATCTTGTGATTAAGATCGACCCGTGCCTCTATTCTTGGCACCCCGTTACCTTGACCGCCCACTTCATTCACCACCACCACTCTTGACAACTAAGCCCTCACTTAATGAAGAGCTTGCCCCGTTACTTCCATTTTTCATGGCCACGCGCGATTGGGGGTACTTGACAACTTCATTAAATTTGAGCGTTGTCTTGTCAAATATCAACGTGGTAACGAAGTGATCATAGGAGTCCGGCAATGAAGCAAGCAACAATAAGGCGCAGTCCTCCTCATCAAATACAACATCAATTCTCTCAAGGTTATGCACTATTGCCTTGAAGACATTAATGTGCTTATTCAAATCTTGCCCCTCTTTCATTTCCAACTTGGAAAGTTGCTTTTTGAGGTTCAACTTGTTGGATATAGACTTTCCTATGTACATCTCCTCCATCCTAGTCCACATATCCTTTGCATTCTTCTTCGACATCAAGTTTCTCAACACTTCGTCGGTCACATGCATCTCTATAGTGGATATAGTTTTCTTATCAATCTCATTCCATTGGTCTTCAGACATATCTTGCGGCTTTTTCTCAAGTCCAAACAATGCAACTTGCAAATTCAATTGGACGAGTACCCTCCCTCATCTGCCTTTGCCAAATACTGAAATTGATAACCTCGCATAAGGCTTTATCTTAACCTCCATAGTGCTCCCAACACCTATAATGGTAGAAGAACTAGCTTGTGTTGTAACAACTCCGGTTTGAGTTTCTTCGGCCATTTATCAAACACTTGACACACAAACCTTGCACCTAATAGCCAAACCTTGATACCAAACATTAGGCACCAACCAAATCCTCTGATACCACTTGTTGTGAATGTGGGAACAATTTCCTAATCCCAATCCACAAATATACTCAAGAAATCCCTTTTAGAAATTTCCACAAACACTTGGCGGGCGGAAACCGACAAGCAATAGGATCTTAGCTCAAACCAAGAATGGCCAACACAATCACAAGCAACTATAGATAAAAGATAAAGAACAACAAGAATCAAGTACAAAGCAAAGAGGAAAAACACACCGGAGATAATGTGGAACCTTTCGGGTCTTCCACTTGAAAGGGGAGCAATGTTTATTGATCAACCAAGAATTTACACCAATTCTCTCTCAACAATCCTCACTCAAATCAATGGAACAAACCTCCAAAGATTATACCTCTCAACCTTAGCTAAACCCTAGCTAACCTCTCACAAGAAATACCCTCACTTGTAAGAACAAGTCTCTCTTTCTCACTCTTGGAAATGCATCTTTCCAGAACACTTTTGCCCAGCTGCAAAAGCGCTTTTGCAGTTTTTCGGCTGAGGTGCAAAAGTGCTTTTGCACCTTTCCAGCTTGCACCTTTCCAGCTTGCACCATATTTGTAACATAGATTGCAAGCCAAACACAACAAATGCAACATACATAGACACAAAAACAATGAATTTCTAAAGATCAAATCTCTCTCTCAGAGAGAAAGAGAAACAATGGTTTAGTTTCTGGTGGATGATCTAAAGAAGATCAAAAACTAAGACTCTCTTTGGTTCCTTAACGCTGTTTTTCCATTTACAGCTAAACCTCTCAGCATTTTTGGTGATGCTGATTAAAGAAACAAATCCAACACACCCAAATCAGACCCACCAAAACCCATTACTCCAATCCCTTCAAATTTATCAAACCCAGTCTCCAATTGATGAGATTTTGTCAAAGACTCTCCCAAATGTGGCAATTCGGCAGTTAAAACTGGGAAATTGAGAGGAGGAAAAAGAGAAGAAAGAAATGAGGAGCAAGAGGACCAGAAGGGCCGTTAGATGACTTAATTTAGGTTTTGAATTTGAATGAGATTGATGAGTTTTCTATGAGAGATCATCAGAAACAATAACACTCTACATTCTCACAACCGAAAAACGATTGCCAATTACCAAAACTCCACTACGTAACCTAATACTGGAAAACAACTTAAATGCCAAGGGGCAAATATGGAAAAATCAAAATAAACATGTATAAGCACTGCAAAAATAGGAAAGCTCCAATCTGCTTTCGGGACCAACAACAAAACATTTTGGAGCAAACCTAACAAAAAGACACATACAAGGGACCTCTCTCTCTCTCTATCTGTGTTAGGACCGATAATAATGTTTTATATCTGTCATTCATAGCTAATCGAATGTAGGAGCCAATTTCTTTCTTTCTTTGCAGATGTTTATTTTTTTTCTTTTTAATTTATTATATCTATCTGCTATATTAACCGTGAGTAGGCATTGATGGTGTATTTTTTGTATGCACATGAAATTACAAGAATACCCTTCATGCGTGAATAAGAAATACTTCTTAAACTTGGATTTGCACCCATAATCTCTTTTATAAATACATAGATTTTAACCACTCAACCAGTTGTAACATGTGATTCTTACCGGATATAATATTGCACATGGATCGAGTGTGAGATGATTCTTGTATTATTTATATTATATCTATTAGTCTATTGATATACATTAATGAAGCTTTAGGAAAAACAATGGTACATGAGCAAGGATGAATAAAATATGAAGAACGCAAGTTACCACTGTTAGAAACCATCTTACCCAAAAGCTTAAGCTGTTAGGTAGTGGGCCAAATATGTATATCATGCTCTTCAACACTCCCCCTCACGTGCAACCCCACTTGCACGTGGAGAGACAAACCAAAACAAACTGCACTTAGTGCACAAACAGCAACTAGTGCATATTGCGGGAGTATTTAAATCCAGGACCTTGCGAAGCTTGAGCTCTAATACCATGCAAGGAACCATCTCATCCAAAAGCTTAAGCTGTTAGGTAGTTAGCCTACAATGTATGTCATGCCCTTCAATGGGCGCATGAGTACCTTTGTGTTATAGTTTCACATGGTTACTGTTGCATCTTACTAGTTCATCGAGTGTGCAAGCTTGGCGTAGTCATGTGAGATAGGGTTGTTTCAATAAAAAATGTTTGATCCTAGTTGGTTTTTGAAAAGGCTTTCTTTTTTTCTTTTTTTTTTGATAAGAAGGTTTTTGAAAAGTTTGACACAAATAATATTCGACATGTACACCTTTTCTTGTGCTGCAACAATTGCTCTCTCTATTTGGTTAGTTGAGCAAGCAAGAATGTGAATGTGTTAGAGGGCAAGTAACAAAATATTTAAAATTAGAAGCTCACCCGGTGTGATTGCTCTCTATATCCCCCCAAAAATTCCGTTGCCAGGAATTGAGCTCTCTATATCCCCTCAAAAATTCCGTTGAAAGGAATTGAGCCCGGGTCTCCCAGGTGAAAGCCAGATTTCCTAACTGCTGGATGACAACGGATTGTTGTTTACTGATAAGGCGGAGCTACAATTTGTCTATTCTTATCAAAAAGAGTACCCCTTACAATTAGAGTTGCATCTTTTCTTTTACAGCCTCAAATTAAAATCTCACTTTTCTTATTGATATGTGAAAATTTAGAGGGAACCATAATTTTATTCCATGAAAATAAAGAAGAATACTAGGCACATTATATAGGAAATAACATCCTAACTCACCTAAACTATCTAACAAGGTGGGATTCTACCACAAATAAGATAACATAAAATAAATAACTAAACTAAATAATATTGAAATATCATTACTCCCCCTCAAGTTGGTGCGAATATATCCGTCATGCCCAACTTGCTCACTTGAAATTCGAATGGTTGCCTTAACAGACCCTTGGTCAAAATATCTGCAACTTGTTGATTAGACGGAACAAATGGAGTACATATTATTCCCCCTTCTAGCTTCTCTTTGATGAAGTGCCTATCAATCTCAACATGTTTTGTTCTATCATGTAATACTGGATTGTGGGCAATATTGATCGCAGCTTTGTTATCGCAGTATAGCTTCATCGGGAGACTTATTGGCCTTTTGAGTTCTTCTAAGACCCTTTGTAGCCAAAGAATCTCACATGCTCCTTGAGCCATTGATCTGAACTCAGCTTCTGCACTACTCCTGGCGACAACACTTTGCTTTTTGCTTCTCCATGTAACCAAGTTGCCCCAAAGAAACGTACAGTAGCCAAACGTGGACCGTCTATCGGTAACCGATCCAGACCAATCAGCATCGGTGTATACCTCTATTCCTCTTTTATTGTTCTTCCTGAAGAACAGACCTTTCCTTGGGGAGCCTTTGAGATAACGAAGAATACGATACACAGCCTCTAGATGCTCTTCACACGGTGAGTGCATGAACTGACTAACCATGCTCACGGCAAAAGCGATGTCAGGGCGCGTATGAGACAAGTAGATTAGTTTCCCAACTAACCTTTGGTATCTTCCTGTTTCGACTGGAACACCGTCTTTAATATCTCCTAGCTTGGTACCTAGTTCTATGGGAGTATCCGATGGCTTACACCCACTCATCCCAGTTTCTGACAGCAGATCTAATATATATTTCCGTTGTGAGACTACAATACCATTCTTTGAATGGGCCACCTCCATTCCAAGGAAGTATCGTAGGTCGCCAAAATCCTTAATCTCAAATTCTCTGGCAAGATTTTGCTTTAATCGACTTATTTCTTCAACATCATCCCCGGTCAAAATCATATCATTCACATAAACGATGAGAACAAAAAGTTTGTTTCTTGTGGATGTCTTTGTGAAGAGAGTATGATCAGACTGCCCTTGATTATATCCCTGGCCCTTGAGGAACTTTGTTAATCTTTTGAACCACGCCCTAGGGGATTGTTTAAGGCCATACAAAGACCTCTTTAGCTTACAGATTTTTGTCCCAAATTCCTCAGTAAACCCAGGTGGAGGTTCCATATAAACTTCCTCTTCTAAGTCTCCATTCAAGAAGGCGTTCTTTACATCTAACTGATTCAGAGGCCAATCCAAGTTAGCTGCAACTGATAAAAGAACCCGAACTGTATTTAGTTTTGCCACTGGAGAAAAGGTTTCGGAGTAGTCGACTCCATACGTTTGAGTGAAGCCTTTAGCCACCAGACGAGCTTTGTACCGTTCTACTGACCCCTCTGAGTTATACTTCACAGTGAATACCCACTTACAACCAACAACTGTCTTTCCTTCTGGAAGTTGAACTTTCTCCCAAGTAGCATTCTTCTCCAGTGCTCTCATCTCCTCATACACCGCTTCTCTCCACTTCGGAACATTTAAAGCCTCCTGAACATTGTTAGGAACAACTATATTCGACACACAAGAGATAAACGTAGAATAGGATGGTGAGATATTTTTATATGACACAAAGTTCGAAATGGGATATTTAGGAGATTTCGTACATGCTCTGACTCTTTTTCTAAGAGCAATAGGAAGATCAAGTTGATTGGACTAAGTTGACTCGGTATTATGAGAATTACCTGCAGGTATCTCGGAAGAGTCATCGTGAGTATTAAGATCCACCTCCAGGTTGGATTCTTGGAGTTGCTGAGGGATGGTTTCTTTCCTTCCTTGTTCTGGACTTTTTCTAGAATAAACAAGACCTTTATACCGTTTTGCACACATCTCTGGTCTAACAGTAGTAATCAGATTTTTGGATGACATTGGCCCTGGTTGTTCACCATTCCCAACACTAGTATCTTCAATATTTAATTCATTTATTTTTCCAGATTGTGTGTTAAAATCATTAGGTGTTTGTTCATACACAACATCAACTACAGAATTATCGAAACCACAACCACCATCATCACTCGTGCTCTCCCCCTGAAGATGGGAGTCATTGTAATACGATTGCCCCTCAAAGAAGGTGACATCCATAGAGATGTACAATTTTTTGCAAATTGGATCAAAACATTTGTACCCTTTCTGATTTGTAGGATAGCCTACAAAAATACATTTGTGTGCCTTTGGATCAAGTTTAGAATATTTTGGGTCATGATTATGAACAAAGGCAACACTGCCAAATATTTTTAAGGGAATATCCCCTAATAGCCGGGTGTTGGGAAATATGTCAGAAAGCAATTTGATGGGGGCTATAAAATTCAAGGTTCGTGTTGGAAGCCGATTAATAAGGTAAGTAGCAGTCAAAATAGCATCTCTCCAAAGGTATTTTGGAACTTTAGTTTGAAAAATTAAAGCTCGAGCAACTTCAAGAAGATGTCTATTTTTTCTTTCGGCCACTCCATTATGTTGAGGAGTATAAGTACAAGAACTTTGATGAATTATCCCATTTGTGACGAAAAAATCCCCTAACATCTTATTAAAAAATTCCTTCCCATTATCACTCCGAAAATTTTAATTTTGGTTTGAAACTGAGTGTGTATCATGGTGTAAAAGTTTTGAAACACACTCCCAACTTTTGATTTTTCTTTTAAGAGAAAGACCCAACATACTCTAGTGTGGTCATCAATGAAAGTCACAAACCAACGTTTACCAGACCAAGTTTGCACTCTAGAGGGACCCCAAACATCACTATGAATCAAGGTGAAAGGTTGTGATTTCTTATATGGTTGAGACGAAAAAACCGTCCGTTGATGTTTTGCTAATTCACAAGATTCACACCGAAATTTAAGCAATTTTTTATTCATTAATAACTTGGGAAACAAATGCTTTAAATACTGAAAGTTTGGATGTCCTAACCTATAATGCCATAGCAAAATCTGACTATTACTAGAAACAGAAATAGAATTAAAACAAGTCTGTCGGTCTTGCCTTCCAGAGGTAGACCCATTATTGAAGAAGTAGAGACCCCCATCCTGTTTAGCAACTCCAATCGTCTTCCCTGAATTTGAATCCTGAAATTCACAATGAGAAGACCAAAAGTTAACTTGACAATTGAGATCAAAAGCTAATTTGCTGACAGATATAAGATTATACGATAAATTAGGGACATGTAAGACATCTTTAAGAGTGAGAGACGGGGAGACGATTATGGTTCCTTTGCCGGCAACCGCAGGGAAAGAACCATCAGCAATTTTAACCTTTTGATTCCCTGCACACAGAGTATATAACGAAAAAAATTCCGAGATACCAGTCATGTGGTCAGTGGCCCCTGAATCTAATATCCAGTTGCTATGGGATTTGATACAGGCAATTGTAACTGTAAACTTATTACCTGACTGAGCTATGGAACATGAGGAGTCAGAGTTTCCTAAAGAATGGGCTTGAACCATTTTACACAGATGCTCAAATTGTTCCTTTGTGAATGGAAGTGGTTCTGAGGAAGATGGTTGCACTGAATCTGCATTGCTTGCTTGGAATGCTCGAGTTCCTCCCCTCGTTTTATTATCACGCTTTATCCAATTTGCTGGTTTACCATGAAGCTTCCAGCAACTATCCCTAGTATGACCTGACCACTTGCAATGATCACACCACAATTTCTGCTTTCCTCCCCTCTTATCACTGTCTACGGTTTTATCAAGGGTTACCAGTGCAGAGCCATCACCATCCGTACGGGGCTCCCGTTTGTCTTTCAACATCACAGATCGTCGAGCCTCTTCTCTTCGTACCTCTGAAAATATCTCTCGGATAGTGAGCAACGGTATTCTACCTAAAATACGACCCCGAACTTCGTCTAGATCTTTGTTTAGTCCAGCCAAGAAGACAAACACCCGATCTCGCTCAACTTTCTTCTTGTAACGAGCACTATCATTCGGGTTTTCCCACTCTTCAGTTTCAAACAAGTCCAACTCTTGCCATATGGCCATCATGTCATGGTAGTAGGCTGTAACCCCACGATCTCCTTGTTGCATCTTCCACAACTGGTTATTAAGTTCGAACATTTGAGAATAGTTGTCTAGATCTGAGTACGTTTCCTTAATCGCGTGCCAGATATCTTTAGCGGTCGGCAGGAACATATAGGGTTTACCAAGTCCAGTCTCCATGGAATTAATCAACCACGAGGTAACCATCGAGTTCTCCTCGCGCCATGACTTTTAGCCTGGGTCATTAGATGGTGGTGGTACCACTTCACCATTCACATAACCTAATTTCCTTTTGCCGTCAATAAACAACCTCATTGACTGTGCCCATTCGAGATAGTTTCTTCCATTCAACTTGTGACTGATATTCGCTACCGGATTTTCACTAACAGTATAGATAGAAGCAAACTGTGATATAGGATCTGAGGGTATAGAAGACGTGCTTGTGGTGAATCCACTAGCAGACTCTGTGAGACTCGGAGTACTAGCGCCCACCATAGCAAGTTTATAGTTCATATTTCCAGAGAATCAACAAATAAACAAACTCAGGACTGAATTATACTAATTATGGAACAAAACCACAGCAACCAATCAACGAACCCGTTACACTAAATCTGGAATAAACAAACCGAGCCAAATCCAGACTGAATTAAACCAAACCAAGACTGGAACAAGGTGAAGAACAAGAAGACAACCGACCTTGGAAAATTTGGCAGCAATCGGAGCATCCACGCGCCTCCACGCACGGTGGAGAGTGACGGCGCGTGAGGGCGCATGCAGGGTCCGTTTCCGGCGATTCTTTCGGGGTTCTACTCGTCGGACAATTCCGACCAAGCCTGTGTGGTTGGATGTTGGAAAGGCTAAGGATAACGCACGTCGGTGAGAGAAAAACAGCGGCGGCGGGAAGGGTTTTTGTATTGCTGGGCAGTGACTGGTGCTAGGGTTTTCTGGCGGGTGTATTGGCTAACCTAGGCTGCGTATGGGTTTCCTAACCTCCTTTGATACCATGAAAATTTAGAGGGAACCATAATTTTATTCCATGAAAATAAAGAAGAATACTAGGCACATTATATAAGAAATAACATCCTAACTCACCTAAACTACCTAACAAGGTGGGATTCTACCCACAAATAAGATAACATAAAATAAATAACTAAACTAAATAATATTGAAATATCAATAATATGTAATCAATGTACATACTTACAAAAAACTAATACACCCTTCTTCCCAACTTAAGAGTCCCACTTTGACTTTGGTACTTTTGACTAAGATACTAATTTCAACCTAATCAATGATTGAAAACAAAACTTGTTTGGTATTGTGTGATATCATATATTGATTATGTCTAAGAAAGGGAAGTGTATTAAGAATCTATGCAGTATCAAACTAAGATACTGATGTTGAAGTGTATTAAGAATCTATGTAGTATCAAGAATTACTAGGTATAATAATGCACGCGTATTGAATGTGCCATAAATTATAGTTCTAGTAAGGCACAATAACTTGAAACAAATTAACATCATAAAAGGTTCAGTTTTCATGATTTAGACCATTTGCGTTGGTTATTTATTGCAGTCCATTGATGAGAACCTGCATGTTACAAGTAATGAGAAGGTACGAAGTTCATCGTTAAATTTGCTTTGTATTTATGTTTTGTTTTTGTTTTTCTCATGGACAATTTGAAGACACTTATCGAGTCTTTTATTTGCAATTGCAGAAGAAAGTGATGATTAAACCTTGTTTGTGGAACGGAATGAGGCGGCCATGCTACTTATTCGCCAGGAAATTTTATCCTGAAACTCTGGATAATTTATTGCACATTTTCTCGAATTATACTGCACTTTAAAGATTTTGATACATATTATGATTGGTTGGTTTGGGCAAATAATATTTGACCCTCATCCCTTGATGTTGAATCTGATAATGTTGTAGAAATGATGTAAAGTGACTTGAATATTGATGAAGATAACTTTGGAAGGGATCTCCCTAACAAGGAGTCTGACCGATCTAGAGGGTTGGGTGAAGTAAATCTTAAATTTATTCAAGATCCATCAATTGCTATTAGAACAAGTTCGCTTCGATGATTCAATTCGCAAAAGCGACAGGCTAAAGAGAGATCCAAAAACTTGTTCGCTACAAATATATATATATATATATGCGATGTCACCTTCTTGTTTTAGCTTTCTTTAACACTTTTCTAGAGGTTTGTCCCCTCTAGTCTTGTAAGCTTCTTGTTTTACTTTTTCATTATTAATAAAATTTAGGGGGGGGGGGGGGGGTCCCTCTTTGATTTAGAAAATGAAAAGAGAAGATCACAACCCTTTTTCTTTATTATTTTATTGTGCATAATTAGTTAATTGTATGATGGTTATTAGTTCATTTGTCTCTCAATTTTGCAATTTGACTCTTTTCCGCTGAACGATATCAGAAAAGAAAGGTTTTGTTGTTTGTCATATTGCATTTTAGGTGTTATTTCTTTAACCCTGAAAAGAAGGGAGTGGTGTAAATGTGTAACATGAAATCAGTCCATGCATAATTGAGCTTTAACATTTTACTCGAAGACCTATTGAAGCCATGATTTGTAAGCCTCTGAATATTCTTGAGGGTGGGGTAGTATAATGTGAAGGTGGTTCAATGAATCCATGGTAGAACACCGTGTCGATCTAATAAGTAAGGGTTTATGATATAGGACTTCGATGTTCAAAACCAACCAGTGAATATCAAATGATTTTTATGTTGAGTTGAGTTGGACAGATGACTGGGAGACCACGTAGACAATTAAATTATTTAATGTCTAATGAATTGCTGCATAGGATAATGACAAATGAAATTGAAAGTGTTAAAAGCTGTGACTAAAATAGAACCAAATAAAAAGTTTGTTACCTTTTTTACAAAAAAATTAGATTGCCCGAGATGAAACCAATTACCAATTGACAAGTACGATGGAGTAAAGTGCAGTTAACCCAAACTCTGTTTTGTGTACACATTCTGCAAGTCAGGCACTCTTTCAAAACCATGTCAACATGGAACTTAAATTAGAATTCCACTAACAACAAAATTACGCCAATTCGTTCATCTTATTACAAAGCTTTAATACCACCCCCATCATCATCACCATCAGCTACAACATGCATATCCTATATATATTAACCATCTATCTAACTTCTAAGCTACTTGTATACAAGGAAAAGGGGTGAGACCATTGAGTTCCACAATTATTGTAATCTTGCACTTCTAAAATGTTAGATAGTCATTTCAGAATGCTGAAATATAATTGTGGATAATGAATAGTTCCCCACAAAAGAATGCATTTAAGTGTATCCGGATCTACAAGCAACCAAATAAGCTAGCAGTGGAACTTCGCTAATTCACTGCTAGTCCTCGGCCCCACCTGATAGCAACCATGATAGATAATCAGGACCTTCGTTCAAGATAGAATCCGATTGAGTTGGCGGAACAATCCTCTTCCGCATAAGGGTATCCATAGCCGGGCACGTCCTTTTACGCCCTCCCCTCGGCCTCGAACGGAATTGCTCATCAGTTTCCTCAAAATCTCCCTGAACCCAAAAATATAATAATATTCTCAAATTTGCTTCCATCATTCTTCCGCAAGTAGTTCAATTCCTTATGTAACTATTACTCTTTGAAGCAGAATCAGCTGTGTGATTTATATGATTCTTGGAACCACAACCAAATTGATCCAACATATCCTACTTAAGATCTGTTTGGCCCGGTCTTAGATGGATAAATTTTGATACTTATCTCTAGTACAAAACCATCATAGCCAATCAGAAGAATCAAGCAGAATCTTACCTGAGTATATAGATGGAAACTAGATTTCTCATGGTTATCTCTTACGTGCTTAAACGAAAATCTCATGCCACACCCCGGAATGCTACAGGAAAAAGGTTTCTGTTCAAAGTGCACGGCTTTGATGTGTTGCTGAAGATTTGAATTCTGTGTACACACATTTAAGTGAAAGGGAAGTTAGTATAAGCAAAATGATAATAATACTCTATATTAAAGTTTGCATTACGTTACTCGCAAAAAAGCTCAATGGATAATATAACATTCTCAAGTATCTTACCGTTGAAAATGTGCTGGTGCAGTCCTTGTAGCTGCACTTTATCTTCTCAATCTCAGCTGATGGTCCTGGTTCGTGTGTACGAAGATGACGCTTGATATTCCTCTTCAGCTGCTTGGTCCCACATATCTCGCATGTGATATGCTGATGACAAGACTGTAAGTGGTCCCTCAGATATTGCTCGTTCGTAAAATATTTCATACACCCAGGTTCTGAACAGAAAACCTCCACTGTATCCAATTTAACTGCAAGAGTAACAGGTTTTAAGATAGGTTTCCAAATAATGTTTCCTATCACTAAAGAATATCATCTTAGACACATATGTAAAAGCAATAAAATAAAGGTTGGTCGATAGAAAAATTGAAGAATTTAATATTGCTGAGCAAAGCAGCTGACCATGAGAATCTTCGTGTTTTCGCAGCTTTGATGCATATTTGAACATCTTTCCACACCCAACTTCCGGACATACGTACTGCTTCTGACCCTCAATATCACTGGCAGGAGACTCGTCATCACTATCATGAAATTCATTAACGTGCCTCTTCATGTTACCATGGATAGTGAATCTGCTCTTGCAGTTATCAACAGGACACTCAAAAAGTTTTCCTTGGTGCTGAAGAAGGTGACGATTCAAATGGTCCTTCCTTCGGTAACTGGACTGGCAATCATCCACCAGGCAAGAAAAGGGCCTCTGTAACCAAAAAAAATCCGTAAATTATACGTTAAAAATCTGCTTTTAAAATTTACCTCAACGTCGTTCTGATGTACAAATGAAAGAAATCTTCGAACCTCAAAATGTAACATTGTGTGAGTGAGGTTCACTTGATGGAGCTTCCCAGGAGGTCCCCCTACCTGGTACTAATCCATTCAAGGTCTCGCATTTTGGAGTTCTTTGTGTGGGATCCAATGCTTCACGCGATAACATCCATGATTGTTTTCACATTATTTCAATCACCCAGAATAACTTTAGACCCTGCAAGATTATATCTTTAATTTTTTCATGAAATGATAAGAAAATAACAAGCCTATCAAATGGGTTCCATTTTATGTAGTATTTAAGGAAATTTCTACCATGTAAGATCCAATGACTAATAATACCTCAACATAAAACAGCTTAACGGTGAGGCAGGGTTCTCTACATCTTAACTTGTATTCTATTGGAGTTTAATGCATTATGTTTTACAGAGAATATTAAAGCATGCCTTGTAAGTATTCAGGGCTAAATTTCATAAACAAACTTAACCCACCAGCAAACTGTTCAAAAATAATAACAGATATTGAAATACCGATGATGTACCTCAAGTGAATGGCTTTGCATATGCTGCTTTAAATGAGCAGGTTTCCGAAAACTCGCACCGCATTCTTCACATGTATTCAACTTCACTCCTTCTCTTTCCCCATCTATGTCACCTTGTTTCTCTTTCATTTCATCCTAAATAACAAAACAAATCACACAAATTCAAGTTTCAAATAATTTATGATACAAGTATTCAAACAAAAGGAATTTAGGAACAATAATTCTAGAAGGACATACAGTATATATCTGACATAAAAACTAATGCAAGTGGTGTGCTCCACATGTATTGATTAGAATGTGGGATCCACATTAAATTCATCTTTGTCAAAATCTGTCCTAACCAATGAATAATAGCCAAATTGATGAATATATATGTGTTGGAGGACTCGTCAAGTCGTAGCTGTCCAAATCTATAATAACAAAGTAGAGTGGTTTTTGAACCCAATAAAATATCCCGCCCAAACCTTTAAGCGATCTCCACCGTCCGAATTTGGGGATATTGTGGCCCTTCATTTCTTTGTGTCTTTGTGTCATAACAAAACTCTCATTCACTGTTTCCCTCACACTATTCTCTTGCTCTGATTCAACGAGATTTAGCTCACATGCACTCCACCGATTGGCACCACCATAGCACGGCGACGATCAGATTCTCTGGTGCGTCCTCATTCTGTGCAACTTCTTCCCCTTCTGCTCTTAAATCACTTTGATTTAGGGTTTTCAAAATTTGAGTTCTTGAATTCTAATTATTATGCTTATCTTTTCCATATCTCCATTCTCCGGCCTCTCTAGATCTAAGTTATCTGACGAGTTCAGCACTTTGACCAACATCTTCATTGTGAGCCACCACCACTAATAGACGTTTCTCACACAAATTTCTACACTCGCCAAAATTTTTTTGTTCATTTAATTGTAGATTTTCACATTGTCTAATTTTTTTAGCACTTTCCCTAGAAATCTACTGCACTATGGCTGTGGGTTTACCTATTGTGCTCTCTGTTTTTTATTTTCTTTCAAAGGCTAATATCATATCCATTTTTGTTTAATGTGTTTCTCTGCTCTTCGATGGATGATTTGGTAAAATTCCTTCCGAGTTAAAATTAAATTTTGTACTCTCTGTTGTGAAGGTCTCAAATTAATATCACAAAATTACGTATTACTTCACAAAAGTTGGGCATATTTTGCACATAATTATTCTACAAATCCCATGATAAAAAAATAATTTTTATTCTTAATTAACCATGGGTTACGTTAAAATAAGTGTTCTTCAAATGTGTGAGATGGAGGGAGTACATTTTATTTTGAGACCTTCCTAATACGACATGAAATAGGACTTTTAGTTTGAGACGAAGGAATTACGTTTTTCTTCCTCAAGGTTATTGCCATGTTACATATTATTATTTCCAAGTTTTGGAAATGAAACATCAACTCATTTTCGTTATTTGTGATTTTTTCCCTCCAATTTTGCTTTGTATAACTTGGTGTAACTTTGTTTAAGGGAGAATAGATAATAAGAACTATGATTTATATCAACATCATTTCTTAATTGTATAACTTAGTTTAACTTTGATTGATAACTATAGCTTAAATTACTAACTTTTGACTATATTCATGGCTGATTCGGAACTGAGTTACTGTTTGTACTTCTACATTTCATGTGGAAGTTATGCAAAGTTCTACAAGTTTCACTTATTTAGAAAGCCATAGAAAGTGAACTTTGAGAATTTGAGTCTTTATTGTGAAATTGAACCTGAGTGTATAACAAAAGATAATAGGTGGATTTTCACCCCCTTTATGTGTTTGCAGCATTGAATTTTAAATTCCCAGTAATTTTATCACTTCTTTGTTTATTTGGAACCAACTTTATTTTTTTGTCACAAGGGAAACAATACTTTTGTATATTGTCCTGCAGTGAATCTACAAGCAAAAAGATCTTCTACAAGCAAAAAGATCTTTTTGGCTGATTGCGCTTTTAATTGTATGAATCGGTTGAGCTTAAGCCTATAGATTGTTGGTGTTACGAGATGTTGTCCTACACAGAATGTCCGAGTTGCTTATGGATGCTTTTGAATGTAAAATTATGATCTTACAAGATAAATTTTTAGAATTCATATTACACTTTAGTAGGATTCATCCCGATTTAATTACCCAAATTTAATGTTAAGAAGGATTCATCTCAATTTAATTACACAAATTACGCTTTAGTGCCTTAAGATGAATTACATTTTAGTGCCATAGGCACGGGTTACCCCTAGTGATTCAATACAGGAATGAAACAAAAAATCTCATTTTGTATACAATTCAACAATCAACACCGCAAAGGTGCACTGTGCACGCACAACCACCATAAACAATGTGGATTGTACTCGTGACCACCTTGTTACTAGGACAGGGAAGATGCCAAATAGTGCAAGTTTTCAAATGAAAATCACTGAAAATACAAGTTAAGCTAAACAATACAAAAATACACGGTTACACAGCTCATGTATTAAGATTTATATACATGGACACAGGTCCATCAATTTTGATGAATATACAAATTCGAAATGTATAAGACGTAAACATAATTTGCAACAATTATGAGATCTAGATTCGTCACATGTACTTCATAAAACTACATACACTTCTACAAATTACAAACATATGTATATGTATATATACAGAGAGAGAGATTGGTAATCTACCTGGTGGTGAGAAAGAAGATGAGAGGTGATGAGGGACTTCTTAGATCTGCAAATTCCACAGTATTCGCAGTAGTATCTCCTTATATCTCTGAATATTGGCCCTTCTTCCCTCTTTACATCACTCAGTTTTCCCCCTCCTTCTTCTTCTTCCATCAATTCAATTCAATTCAATTCTAGAGAGAGAAAGTTTGAGATAGAGACAGAGAATTGAGATCGTTTTTGTAGAGCTACAGAGCATCGCTGAGAGTGAAACCTTTTCTTTTCTATTCTAGGGTTTTCTTTTGGCATCGCATTTTATTTTGAAGCCTCGGGGCCCTGATCCTCTACTGTGTCACCTCACTATGTGCATTCTCTTGTCTAGTGGAATGACGCCACGTCATCTCTCCTTTTCCCACTATTCTGAGTTGCGAGGTGACCATAAAATAGTAAATTTCCAGACATCTCTTGTATTTTGTTAAAATGCAGTCGGTTTTTCGAAAGGGAATTATTTCACTATTCATAATGATTAATAAAGTTTAACCTTTTCAATTATTTAGTATTTTCATTTTTAATTAATGTTTTTTCGACTTAATTAAAAAAAAAAGGTATAACATTCTTTTTGTCTTTTATTTTAATTGTTTGTCAATAAAAAATAAAATTTTATACATTTTCTCAAAACACATGTCAAATTATGAAAACAAAGAGTCTTCTCAAAATTTAGCAAAATGCACATTCTTATTTTCTAGAAATAAAAAAGAAGGAAAAATTCAAACACGCATGCTTTCATCTTATTATGCTTTTGTACAAATTTTTTATACTAACTAATATAACATTACTTAAACGAACAACGAAACTACATATTTAATGCACCGTCGATCTTTCTATTTATCTAATTCAGCATTATAATAATTGTATAAGCAATTTGTAAAATGATCAAGTCTATTTGTGATTGGAGACTTGATATATTGACTTCACTATTTCTATGTTTCGAGAAGTTACTCACTTCTATCTATTTTACCATTTTCAAAAACTTTAATTTACCATCCATGAAGAATTTTAATATGCGTAGATATTGATTTTCATGCATTATAGTTTTTAAAATGGTAAAATATCCTAAATAGGATATTATTCAAAATCAGAATAAACAATAATGAAACATGCAAAGAAGTTCTCTCAATCATGATTAGTGCTCCTCATTTCTTTTTTCTGGACATTGCAAATTCAGAGTTTTTTTATATTTTGTGGAAGATAATCATAATGCCAAATCTCCTTTTAACTCAATAATAAACTAATATGCTGGCTAAATTAGACAGACAATATTTTGGAATATAATCACCATAAGAAAACAAAGATAGCAAATGACCAAGAGAATAGCAATGCAGTTCGACATGTTTCGAAACCAATTCCAAGCTATGCAATTTGGAAATTTGTTACTCCAGATTCAAAACTTGGAATTGGAGTTCTCTAACCCATTATATGTCTCCATAGTGAATAAAATGAAAATATTTGCAGAACTTGATAAATAACTTGGAATTTTCAAGAAAAAAAAAACTTGGAATTTGAATTCTCAAAGCGACTATGTTTTCATAGTGAATGAAATGAAAATATATATAGAACCACATTTTCTCATACTTCAATCATAATATTAAAAAGTTACAGAAATTCACAACGAAATGTATAATAATTTTAAAGATAACAATAATAGATACCATTTAAAACTATTCAATCTGGCCTAATACTCTCACGCCAATTTGGTTAGGAATGTTATACCATGCGACGGGGGGCATCTTTGCAGGGATTTTTAGAACACAGCAATACAAAACCACGTATATATGTTAATAATTCAATATGCATACAGATGTATACATATATATTCTAAACATTCTTTTCAAAATTATTACATTACATAATAATTTAAATATCCAAACAACACAATAAGAAAAGGGTTAAGCCACTAACCCTGCAAGAAACATCATACATTATTGAATTTCTTCAACAAATCGTACATCCTAATGAGCCTCTTTGCTAGCTTCCTTTTTGAGCAGAAACTTCAACCAACCTTGCATTATATCATACCGAGCCTCTTCGGGCAGAAAGTTCAACGCCTCGTACATCATAAGAAAGCTATCTGCTAGCTTCAGCTCTTGGTTAGTGTTCTTCAACAAACCGATAACTGAAAGAAGCCTCATGAACTGCATCTGACACTCTGGTGGAAGGTCTTGAACCGCCATGCCTTCGGGCTTGATTTTATAGGGAGGCTCGGGAACCGGGCCCGTCCCATCAACATCGGAGGATGACTTAACAATCACCACGTTTTTGAGCTTAATGGGTGTTTGGACTTGTGGTCCATTGAACAGTTTTTGGTTCATACCAATGGATTTCTTGTGTAGCCTAGTGACTAAGAACATAAACAAAGTTAACCAAATGTGGGTTTTCGTTTCAGTCATGTGTAGAAACTAGAAAGAGAGCCCAAACAATTAATTCCTGAATGAAGGATTCTTCTAACACATAAATACACGCAAGTTGAAAAACAGAAATGCAACCAGAACACATTACGAGTCCCACTTTTCTTTTTCAGGACATCACAAATTAAGATCAAATTTCTAAATGTAATGTACAAATCTCACTGAATAGTCAGTGGAGATTTTGCTTTGGCCACAATAACACTAAAGTTGGCTTTCATAAGATTATTATTTTTTTGAAGTGTAAAGTCTTAATTCGATAAACTGAGGGAGTACATGGATGCATGTTGTAAATGCAGTTGTGGTTTCAACTATGCAGCCAGATACAAGTGCAAGGTGGGTGCGGTTGCAACAAGATGCAGCAGCACTGAAAAAACAAAATATCAATAAATAGCATACATGTGCGTTTTGCAATAAGATAACAAGATAGAATGTATAATGTCTCTTAGAATTTGAATGCCAGTACATTAGTTTTTTTTGGAGAACAAAGGGAAGTTCTAAGTCTCTTCCCTTTACTACAAATAACTAAGAACCCTCCCCATCCCGGATGAGTCGAACCCAGGATCCAATTGGGCACCTTTACCACTTGACCATATATTCAGGGACGAAACCAGAAATTAATCTTGAGGGGGGCCAAATTTTTTAACATAATAATAAATTTGATGGTCGATCGGTTTGAGAAGGGTATATAGAGGTACACTCAAAATGTGAGGGTGGTTGTGAAGGTACATCAAAGTTTGGGGGGCCATGACCATACATATATAAAAGGTACACCAAAATTTGAGGGGTATATGAAGTACACCAAAGTTTTGGGGTTAGGCCCCAACTCTACAGGTAGTTTCGTCCCTGTATATATTAGTGTCTCAATACACTTGACTATAGGTCTCTAAACTCTCTTTCTCATTGGTTAATAAATCTATGCACTCTCTCGAACTTTCAAAAGAGACCGTGTCTTTTAGGATTCTTCAAGGGTCCTATGAAATATCAAGAATCATACAAGAATCGATAACAAAATGAAATAAAACATTTGAAACGCAAAGGCTGTGAATCAGGAAAGAATCAAGGGAGTATCAAAATCTATTAGGGTATGCTTCAGAAATCATTGACCACTTCAAAGAATTTGTGCTTCATAGTTTTTCAAAAGCTAAGTGAATTTTAAAAATAATAGTACATGTGAACAGGCGTCCATCTACCATATCGAAACATTAAAGAATTCTAATTGAGTTTATAGTGTCACCTTTATCCGTTGGTGGGGCCCTAAGGGGCAACCAAGCTTTGTGGAGGGAGAAGGACCTATGCAAACTGTAGGTTCAACCCCTCGCAAGCCATGGCCCACACTGCATTGGACAAGGCTCAGGTCTATTTTAGGTTGGTTCTTTTAAGCCCCCAAGGAGCACCCAATTACTGTGGTAGGAGAGAACCTTAGGCATCTGGGGGTTCAATCCACACAATTTATTAGAAAATTATAATACATTTCGAGCCAGACTCAGTTTCATGTGCGGTTACTGGCTTCTTCAACTGCATCACTTTAACAAACTTATTTAGAAACAATCAAACCATCATCCATTTTGTACAGAAAATTATTTCTGGGCCAGGAATTCTAGTTTCACTACTCATTTGTTTTTAAACGGTGCCTAATCAAGCCCAACAGTAGATTGTTAAAGCTTGGTTTGAAAAACATTTCGAGCTTACAAATTTGTACAAGCTTGGCTTGTTTAGCTCTCAAACAAACAAGCTTTAATTGAGCCAAGCTCGAGTTGCCTGATTTTTAACATAGTTTTACAATTTTTTCCAAGCTTATTGAGCTGAACTCGTTAACATGTCAATCTCCACATTGTGTTCAAGATTGGTCTTCTTGTTTCACAAAACGAATCTCGAATGAGCTTCGACTTGAACGATCAGGAGTCAAGCTCAAAGAGCTTGGTTTGTTTTACAGCCCTAACTGTGTCTATATATTTTGTTACTAATTCAAGATTCTAGCCCAACAGATTCTCTTGACCAGCTATAAAAGAAAGGCATTTCTCCCATTGATACACGGAGTTTCAGAAGTTCACTATCTGTGAAACTTTATTCACCAATGTTTTTGCTTCTTTTTTCTTCAGCAAGAAGGGTATCTCGAAGCTTTATCAGTTTATCTCGAGGGTGGCCACACTATAAAGGCTTTGTTTTGTAGAGATGTGAGTAATGACTGAACCAAAGAAGTTGATGCATTTAAGTACGCAGATTTCTTAATTCTTAGAGACGCAAGCCTACCACATCAGTTTATGTTTCGGGTTCAATTCCTTAGTCCATGTTTGGTTGTCTAGTTTCCAGTTTTCCTCCAATTACTTCGGCCATCTAAATTATGACTCAAAACTTATCCATTACTAGTGTTAGTTTGCAAATTGAAGAACACAGGAAGCTACGATTTATAAAAATCCAGGAAACTGCATAACATACCGTTAAAATCTATATCAGCACAGTTCACAAATTAACATAAGAAAAATCTATAATTGATCATATATGAAGAATGAACTAATTTATATACACTAAGGCCTCGTTTGGTTCACGGATTTTAGTATTCGAGAAAGGAAAGTCGTTCCTTTTCTTTGTTTGGTAAGCACAAATTCCGGAAACACTTTCCCTAGAGAGGGGAAAGTAGGAGGTAAAACCATTTCTCTCAAAACACATGGGATTGATTTTCCCATGTGATTTCCAAGCATTTATTACAAAAAATTTAGATAATAATACCTTACCTAAATACTTTCCATGCTTTACCAAACACAAGAAAAGAAATTTGACAGGAAATTTAGTTCCCCACACCAAACAAGACCTAAGTCCTAACATGTGCCAAACGCACTATTCACCTATGAAAGAAAAAACCATCTTCAAATATTAACCACTGTCAATTATTTATCCCTTACACATTTTCAAGATGGAAAAACCATTGCCCCCAAAGAAGCCCCAACACTGCACGCACGTCTTTCTTTAACTTATCTGTACATATCTTTATAATGCCCATTTGTTTCTGAGTTGTCCATCGTATACATAGGCATAAGATTTGGATCGAATCAGGGTAAAAACTTTTCAGATCGCATCATGTAATAGATCACCAAAATCTTGATTCATATCTAAATTTGTTCGGATCGAATTATATCCGATCCGTTTAAAATCTTAATAATATAATAATTATATTTTAGATATATAGAATATAATGAAACTAACATCATTGTAAAAAGAAACTTATCTAATACATAAAATAGGAGAATTAAAAGTTGTTCTTACAGGAATTGGAAGCAGCAGCGAGGGAGGAAGATGACAGAGAGACGGAGCGAGAGGGAGAGGGAGTAGTAGTTGTGAATAGATGATGAACAAGAGCCATTTCTACCGGGTTTGCTTGCGACTGAATAATAACTAAGCCTTCTGGACGAACAATAATTTATATATTTATTATAAAACGTAAGCAATAGTGGCGATAAACTCGAGGAGTGATGAAACGTCAGCACCAGAGGCGATAAACTCGAGGAGGAGGCCTGCGTAAAATATTGTATATATATTTTTTTTTCGTAAAATTTTAGGTACAAGGGATTTTTGTACATGAATCAATTTTGTACTTTAATAATATTTATGCGTAAAATTTAAATGAATTAATAAAAATTATATAAATGAATTATATTATTGTATGTAATATTTAATATTTTTGTATGTAATTTTTTTTATATAATTTCATTGTCATAATAGATTTTATTTTTTGCCCTCTTGATGAGTAGATTTCAAAAATATATTAAAAATTTTTTAAAAAATTTAAGGAGAGAAAAAGATAATGTAAATATGTAAATATGTAAATTGAATTTGTAATTTACACAACCCTTTTACATGAATCTTAGGTGTCAAAGTTAATGGTTGGAAGCTATTTTTTTTCAAAACGTGTAAATTTTACCCAAATTAAAATTATACATGAATCGCATACGTATTATATCTACACCAAATTTTTCATAATTCCCCCTCCCAAAAAAAACAAAAAATCTTAAAAATGTCCGAAAAAAATTAAAATTACTATTTGAGGACTTGTAAAAATAATAACAAAAAATATATTTTTTTTGTAAAATATTGATATGTAGATATTTATACGTAATATTAAAAGATACAATTTACCCCTCATTAGAATTGTGGTATGAATAAAGATATTACCTTATAGTATATATAATGTAATTTGTCAGAGATTTTGTAGCGAAATAAGGATATTAACTCTTAGTATAATAGAGCTAACCCTACCCATATTAGATATCAGTTGAATAAGATGATTTCTCTTATTCTATTCTTTCTCTCTCTTTTTATTATTTTAACATATTATCAGGACGATTGCTCTATGGTCAATTGGAGGCCATTGCGAAAGTATGCCACCATAATTAATTTTTTTCCTTTCTTGATGGACGGTCATGTGAAAGCATGCCACTATAGTTTAAAATTTATCTTTCTTCTTTTTAGAGATCAGCTCAAAATCAAGTACCGAAATTTCTTCGTACATGTTAAATATATGATTTTCTTTTCTTTCATAATATTATGATTTATTTTGTTTTGTCTTTTATGGCTGTTATAGATTTTAAATATTCTATTTCATAAATAATCTAGACATAAAGTTTCATGATTTATACTTTTGGGACTTTAAATTTATAATCATTATCTTGGACCCGAAACTCCATGATTTATATTTTTTGGACCTGAAGTTCCCTATTCATTATTCTGGACACGAAAATTTCATAATTTATATTTGGGACCTGAAGTTCCCTATTTATTATTCTGGACCCGAAAATTCATGATTTATGTTTAGAGACAAAAGTTTTTATTATTTAGATACTTGAAGTTCTCTATTTGAACCTAAAGTTTCATAATAATTATTTTGGATCTGAAATTTCATAATAATTATTTTAGATATAAAGTTCCATAATAATTATTTTGGTTACGAAGATCCGTAGTTGATGGTGCAAATTATTAATTCAATTTACCCCACAAACCTCGAGTTAACACGTGGTCGTCCACGTCAGCTACCAGGCCTGCTTCAGTGCGAGGAGCTTAGAGGAGCCCTGTTAAGATATCAAGAGAAGGATAGAGCCCCTCAAGAACTGGGTACCTGCTTGAGAGTCGATTACGTACGACAAATTACGAAGCCAAGGCTTGAGCCCAGAAATTGCATTTTTAATCCCTTAAACAAGGCTCAATTATTTTCTAATCACCATATAAAACCGAAAATTATATGTAAATTCAGTTTAAACATTTAAAGAAGGCACTGCATTGTATTTCTGTGTTACTAAGCCATTTTTCAAGTTTAAAATGGTTAAATAACTGAAGTTGTATGCAAGATAGAAGATTGAAAGCGGAAAAGTGCAAGAAAAAAGGTCCGAAGAATAAGTCAATACTCATTCCGATACTCGAGACTAGAAAAACTCCGCAAACTACCCCCAAAGCGCTAGCAAGAAAAGAAAAGGAAGTTCCCAAGTATGAATGAAGTGCATGCAAGTGTCTACGAGTGATCATAAGAGGAAAAAAGCTCAATCGAATCAATTTTGAAAGTTTTCGAGCAAAATTGAGAACTGCCGTAAAAAGCCCAAAATTATAGCTGATCAAAGTTTTCCTACAATGAAAATTTGAAAAAATCTCGAGAAACAGAATTATAAAGAATTAAACTACCTACGCGTAGATGAAAACAGTGTGTCAATCGGAGTTCGGAGAAAAAGTTATGAGCAAAAGAAGAAACAGCCAAAAGAAAAAGAAAATATATATATATATATGGATTGATCCCCACTTCAATTATTGGCCCGTGTTTAGTTTTTGGCTCTTTTCGACCTGTTTCTTCAAGGATTATTCAACCCACGACCAGAGACACTTGTGGGACATATAAAATATCACATATCTCATAATTTAGGGTAGGCAACAATTATATTATGATAGAATAGAGAGACTGAGAGCACCGTAACTTTCTGGGAGTTTTTGTGCTTATCTGTTGATCGAACCTTGAGTGATTTTTTTTTCTTTTTCTTCAAAACAGTTATTAAGATAGTTTAATTATTATATCTGAAGGTTGAAATATCATTATATGCTACTATTATTCATCAATCGATTCAGTTTTATTTGCAATTGATGTTCTTCATCCGGGTAAACCCTAGTTTTATATTTTATTGCGATTTAATTGCTTTTAATTGTTTGTTTGCTTAGATATTCATAGATTAATTGTTAAGATTCATATATATTCTATAATTAACTACCCTAAACCCTCGTTTTAGGGGCTAGTTCTTGGGTTTATAGATCTGTTTTGTCGGTTTTTCGATTTTTCATCAATTTATGCTTGTTTTTCGTTCTATATTCAAATAGTTTATTGTTTTTCAATGCTATTTATATGTAATTCATTGTTCATCATAAGCAATTTGATTTTTCAGAATTCTTAGGGTTTTAGTCAAAATTCTTCAATTTATGTCCGTTTTGAGTATGTTTACCATTTTAAGCATAAAATCTTCACTTTGGTCTGTGAGGAGGAACTAAGAATGACGATGATGAGAGAGATACTGACTACTGAATGTTTGAGAGGAACTTTTTATATTTTGGTTTTGGTCCTTTGTTTGCATACTGATTACTGAGGTAGTGAGGCTTGAGAGTTACTTAAAGTCATAAAAATTGTGTTTTGGTCAGTCAGTCGGTACAAACCGAAATTGTGTATATTTGAAACCGCTACCCGCACCGAACATGGTCAATAACCGATTGGACGGTTACCAACCAAACATGATCGGTTTGGTCGGTTGGCGGTTTAAAAATGCCACCCTTACTTAAAAGTACACCAAATTTACTTTTATTATTATATATACATATATACATAAGATCAACAGTACATGTACACTTTACATATTATTATTTATGAGATCAACAGTACGTGTACTTTATATATTATATAATATTATTATTATTATTATTATTATTATTATTATTATTATAACAAACAAGACATACCTTCTTTGTTTTAAAAATCATATGACATGTGACTTTTTCTCTCTCTCACCTTTTTTGACTAATTGTTTTTGTGAAATTTATGGTCCCAGATGGTCCCTTATATAGTATAAAGATAAGCAATGATAATCATTTTTAGGAGATATTTGTTTGGCCATGTGACTCTTCATGTGCCAGTTCTCTCCATTTTCTTGACACTTGCTCATTTAGACCCCTAATTGATGCCACGTGCCACATTTATACTTTTTTCATTTATCCTCTTTTATACCCATTATTATTTACCCAATGTGTACAAATGAATGCACTCTAATCATATGTATTTTAATTTTTGTATTTTTAGTATAATACACATTATCTTAGTGCAACAAAATAAGTTTACAAATTTTCATATACTATTAATTTTGTGTACCCAAAATTATGTGTACCCAAAATTAAATTATTTTTTTGGGTTATTACATTACTTTAGTATATTTGTAGTTCTTATTAATTATCTTATATTACAGATGTTCCGAGTATTATCTATGAAGATAATACAGAGTGTATAATACATATTGACAAGAAAAAGGCATGTTTCATAAGTTTTTTTCACTCACGAGCATTAGAAGAATACAAAGATTGAAGTCAAGTAAATATGCTTTAATGACAAATTAGTAGAGTTTTCTCATTAGGTGATTGTCGAAACTGATATTTTAAAAATCAGTTTATGAGATTGTTATGATTTGACTTAATTATCAAATTAAATGTAATTGTTGTTATAAATGGGAATAAATAATCAGGGGGAGCATCCTGAAATATGCTACATAATATTTGCACACTGTACACTTTTTCTTTTAACTAGGTTATGTCCCGTTAGATTTTCCTAGTAAAAGTTTTAATGAGGTTGCATATTATGTATTTGATGCCAGTTTAATGATCCAGAAGAATGCTGTACTTTTTTTCTTTCACTTTGATTTTTTTCCACTGAATTTTTCCTAAGAATGTTTTAATAAGGCAACTCTCATTGAATTGTGATATAATGAACATCCAAGAGGAGTGTTATAAAATATTGATATGTTGATGTCCATATGTAATATTGTAAGATACAATTTGTCCCACATTAGAATTGTGGTATGAATGAGGATATTACCTCGTAACATATATAGTGTAACTTGTCCCACATTGATTTTGTAGAGAAGTATGGATGTTAGCTCTTAATATAAATAGAGCTAACCCCTACCCATATGAAATATCAGTTGAATAAGAATATTTCTTTTACTCTCTTATTTATCTCTATTTTAACAAATTTATACTTTAAAATAGGGTAATTTTAGTTCTATCCGCAGGTTTTTGCAGTTTATCCACTCTTGATTTATGTTAAGATTGAAATAAACTTCTCAAAACTTTCTTATAAAAATTGAGAAGTATATCCACCAATTAATAATCCTTTTAATATATTTGCTTTTAAAAGAGGCAATTAGGCATTAGGGCTCATTCTAATAATAACATAATTATAAATAACACTTAAAAATTAGCCGTGTAAATTAAGGACACTGTACAAAAAAGACATTAATACCCCTTCCTTATAAAAATTAGCTTGTTGGGATTACTATTATTGCCTATAAAATATGGTGTCCCATCTTTGCACTGGATATGTTGTGGATGCTGATCAATTGAAGGCAATGAATAGGCTCGATGATGTATCCTGTTTGGATACTTTTTTCCAAATCCTACCATATACGACATATTCATTGGATTATTCCCCAGTATATAATCAACATGCACCACCCAATTAATTCCATCATATATCAAAATTAAGTTAAAATTAATTAATTAAGATGTATCGTCCTTTAATATATACATATATGGCTATTAATTGTTAATATATATACCTGCGCTCTAGCTAAATCTACAAGACAAGATGGAGTGACAACAATGTTACCACAGTGTATCACCCTCTTAACACTTCTTAAATAGCTAGAGCTGGTAAGGAGAAGAAAGGATAAGGCTGTCGTATATTGCATATTACAACCCCCGGGTCATTTAACAATGTAATGGTATAGTTATTTTAATAGGTGTTAAATGCATTCAGCACCTTCTGGTTGTGGTGCTAAATGTATTTAGCACATTCTGTACAACAACTATAATTTATTTAGCACAAACCAGAAGGTGCTAAATACATTTAGCACATTCTGAACAACAACCAGAAGGTGCTAAATGCATTTAGCACCACAACCGAACAACAACCATAATGCATTTAGCACATTCTGGTTCAAAAGGTGGTAAATGCATTTAGCACCACAACCGAACAACAACTAGAATGCATTTAGCACCAACCAGAAGGTGGTAAATGCATTTAGCACCACAACCAGAATGTGCTAAATGCATTTAACACCACAACCAGAATACATTTAGCACCAACTAGAAGGTGCTAAATGCATTTAACACATTCTGAACAATAACCAGAATGCATTTAGTACCAATCAGAAGGTGCTAAATGCATTTAGCACCACATGGACAGCAACCAGAAGGTGCTAAATGCATTTAGCATCTTCTAGTTGTGCATTTAGCACCTTCTGGTTATTGTTCAGAAGGTGCTAAATATATTTAGCACCTTCTGGTTGGTGCTGAGTTTTGGAAGAAATCTTATCGTTGTAAAGTAGCATTTAGCACCACCTGGAGCACCTTCTAAGCACCAATCAGAAGGTGCTAAATGCCCAAACAGGGGAACCCATATCTTCTCTACACAATTGCGTGCTCTCTGCTATAAGTTAGTCACCTATACATACACACACACACACACATATATCTATATAGAGTGTGTGTGTGTGGGGGGTGTTATGGATAGTAACCTGCAATTTTAACTTGAGCGTAGATATTTTATTCGATTTGTGGAGAGATACTTGGACGGTAGGCTAAACCGCTGTATGCTATTCCGTCGGCCATTTTTATTTTTCTCTCTCTCAAACTCAATGCTGTCTGTTGTTTTATCACAACCTTGTTCACTCTCCTATAATAATAATAATAATAATAATAATAATAATAATAATAATAATAATAATAATAATAATAATAGTAATAATGATTCGTTCTCCTTGCTCTCATCCTTCTTCCCTCAAATACTAGTTCTCCTTAAAAGGTAATATTCTTTAGTTTTTCCGACAACTCCCCCCTCCCCTTCTAGTTCCTTCTTCAGCAGCTTCTTATTTTATACTTCATTCGAGCCAAACGTATGCGAATGCTTGCGTACTTATTTTATCGCCTTTGATAAATAAATAAAACAAATATAATGAATTTATATAAATGTATAGAGAGAGAAGGGGATTACGCTTTCGGGTTTGCCAATGATTTGAGCAACGGCTTTGATGGCTTATAAGAAGACGGAATCGGCAGAACCAGTGGAGCAGAGAGGAAATCTGTGGCAAGATGTTTATTTAGGGGTATATTTGTCCATTAATATTGATCATTTTCCTTAAAATAAATTGATATTATGAAAAGTGTCCTTATTGTAAAATCAAATTATGAAATTAGTACTAATTCATTTTATTAAACATGAGTTTGTCCTTAAAGTCATAAACCATTACGGAGCGAGACCCTAGAGCTCATTATCTCCTTTTAAAATTAGTTTCCTAATTAGAATATACTTTCTTATTTTTAAAATTAGTTTCCTAATTATAATATACTTCTTTAATAATATATTTTCTTAATTTGTTAAAAGGCATATTGATACAAGTACTATAGATTAATTATTCATAAAAAATATACAACAATACAAAACTAAGCGGGATTAATTTATATTATTATATCATAACACTAACGAATAATTTTTTTCAACAAATGTGTTTACTATTTTATTTTTCTTTTTTCTATACAATGAGTGCTCTAAATAAATAAAAATAAAGTATAATTGAAACTTAAGAAACTAATTAAGAGTTAGTGGCTGGAGACAACAAACATCGTTTTTTTCAATCTCAATCCTTTCAAGTAAAAGGAAAAATATTCAATTATAATATATGTTTGTTTTCTTGTTTGCCATAATAAATCTTTAATTAAAGTTATAGCTTTAATTTACTTCTAGGTAGGAACTAAATTTTGTAGACGTGTTACAAATATTTCAAACTATACTTACTATTTAATTACTATTTCAAGACTAATGTGAATTATTATATAATCTCAATTCTAAAAACAACTGTGAATTACAAACTATAGTCTAATCTTATAATCTAATCTAGAGTCCAGAAAGTGGATATAATTAACAATAAATTAAATATATTAGAAATATCATTTTATTATACAATTTGGTGGAAAATTTACAATTGAATTAAAAAGAATCATTATTTTATAAAAATTATGCCCATATTGATTTTTGTAAGTTTATCCAACAACGTGATTAAACTTAGTCGGTAATACAAATTATCTCAGTAAAACACAAAAAGAGGGATAGAGTGACAAATTTTGCGGATAGAAATAAAATCACCCTTGTTAATTACTAAGCAAATTGATTAGGTTGTTTAATCTTTTTTGATTGTTGAAATTTAAATTTTGAATTATTTGATTTTCTATATTTTAGTAATTGATTAAGTTGTTAGAAGTTATTTGATTGTTTAACTTTAAATTTTGAATTTGATTTTATAGATATTAGTTTCTAGCAAGATTTTAAAAATTTAGATTAGTTTAATAATCAATTAGATGATAGTGATATTATAGGAATAACAATAATATAAATTAGTTTTGTGGCTATATTAATTTAATTTTAATTATTTATCCATAAAAGTTTGTATTTTAAACAATACTTTGGACCTTAAAGTATTGGTATAAAAGTTGTGTCCTTAAATAGATAGAGAAAGGAATATTCGTTCTTAAAACTAATTGCCCCTATTTTTATTTCTTTAATTAAAGTGGATGTACTTATTAATTTAGTGGATTTTTTAATATTAAATCATCAATAAAATAATATTTATAAAATTAAATAAATAATATTTTTTGTTAGTTTATCCACATTCGTGGATTAATTTAGTAGACAATGTGGATTAACTGCAAGATATCGTGGATAGAAATAAAATTACCCTTTAAAATAAGATTTCTTTACAAAAATAATGTCATATTATACAATTTGTTTTCTTCTCAATGAAATAAGGGTTAAGAGAATAAAAAATATATTATACTAGAGTTTCTTATTTTCGTTTCCTAAATAGTTTTTGGGTAGCTTCGAAAGTTTTACAACAAAAAACATTAGAGTTTCTCAAAAAAGTTACAAATTCCATAAATCTATTGTTACTTTGTGAAGCATCCAAGTAGCAAAACAATATTGAAAAATGTAAAATAAAAATAAAAACCAAATATAGAAAAATTAAATTGGCCATGATAATGATATCTAAAATTAAAAATACTTGATACAAACTGCAATAGAAATGAATATGCATATCCATATGCATTTGATTTATTGTTCTCATTACGAATTTTTTTAGAGTAGACATTAGGAAAAAAAGGCATAAAGAAGATTAAGAGAACAACAGTTAGTTGAAGGATATGTAAAGAATATCTACCATTAGAAGGTAATTGAGTCAATTGGAATTGATTTAACCGCATCCAAAATGAGTGCTAAAGAGTGATATTTGTAAACTTTGGGTGCCAAAGAGAAATATGCATAATTAATGAGTCCAAAGTCAAAATCACTGTTGTATTGCATACAAATTAATATAGGATAAATGACTTCTAACGTCAAGATGTATCATGTAAATAAATTGACTTTATAGTTGTTTTGTTGATAAAAGAAAAAGAGGAAAAAGAATCTTTAGTTTGATTGATTTGTGGCGTAAATTGTATAAGCTAGGATTTTTTATTTTATTTTGTTCTATTATAAGGTATGATTACTGGCTCTATGAAAATGGATTAACAGTAATAGTACGTAGAAATTGTAGAAAATTAATTGCTAGTGTCTAGTTACATTTTTTTTTTCTCAAAGCTGCGCGTGTGGTTGGTTACCACAAAATGTAGAAGTTCCATTAAAATTGAGTTGGGTTGGAAACTCGTGGCTAATAAAAGTAATAATGTATAATATTTCTCAGTCGCCTAACGTATAATCAATAAATCAAATCTCAACTATTTATTAGGCTATAATTAGTGTTGTAGCAGTCACTTCTATATCTCTTTCTTTTATCTTTAGATTCATCTTTAAAACTAATTTGAACCAATCAATTGGCGTAAGTTATGGTTTTACCTGTGTGCATTGTCTAATTAGAATGGAAAATATAGAAACGGAGAAAGCTTTTGATCAATGGGTAAACCTGTTGACTTGCATGTTTTCTACAAAGAAATTTGGAACCAATTCTATAGGCTAAGTGATAAACTGATCCAATCTGAACCAACAAAACAAAGTGGAAAGCCAAAGAATCACCAAACATGATAATGGATCCAACTCATGTCATTAATGTTAATCAATAGAGACATGTTGTACATTTTGTCACAACAACACTAAGTAGCAGCCAGCATTAAACCCTCAAACTCAATTTCATATTACTTCTTCTCCAACTTTATAAGCTCTCCTTCATGCTCGGCACCTTCGTCACTTGTTCATCTTCTTCACCGACTGCCGTTGGTGCCTCCGAAGGCAATTCCGGTTCCTTTTTCAGCTCCGTTTCAAACTCCTTTGCTGCCTGCAAAAGTTTTCAAAAAGATAATAAGCTTTAGCACTCTCCCCAAGATTTTAATACACGACCATATATATGAGATGTATCTAGCAACCTTATGAAGAACAAAAGAGAGCTTTTACATAAACATGTAAAAACACTAAATGCTCCGTTTGGTAGGAGGAAAAGTGTGGGAAGGACAAGCGGAGGAAAGATGAGCTTTTTCCTTTGTTTGGAGTAAGAAGGAAAAGTGAAAGGAAAGATAAGTGGAGGGACTCTTTTTACTTCCAATTCCGCCGAACTCATTCCCTCCAAAACTGGGAGGAAAAGCAGAAAGAATGACCAAAGATAACCTACAATAGTGCATAATTATTATAACTTTTTCCATTGTCTCTTCTTCCTAGCACCCCAAACAAGATAAGATTTATCCCTCCAAGAGAAGATTCATCCTTACTACTTTTCCTTCCTTCAAGTAGCTGTACCATTGACAACAAACGTTGAGACAATAAATCCCACATCGGAAAAATTGTAGCCTTGCAAAGCAATATATAAAAATCTGGGGGTCACTCCACCCACTGCCAATTGGTTTTGGGTTGGATGCTCTAAACTCTTATATGATATTAGAGTTTGGCTATTACCCACGTGTTTGGCTCAAAGTTACCCCACGCCTGAGACATTGGGAAATATATAACACATCCCAGCTAAGACATTGGGAAATATATAACACATCCCAGCTAAGACAGAGCTCAGAGCTCAAATTTGCTGACACTCCTCAAAGTGAGCTATAACATGACCCTTTCACCTCACTAGTTAATGCATTAAATTAGGAAAAGAGTCCTTATTATACGTCCCTTTTATTAAATATTTAAATACATGACCAATAAGGAGAGACGGTGACGGTCATGTTACCTCTCAATTGGGAGGCTCAACAAATTAGGAATCATTAACGTGTAACGTCCTCATTTCTCTCACATTCTCAAAAGTTCATGAGTTCATTTTCACTTCCACCAAGTAATGTAGTTCAAAGTTTTGTCTTCGCTGATAAACATAACTAACCTTCGCTATAACCGAACAAATCCTTAAAGCATCTTCGAGAAGAACCACATAAAGCAATCTTAATAATGCAATCAATTGTCTTAATTGAACATGACCAACCCATAAATGCAAATCTTTTCCCCATTATCATCTCTCCTCGGTAGAGCAATTATGTTCTTTAAGATCAAAGCACTAAGCACCTTAGAGCAGTCAGATATTATTGTCACTACTTTCAATAAAATTCGTGATTCGAACCACGACAACCTAAACAAGAATATGCCTACATCCTTTTCCTTCTCTGTTTATCTTTACACTCTTACCTTTAAATGGAACAAAAATGAAAACAACTGAGAGAGAACACGATAAAACTGTGACTTTTTTAACTCGAAGTATCATTTCCTTATCCACCATTATACAAACCCAAGTCCCATTCTTATATGTTGAAAGTATGTTACATTTTATTTCCAAGAACAAATATTGCATTAGAAAAATACAGGTCACGGATCCAGGCATCACCCAAGCTGGAGGAAAAAAGAAAGAAGCGAACTCCACCTCACATATCTCCGTGAAAGGCTTACTTTTTCAGAAATCCAAACTCCCAAATAATAACCTTGCACAAAATAACAGGCTTTTCTCTTTTTTAGAAGAGAGTAAAGGATTTTATTTAGAAACAGCCTTCCTTCGCATACTTCCTATATCTATGTCCTCCCCCCCTCCTTCCCGTGACCTTAACAGGACAAAGTTTCACAAAAAAGTTCCAACTGGATCCAATTCCAAATTTTGGCGGTCCTATATTTACTAGAAACAAAAGCAAATTTTATAGATAATGGAATTATGACCAGACAGGTGGATCCAGAAAAGAAGAATCAGAAAAAGAAAAAAAAAAAAAAAAGCAAAACAGAATAAAATTTTAACTAAATGAAACAATCGTCCATTCCCAATTCTGATGCTGGAACCATCAAAAGATGGGATATATACATAATATAAATAACACCCTAAGTTCCTTTGTCCGGTAATACTAATACTAAATGACACCCTAAGTTCCTTTGTCCAGTAATACTAAATGACACCCTATGCAAGCAATAATCTCTTCACACCAAGATCAAACCAAATTAAACTGGACGCTCGATATTGAATCCTTTTGCAATGCATTCCATTTTAGAGCTACATCTTGTATTAAGTAATAGCCTAATAGGTGAGAACAAATTATATCTCGCATAAAGTAATAGATGAAACGAAATTATTTCTCTGCTGGCAAGACAATACAGCTTCAATGTCAAGTTAGCAAATCCTTTAAGCATCTCCAACATAAAACAACAAAACACAATCTTAATGGAGCAATCATTTGTAGCCACTGAACATGACCAAACCAAAACAGAAACCTTTTCTATCATCCTTCCCTGAATAGAGCTTTTTCAAACACCACACAATAATCATCTTAGATAAACCAGGAACACTGCACAATGCAAAAATTGCTGGTTCCCACACAAGTCACAACCTTAACGGGGATTTTTTTTATATATTTTTTTTGACAAACTCTTTATTTCTCTACTTGTCTTTCCATTTTACCTTTTCATGGCAGACAAAGATATTGGGAAAAAAAGTAAGGAAAAGGAGATAGATCATGACTTGTATTTTGTTGAATTTCAGAAGGGTAGACAAGAATCTGACCCTGACCTTTCTTTTCTCTTTTTATGTTCTAAAATTTGGAATCTAAAAGTCTATAAAGAAGTTGGCCTTGGAACCCCAATTCCTTCCATCTTAAAATTTTTTCTTAATAAATGCGGAAGTTAAACGGTAAGGGCCCATTTATTATTTTAGGTGGTGTTTGTTTTTACCCTTTAATGCCCATGGGAGTCCATAAAGCATTAAGTGGTAGAAATGGTGTTTATTTTCCCATCTCTTTGCATTCAGAGTTAAAGAGTCAAGTCTTGTGCTGGATGCTAGATTTAGCTTTAATGAAATTTTATTCGAATAGTCTTCCTATTCTTTCTATTCATTAACTATCGGTTTATGTCGTAACAATAAGCATAAAATTGTAAAATATCATATTTTCAACATTCAAAGCCAAATGAAATCAAACATGTCTTTCAGAAGTTCCATTCAACATTAAGCATTCAAAGTTTATTATTCAATGTTAAGTAATCAAAGGCTTAAAAAAGAAACGGACCCTCAGCGAAACACTTCACAGTTTGTTTTTTTGTTTTTTTAAATTACTCTTTCCTTGTGTACTTCTCTTTTCCATTTTACCCTTTAATTGCAGACAAAGATAGTGGGAAACAAAGTAAACAGAAAGGAGATAGATCATGATAGGTATTTTGTAGGATTTTCTAAAGGCCAGACAAGAATCTGAGCCTTATCTTTCCCCTTTCTTTTCATGTTCTCAAATTTGGAATCTAATCCATGTTCCATTTCTGGAGATACCACTGCATGCTAATGTCTATAAAGGGGTTGGCCTTGGGAACCCAATTCCTTCCATCTTGAATATTTTTTCTTAATACATTCATAAGTTAAATAGTTACTCAGGTGAGCATAATTAATCAAACTAAGGTGGTTTTGTTCTTACTTAACTGCTCGTTTGTTCAAATTTTTGTTAGTTACTATGGTTCGTGTTAAGTGGTTCAATAATAAATTGATCAGACTCAAACTTTCCATGTGAAATTAGTATTTTGAATCCTGAGAACGAATAAATTCTTTAACCAAACAAGTACTAAAATGAAAATCCATTTAGCATTAATAGGTAGAATTAGTGTTTTTTTTTCCCTACCTTACCTCTTAACTCTGGAATAGATTAAAATACCTTCTTTCTTTCTTTCTTTCTTTCTTTTTTTTTAAATCAAATCAAATAAAATATTATTATTAAGAACCACTGAAACTTTTTACATCTCAAAGTTTGGGATTCCACTCCTAAGTACTATCCATATTAACAATTCCTCTCATCTCTCTTGGCAGCTCAACAATACTACTATATTGAGAATTTTTTTGATCCTTACAGCCCCTATTTGCCATCAAATCAGCTCCTCGGTTATTTTCTCTGTATGTATGAATGACCAGATATTCAATCTTCTCCAGAAATTGTAAAATTTCTCTCATCTCATAAACTATACACCAAGGAACATCACTTTTTTTCTCCAGAAT
Organism: Lonicera japonica; assembly: GCA_021464415.1. Lineage (NCBI taxonomy): Eukaryota > Viridiplantae > Streptophyta > Magnoliopsida > Dipsacales > Caprifoliaceae > Lonicera > Lonicera japonica. Next base: position 97,050,485 of record CM038463.1, on the reverse strand, counting down.
ATGCAAAAGAACCAGAGAATCTGATTCTAGCTCAACCTTGTTTCTTCCTTCAGATTAAAATACTTATAATGAAATTTTGTTCAAATATTGCCAATTATTTTACGTAAGGGTAAAGTATTATTTATTTAACATTCAAGACCAGATAAATTTTAAAATAGTTTCTGAGCTATCGTTAAACATTAAATATTCAGAATTCAGTAGTTGACAAACGGACCCTAAAACAAATGCGAAAGTTCAAAACCCTAGAAACAAGAATCTAACTAACCTGCTGGAAACTCTTGACAGTCTTGCCGATGCTCCGGCCAACCTCCGGCAACTGCTTGGGTCCAAACAAGAGTGCAGCAACACCACCTATAACCACCAGCTCCGGCACCCCAAGTCCGAACAAGCATTTGACAGACAAACCCCTGCTCTTACTGGTCCGACCCAGATCCACACTACAATTAGCCCTCTTCCATTTCCATTGGGTCATCAATTGAGTCTTGTTGGTGCTGAAAAAGGTCGATTGGGAAGAAGAAAATGAGAGAGACTGTTGTTTCTGTGAAGTTCTTAGCCTTGGAATTTGTGGAGAGGGAATTGAGAGAGTTGAAGATGAGATTGCCATTTCCATTGAATTGATCATTTTTGTTTGGTTTAGTTTGTTGGAGTTGGAGGAACGTCAACAACTTGGTACTCTGTGTTTAAGGGAAATCCGAAAGTTTGGTAGGGAGATAACTATCGCGTAATTGGTTGCGGCTTTCCGATGATCTATCACGTGTAATCCAACTTTGACTCCCAGAAAACACGTGCATTTAAATCAGGGTAAAATCCACTGAACTCTCTTAAATTATTATAATTTAATATTTTATTTTTTAATTTATAAAAATCGACACTAAATTTTTTTAAATTATTAAATATTATTTTTTAATCTTTAAAATTATATAAATGTTCTTGTATAAAATTTGAGAAAAAAAAAAGGAAAAATAAAAATAAAGGGTAAAATACACTAAACCCTCTAAACTATTATAACTTGACACTTTATCTCTAATTTATAAAAGTTGACACTAAATCTCCGTAAACTATTAGTTGTTGTCATTTAACCCCCTAAAAAACATATTTGCCCTTGTACAAATGTTTAAATAGAAAAAATAAAACAAAAAAATTGATCAATGTCTCTCTTTACAGACACACACGCACACACATATATACTTCATTTAATCTTTCTATCTATTAAATATAATAACTCCAATTTTTTTATCATCTTTAACAAGCCAATAACTCTCATATATAAATATTAGCATACATACGAATTATATTAAAGTATTTATAAATTATATATATATATATACATAAGCATAATATGCATATTTTTAAAGATAAAATTTGAGTATCACATAATTAGACATATATATGTGCTAGGTCGTAACTCATATCAGATGCACTATCAACTATTCAAAAAAATCTTAAGTTTCAGCCACACAATTCTTTATCCTCTTATACATTTTTAGAGTTGAAAAATCATGGTCCATTATTATAAATATATATATATATATTTCTAAAGAGATAATGGGTTATATATATATATATTTCTAAAAAGATAATGGGTTATCAGAGTTTCGTTGCAAAAGTTGGGTTAATGGTAGTGGTGACGCGATCTCGGATTGTCTTTCCTAACCAGGCTAATGGATTATTGACCCGTAGTCTATAAACAGACTAAAATCTTGGAATTCGTCGAAAGAGATAGAAGGCGAAAACCTCAACCCAACGCTTGAAGAAGTGTGAACCTTGGTATGATCAAAGACGCCACAATCAATTGATGGAGAATTGATCGATAAGTCAAGAACAATTAAATTAATCAATTCAACATATTTTTAGAGAATACAAAGAGAAAACTCTCAATATTATTAATTATCAAAACTTCTTAAAATAACGAATTCACCTCTTTTAAATAAGAGAAACAAAGCTATACAATCCTAATTAAAAAAGAAAACTAATTCCTACTTAGAAAAAGGAAAATAATAATTCCTAGAATATTTATAACACAATAAGAAAAATAATAATAAATAATAAGAAAACTTATTAAAAAAAGAAACTACTGACCTAAGTCTTAATTGAATAACGAAACTCAAGAAGCACAATAATTTAAAAACAACTTAAATTAATATCTTCTAAATTATTCCAATTGGCCTCCTTGCGATCATAATCTCTTGAATTTTCACGCCCAATCTTTAGGAACCCCATGGAATGCATAATTATCATTTAAGCTTCTTACATCAAGCATGTGAAATTCTATAGAATTTCTTTTGAATTTTCATGCTCTATCTTTGTAATTCATTATGTGTGTATCATCATTTGAAATACCATGAACCACCATGGTTGAATAAAAACTGGAGCTCGGCCGGATCACATTAGGTGGTGTAAATGGGTGATAATGATGATGAATGTAGAGTTCTTCCCCTACAATAATAAAGGATAATAAGAGAGAGAGAGAGGGGGAGGGTTGTTTTTTTTTTCTTTTTTTTTTCTCAAACTTTGTATAAGGGCATTTATTTAATTTTAAGGGTTAAGTGATAACATCTAATAGTTTAGGGGGGTTTGGTGTCAATTTTTATAGATTAGGAGGTAAAGTGCCAAATTGTGATAGTTTAAGCGAGTTTAGTGTATTTTACCCTTAAAAAATTTATCTCTTTTAATAGGTACTATTAGGTCTTATCGTATCACCTGATAACAAATTAAGTCATATACAAATTCAAAGAATATCACTTAATAGTTGATACATGTTTTGATGGAAGCAAATATTACTCGTATTCGTTAAAACCCGATATGAAACCTATATGAACAAACCTATTGACATGTCTACTAAAAAGTCAACCCAATGAATGCCCTTAGAACTCGTCCATTACCCTCTAAATCTTCTACATAAACCTCAAATTAATCTCTAAATTGGTGTGATTTGTTGATATTAAAATATGAGCGAGGTAATTAGTGTTGTTGATGACCCATGCAGTGATCAAAATATGATGTATTGTATATGTTTTTTTTTTATTTAGGGTTTATTTTCCCTCAAAATTCTTCTAGGTAAGCTACTCCTATTAGCCAGCAGTTATATTTTTGGTTAGAAATGTTATAAGGGAGCTAACTGAAACAAATGCTAAGTTTAGGATGTAAACTGTTGTAATATTTAGTTTAAGGTGCAAACTAAAATATTCTAATAATTTAGGGATATTGGTGCAATTTAGTCTAATTATAATTAGTGATCGCATATAAATGGTTTGAATAATCCCAAAAGGGGTTGGGTGAATATTTTTTAAATGTGTAGATTGTAGCAGGGAGATTTTTTCAATGGCAGAGTTTTAAAGATACAAAACCAGTTTGGATTTGGATTTGGATTTATATAAAAAGTGTCGTTAATTTCACCCATATAATTTTGCTTGTAATCCTACTTTTTTTAAATAAAATAAAATAAAAATTGACTCACTTTAACTAACTTTTAAAAAAAAGATAAAAAATAAAATAATAAAAAAACTCACTTTTGCCCATATATAAGTGTGAACGCTAAAATTAAGTATTTAGCATATCAAAATTTCAAAACTTATGATTTGCAAGTGTAAAAATGTACTGATGTCGACACATAATACATCGTCCAAAATAAAGCTTTCAAACAATCACAAGTATGGCTTTGCATGCCATTTATCTTCTATTGTTCTAATACTAATTTTACATACCCAAAACCCTTTAAATTTATTTCTTCTTCAACCTCTCACCATTTTTTCACTGAGCTTGTATCGTCTTCATTGAGAAACCTAGTGCCATCCATGAATATTCTACATCATGCCCAAGATGACACGTGCCTTCCCTTGGGGCAACATCGGAATGTAAAATATAAATTAATGTCCCGCCCAGTATTAAACTTGGCCCTCTATTAATTTTATGGATTAATTGTACTTTGCCTATCTCAATTATAACCCTACTAGCATTTTACTATATGAATTACAAAAGTTAGCAATTAATGCCACAAATTATTCAATTTGCTGTAATTTACCCATTTTAGCTAACGGGGTTAAAATTTTAATCGGTTTTGAGCCTACATATAATTTTGAATAAATAAGGGCATAATTATAATTTTGAATCTTAGTATATGTATATGCAAATGTAGAAAATTAGAGAGCAAGAGAGAAAATATATGTATATATATGTCTATATGTACGTATATGGATATGTACATATAATAAGATAAGATTTAGTTCAAATGGGTTTTTTTTGTTTCAATTAGGTATAGGTTTGGTTTAAACAAAATGGTTTTAAATGTGACCCAACTTTATACCGTTGGAAACCCGTTAGTGCCCTTCTCTTTCTCTCTCTCGCTTTGCGCAACATGCCTTTCAAATCCTTCATTATTCTTTTGCAATTTGCTCGCTTCCTTTATAATCATCAATTGAAACATAAATGGTGGAAAGAAACCCAACCAAATTAAATCAATTGGAAATTTAAAAATAGAAAAAACAAAAATAATAAAAAGAATGCCAATGAAATCGACCACGGTGAACCATTGAGAAAGCCGAACTCGTCTGCCACTTTGGCACTAGCGACGAGAGAACCCGCAAGAGAGACTTTTGCTCTGTTTTTTTTCAAATTTTGCTCTCTCTATATTTACATATACAAAGATATACTATCATAAATTAAATATTACATTTATGGCATTATTTATCAAAAATTGCATTTGGGGGCTCTAAAACTGTTTAAAACTTTAACATTGACAGTCAAAATAGGTACACTGCAAAAAAATGAATAGTTTGTGGTATTAGTTGCTAACATTGGTAGTTTATATAGTAAAGTGATAATAGGGTCATAGTTTAAAGGGGCAAAGTGCAATTAATCCTTTTTTTAAATAAGTAAAATTCTCTAATTTTTTTCTCTTATAGAATAAGATGAGCGAGGAACTAAACTTACTGAAATAATAGAGATAAATATTTATAAATCTTAAAATAGATACAAATCCTTTATTGATTTAATAAAAAATACATTATTTTTATTAAAAAAAGTTAAAAACATTAATGGTCTAATAGGTGACTTGAATTAATAAAGGGTAAACACGTAATCGATTCATTATGTATTAAATGGGTGAATCTGATAACTTTCTGAATTCGATAAATGTTTACTTCTTAACTTATAATTATATGTTAATTTGTATTATGTTATTGTATAACGTGTGATTTTGACAAGTCTATTTTTTAGTGGTTATATTTAAGGCCGACAATGTGTTGAGGGAGTTGAATGAAACAAGTGGTAAGTTTAAAGAACAAACTGTTGATAAAATTTAGTTCAGAGTGTAATTGAAATCTTCTTATAGTTTGGGGGTCATTATTACAATCTAGTCTAGTCATATAGTTCATTATTACAATCTAGTCTTATATCTTATATAATAATAATAATAATAATAATAATAATAATAATAATTTTTTTCATTATATTATTAGAAAGGCATATTTTTTCTTTTTCAAGCATAGAGGGGCATAAAATTTGTCACAACTGTAGTTGCCCTTTGAGACCCTTTGATTTATTCGCGTTCTGTTTGTTTCTCTCTCCACATCTCCCAAACCCGAAATTATTAGCGTAAGAAAAAGCATGTTTTTGAAGATTCACAAACCTACAGAGAATACATTAAGAGAGAGAGGGGGAAATTAAGTACATGTAGAGAGAGAAAGCTCTGAATTTTTGCCTCTAATTCCCCAAATTCCTTCTTTCCACTGTTCTAGGGTTTCCGAGTTCGAATACCACGTCCTTCAATGACCATTAATCAATAGATTAATAGATTGAAGACTCGAAGGGATTTATCAATGACGGAGTTAGGGCAACAAACGGTGGAATTCTCGACTCTAGTGAGTCGAGCCGCCGAGGATTCGTACCTGTCCTTGAAGGAATTGGTGGAGAAATCGAAATCCTCGGAAATGGCGGATTCCGAGAAGAAGATCAGTATCCTTAAGTACTTGGTGAAGACTCAACAGCGAATGCTTAGGCTCAATGTTCTTGCTAAGTGGTGTCAACAGGTCTGTTTATTCGCCTTGTGTTTGTATATTCTTTTTGAATTTGGAGCATTCGCCATGCTTTACCTAAATTTACGTTATTTGTTGAAATTATGTTACGGTTTGCTGTTTCCTTTTAGTTAATTTATGTAGAAGATGATGATATTTTGGAAACAAGTAGAAGAATGAATTTGAATTGTCGCCACATATTACCTAAGTTTGAGTTCTTTCTAGAAATTCTGTTTCAGTTTGATTTATCCTTTTGGTCAATTGCTATATAGAAGATGATATTTGAAAAAAATTAGGGTGTGAATTTTAAGTATTGGCCGTATTTTACCAAAATTTGAGTTCTTTATAGACATTCTATTTCAGTTTGATGTTTCGTTTTGGTCAATTGATGTAGAAGATGATACTTTTGTCAATTGATGTAGAAGATGATACTTTTGAAATATATAGGAAAATTGTGTCTAGCTATGGAAATTGAAGAATCATAAACATGATTATTCAAGTTGATTCATTAAAACTCAAACTAAGTTGGTTCAAATAGAGCATGAAATTGCCTAATTCTAGAACTAGGGAGTCCACCCTAGCTCTATACTTCAAGGAGATCTAGTGTCTACACTTGATGTTGATGCCTCTAGACAATTTTAAATAGCATAAAACAATTTAGATCGTGTTTTATTTTAACATTTGGAATTTCTTATTTAAGTCTTCCATATAACTCCATGAATGGGAATTGGATTATTTATGAACGCACTGATTGAAAAGTGTACCAATTTTAATATCAGGCAATTTACTCAACCAGACGGGCCCTTAGTGAATTGAAGCAAGAAGTTGTATCCTTGAATTTAAAATATACGGGTTGGGAGGTCTGGCAATGGGTCGTGTACGGGTCGTTTTCATGTCGGGTTAAAGTCGTGTTGGGTAAAAAGTACCTCCACCCATACACGACCCGTGATTCATGCCCCTTTTAATTAACGAATGACACAACTTGATTTGTTTTAACCCGTTTAAGATACACCATTCGAGTCGGGTCGTACACGAATAACATTTAGTGACCCACTAATGATTCAACTAACCATTAAAGTATACACACTCAATAATTTATATATATGCTACAACAATAACTAAAAACCATTGTATATTGTAATTGTGTTGGAACTTGAAAATGTAAAGTGGGAAATTTGGGGGGCATGAAATTAGTGTGGAGAAAAGGCAAGGTCATGATGGAAGGCAAAAGGTTTAATACAAAATTTAAAAGTTTTTAAAAGCCTTAAGTAAATATCTGTTTATCATATATTGGTTACACGGGTTACTAATGGGTTTACACAACCCAAAATCGACTCATATTCTTACCGGGTTAAACTGGTTTTATTCAGGTCTCGCTAATTTACATGAAATCGACTCATTTAATAAACGGGTTGACGGGTCAACCTGATTATGCACCCAAATCTTGTAAATTCGTGTCGTGTTGTAAATTGCCGGGCCGTTGGGCTTCATGGGTGAATTTAATGAGCAATTGATTTTTATAGTTAATTTCAGAAGAAAGATTTTAAAAGCAGTATAACTAGTATTTGTTGGTGATGACGTACCCAACGGAGGATATTTAAAAGAAAGAAATGAGGGATAGGTGTTAAATTATATCAAAGTAGGTTTAGGTTAATTATGAGAGACATGCGGAGGTTATGAACGCTGATATATACTCCCGCTGTCCCGAATTAGGAGCCGATGCTTGACTTACACAGTTTTTAAAAAATGCATCAATTTCATCACAATCAATGGTTGTGAACAGAACTTGTTTCCTATTGTTTGGTAGGTTGATTATGTTTTGAAAAGGAAAATGGATTCTTAACTTGGGACATCCTAAAAAGGAATAACGGACTCTTAAAGAGGGACGGAGGGTTTTTTTTTCCTCTTGCCAATACCGCATCTTGCATTATCAGTTGTATTGTCTTTTCTCTTGATTGGATTTGTAATAACCAGTAATCTTATTCATCAGCTCATTACTTTCTTTAGTAATTTTTTTGTTTGATAGTGGTAAATTATTTCTATACATCATTCTAATGTTTCCTTTTCGTGCTCTTATATTGGAAGGAAAGGTATGACTTGGATTGCTTGTATAATTTTGTATTTGAACATATCGATCAACGTTTCCCAATTCCAATTAGTTATATTTTGTAAAGTATATGTTCTTTTGAAAATGACACTGTTTTGACCTGCAGGTTCCATTGATACAGTATTGTCAACAACTTACATCCACTTTATCAAGCCATGATACATGCTTTACGCAAGCTGCAGACTCAATGTTTTTCATGCATGAGGGTCTACAGCAAGCTCGTGCTCCAATCTATGATGTTCCTTCTTCAATTGAAGTTCTGCTTACAGGGACTTACCAGCGTTTACCCAAATGCATAGAAGATGTCGGTATTCAGAGCACATTAACAAAGGATCAGCAAAAGCCAGCTTTAAAAAAGTTAGACGTACTCGTGAGGTCGAAATTACTCGAGGTCTCACTACCGAAAGAAATTTCCGAAGTCAAGGTTTCTGATGGTACTGCATTGTTACGTGTGGATGGGGAATTTAAAGTTTTGGTCACCCTCGGTTATCGAGGACACATGTCCATGTGGAGAATATTACATTTGGAGCTTCTTGTTGGTGAGAGAAGTGGGCCCGTGAAGCTCGAAGTAACACGGCAACATGTTCTTGGTGACGATTTGGAGCGTAGAATGGCTGCTGCCGAAAATCCATTTGGAACATTGTACAATGTTCTACATGAGCTCTGCATTTCTCTAGTTATGGACACTGTTATTAAACAAGTGCGTTCGCTTCTTCATGGAAGATGGAAAGACGCAATAAAATTCGAGCTCATATATCATGGTAATATGGGACAAGGAGGAAGTGGTGGTTCCATGCAGTTGACTCAAGATGGAGAAGCCGATTCGGCTGGTGTACGAACTCCTGGATTAAAAATTATTTACTGGTTAGATTTTGATAAAAACTCTGGTACATCTGATGGTGGGTTATGTCCGTTTGTAAAAATTGAACCGGGACTAGATCTGCAGATAAAGTGTGTTCATAGCACATTTGTTATCGACCCTCAGACCAACAAGGAGGCTGAATTTTTGATTGACCAAAGTTGCATTGATGTTGAGAAGTTGCTGCTAAGAGCTATATGTTGTAATAGATATACTCGTCTGCTTGAAATCTATAGAGAGCTGGGGAAAAACAGTCATATCTGTCGAGCTCCAGGGGATGTTCTACTTCATTGCCTTGCTGATGAACATGATGCTGACAATAAACAGGTTGGTTATTTGATATTACAAGGGGGCGGCAGGATCTTTTCCTATTCATTGATATGAGTTTTGTTTTAGAAAGACGCAACATTTAATGGCCATCATCCATCTGTGCACTTTGCATTTAACGACTAAACCCAGCGTTGCCTAACTATTGGACCACTTTGTGTCTTGCAAATTGGGTGCGCAGATGCCAACCAGTGTGTATTCGCGACCCAGGACCAACCATTGTGACCCCCTATTTTGACTTGCACAAAAAGATGAAAAGACACGTTAATACGTTATATATGTACCAACATGAATAAATACATATATCAGATATATCAAAGATTGCATTGTACTATATACATATATTTGTAACAGAGATAATAAATAGAGTGTGTATGCAACCCAAAGTAGCATTCTAACTAGGCCTACCCCCAACGCACCCCATATTTGGCTGGGTAATATACCCTGTTACTGTATCTGTACCATTACCAAAGCGTCCCACGAATTGGGTAGCATTGGCTAAAACATCTTTGTGGCTATTCTTTTGTTATTGTGCTTTGGGAAGCTAGTGTGGGTCCAATCCTGATGGAACTTTTAAGGCCGCATTTAAGGGCTAATCTACACGCATTACAAACAAGGCGGATCTAAAACATTTCTCACTGTGGGAACAATAAAATGGTACATGAGAAAAATCATAAAATTTCATCTATAGTATTATATATTAAGTTTGAGGAGGGCATACGTCTGTGAAATGAAAAAATTATCCTTCTTGCTCTGAAAATTACAATAAAAATAACGCTAATTTATGGACTTGAACCCATGACCTCAAACATGAAGACCTAATTTAACTACCACTTGACTAAATGTCAGTATGTCACTATATGTCTTTTAATTTGAGGAATTACTAAGTATCCTATTGCACACACGTTGAGCATGCCCCAAGGCTAGGAACAAACATGATATGGGGTACATGAAGCCAAAATGAAAAATCATGAAATATAAAAAAAGACCTAAGGGTATGTTATGTAATTTTCTAATACTTTGGGACCATGGCCCTCTTCGTTCGGTGTGGATAGTTTAATAGGCAAGTCTTTTTTTTAATGTGGATAGTGCAGTAGACTAGAGTAATCTATATAAATGTGGACTAACGTAGAAAGTGAACTAGGCACAAGTAATTCTCTATAGATGTGGCAGTGCTGTAGGAAATTGTTCTTTTTAATGTATATAGTTTGTTGCCACAAGTAACTCTATCAATGTAGTAGATAGTCCCGTTGGCACAGGTTGTATCTAGCCTTGAACTAATTTTTGTGGTGCCAATTATATGATATATTGATAAGCATTTAATGGGAAATTGGGATCCATAGTTAGATTTAAGGGGGTGTTTGTATATGAATATGGACACAGTTAACATGGATTCACTCTTGGATATTGGATTAATGTAATTATAGTTGGAAACTGCATGGGTTAGAGGCACAGCAATATTGAATTGCTCCGATCTTCTGAAAATGAGTTTGGGAATTGGCTTTTATCTTCTTCATTTAGCATTTATTTTCTGGGTTTCGCATAAAGTCAAATTCTAGTATTTTTTTGTACTGTGTTTCTCTATTTAGGGTGGTGTTGAGGTAGTAAAATTGCTTTACTTGAGGATATGTCCCTGCATTATTTTCAAGCAAGTAATGCTTGCTTTCCATGTCCCCTTAATTTCCATGAAATTAAATTTTCAGCTCTCATGCTAATCAGCTAATGTAGCGGAGGCAGATATATAAATCTTAGAATTCTAAAGAGAACACTAAGAGAAGACTAAGATATCGTAGGGAAATCCTCTATAGAAGGACCTTTAATCAAGGAATATTATAAGACAAACTTGCAGAAACAGGGCATTTGTTTCCTCTGATTTGGAAAAGAAACAAACTTGCAGAAACATTGAAATTGTTTGTGATAGCTAAAAAATAAAGTAATCTGCCCAGAGGACTACAATAATGTTTGTAATAGGTATCCTCAAGTTACTAGAAAAAGGAAATGCTGGTTCTATAATACCTATACCAACTAAAGGAATTTCCATCCTAAATAGGAAACCAGATCATATCAACATAATCTGATTCTGGGTAGAAAGGAAACTCCTATTCTAAGTAGAAAACAAAATATTAAGATCAGAAATCCTAATCTAGAAAGGATGCAAGATTAAAAGAAGCAATCCAAATACTAAAATAAGACTTAAAATACACTTTCTAGGTCATGTAAAACCCTTTTCCTAGCGATCTTTACTGCATCACAAGCTAACAAAAAAGGAAAAAAATAGAAAAAGAAAGGACAAAGACGAGAGAAGGAATAAATAATTGGTTTCCTTGGTTTCCAGAATAAGGGTGAATTTTCTAGTCATCCCGTGGAATTGGTTGCAAAAGGAATATTGGTCTGCGAAACACCAAAAATGATGAAAATGTATGGTTTTCCATCATTTCCCATTAAAATTATGCCTAGTAGATGCACTCTTACTCTTTATTTTTCAAAATTAAATTTGTTAAACTACCTGGTTAAATTGTGTAACAAATATATGCATACGATGATCATTTGTGTCCAAACCTACAAAACCTCCCAGATAGACCAGCTAAACCGATTAAGTAATTAGTTTTTCTGAGGAATGCATCTGATGTTCGTAGGGTATTATTTTGAGGGCTGGCAATTCTTAACATGAATAACTCAATTAGGAGTTGACTCAAAGCTAGTGGGTTGGTGTTTCCTTAACAGTTTCAGGTCAAACAGGTCAAACTCTCTCTAAAGGATGAGTACACAGCTTATGCACGACTAGTCATAAATGATCTGGCATAGTTGAAGCAATATTGACACTTCTCAAATTACACACTTCACAATCCATGATCAGATCATTGGTCTTCTATCATTTGGACACTTGTCCTTTTATTAGTAAATTTGATAACATGATAAATTATACATAATGTCTTATTTGATTTGTCTCAGCTTTTCTTGAAGTCCTTGTAGTCCCACAGCGCTGGAGCGTATTTTTTCAGTTCTAAATTTTTCTGTTCTTTTTTAGGTATCTGCGCCTGTGATATTAATAACACAGCACTCGAATGACCATTGTATTCTTTACTTGATTTGTGTCTGCAGAAGGAAAATAAACCTAATGCTGAAGGAAAGGAAGTTCTACGTGTGCGTGCTTATGGTTCATCATTTTTCACCCTTGGAATAAATATAAGGTTTGCTTTTTCAGCCATGCAACCTTAACTTTATTTTAACATTGGCCCATGTAGATGTTTATGCAACTTAATTATTTTAACACTGGCCCATGTAGATGTTTATGCAACTTAATTATTTTAACACTGGCCCATGTAGATGTTTAACTTGTATGTCTGGGTGGGAAATGCAAGTTCTGAGGTACATAGTACCTTATCAATTCAAAGAAATGATAGAACAAAAATAAATAAATTGCTAATTTGTGGAAGGGAAAGAGGAAAGACATGGAGAACATTTGCCAATAATCTATGCCTTAAGGATTACATTGTCTGACCAGGCAACCAGATGGCATTGAACTCCTCATTGTCTTTCCACAAGAATCCCATTTTTTTCTCAATATACGTATCGATGCAGAGAGTAGAGTTCTTCACTATATGCGGAGAAAGTAATGACTTTCCAATCAACATAAGATTAAACCCAGGGATTAACACGACGCCTTTATCTCGTTGCATAATGCTAGATGAAATAATAATGGATATAGAGAAACCACATTTCAAAATGTTTGTTGTTTGCTGAGTTAATTTTTAGATGTACCTTTTCTTTGGGGGCTCATACTTGTTGAATTACTGAATTAAAATTTCATTTCATTGCCTGCCCTTCTGTTGTAGGTTCGTGCTATTTCGAGTCAATCTGTTAGGAATAGGGTAATGTAGTTTTGGTTCATCTATGTTAAATATCTAATTGATTTAAGCAAGGTTCTTTTAATTACAGAGTACATTGTATATAAGATGAACGAGGTTCTAATAAAAACAGAATACAATTAATCATTTATGTTAATGTCTAATTCATTTTACATCCCTCAAGAAGTGCCTTAGTTCTCCGTTATGTTACTGTTTTGATATGCAGGAATGGACGCTTTCTTCTTCACTCATCCAAGAATGTCATTTCATCTTCTGCACTGCTGGAATGTGAAGAAGCTTTAAACGATGGGAATATGACAGCGGCTGAAGTTTTTATGAGATTGAGGAGCAAAAGTATTCTACATTTATTTGCATGTATTGGTAGGTTCTTAGGCCTTCAGGTAAATATATACTTCCCTTTTTTTTTACTTGATAGTTAAGTAATTTTCAGTTTTGAACTTTAAAATTGTGCATAGATATTCATTTGTATAACTCACCTAGGTGGTCTACACCTTTTGTTCTCATTAGAAATGATATTATATTCTTTATTATCACAATTTATGGAAGACGAGATATTTGACTGAAAATTAATATTTTTGAAAAAATAAAAAACTTGTGGGAGACTTGAGTAAAACAACAATTGCATTTATTTGGAAGTGCCAAAATATATAGGCAATGTTCTAAAAAGTACTGGGCTGAGGGTGTGCGGCAGGAAGGGGTAGGCAGGGACTAGGCATTAGGCAGTTGCTTATTTATTCAATGAAACACTCTCATCATTCAAACATAAACAAAGATAATTTTAAAGACAAAAAGGAGTGAAAAATCCCACGTATCCTGCCCAATCACCACGCTTCCCGCCTAGGTGAGGCAACAAGGCACCACCTAGCGGCTGGGCACGGCCTAGGTGGCCTTGTGTAGATGGTACTTAATTTATGCCTAAATGTTGTATTTCCTACTTTTTGCAAGTGACACTAAAAGGTTGAAGGCCCTGTAAAAACTTTTCTATTTTCTTTTAAGAAACAAAACTATTTTATTATAGAAGTAGCTCTTTAGAGATGATTACTGATGCATTAGAAGTCACTAAGGACTGCTCTACAAAACTATTAACTGTTTTTATCTTACCCTTTAGAAGTTGAAAAAAAAGGAAAAAATAGAAACTATTTTAAAAAGAACTCATAAAGAACATGTGGGAGTATTACTTTTAAAAGAACAAAAATAAAAGTTTCAGAATTTGTTTTCAAATTCCTTGCTTCCTGAGGCAGTTCATCTTTGATTATGACTTCCACCTTTTGAAAGACACTGATCTAGTGTTTCTTCCCATGAAACTTTGTGAAGTTTGAAGAGAATTTGAAGTGGTAACTTGATTGGATACCAAGAATCAGGATTATATTTGAAAAAATAAAAAAACTTTGCTTATCATATCTAAGAAAATCTTGGCTTGTTTGGTTTATTTAATCTTTTAATTTCTGGTACATTGAAAAGGACCAATCTAGTCATTTTTTCTTTGTCAAACTGAATTACCTTTATACCGCTTACTAACAGTGTCCCCAATGGTACAATCAAAATAGCAATTATGATTAATTTTACCAATTTTCCCAAAAAACTCACCCCGATGGCTTAAACAAATTTTAGCAATCCTTTAACTAGTAATCAAATCTACCTCCTCTATAATCAACATTAACCATCTTTCTCAATAATCGAAATGGTTGGCCCACTAATTCTATTGATCAAACGAAAAGAAAAGTGAATCTTTTCAAGTTTTTTTGTTTTGGGAATTTTAAGCTGGTTAATTTATGGCCGATCTAAACATTGTTCCCCACAATTTTGGTTAATGAGAATTGGGAGATCTACCGTTGTGAAACCCAAGCGTTTACTGTAAACAATATACTAAATGAATAATGGAAAGAGTGAAAGACTATTTTGGTTATCCAATTTTGATTTTACCATTGAAAATGCTCTAATGGGTCTTTAGTATAAGGATTAGCCCCAAGATGCCATGTTACTGCTATTAACAGACAACAGTAATGATTGCCGGGGGAAACATGAGGTGAACTGAACTGTCTAACATTAGATGGTAACTAATGGGGTGAACTCCAAAGGAGGTACCCTTATACAGCTGTTTGCCCACTTTTGAGGAACAACATGATGCTAAGATCCTTTAAGCTTTGTCATTGTGCTTGTCTTTGTTGGAATTTATAGCATTAACATTACTAGTAGAACCTTTGCATGGTTAGTCTTTTAAGTCAGTAATAAGGTCTATCTAATATTTTTTCTTATAATTCTTTAAAAAGAATTTTTTTTGATAGAAGGTCATTATCACGTAGTTTTTAGTGATTGATTTGGTTTAGAAGTGGTATCCTTATTTTAAACAGCTCACTTAACAAGAATTTTTTTTATCGGATCATTAGTATTCACTGATTATTTTCTTTTTGGCTTTGAAGGCTTCAAACCTGTATATTATTTTACATAATATGCACAATGAATTGGAGAACTTTTTCCCCTTGCAGGTTTACGAGAATGGATTCTCTGCAGTGAAGGTCCCAAAGAACGCTTTGAATGGTTCAAACATGATGCTTATGGGGTTTCCAGAATGTGGTAGTTCTTATTTTTTGCTGATGCAACTCGATAAGGATTTCAAACCTATTTTCAAATTACTAGAGACTCAGCCAGATCCGTCTGAAAAAGCTCAATCTTTGGGTGACTCGAATAATGTAATTCGCATAAAAAACGTTGACGTTGGCCAGATGCAAATGTTCGAAGATGAACTCAATTTGAGCCTTCTCGATTCTGCGAAACTACTATCGCTTTCATCTAATAGTGTGGGCACTAATCAAAGTTCTGAAAATGGCCTCCTTACCGACTGTAGCTTTGAAGGTTCAGTGATCAATTCGGGTCTTTCGTCAAGTTTTTCTTCGATTGTCGATGAAGTGTTCGAGCTTGAGCGAGGATCATCTGCCCCATCGTTTTCTGTTCAGAGTCTCACTTCGACGTTCAATACTTCCCCTGCTTCACATTTTGGTTCTGCTTCAATGAATGTTCATAATCTAAAAGCTGGAACATTTACAAGTGTGGGCCCTAGTTACGGTGGTTCCATTTATTCGTCAAGCAATTTGAAGGGCTTGATACAGTCCGGTTCTGCTACTTCACTCTCTTCTGGCCATGTAAGGAGCACTAGTGTGAAGAAACTATCAGCTTCGAAATCCGAACAAGATTTAGCCTCTCTTAGGTCCCCTGCCGAAGTTGGTTCTTATACCTCAATGGATGAAGATCAGTTGACTTTATCAGGAAGTCGGTCAACTCGACTACTATCACCCCCACCAACTGGCCCTTGGGTAAGTGCAAAAGCTATCGGGCCCAGAAACTCGTCTACTGGTGCTCTAGCAATTTCTTCTAGAGTTCCTGGATCTAGCACGTGGGTTACTACTCCCGTATGTAAGACTCCTACTCTTAGATGATATATTTAAGACCAAGTGTATGCCCCCAAAAATATGGTCAGAGTTTCAATACGCCCCTTGAATGAAAAATCGTGCCTATTAATTCCTTAAATTATCTCCCATTTTTACTTTCGGGGAAAAAAAATCCACCTTTCTCCCATTTTCATTTTGCCCCTTTCATCCAATTTGGGGGTTTAAGTTGATGATGTTTTAAGTGCACTTTGCTCCAGCTGCTGAAAACTAACATTTCTGTGAGGGAGCCAAGAAGAAAAAGCACAAAGAGAAAAATCTTGTGCCTTATCTTCTTCTTTTTCCCCTTCTCTCATGGACGGAATTTTAGTTTTCAGTAGCTGGACAAAATACCATTAAAAAGGGTCATTTATAGACCATTTTCCATCAACTTCAACGTGCAAAGTGGATGTAATGGTAAAATGTAACGCTGAGAGATAGTTTAGGACCTTTATAGGTACGATTTTATAGTTCAGGGGGCATTTTGAAACTCTGGCCATAGTTTGGGGGCATATGAAAAGTTTATGTTTAAACTTCAGTTACCAACTTTCTTCCCAGTTAAAACTACATCTTAGTACTTTTTTATTTTTATTTTCCAGCACAAGTACCAGGTTCCTCAATTTTTCCTATGTCAGATCTCGATGCTGTTCCTCCTAAACACGATAAAACATCAAGGAAGCGTACAGTATCAGATATGTTAAATCTAGTCCCTTCACTCCAATCTGTAGAGGTTGGTCCAGGATCTTGCAAGAGAAGAAAAATTGAGGAGTCGGTTATTTCCACTGGAATTATTGGTAAAGCTGAAGGATACAGTTACGCAAATCTGATAGCCGAGGCAAATAAAGGCAATGCACCCTCTAGTGTATACGTTTCGGCTCTTCTTCACGTGGTGAGGCACTGCTCACTTTGTATCAAACATGCCCGACTAACTAGCCAGATGGATGCTCTCGACATACCATATGTTGAAGAAGTGGGTCTAAGAAACGCATCCTCAAACTTATGGTTTCGACTCCCATTCGCCAGAGGCGACACATGGCAATATATATGCTTACGGCTTGGACGACCGGGAAGTATGTATTGGGATGTGAAAATCAACGACCAGCACTTTAGGGACTTGTGGGAGCTTCAAAAGGGAGGCAATAGTACTCCATGGGGTTCTGGTGTTCGAATTGCCAATACATCTGATATAGATTCTCATATTCGTTATGATCCGGAAGGTGTTGTTCTTAGTTATAATTTGGTCGAGGCAGATAGCATTAAGAAGTTAGTTGCTGATATTCAAAGGCTCTCCAATGCTAGAATGTTTGCCCTTGGGATGCGGAGACTGCTTGGTGTAAGGTCAGATGAGAAATCAGAAGAAAATGGAGCAAAAGGCCCCGGTGAGGGAGCTGATAGGCTTACAGAACAGATGAGGAGGGCCTTTAGAATTGAGGCGGTTGGGTTGATGAGTTTATGGTTCAGTTTTGGTTCGGGGGTACTTGCGCGTTTTGTTGTTGAATGGGAATCAGGTAAAGATGGTTGTACAATGCATGTTTCTCCTGACCAGCTTTGGCCTCATACCAAGGTTCGTTTCTTTATCTCTGTACGTGTATGTGAAGTTACAATAACGCCCCTTGAACAATTCATTTTGCCAATTTACCCATTAACTATAAAAAGTGAAACGGTACGCCATTCAACTGTTAAATTGTGAGACTTCTACACAATTCTGTTAGTATAAAATATTCAACAAGAGAACATGTGATTTGCACATAATAAAATTATGACTTAATACGTGAAGTTTCCTGAAACTGTACTGCATCAAAAGAGCATAGCACAGTCAAAGAAGAATTGAGTCTTCCCCGCAGGATGAGATAATTGAGGAACAAGGAGAAGCTTTGGGCTTCATTTCCTTTTCTGATATATTTTAGATTCCTACACATTTTTATTTCATGTTGTATGTTATAATTTTTCCTAGCCTAGATTATTACTATTGACTTCTGTTCAACTTTCTTGATTTTCTACAAAACTTATGAGCATTTAATATTTTCTCTTTACAGTTTCTGGAAGATTTCATCAATGGAGCTGAAGTTGCGTCCCTTTTGGATTGTATTCGCCTCACCGCAGGACCATTACATGCTCTTGCAGCTGCAACCCGCCCTGCTCGAGCCGCCCCTGTTTCTGGGGTCCCTGGTGTCACATCTATTTCTTCTATCACCAAGGGTCACTTGCCAACTAGTGCGACCACAGGCACCGCTCAGCCTTCATCGGGCCCTGGACCGAGCCCTGGTTCAACCACCACAACCTCCGCTCACAGCCACCACGGTGCTGCAATGTTGGCTGCTGCCGCTGGTAGAGGTGGGCCTGGCATTGTTCCTAGCTCACTGTTGCCAATTGACGTCTCCGTTGTACTTCGTGGTCCTTACTGGATTCGCATCATTTATAGAAAATATTTTGCAGTTGATATGCGGTGTTTTGCTGGTGATCAGGTTTGGTTGCAACCAGCAACCCCACCCAAGGGGGGCCCTTCAGTTGGAGGGTCTTTACCATGTCCACAGTTTCGTCCCTTCATTATGGAGCACGTTGCTCAGGAATTGAATGGCTTGGACCCTAATTTCACAGGCGGTCAACAGACCGGTGGATTGGCTAATTCAAACAATTCGACTCCTAGTTCGGGTCCAGCTGCAAATGGAAACAGAGTAAATCCTGGTTCTGCCCGTTCGGGAAACCAAGTAGCTGGGATCGGTCGGGTTGGAAATGGTCTTCCAGCGGGGTCAAATTTGGCTGTGGTGAGCTCTGGGTTGCCGTTACGCAGGTCACCTGCCACAGGGGTCCCTGCACATGTGAGAGGAGAATTGAATACGGCCATTATTGGGCTTGGAGATGATGGAGGCTATGGTGGTGGATGGGTTCCTCTTGTTGCTCTAAAGAAGGTTCTTAGAGGTATTCTCAAGTACCTTGGAGTGTTGTGGCTATTTGCGCAGCTACCTGATCTTTTGAAAGAGATTTTGGGCTCAATTCTCAAGGATAACGAAGGTGCACTGTTAAATCTGGACCAGGAACAACCAGCCTTGCGGTTCTTTGTGGGGTAAGTCGACACATTTCTTTTCTTTGAGCAAAAATATTTATCTTTATAGGGAGAAAGTAGCAGCAAAAGCAAAAGAGGATAAGGAATCCTTTAAATACCACTGTTCCTCAGTAGATGAGAAGTAAGTATAATAGTGATCTTGGAGCATTCTTGCCTTTCTCTGTTGAATATCTCAAATAACGACAAACATGCAACATTTGGAAAGAATCTTTTATCCTCCTTTGTACCATATACTCCATATCTATACGGGGCTTTTTTTTGACTATGTTTCCTATTCCTAATGCAAAATGAGACTTGCCCCCTGTGTTTTTATAATTCCGTGACTACGCACGTGGGGGTATGTCAAAGAATTAGGGTGTAAGTGAGAGGATTACATTGGAAATTTAGACAATGCCCCCTATTTTTATGTAATTACTCCTCCGTCGCTAACTAAGAGGCCATGTCTGACTTTTGCATTTCCTAAGAATGAACTAATTTCATCACAATCAATGGTTTAAAACAAAACCTGTTTCTTGTGGTGAGTTTTGGTACGTTGATTATGTTCTAAAAAATGAAAGTGGGCTCTTAATTTGGGACATGATTACTGGACTCTGAATGTGGGATGGAGGGAGTATTTGAGATACGCCACACTAGAGGGGCCAAAGCAATGGTTATGGCAAAAAGGTGGTTAAGTGTAATATTGCATCAACAGTAGGGGCAAAGTAAAAAAAAAAAAAAGAAGCTCCAATTTGAAGGGATAGTTCCTCTACCCAAATCTTGGCATGCTTCTCGTTGGATCTGAAACAATATGTTTTTTTATTTTTCTTTTTTTCTTTCTGCAGGGGATATGTATTTGCTGTTAGCGTGCACAGGGTCCAACTTCTCCTCCAAGTCCTTAGTGTGAAGCGGTTTCATCATTCACAGCAACAACAACAGCAGCAACAAAACCCATCCATTGCTCAAGAAGAACTAACTCAATCTGAAATAAGTGAAATATGCGACTATTTTAGCCGCCGTGTTGCATCTGAGCCGTACGATGCATCTCGGGTTGCCTCATTCATCACTCTTCTCACTCTACCCATCTCTGTTTTACGAGAATTCTTGAAACTTATAGCATGGAAAAAAGGATTAGCACAAGCACAAGGTGGAGATATAGCCCCAGCCCAAAAATCTCGCATAGAATTATGCCTCGAAAATCACTCGGGATTGAATATGGATGGTTACTCTGAGAATTCGTCTGCCACCAAGAGCAATATCCATTACGACCGCCCTCATAATTCCGTTGACTTTGGGTTGACTGTCGTTCTCGATCCTGCTCACATACCCCACATAAACGCCGCTGGTGGGGCTGCTTGGTTGCCCTATTGTGTTTCCGTGAGGTTGAGATATTCGTTCGGGGAGAATCCGAATGTGGGGTTCCTCGGGATGGAGGGGAGCCACGGTGGGCGGGCGTGCTGGCTAAGGCTCGAGGACTGGGAGAAGTGCAAGCAGAGGGTGGTTCGAACTGTGGAAATGAACTCGTGCTCCACCGGTGATGTTAATCAGGGCCGCCTGAGGATGGTGGCTGATAGTGTGCAAAGAACGCTCCACGTGTGCCTTCAAGGGCTGAGGGAGGGCAGTGGCGCTGTGGCTGTAACTGCTGGAGCTACGTGACTGGCCATTTTTGCCGTGAACAGATTTCAAATCATCGGAATTGTAGTGATTGTTGCTGAATTCATAATCTTGTGCAGTATTATCTATTGGAGGAGCTTGTATTGATGATATAAACCAAGGGAAAAACCTGAGTACCAACAAGTTCTGATTAGGGAGAAAGAAAGAAAGAATACTCGGTTAGGACCAGTCGGGCGATTTTCCTTTGTACAGGTAACCTGCATTGTTATTGCTTCTTAATTTATATAAAATTTGTTTCTCTTGAAATTGTTGTACACGTGCCTCCCCCACTCCCCATCCCCAACCAAAAAAACAAAAAGGGAAAAAAATTAATTAAAACTCACAGTTGCCTGGCTACAATTTTGCAGTTTGCTTTAGATAGTGGACTCTGGTGTAAATTTTGAGACTACGTCACGGAAAATTCTAGTGGGAATTGTATTTGGGCCACTATTTGATCTCATGGGTTTTACCTGTTTTTTGATATTTGGGTGACCTGAGGGCCTGATATACGTATGGATGCGTAAAATGAATGATTTCTGATCGTGACTGTTAAGAGAAGGGTTCATTTTCATCATGTTTTGGTTTTCCCAGCTCTTTTTTTTGTTTTCCTTCCTATGCTCCAGATTGTAGATTCTCTGTTGTCTGCTTGAGCTTTAAGCTTCCGGCTGTGTTTTATGTTTCTATGAACTGAACATTCCTTCCGGGAGGTTGAAATATTATTGGATGCAATGTACATACAAGATTATTAATGAATTGCTTTGCCTTGCATATTTGCATTTGCATTTGCATTAATGGTGAAATGTTCATCGACTTTTTGAGTTTTTCATGGAATAGAATTCTTTGAGCGGCAGGTAAGAAATTCTTCCATGAAAATTACGGAAAAGTTCAAGAACATCTCGCCAAATCACTTCTCTTTTTCTTTTTCCATATTCGTATAAAAATTATTTATGTTTTCAATTATTTTTCAACTTTGAAACCTCCTTGGGCATTGAAAAACTTACCTGTTCTTCCCCTTTCCACTTTTTGTACCGTTCCTTAATTTTCGCAATTTCTTTGAATGCCATAATTTTTTTTTGGGCAATTTGGACTTAGGTACTTTCATAATGGGCGAAATTAAACTTAGGTACTCTTTTGTTTCAAAATTAGACTTTGGTACAAATTTCGTCAATCTCCCATCACAATTAACAGATACGTGATTTTCTCGTGTCTTTAATTAACTCATCCCAACTCAACTCATTTAAAAAAAGAAAAGAAAAGAATGAAATAAAGTCACAAGTACCTCCGTGCTCCCACCACCTCCATCCATCTTCAACACCACCTACACCTTCGATCTCCATCCTCCGTCCATCATCAACACCTCGAAACCACATACCCACTGCTCATCGGAAAAGTTCCGTTGTCTCCTCCCTCCAAGAAGCCCACCCCAATGTAAAAGCCTTAACCTTGAAACCCCCGACCTCAATATCTCTCTACATATATATACATATGTCTATATTCACACACATGCACACACACACATATATATATACCCATAGATTTATATCTATATATATATATATATATAAAGTTAATTACCAAGTGTTCTCTTCCAAATAAATCAACATTATCCAATTTAAGAGTGCTTTAACATAGTATCATTATTAATTGTTTTTAAGTTGAATTAACTGAACAAATATAACTATATTATTATATTTCTTCGAACTTCAAATTGAAAATTTAATATACAAAGAGTGAAACAATAATACGTTATGTGTGTCCATATCTATATTATAAAACACCATCTTTGACCAAAAAAATTCTCTAAAAAGTATAAGAATCTAATGATTAAAAATATATATGTTATGGTGTGCATTAGTTCTATACCATTGGATGAGTTTTATACACACATCAAGATGTCACATCAAAGTTAAAATATTCACACCAATAATATACACACAATAAACTCTCACATACTAATAATTTTCTCTACATTAAAAATGCCATAAGTTAAAATAAAAAATTCAAAATTTAATAAAAATTTAATATTTAAAATCTACTAATCAAGATCAATTAAACAAGATCCATCATGACTATATAATTATGCAAAAATAAAATAAAATTATTGGGTAAAAAAATTATTAAATAACATTTAACACCAATAATATACACAAAGTAAACTCTCAGACACCAATAAATATTTTTACGTTAAAAATGTCATAACTTAAAATAAAACATTTAATATTTAATATTTAAACTCTACTAATCAAGATCAATCAAACAAGATTCATCTTAAAATAAAAAACAATTAATATTCAATATTTAAATCTATTAATCAAAATCAATTAAACAACATCCATCATAACTATAGGATTATGAATTTAATATTTAAATTTACTAATCATTATTAATTAAACAAGATCCACCATGACTATAAAATTATGTAAAAAAATAAAAATAAAATTTATTGAGTAACATTTAATACCAATAATATACACACAATAAATTCTCACATATCAATCATTTTTTCTACATTAAAAATGTCATAACTTAAATTAAAAAATTCAAAATTTAATATTTAAAATTCACTAATCAAGATCAATTAAACGAGATCCATCATAGTGTTCGTACATTAGTGTTCGTAAATTTAAGGACGTACTTTATGTGTTCGTACATTATTGATCATCTTAGTATGTCATTTTTCGGAGTGTTCACAATATATCAGTTAAATTTTGAACTATTTTTAAATCATACCAGGCGTGATTGAATTATTTTCACATATGGCCTTGAGTTTAATTTGTTAAAAACTTATTTTGCTAAGATCAAAATATTTTATGTGTTCGTACATTATTATTGATCATCTTATAATGTTATTTTTAGGAGTGTTCACAATATATCAGTTAAATTTTTGGACTATTTTCAAATCATACCAACCGACGTGATTGAATTATTTTCACATGTAGCCTTGAGTTTAATTTGTTAAAAACTTATTTTGCCGAGATCAAATTAAGATAAAAAAATATGATTAAACGATTATTTAAAAATTTAAAACAAGTCAGTCCAGTCCAGCTTACTTTTAGTTGTTATAACATGAAAATATATTGAACATAAGTTTGTTGATTTAGATTCATCACACGTTACTTTTTTTTATCTTATTATCGGTTGTTATTTAATTTACCGTGCCGGATGGCACGGGTATACCCTAATTAGTATATAAAATCTAGTTTTTGAGATATGCCTAATGTATACTTTGTAAAGACGAAACAAAAACACATGATACTCCATATTCACAACATCCTTTTGGGTTTTGGAATTGGCTCAGAATTAGAGCAAAAATTAGTTACGCATTATAAATGAACATTTCTAATAGTATATATATATAAAAGGGAAAAGTAGAATTATTAAATGTTTATTTTGCTCAGATCTTGCCATGTGTCATTTGTTATTTTAGTATTTAATTGCATATTTATATTTATATATATAAAATTAAGTTTAGTAAATGACCCATTTGCACCCCCAACTATGTACAGTAATTCAATTTGCACCCTAAATTTTCATTTGTTCCAGTTTGCACCCTAAACTTCAAAAATCGATTTTAAATGCACATTCCGTCAACATTCCGTGATTTTTCTAATAGAAACTGTAAAAAGAGGGGGATAGGAAGGGTAAAAATGTAAAAAGAGATATTTTTCCTTGTTTCCCTCCATTTCTCCCATCTTTTCCCTCCATTTCCCCCCCATTTGACACACATGTATATACGTATATATACATCTCTCCCATTTCCTTTCCCCATTTCAATAGAACAAAAAAAAAACCTAAAAGAGTGAGAGATTTCAGTTGATTGCACTATTTGTATATGTGTTGTAATCATTTTCGTACTACTGAGTGGCCACGAGAATGAGAGTGGGGAGAAATGTAACACTGTAGCTGCACTGCCTTAGAAATGTAACACTGTGGATTGCATTGTTTATGTGTGCGTTTCATGTGTTTCTTTTTTGGTGTTTTTTTTTGTTCTGTTGAAATGGGAAAGGGAAATGGGAGAGATGTATATATACGTATATACATGTGTGTCCAATGGGGGGAAATGGAGGGAAAAGATGGGAGAAATTGAGGGGA
This sequence comes from Lonicera japonica, assembly GCA_021464415.1. NCBI lineage: Eukaryota > Viridiplantae > Streptophyta > Magnoliopsida > Dipsacales > Caprifoliaceae > Lonicera > Lonicera japonica. Next base: position 97,025,105 of record CM038463.1, on the reverse strand, counting down.
ATAAGGAAAAGTATCTCTTTTTACATTTTTACCTTCCTATCCCCTTCCTTTTATAGTTTCTGTTAGAAAAATCACGGAATGTTTAACGGAATGTGCATTTAAAATCGATTTTTGAAGTTTAGGGTGCAAACTAGAACAAATGAAAGTTTGGGGTTCAAATTGAAATACTGTACATAGTTGGGGGTGCAAATGGGTCATTTATTCTTTATAATGCGTAGCTAATTTTTGCTCTAATTCTGAGCCAATTCCAAAACCCAAAAGGATGTTGTGAATATGGAGTATCATGTGTTTTTGTTTCGTCTTTACAAAGTATACATTAGGTATATCTCAAAAACTAGATTTTATATACTAATATGGACACCCGTAATGTATTATTGTTTCACTCTTTGTATATTAAATTTTCAATTTGAAGTTCGAAGAAATATAATAATATAGTTGTATTTGTTCAGTTAATTCAACTTAAAAACAATTAATATTAATACTATGTTAAGGCACTCTTAAATTGGATAATGTTGATTTATTTGAAAGAGAACACTTGGTAATTAACTTTAAAATTTGAGTAGCCAAAAATATATGAAAACAATTTTTTGTCTTTTAACCTAATGACTAGTAGGATAAAATCAAATTAGTCCTTAACTATCTAAAAATAATTTTTTCCACTCAATGAACAAAACCTAGGTATATCGATTTACAGACCGATGCCACCCATGTATATTATATACACCTCAAATATAATTTTTGCACACTCCACGTACTGTAGAACCCATCGAATAAAGAAACCACTAAATTGTCACATTATTCTTATCTAAGGTGGCGTTGAGTAAAAAAAGTGAAATATGAAAATTGAAAACTGAAAACTGAAATTGAAAATTGAAAACTGAAAAAGCTATTTGTTTAGTTCTAAAAATTGTATTTGAAAAAATATTGTTTGTTGAATATAACACATCTGAAAACTGAATTTTTTTTAGTATGACAATTTTGATATTTTATTTTGATCCCTTATCTCCTGTAGTGTCACAGACCAACCTGCCACTCACTCCCCGTCCATTTTTCCCAACTCCCCCGTCTATCCCTCCATTTTACCTCTCTTCCCCATGAAATTCCCTTTTGTATGTTACACATATGTGTATATATATTTATTTCAGATTTGAATGTGAAAGATGACGTATATATTGTGTGTATATAAATTTATGTATTATGAGATTTTTCTAAATGAGAGGTTAGAGATGGAAGAGCAGGGGTGGGGGAGTTGGGTGGAGCTAGAGCTGGTGGATGTGGTGTAACACCCCGCCTTAATTTTTGGGATAACACCGTAATTAAAACCTGGGGTGCTACTAACCCATCTTAGATTAATTAAAATGGGTATATAAATATAAAAATATTCAAACAATAAATAACACACATGTCATTCAGCAAGATATAACTGGATAGTACTGTACATAAACATGTATACATGCAAGATGAGAACTTTTTATGTATATATGCACTTAATGCTTATGTCATGTGTCAAGCCAGCAAAAGGTGCCAAAAGAATAGTATCATTCTTACACAAACTTATAACCATAATACAAAACAAAGAAAGTATGTTCAAGTTAATATTTAACATTTCGGGTTAGCCGTGGCTTCCCGTGAAAGATGTACAGCACAAAAATGATTATTGTATCAAAGCCATCTACTTCGCCCCCGGTCCCGTAACCTCTTTATCCATGTTCAACTCCTGGGTACCTGTACTATATTTAGAAAAATGGGGTGAGTTCATAGCTCAGTAGGGGGGGGGGAGAATAGGGGACAACGTATTTGAAAAACATAATCATAAATCTCTTTATAGTTTATACTTCAATCATCAATCCAAGTAAATATCACGATTTCATACATAAACAATGCATGCCCATGCATATGCAGATTACCTCCCTTTGTGTTAACCATTACGTTGAATCACCAGAACATAATATAGGACACCTTTCCAAGAGACGTACCGACGCTAAATCGAACCATAATAATCATAACAATTGGCCTGACCGTCATCAAGAGATACCGAAGCTGAACAATATCATAATCATAATGGCAATAGGCCTGACCGGCCCCAAGAGAAATGAGCATCAAGATCTTAACATATATCACCAGAATATGGCCTCTCCGTCTCAGGTGAATACCAACAGATAATTAAAGATTGGACCACAATCCGCAATATCATATCAACCGATCATTATCATATCAATTGTCTCAACAATTGTCTAGATCTCCAAACTATTCACCGTGGGCTCTAGACAGCCGATGACTCACTAGTGTCTTGCTGTTATCTAAATTTTTCGACTATTCACTGCGGGCTCTAAACAGCCGAAGACTAGTTAACCTCCCGGAGGTTTAGTGCTTTTCAACCCAAGGGCACCAGGCCCTGCCTATTTTTCCATCCCGGCAAGCACTAACCACATCATTCCCTTTCACTTGACGGAAGGCCACAATAGATATTAATAACAGTGGGTAACATCCCACCATATATAACATAACCGAGAACATATGCCATGCAGAATGACGATCTCCAGAGAATAATATCCACATATGAATGAATAACTCCTGAAGAGAGATAATCATATGTTCAAGTATACCACAGGAGCATAGACAGCCATCCGTAACACGGATATAAGATACAATTCTCCCAAGAAGCATATCATTTTTCATATGCCATGAAAGTACTTCAAGCTTGTCCAGAATATCTCTAAGAATGCCTGGTTGACACAATATTTATGCATAGCATGCAATTCATGCTCTAAATGTAAACTAGAAACAACCTATGCCACTTAAACTTAATTCGTCATGTATCCATGTTCCTCAGCGCATTCATAACCCATTTACAAATCCACTTGGATACAACCAAGCATGTATATCCAAGGAACATCACTTACAAGTCTATATTACATAGATGTCAAGTTCAAGTGGTATATCTTGTCCCAACTAATGCATCATATAGAAAATAGAAACTTCATATGCCATATAAACTCTATCCAATTCATGTCCATGTTCTTTAGTGTATATGGAAACCTTTACTAAACTTTTTCTTGTCAAAGCAAAACATATACATCCAAAGAACATCCATATGAATCAATAACATGTAATCATGGAGCTTAGATGTCATATCTTGCTTCATATCGTAGAATCGTAGCTTAATCATGCATAAGTTACGAATATCAATTAATATGGTTTTCTTAATAATCATACATGCATAAATCATCCAAGGATACTTAATAACAAGGAACATATGCTTTATATTAAACATACATATGTAAAATCATTCACCTCTTTGGTAAATAAGATCATATCATCAAGTTTGGAAAATATATAACCCCTACCTCGACTTATTAGCGAAGAAGAAGGAGAAACTATGAAGGTTTCGGCCTTTCTCCAAGCAAAGCTCACAAGAAAGATGATGAATAGTGATCAGGAGGATGATTCGTAGGATTTGGAGCTTATCTCGGATTGATGTTGAAAAATGAGTGAGAATCCTTCAAAGAACCCACCTCTATCTCTCTCTAGAGCCTTCTAGTTGATAGGAATGAGTTTGGGTCGAATTTGGTGTATTAAGGTGATAAATGGTGAGAAAATGGGGTTAAAACTCTAGAAAATTCGTCTCCAGGGCTCTAAGATCGATCTTGGCCTTACCAAGGTCGATCTTGAGAGCTCTCAGCCAAAGCTGATTTCACAGTACTGACCACTGTTGGTATTTTGGTCATAACTCTTTGCTTGAAACTCGGATTTGGGTGATCTTTATGTCCACAAAAAGGTAATTCAAATATCTACAAATTCCTAAGAGGAAGTTTTTCCAAATTCTGGATAAATATTTTTTAAAAATTCACCGAAGACAGCGCTCTGTCAAAGCGCTATTGAATGGCAAGAATTTAGCGATGGGCCTATTTTGTACCCTGTTTTGACTCACAAGGAGTGCTAATTAGCTTTCGGTTAATATGAAAGTTGTAGAATGATACAGATCTTAAATACACACGCGCACGGAACCTTAATCGAATAAGTAACAAAGAAATTACGATAGCTCAAAGTTAGCTAGAATTCACGAATCGCAAAAGACTAAAACTTCCTATTTACCAACCGAAATTGATTCGGACCACCCGAATCATCAAACGATCACTCACATGAGTATAAATAAGCTAATATACTTCAATTTAAAACAAATTAAAGTACGGGGTCTTACATGGGGGTTGGGAAGGGGCGGGGGAATGGTGGTTGTGGGTATTAAAGAGAGTATATAATTTTGTTAAAAAAAAGAGGGTAAAATGGACATTTTACACCTTTTAAAATTAAGTTTTAAATTTAAGAGGTAAAGTTACTGCTTAAAATTTTCGATGAATATTTTAAGTTTTAAGTGGTAAAAATTAAATGGCCACTTAATTTTTTAGGTTCCTGAACAACTTTTTATATCACTTAAATATGAAAATTTTAAGTTTTCAGATTTAAGTGGTAAATTAAGTGACAAGTGAACAACACTAGTGTGTATGTTGTTCGGACTAAGATGTTAGTGAGAGAAGAGAGTGGGGGTTTGTTGCAGTTTTTAGAGAGAAAATTAAGGGAAAACGGTTATAGAGAAAGATACTTTATGTGTAATGAAATTAAGGTCAGAGTTTTTAAAGAAAGATGAACGGTTCCAAAAGAAGAAATAAGATCATTTAGGTCAGATAAAATAAGCGTGAGCAAAAGTTTTAGCAAGCCTGTTGAAATTACAAATTTACACTTTACTCTTCGAAAGTGGCAATAAAAAATAATGCTAATACAGTGACATGAAGTTATCACTAGACCGTGTGATTACATTGTTTTAAAAATCTATCCATATGTAAGAAATTAGTGAGAATCATATTGTACACACATCTAGTGTGCCACATAGTCTAGTATACATATACACAATTGTGGCCTTTTTATGGATTGGAAAATGAAAAGCAACTGCGTACTATTTGATTAAAGTCGTGACAAATACAATTGGGAATTATTTTTGGGAATTATGTAAAAGATGAGATTTTGCAATAGATGGATTGCTTGGCATTGTTAATAAATCTAAAGAAGTGAAAGAATATGGAGACAATACAATTTCCATCTCCTTTTCTTCATACTCCACTGTACTTTTAATAGGCGCCACCTGCACGCATTAACAAAAATTTGAAAGCTATCAAGAAAAAGAGAATGTCACAAGGGTATAATTGTCAATACATTAAATATTAAATTGTGAATAATACTTAATTTTGCCTGAATCTTGGTCAGACTTCTACAGGGAAAAAATCATTCCTGGTCTTTCTGTTAAGAAAAAAAAAGAAAGTAAAATGCCGAATTTCTAACCTATTACATCCAGCACCAATATGTACAACTCTAATACATAAGCTTACATGGATATATTCAGTGTTCGACTTGGGGGAGAGAAAAGGAAGCTGGGCACCGGACAAACTTCTTTTCCTACTTAACTGCACCCCGAGAGTTTCTAGGACATATTCTTCAACTTCAGTATATACTGGTTTTCTTTCGCATGCAAATAGATAAATATCTTTTCGCATGAAAGTGAAAAATTTAGAAGTTGTTGAGTGGTAAGGTGCTCTTTGCCTTCGCAAGAGTTTGAAACTTATTACTTACCTTTATGTACTTTTTTAACTTCATGGCAAAAAAGAGTTAATACGTGGGTAAAACTGGAAAACAAAAAACCTGATGGAGCTGTAAAGATTGAAGGTGAGATGTGTAAGAATAGATATCAACTTATTCTAGAAATTTCACTCCTCTTTTCTTCCTTTAGTTTCAACATGGTATCAGAGGACACGATCCTAATCTAGGGGTTTCTTCTTTTTGTTCCTCCGTTTAGGTGGGAGGGCAGCCTTTTTTTGCCCATCCAATCAAGGAGTTTCTTCTCCTATTCTTTTTTCAATAATTTTTTTTATGGCTATCGACTTGTCTAGTAGCATATTTTTCAGTTTTTGCAGAACATTAGGAATTTATAAGAAGTACCTTTTGTGGCTGTTGGAAGGAATTCTCATCCATGAGATTAGTAGATGTAAGTACAGTCTTCGCTGAGTTAATTGATTGTTTCGAGTTAAGCTCCATTCCATCAATTGAAATCTTCAAATTCGTCGTGGTGTTCCCAAAGTTGACAACCTGCAAAATAATACATGTTTGGTTCGTTTAAAACTCAATGCAGTGGAAAGTGTGTTCAGCTTTAATATTTGAGCCTGTTTGGTTGGTATAAAAAATGACGAAAATCAATTGCACTACTTTATGGTGTTCAGTTGGTTTGAGTCGAGATGTGGGAAACAAAGTTTTAAATTACAGTCTTTTCATACATAAGGCCAACCGAAAACCCCGTTTACAATTTTCTTGAAATCCAAATCCCCCCATGACATTTACATATGTAAACAAACACAGCCAATAATTGATGAGTTGAAACTTGAATCTCATGAAGTAAATCCCCTTGAAAAAGAGTAAAACAGGTACATTACTTCCGACAATAATGAAATAGATGAAGTTATACACTGCAGAATTAGCAAAAGCAAATAAAAAACTATTGCAATGATGACCATCCTACGAAAGTTTACACAAATAAGCAAACACCCAAAGATCAATACAAAATATATCACACTCAGCAGGGAGGATTAACAGAGTGCATTTATCGGGCTTTACTTAGATGGTGATTGTCCATTAAGCACAGAGGAGAACAAGATTAAGGTTCAAAAGGAAGGGGATTGACTCTTATTTAAAATTTCTGAGGATCAGGCACATGGATACTGCGTGTTGGGATACGACGGGGATTTTGCATGCATGATATACCTGACATTCAATTGATATTTTTATACAAATAAAATAGAATGGGTGGCACACTCGATGCATGTGCAATATTGTACTTAGTAATTGATTTGTAAGGAAAATAAAGAAATATGGTGTTTGTTCGAGCGGTAATGAATTGTGTTAATTATGTTTAAGATTATAAGTTCGAGTCCTCATAAATTTCATCATAAAAATTCAATCAGAAGAGTGTGAGATAAAAAACTGATATATATGTGCATTTTCGGCCTTTGAAATTTTTGATGGTCATTCCACACTTCATTTTTGATGATCATTCCACGCACTTCCCAATTGAATTTTTTTTATGAAATTTGGCGGAGTACATCATCTCCGCCGAATTTCATCAAAAAATTGAACTGTCCACCCATTCAAAAATGGAAAATCCATTCTTTTCTTAAAAGAATTTTTTAAAGAAGGATGTCCTTTATAGAGAGCCTATATGTAACTATGTATAATATTGATAATTCAGTATTATTTATTTTATTTATTTATGTTATTTTAGTTGTGGGTAGAATCCCACCTTGATAGGGACTCTAGGTTAATTAGGAGTTGTGTTTATTTCCTATATAAGGTGCGTTGTTTTCATTCTTTAGATATCATGGAATAAAATAATTCTTCCTCTCTAAATTTTCATGGTATCAGAGGTAGGTTAGGAACCCTAGGTCTGGCCAAATCACTGTGCACGCCAGAAAACCCTAGCCATCATCACTGTGCACGCCAGCAATAAACCCTACCCGCCGCCGTCCTTCTTTGCTCACTGCAGTGCGTAATTCTTAGTCTTTCCAACATCCAACCACATAGTCTTGGTCGGAATTGTCCGACGAGAAGAACCCCGAAAGAATCGTCGGAAACTGACCCCGCACACGCCCTCACGCGCCACCGCCCCTCTGCGCGTGGGTCTCACGCGCCGTCAGTCTTCACCGCGTGTGGAGGCGTGTGGATGCTCCGATTGCTGCCAAATTTTTCAGGGGAGATCGTCTTCTTGTTCTTCACCTTGTTCCAGTCTTGGTTTGGTATAATTCAGTCTGGATTTGGCTTTGTTTGTTTATTCCAGATTTGGTGTAACGGGTTAGTGATTGGTTGCTGTGCTTTTTTGTTCCAGAATTACTTTAATTCCGTCCTGAGTTTGTTTATTTGATTATCTGGTAATATGAACTATAAACTTGCTATGGTGGGTGCTAGTACTCCGGGTCTCACAGAGTCTGCTAGTGGCTCCACCACAAGCACGTCTTCTACATCCTCAGATCCTATATCGCAGTTTGCTTCTATCTATTCTGTTAGTGAAAATCCGGTAGCGAATATTAGTCACAAGTTGAATGGTAGAAACTATCTCGAATGGGCACAGTCAATGAGATTGTTTATTGACGGCAAAAGGAAATTAGGTTATGTGAATGGTGAGGTGGTACCACCACCATCTAACGACTCGGGTTTTAAGTCATGGCGCGAGGAGAACTCGATGGTTACCTCGTGGTTGATTAATTCCATGGAGGCTGGACTTGGTAAACCCTATACGTTCCTGCCGACCGCTAGAGATATCTGGCACGCGGTTAAGGAAACGTACTCGGATCTAGACAACTATTCTCAAATGTTCGAACTCAATACCCAGTTGTGGAAGATGCAACAAGGAGATTGTGGGGTTACAACCTACTACCATGACATGATGGCCATATGGCAAGAGTTGGACTTGTTTGAAACTGAAGAGTGGAAAAACCCGAATGATAGTGCTCGTTACAAGAAGAAGGTTGAGCGAGGTCGGGTGTTTGTCTTCTTGGCTGGACTAAACAAGGACCTAGACGAAGTTTGGAGTCGTATTTTAGGAAGAATACCTTTGCCTACTATCCGAGAGGTATTTTCAGAGGTACGAAGAAAAGAGGCTTGACGATCTGTGATGTTGAAAGACGAACGGGAGCCTCGTACAGATGGTGAGAGCTATGCACTGGTAGCCCTTGATAAAGCCGTAGACAGTGATAAACGGGGAGGAAAGCAGAAATTGTGGTGTGATCATTGCAAGCGGTCAGGTCATACTAGGGATAGTTGCTGGAAGCTTCATGCTAAACCAGCAAATTGAAAGAAGCGTGATAACAAAACGAGGGGAAGAACTCGAGCATTCCAAGCAAGCAATGCAGATTCAGTGCAACCATCTTCCTCAGAACCACTTCCATTCTTTAGGAAACTCTGACTCCTCATGTTCCATAACTTAGTCAGGTAATAAGTTTACGACTACACTTGCCTGTATCAAATCTCATAGCAACTGGATATTAGATTCAGGGGCCACTGACCACATGACCGGTATCTCGGAATTTTTTTCGTCATATACTCCGTGTGCAGGGAATTAAAAGGTTAAAATTGCTGATGGTTCTTTCGCTGCGGTTGCCGGCAAAGGAACCATAATCGTCTCCCTGTCTCTCACTCTTAAAGATGTCTTACATGTCCCTAATTTATCGTATAATCTCATATCTGTCAGCAAATTAGCTTTTGATCTCAATTGTCAAGTTAACTTTTGGTCTTCTCATTGTGAATTTCAGGATTCAAATTCAGGGAAGACGATTGGGGTTGCTAAATAGGATGGGGGTCTCTACTTCTTCAATAATGGGTCTAACTCTGGAAGGCAAGACCAGCAGACTTGTTTTAATTCTATTTCTGTTTCTAGTGATAGTCAGATTTTGCTATGGCATTATAGGTTAAGACATCCAAACTTTCAGTATTTAAAGCATTTGTTTCCCAAGTTATTAATGAATAAAAAATTGCTTAAATTTCGGTGTGAATCTTGTGAATTAGCAAAACATCAACGCACGGTTTTTCCGTCTCAACCATATAAGAAATCACAACTTTTCACCTTGATTCATAGTGATGTTTGGGGTCCCTCTAGAGTGTTCACTTGGTTGGCAAACGTTGGTTTGTGATGTTCATTGATGACCACACTAGAGTATGTTAGGTCTTTCTCTTAAAAGAAAAATCAGAAGTTGGGAGTGTGTTTCAAAACTTTTATACCATGATACACACACAGTTTCAAACCAAAATTAAAATTTTTCGGAGTGATAATGGGAAGGAATTTTTTAATAAGATGTTAGAGGATTTTTTCGTCATAAATGGGATAATTCATCAAAGTTCGTGTACTTATACTCCTCAACAGAATGGAGTTGCCGAAAGAAAAAATAGACATCTACTTGAAGTTGCTCGGGCTTTAATTTTTCAAACTAAAGTTCCAAAATACTTTTGGGGAGATGTTATTTTGACTGCTAGTTACCTTATTAACCAGCTTCCAACACGAACTTTGAATTTTATAGCCCCCATTAAATTGCTTTCTGACATATTTCCCAACACTCGTCTATCAGGGGATATTCCCTTAAAAATATTTGGCAGTGTTGCCTTTGTTCATAATCATGACCCAAAATATTCTAAACTTGATCCAAAGGCACACAAATATATTTTTGCAGGTTATCCTACAAATCAAAAAGAGTACAAATGTTTTGATCCAATTTCTAAAAAACTGTACATCTCTATAGATGTCACCTTCTTTGAAGGACAATCTTATAACGATTCCCATCTTCAGGGGGAGAGCACGAGTGAAGATGGTAGTTGTGGTTTCGATAAATCGATAGTTGATGTTGTGTATGAACAAGCACCAAATGATTTTAACACACAATCTGGGAAAATAAATGAATTAAATATTAGAGATACTGGTGTTGGTAATGGTGAACAACCAGTGCCAGTGTTATCCAAAAATATGATTACTACCGATGGACCAGAGATGTGTGCAAAACGGTATAAAGGTCTTGTTTATTCTAGAAAAATTCCAGAACAAGGAAGGAAAGAAACCATCCCTCAGCAACCTCAAGAATCCAACCTGGAGGTGGATCATAATACTCACGATGACTCTTCTGAGATACCTGAAGGTAATTCTCATAATACCGAGTCAACTCAGTCTAATCAACTTGATCTTCCCATTGCTCTTACAAAATGAGTCAGAGCGTGTACGAAATCTCCTAAATATCCTATTTCGAACTTTGTGTCATATAAAAATATCTCACTGTCCTATTCTGCGTTTATCTCTTGTGTGTCGAATATAATTGTTCCTAACAATGTTCAGGAGGCTTTAAATGTTCCGGAGTGGAGAGAAGCGGTGCATGAGGAGATGAGAACACTGGAGAAGAATGCTACTTGGGAGAAAGTACAACTTCCAGAAGGAAAGACAGTTGTTGGTTGTAAGTGGGTATTCACTGTGAAGTATAACTCAGATGGGTCAGTAGAACGGTACAAGGCTCGTCTGGTGGCTAAAGGCTTCACTCAAACGTATGGAGTCGACTACTCCGAAACCTTTTCTCCAGTGGAAAAACTAAATACAGTTCGGGTTCTTTTATCAGTTGCAGCTAACTTGGACTGGCCTCTGAATCAGTTAGATGTAAAGAATGCCTTCTTGAATGGAGACTTAGAAGAGGAAGTTTATATGGAACCTCCACCTGGGTTTACTGAGGAATTTGAGATAAAAATCTGCAAGCTAAAGAGGTCTCTGTATGGCCTTAAACAATCCCCTAGGGCGTGGTTCGAAAGATTAACAAAGTTCCTCAAGGGACAGGGATATAATTAAGGGCAGTCTGATCATACTCTCTTTACAAAGACATCCATAAGAAACAAACTTTCTGTTCTCATTGTTTATGTGGATGATATGATTTTGACCGGGGATGATGTTGAAGAAATGAGTCGACTAAAGCAAAATCTTGCTAGAGAATTTGAGATTAAGGATCTTGGCGACCTACGATACTTCCTTGGAATGGAGGTGGCCCGTTCAAAAAGTGGTATTGTAGTATCACAACGGAAATATATTTTGGATCTGCTATCAGAAACTGGGATGAGTGGGTGTAAGCCATCGAATACTTCTATAGAACTGGGTACCAAGTTAGGAGATGTTAAAGATGGTGTTCCAGTCGAAACAGGGAGATACCAAAGGTTAGTTGGGAAACTAATCTATTTGTCTCATACGCGCCCTGACATTGCTTTCGCTGTGGCATGGTTAGTCAGTTCATGCACTCACCATGTGAAGAGCATCTAGAAGCTGTGTACCGTATTCTTCGTTACCTCAAAGGCTCCCCAGGGAAAGGTCTGTTCTTCAGGAAGAACGATAAAAGAGGGATACAGGTGTATACCGATGCTGATTGGGCTGGCTCGGTTACTGATAGACGGTCTACGTCTGGCTACTGTACGTTTCTTTGGGGCAACTTAGTTACATGGAGAAGCAAGAAGCAAAGTGTTGTCGCTCGAAGTAGTGTGGAAGCTGAGTTTAGATCAATGGCTCAAGGAGTATGTGAGGTTCTTTGGTTACGAAGGGTCTTAGAGGAACTCAAAAGGCCAATTAGTCTCCCGATGAAGCTATACTACGATAACAAGGCTGCTATCAGTATTGCCCACAATCCAGTCTTACATGATAGGACAAAACATGTTGAGATTGATAGGCACTTCATTAAAGAGAAACTAGAAGGTGGAATTATATGTACTCTCTTTGTTCCGTCTAATCAACAAGTTGTAGATATTTTGACCAAGGGCCTGTTAAGGCAACCGTTCGAATTTCAAGTGAGCAAGTTGGGCATGACGGATATCTTCGCACCAACTTGAGGGGGAGTATTGATAATTCAGTATTATTTATTTTATTTATTTATGTTATTTTAGTTGTGGGTAGAATCCCACCTTGATAGGAACTCTAGGTTAATTAGGAGTTGTGTTTATTTCCTATATAAGGTGCGTTGTTTTCATTCTTTAGATATCATGGAATAAAATAATTCTTCCTCTCTAAATTTTCATATATTATAGAAAAAATTAAGATCTAGTCCTTGAGTTTGAACTTTTCTTGGATGCAGTCCATCAATTTTTTAATTGAATACGTGGCGAGAGAATTAGTATTTGTGCCAAGGGATAATAGTATCTACACCGGAAAATTAGCATCTACCGCATAATATCTGAAACCTCACCAGAGGCAGATACCAAAAAAGTGTATCTCTAGAGACCGCATCCTTTAAAAAAAGTTGAGGGATTGCATCCAAAAAAATTTCAAACTCAAGGGCCGGATCCTAAACCCCCCGTGTATATACATTTGCATTTTTTAACTGAGATTATAAATTATATCATCAGACAGAAAGTTGATGTGAATTCCTTGGGTAACTAACTGCCTATGAGTGGGGAGTTGTATATACAAAGTTTAGAATACTGAATACTCTAGGACCAATAAGAGAAACTATCAATCTATTACCTTTACTCTTAAGTAATTCTTGTTGTCCTCCGGGTTCAGCCAAGTTATAGCGGAACCCATAAGGGAGCTTGGTGAGTTGAGAGTTGAATTAAGAAGAGTTGCCCCATTTGATTCTACAAAATACAGTTGCATCCAGTAACTAGGGGTTCCATAGAGGTGTGAAGAGTTAAAAACGATTGCATCTGGGTTCCACCTTCAGAAAAGAATTTTTTTGTATTATTTGGATAGCGTTAATAGAGAGAAATCTTCAAAATGACATGACAAATGATTTTGAGCAAAAGAAAGAAAAATACCGCCTGTCATTGACATTCACAAATAGAGGTGCGTAGCATGTCATTTCAACGACATCGCTGCATTGGAAGAGCAAGTGCGAGTTCAATAATCAAAACTCCAATCTACGTGTATATATATATACAAAGGGCAGCTCTAAAACGGGCACCATTCTTTAAGCAAGTAACAACTTCACTTTTGAGGCTGTAAATATTTGAAATTTTCTATGAAACTTGGTGGAGATGTTCCCTATGGCGAGTAGATCGTCTCCACCAAATTTCATCAGAAAATTAAGCCATTTAGTTGGTAAGATGGTCATAAAAATTATCAACATCTGAAAATGCAAATATATATAAATCTTTCATTACACCCAATTCTAGAGGTCGAGATGATCTACTCACCCTAGAGACCATCTCCACTAAATTTCATAAAAAAATTCAAACATATACATACACCCTCAAAAGGGGAAGTCTGTTAATTGCTTAAAAGGAGCCAAGACATCTCACAAGGGAAAAAGAAATAAGAGAGACATATTGAATCCAATAATGCTCCACAAGTTGCTAAATATTCCATGTAAATGTTGGTTGCACATGAGCACTAGTTTCTAAGATAATGTAACAGATGAGGTACCTAAGTTTAAATGACCCTAAATACATATTATTATAATCAAGTCCTTGCCGTATCTGAACTCTAATTGTTTAGTTTTATTTTCCCAGAATGTGTCCTAATTTTTGGCCGAAGAGTTTTTGCATTGTTTTATAGTAATGATTTGTTTAATGTATAGCACTTATGTATCCATGTAACTTAACCCTTCACTGTCCAAGGCTTCTATTCTTCTCTCTCACATAAACTGAGGACAAGGTAATTTAACAAAGCCAAAGGGATTGCAAAATTGAATAGGTTAACATACTACAATTGGAATATTTTCTTATTGTTTGGGGTTAAAATGGATGGTAAATTATTGTAATTCGTAATATTATAAACTTTATTGGGGATCTGGTTGTTTAGAGTTAGTTAAGCCAATTTACATTCTCTCACATATTTTGATATTTTAGGCCCCGTTTGATAAAAACATGGAAAATGATCATAAAAACAACTAATTTGGGTGAGAAGATGGAAATAAGTTTAGGGATGTGGTCAGATGCTCTCCATCTCATTCTCATTTTTGTGAGTATATGTCCTCCATCCTCTTTTATGTTTAGTGGAAAAAAAATTTCACCATCACCCAAAGAATTTTTTTCCATGGAAGAAGCCAAAAAGCAAGAGTTAATCTTACCAAATCCCACATCTTATTTTCCAACTTCTCGCAAAAATACCTTGTTTTTTCTACTATTTTCCATCTTGTTTTCAAAAGGAGCGTTAGAGTCAAGTTTTTCCTAGACTACTTGTATAAAAAGGACAATATATCGTGTAATCACCATAATTGAACAAACTTGAATTCTAATCGTTATTGGCTTGAGCTTTCCATCTACCGTCGCAATGGAGCACAAATCATAGCCTATGGTAACCCAAAATCATCACTAATAGTTCCACCATTTTTCTCTACACGCTACTACTGTCCTTCATCAGTTTTCTTTCTAATAACATACCCCCTCCTTCTCAAATTAAGAATCCAGTTCACTTTTTGGAACAAAATCAACATATTAAAACTCACGATAAGAAACAAGTTTTGTTCTAAACCTTTAATTGTGATGAAATTACTGCATTCGTAAACAATGCAAAAGTCATACATGGACTCTTAATTAATTAGGGACAGAGGAAGTAATTAAGAGTTTGTTGAGCTCATCCATTTGAATGATTTTCTTATGGAGAACACTTTCAAGGAGGATATTTTCATTAACTCGTTCTGCTAGAGAAAATGAAGGGTCTGTTTGAGAAGAAAGTGGAAAATGATTGGAAAAACGATTCAATTTTATGAGAAGTTGGAAAAAGATGAGTGATTTGGTAGTGCTTTCAATCATTTTCTTAACCTTTTTATCAAACAGGGAAGAAAGTATTTGTAACAAGTACGTACTAGAATAAAATGTTTGCAAATAGTGAAGGCATGAAAACATGGAAAACTAACAGACCTGTTCCTTTCAAGTCCAATAAGGAATCCAGCTTCAGCCAATGCTGCCAAAAGACTTCCGGTTCCTGCATCTTTTCCAGTCACAGCATACTCGCTCACAAAAGCCTGAAAATCGTTCATTGGATTCAGAAGCATCATTACTCGGAACTGAATTCCGAAATCTACTAATCATTCAGAGCTCGTTTGGTTTGAGTTTTAGGAAAGGGAATTGGCATTTTATATTTCAGGAAAGCTCCTTTCCTGGCATTTGAGATTCATGGCCAATGTTTGGATAAGACTGGAATTCTCCTCTCCTCATAATGAGAATTACTTGCAAATATATTATTAAGCACGTATATATATATATTCTATTAAAAGCTAGATACCATATTATAATATATTATTAAATATTACTCCCTCCATCCCAAATTAAGAGTCAATCAACGCACAAAAACTGACGATAGAAAACAAGTGTTGTTTTAAACCAGCTATTGTAATTAAATTAGTGGATTTTTAAAAAATGTGAAAGTCAAACATGGATTCTTAATTAGGATGGAGGGAGTACTTTATTAAAATACAAATGAAATTCTTTAGTTTTGTGTGAAAAATAGGGGTAATTTTGTCCAAAAAAAGAAGGAAAGGATTATCCTCTTAGCTTTTCCTCCATTGAATATGGGAATTGGCGTATAGGGAATTCTTCTTTCCTAGGAATCCTAGATTCCTTTTCAAAACTTTGAACGCTCGAATCTTAATTGAACGGAAATTTAGGATTCCAGGAATGATCCAAATAATGAACCAAAGGGAACCTAAAAGTAAAATCAACACACCTTTGGACCGTATCGTGATGTATGATCAAAATTGTGAGCGAGTGAGAACATGTTGTTTGCTCCTTTATAAACCTAATCATGTAATCAAAGCATGAGAAACATACTTCTACAAATTTGAAACAATATATTTATGCCAAGATGTAAAGCTATCAACCATATAGAACTTTACACATATTTGAAAATGCGTAATTAAGGTGAAGATTTTACATGAAAATCATACAAATCAGCAGGGTGATCCAGTTTTTTGTAAGATCCATCGCAATTCGAAATTATTTTGATATCTGGATAGGCACGTTTTATAGCATAGTAGAACTTCAGATAATTCCCTGGCCAGGCAAGAGATAGAAGTCAGTGTTGAATCGACAGTTAAACGTTTTAGCGTTTAGTATCGCTTGTACAATAAGACATTTATGAAAAGGCAACTGCTACTGCCAGATCAGTGTGCGCATAAATATATATATGTATATGTATGTATGCTTCTGCATTATTTTCAAGCTCGCAATAGAAGTTTCTGCTCCGGCAATAGCAATTGCCTATGAAAATCGGGATGTATATCAATTTGATTGAAAAGAACAACGGCTATCACCACTAGGGTGACATATGCAGCTGAGTAGGTTATCATAAGAAAAAATCATGCAACCAATTTATGAAAAACTTTAGTTTAGTTTTTTCTTTTTGAGAAGCAATGATATTAAAAAACAGGTTATTCGGGCAATTAAAGGTCAATTACCAATGCTGGTTGCGAAGTTGCATCAATAAATTAAGTTCAATAGCACTAGCTTTAATTCTGTTACTTTTATAAATGACAAAGAATAATAACCATATCCATATACTTCATTGATCATGAGAGATAAACATTGCGTCTTAGAGTGAGAGAGAAATAATGATGCACTAGAATTTTGGAAAATGATATGCTAACATAAAAATTTCTTCGCCAGTATATGTATGTTTTGATGTGGTTTTAAGTTTTTGATTATCACAGTTGCCGCAAATAATGGAGAAAATAAATAACTATACATCCCAATAGGTTATAGCATTCTTAATTTGGAAGTTTTTGTTCCCATTTATGGGAAACTTGAAGAAATCATTTCCCATCTGAGGATAAAATGCAGAAAGATAAAATTAAATTAAATTAAATTAACAAGAAGCAAGCATACCACGGTAATTTTTCTTGCCGCAATCCTCGTTGCCAATTGCGACATATCTCAAATCAAAAGGTTCTGGATGTCCCATTTCAGCTCGAACAGATCCCCATGTTGAATCAGAATTGCCTCTTGCAAACTCAATACCGTCGAGGATTTCCTACAGTAGTAAAGAAAAAACCTAAAATCTTCCTATTTATCGTAAGCGAATTGATTAAGAATACAAAAACACTTTTGGCAAAGATTGCAACATTTGACATGAGCGGTTGAA
Source organism: Lonicera japonica (assembly GCA_021464415.1). Taxonomy (NCBI): domain Eukaryota; kingdom Viridiplantae; phylum Streptophyta; class Magnoliopsida; order Dipsacales; family Caprifoliaceae; genus Lonicera; species Lonicera japonica. Next base: position 97,007,488 of record CM038463.1, on the reverse strand, counting down.
GTTTGTAACATACGAGCAGCAGAAATCGTTATTGTAACATTATAACAATTTTCAAAAGTATAAATTTATTAATGACGTGAAAATATATCAACTCTGAAGAGTCAGTCGAAATCTTGAACTACTCATAAAGAGTTCAGCACGTCAATAAATCAAGTTCAGCATATAATATACATCCATATGTAAAGCTCGTCAAACACAATGTACATTCTTAGTGTATTTTTGTATTGGAATTTGACACAACACTTCAGGTCTGTTTGATAAATTGGTTGGAAAATTTATGAGAATTTTGAAAAAGAGATGAGTGGTTTAGTGAGATTTTCATCATGTTCTCCATATTTTCCTTCTTTTTATGGAGAATTTTCTTTCCTGTCCCCCAAAGAATTGGGCCTAGGAAAATCCTAAAAAGTAAATACTACATCTCACGAAAATCACTCCTCTCTTTTTCCATCTTCTCATCAAAATTAGTTTAGTAAGTTCTAGCAATAAATAAAATGCTCAATCAGATTTTTTTTTAAGGAAAGTATAAGTCTCTTCCCTTCTCTACAACAATAACGAAAATCCCCCCATCCCAAATGAGACTCAAACTTAGGACCTCTCCTGAGGTTGGGTGGGTGCCTTACCAACTAGGCTAGCCCACTCGCTCCTCAATCAGATTTATTATTCAGTCTATACTGGAACCAAAGGGAAAGAGACGTACTTGCACGAAAGGTAAAACGCTAGAAGGATCAACTTGATCGTTATGACTGATTCCTGTCAATTATTTAAGGCACCAAAAAAAAAAAAAAAACACGCATTTTAACGAACAACTTTTAAAAACAGAAACCAGTTATTTTCATGGACAAAACAACTGAAAAGTACCATTGTTGAATACCCATATTGGCAACGCACCCAAGTCCTCTGCCAGCTGCGGAAAGAAATTAGATGAATACTATGGAAATTCTTCGACTGCCCAAGATTACAGAAGCAAGCATTAAAGGAAAGGGATTTTCTGACTTTGCGCCGCATTTCATATGCGAAATTAGAATTACGTTTTCATAATCGTCATACTTCACCCCCTACAGATGAGGTAATCTCAAAGAATTACATAAAAATGGGGGGGGTTAATTCAAAGGATTACATTAAAATAATTAGATATTGCCCCTATTTGTACGTACTACGTAATTCTTTGAGATTCTCCTGCATGCAAGGCAGAGTCTAATGCTTATGAAAAGAAGGGGATAAATCTAATTTCACATTAAAGTGAAAACAGCCCTATCGGCAATCATAAGATGTTACCTGGAAAAACTCAAAATGGCCAAGTCCATCATCAGTCCAGTATTTCCAAACATCACCAAAATGTCCAGGCCTCTCTTCCCATGGTCCAATAGTTTCTTTCCATCGAAAAGCATTTCGTAACCAACCACCTTCAACGAAACAGCCACCTAAAAATATGAAGGGAAGAAATTTTTTTGTAGTAGCGTGGTTTAAAATTGAGAAGCTAACGTCAAATATATTAGGTCACACATGACTAAACATAAAAATAAAAAATAAATAAAAAGAAACATATGTATTCGATGACATGGTAGAACTCCCTCAATCCCAAATTAAGGGTTCGCTATTCCTTTTCTGGGATGTCCCAAATTAAGAGTCGACTTTCCTTTTATAACATAATCAATGTACCAAATAACACAATACCAATCAAGTTGCATACTCAACCATTGATTAGTTTGACATTAGTGCATTCTTCCAAAAGATGGAAAATTCAAATGGAGTCTTAATTTGGGACGCAGGGAGTAATATGATTAATGATGATGATCTTCTTTTGTTCAATTGTCTCTGGTAAAAACTATGTATTAGAAGTTCATCTTACAATTAATAAAGGCAATGCAATACCAGTTTATAGCATACCAAGAAGTTGTACTTAACTAGTAAAATGGAAATTTAGTTTTACTTTCCTACGAAGAAGGGCTCAGAACAGAACTGAACATGCCATCAGTACTATCAAATTGACAGGAAATACATCAGATCAGAGTGATACCACCTAAAGCTAGATAATTAACAATTTCCCTTACAAAGCACATTTTAGTGCCAAAAGAATCTCCAAAAATTAGCTCCAAAAAAAGGTTCATTTTATTTAGTTAAAAGAATTGAACAATTGAAAAAAAAAATCCGCCATTTAGTAATAGACAAAGGGAGCTTAAGAAGAGGGGACTGGCAGAGATATATTTTGTTTACCTTAGCAACTATTAAATGCGCGAATATGAGTCATGTACCATATAATATACTCCCTATGTCTCAAATTTATAGTCCACTTTCTTTTTGAATGCCTCAAATTGAAGGTTCCATTTCCTTTTTTGGGACAAAATCAATGTACCAAATCTAACAATAGAAAATAAGTTGTATTCTTGATCATTGATTAAGTTGAAATTAGTGTTTTTCTAAAAAGTACCAAATTCGAAGTGGGACTATCAATTTGAGATAGCGAGTACCTGGAAAGAATTAAGTTTTGATTCAGTTCTTACAGTAGTTTCTTTAGAGCTCTGACATCTCTTTAATATGGGAGATTAGCTATGTTCGTGAGATAAATGAACCAAACCCTAACATCTTTTTCAAAAGCTCATTAAGTCATTGTGTTGGGCTCTACAATCGCACAATCACAAAATTATATAAACAATTTACTGAAGCTAGGTTTCTAATAGGCTTGTTTGAGCTCAATTCAAAAGCTGAACTGACCGAGCTTGATAACATTTTAAAGCTAGAGAGGTTTTGGGAACTAAGCTTGAAGAATACATATCTAGATATACATCTCTATTCAATGCTAAGATTATACTTAAAGTGTTTCCAAATGCAACGTAAATATTAAGAACTTATTAAATGAACTCAAGCTATTGTTAAAAATTCTACTCAAAATCCAAGTTTCAAGCTGTGCAAAATAAATCGAAGTACCTGGAAATCTGATAAATCCTGGTTTCAAATCTGCTAGCATTTTGAAAAGATCATTGCGGAAACCATGCCCCTGTGATAAAAGGTCAATAAATTTATATTGCTCAAGTTTTAGTGTATTGGAATGAAAATAATTTATTAAGAAAAAACATTTTGAACAAGAATATATTCGATTAAAACATGGGAAGACTGCTAATAAAGTCATAAAGATAAAAAGTCTCGCTTACTATATCTTGTTTTTGGTTTCATTATGTTTTATAACTCTTTTCATCCTCACACACCAAGCATAAGTGCATAACTGTCATAGGATTTTGTATTGGGACTAATGATATTTGATTAATTTTTCATTTTCAAATAGATGTAGGTTTACCAAGTCTACTACTGAATGTCCAAAGAAGTATATCATGTAAATGTTACAGGAATTCTAACTTGTTTGTGTAGTTCCAGTCCCTACCAAATATCAGTAGGACTTTCTTGATTTTGCTCCTTATTTTTAATGTGAAATTAGACTTACCCCTTGTTTTCCTAATCGTTAGATTTTGGCCCCTGCATGCGGGGGAACCTCAAAATATTATGTACAAATGGGGTGAAATGTCTAATTATTTTCACACAATCCTTTTACTTAAACCCCCTTTTTAAGTAATTGTTTGAGATTCCCCCGCATGCGAGGGTCAAAGTCTAACGATTAGGAAACAGGGGTAAGTCTAATTCACGTATAAAATGGGAGCAAAGTCAAAAAAAGTTCCAAAAAAATATCCTGTATTCCTGTCTATAAAACAATCAGAAACAATTATAACGAAAAACACACATATACCTTGTATGTATCCAAGGGCATCATCGACACTTGATCAAGCCATAGTACTCCTTTTCTGAATGTTGTCAACTGCAGTCTTGAATTATGATTGGTTCCTTTAGCTTTCAATAAAAGCTCCACCTTTGTCCAATTTGAAACTTCAGCGTCTCTATAAGGACAGAAGTGAGCCTAAAAATTGCAAAAATCTGTGTCTAGTGTAAAGATTACAGAAAAATATTAATGCCAAAATGGTACTCACAAAATGCTATCTGTAGCCAATGTTTGTAACCCCTTTGAGTCTGTTAACGATACAGATACATTAATTGGTCCCAGTGAGCGCATGTACAGAACCACTTTATAGGTCTTCCCTTGTTCAATGTTCTGCAATAAAACAAAAATAAGAAAAACATTGGCTATGTCCAATCAACATCGTGCACCTCACACTTTTGGTTATGTCCAAAAATGATCATTGTAGGGTATAAATTTTCCTTCTTCCCCCCCCCCCCCCCCCCCCCCCCCCAATATCTTGCTTTATTGGCAATAAAGTATTACGTAAGGCCCTAAGCAATTGCTCTAAAAAGGGCTTCTTAGTATGAATCGAAGTTTTAATTCTAACTAAATGCAATATTTAACTACAACAATTTTTTTGATACTCCAGCGTTTTATATTTAAAAAAAAAAACACAGATTAAACAGTTTTTTTCATTAATTATCAAAATAATTTCCCTCATTTTGTTGAATATGGGGAGCTTTCCTGTCCCGGGGCCTTACACGGCCACCTAACTGGCCTAATGGTCAAAGAACAAAGTAGAAAAACAATAGCCTGGCCCTAACATATGCATCATAATACTTTTCATTCATGTTTCTCCATGTGCAAGTAGGGGTCGTGGGTGAGGTTTAGTTGTATGTTATGATGTGCATTGTGGGTGCACTACCTAGTAGTTTAAGAAAACACTAATTTCAATCTAGTCAATGGCCAAGAATTCAAAGTATTTTCTATTGTGAGATTATGTTCCTCGATTATGTCCCAAAAAGGAAATGAGACTCTTAATTTGAGACATCTCAAGAAGGAAAATTGGTCACTTACTTTGAGACGGGAGAGTATGTTTTTGACTTTCAATGCTTAAACTGGGACTCTTAATGCAATGCAGAGGGAGTATTCATTAACTGCTAGGCCAGTGTAAACTATCCGTAAGATGTCAAATCTTAAACCATAAATAAAATATGTGAAATGGACATTCATGCAAATCTAAAATGCTCCTAGACAAGTAAAAGGAGTATCAACCCAACATAGATATGACTATTTCTTAATAGTTTAAGTCCTAAGTTTATATATATATAGAGAGAGAGAGTAAAAATACTCTTGGAAAATAGTGGTAAGTTCTTACCATGCCCCAAAATCCAGGGTTATAAATACCAACTCCTCCATCTGGACAGATATTGGTTCCCAAGGTGTTGCAATGTACTTCCATGCGCAGTGCAACTTTATTTCGATCGAAGCATGATGAATGGTCCGTTGATACGCAGCAGCGATTCATTCCCAACTATAGACCAAGGATCTATATTTGAGGGAGTATTCTGGCCCCCGGCTTCAAAACCTGGCATCAGAATTCCATGAGCTTTCATAACTTCAAAACATCCACGAAACTATAAAAAGAACGAAAGCATTGGATGTAGCTTTGCATACTAGGAGAAAAAAAAAGCAAATTCTTTATGCTCATTGAGGTGTGGAAAATGGTATTATCAACAATATAAATATCAAGAACCAAATTTAGGTAATCATTTGCACTTCATGGGTTTCTGTTTCCTGAGCCTATTCAAGAGCATTTAGAGCTGACCTCTGTTACTAACAAGCTCTGCCCACAAGCCACCAACACCGGCATGGTTGATCTCCTACAATGTAAAATCCGCCAGAAAATTATCATGGTCCATAAGCAACTAAATACTTTCTGCATATAAACATATACAATTAGCAACTACAATAGAGTGTATACAGTTCGAGCCTTTGAGGGTACTAAAATGAATGAATCAGAGATGAGATACACATCCTGTAACTGAGTTGGAGAATCTATTAGAGCATGAGATACATTTTTGGGCCGATTTGTTAATAGCTTAAGCTTTAGAGACAATGGCAACTTACCCATTCTATAATGTCGAGCGTTCAATTCTTCCAGCATGAGATATAAGTGTTGGGAGTTATCAAAATCAATGTGAAGAAGGATTCTAGTTGCACAGATACCCTAGTGAAAACTAAATTCCAAATTCTTTAATTTCAAAATTATCTAAGAGGATGACGTGTCAAAGAGTAGTACATTGTCAATAGGTGGGGTCTACTTAAAATGCTGACCACTGCATTTCTTGACATCATTTCGGCTGTCCAAATACAACCACATCCATTGAAAGCATTACAGACTTACAGTAGGCCTATCACTAACTTTTTTTTGAAGGATTCATATATTTCCAATTTCCATGTTCATGGTGGCATGGTTGATTAAATACTCCTGCATATATTGACTTCATCTGTGACAAACATCGAGTTAATTGCTTTGATAGTTACCCAATCTTATCTCATTTGTTTTATCAAAGTAAATTAAAAATTAAATATGAAAGAAGCACCTCCCACTTGCTAATCAAGCTGATTTCAAGCAACCTTAGAAGGCATAAGAGGCATCTTATGGGGCACTTAATGTAGTGGTGGACTAGGCAACTGATAAATGACTCGAGATTCAGTTTAGAGGTGAGCAAGCAACTACATTGGTGTATTTTTTTTCCAAACAACCGAAACATAAAATAAATATAAACGATAAACAGAATTTGTATTTGAAGAGAAACTTAGAAAAAATTCATGATGGCGATGCTATAGAGACTAGAGAGCATAAGAAGCAGAAACCTCATTTGAACTGAAGAGAATTAGACTGTTGTGAATTAAAATGTTCACCTCAAAGAATACGCCGAAAAGAGTCTTGGGTATATTCCTTGCAGATGCTTGAGAAGCATTTACATATAACCACGCGGTCTGGTTTTTATCGACCTCAATGGCAGAACATTGATACAAAGCAGACAACCCAACAGAAAAAATAAACATAACAGTGCAAGGGAATTGGCTTGAACCCATATCTGCCTCAAAGCATTCAATCTTTATGTAGCCTATAGTTGCATATACAAACAATCAAAATCTGTTTAATCTTGATGAATTAATACCCAAAAAAGAAAAAAGGAAAAAAAGCATTACTGGAATCAATTCCTTCAGCCACAAATTAAGTCATCAACATTATAGACACTTTGCCTGTGTTTGAATACGTGGAAATTTTCAGTGTTTTTGGTATGCGTTGTATATGAAAAGACAACTACGTACTTTTTACCTTATTTCCTACATTTTAATGCAAACCAACTATACACCATTAAGCAGTGTCGTTAATTTTCATCATTTTTTAGTAGGAAGATAGTGGCATAGCCATAAATTTTTGGGACTTTTTGAGTTTGCCTCCTATTATTAATACGAAACTCAAGATACCCTCCTATTTTATTAATCCTTTGACTTATCCCCCGGGATTTGACAGAATGCTAACTCCATCCAAAAAAAATCTGTTTCCCCATTTTGCCCCTATCTTATTTAACTGTTCATCTTCTTCTTCAATTTGTTTTTCAAAACTCCATTTTAGAGAGAGAAAGTTAAAAATTCAAATCTCCATCTTCTTCTCCTTCTTCTCTCTCTCTGTCTCGGCTATCCTTCCTCCCACAACCGCGCAGTCACCACCTCTAGCCCCCAAACCCTCTTTGATTCATAGTAAGCTTGCTGGAGAAAGACCCATTTCGGATCTAAAGAAAAATGGTGGTTATGATGATGATGAACCCATTTTCCTTTCTCTTCTTTCTCCCCTATTGAAAGATATGCGATGAAATTTGAGATATGAAATTTGAGATTTAAAGATTCTAATTGAAATTAAATCCCCAAATCTACCAATTTTAGAAAGAGAAAGTTAAAATTAATTTTGGATATAGTTACGAAATGGTTACTTGAAGGTTTAGATGAGAAGAGATGGATAATGAATGAGATGAAATTAGATATATAAAATTGCTAGGTTTTGAGAGTGAAAATGAAGCAATTGAATATAATTACAAAATGGGTTTCTTAAAGATTGAGATGGAGAGGGATGGAGATGAAATTAGAGAGAGAAATGTGTTGGGTTTTCAATTTAGGAAGAAAAGAAATGAAATTAGAGTTTGAGTGAGAAAGATGATAAATAGTAAGGGCAAAAGGGTCAAAACAACATAAAATTTGATAGAGTTAGTAGTCCGTCAAATTCTAGAAGGTAAGTCAAAAGATTAGTAAAATAAGAAGTATTTTAAATTTTGTATTAATAATAGGGGGCAAACTTAAAAAGTTCCTAAATTTTTTTAGTGGGGACATTTGATAAACTATTATTTATTTTGTGTAAAATAAAATAAAAGAAGGAAATTTTATTCTGTTTGCTAAAATAACCATTAAAAACCCAACTTTTGCATTGAAATTGACACCGCTTGACCCCCGGTTTCTATTACTTTCTAAGATTAGTGGGATTAGTTTTTCATTTTACTTACTTCATATTCTTTCATTTCAAGGGGTGTAGTTATTGGCACTCTCCTAATATTTGAGACACTTTAAAATAAAATAAAATTACTTAAAAGCCCCTCAAACCTTTTATATGATCCTGAAGAACTTCAAAATTGAGTGGCTTGACTTGAAAGGGGGTTTTAAATATTTCACTCCATTTTAGAGTACCGAGGGATGTTAGCTTCAAATTTCGAGACCTTACAAAAGTTGTGTGCCAATGCCGAGAAGTAAAGTTAACCTTAAGAAGAAGCAAAAAAAAAAAAAAATAGACACTCTCCTGAGTTAATTTATGGTAAACAAAAGACACAGTGAAAAGGGTCAAATTAATAAAGGGATATTTCCGCAATGCATTTAAATTCTTTGACTTTGCACCACTTCACCTTTAGACAAATCTGTTGAGCCATGTTAGTAAACAAAAGATACAGTGAAATTGAAAAAATGAAAGAGATAACTAAGCAGATTAATGCAATTGTAAGAGAACATTGTTACTCTTCAAAATTAGTAGCTGAAGCACTTCGTTAAAATTTTGGACAAGAAAAATTGAGATGAAAGTTTACCTGAAAATGAGATCAAGGCAGTAAAATAATGTCTTTTGAGTATTCTGTTCTAGTGAGAGAGAGAGAGAGAGAGAGAATTTAACAGAGTCTAGAGAGATTGTTGCTTGATCAAGTGGAGGGGAGAGTGATTGCTATTTTACGTTTGGCGTAAGCATAGGTGGAGTACGTTGCTCGCTTCGTAACTGTGGCGTGTGCCTTAAAAGTTTCACTTTCAATTCTTCTTAATTTGTTTTCGGGAATTTACATTACGCATTAATTATGTCACCACCCCCACACATTACGAGGCTTGGCTACAAGATTCCAAATGCACAATTTTTGCCTTTTTCAGATGAAAGGAAAGTTTAAGGGACGTGACGTTTGTCTGAATCCAAAGAATAAAAACTGAATTTTAAATATTTTATTCATTTTATTTTTCAATATCATATATGATTAATTGTTGTTTGTTTCATTTCAATATACTAATGAATATTATACGAATAATTTTATCCTTTTTATAAAAATAACTATATTTAAAATAAAGGACAAAAGAGGAAAATAGTAAGATAAATAATGTATTTATGTGAGAAGTTGAAAAATATGAGATTAATTATGCTTTTTTATTTCTTCTATGAAAAAAAAAATTATTTACATGATAATGAAAATAAATTCAAAAAACAAAAAAGATGATGGATGACAAATATTAACAAAGATATAAAAAGTAAAAAAATTAAGAAGTCATTCTTAAAAATAAAAAAAAATCACAGAGTAAATTTAAAAAATCACATAATAAAATATAACATATCTATTATTATATAAAGTAAGAAGTCATTCTAGTGGCCTTAAAGTGTGTTAGATAATTTGTCCTTGAAGCCGTGTCAAGTTTTGCCTTGAAGCCCGTCAATTTCTTAATTTGACAATATTTCCTCTCCGTGCTTTAAATTTCACAGAAAATTATACTATTAACATAAGTAATGAGATTTGAACTCTTACAACATAGAACCCTTAACCACTAAGTCACTACAACTTTTTTAACATTTTTTCATTTAAATTACTTTTATCTATATTATACATGTGTCGCGCTTCTGTAAAAATATAGTCAAATAATAAAGATAATTAACTACGAGATTCTCAAGCCCGACCCATGGGGTATGCCACATAGGCAACCTCCTTGGGCCCTCGGAATTTCCAATGTATTAAGAGACAGTACATCCCTTATTAAGGGTGGTGATAAATGCACATTTTTTTGTTATCACAAACACCCTCTAAAAAAATTATTAATATTAAAATAAACTTTATTCCCACTATCCTCTCATTTCACTTTTTTATACAAAGGTTTACTATTAATTGATAATGTAATTAACTTAACCAAATCAAAAAATCACTCACTACCCTTCACAACTCCCATTCCCGAGTGAATGCGTGTTGTCTCGCAACTATCATCTCCGCCCACAAAAAATCTCACTTTGCCAAGAAATCAAACATTAACAATATTACTTTGAGTGATAAAGCATTAACAATCATGGTTAGTGAATCTAATGATATATACATGGAGATATTAAAGAAGCTCAAAGATGGTAGTGATATATAGAGAAAGATAAAGATGGGGCTATATTTGGTGTTTTAGAAGATAAATATAGATCAAAAGAGGTATATTTGTTTCATTGCTACCTTATCTTTGTGTATTTTAACCCATATTTGATGAATGTAGCAAAATCATAATAAAAAATTTTGTCAAAAAAAAACAGAGCTGTGACTTTTAATCTCGGTAGTTACTCTCCGCACATTGGCCGAGTATGTGCTAGTTTTGAAAAAATCTTAAATTGATGTACGAATATGTGAAAAGAGATATATTTGTTTCATTGTTACTTTATCTTTATGCATTTTAACCTTCACTTAATTGATAAATATTGCAAAATTAAAATCAAAAAGTTTGTAAAAAAAAATAACTAAAACAAAGCTGTGGGTTTTGAACCCATCAATTACCCTCCCCATATTGCCCAATTGCTATTCACATCACCCATCCCACATTAGCCGAGTGATATACACATCACTCATTCCACATTGGCTGAGTATGTGCTGCTTCTGAAAAAAATCTTAAATTGATATAATATAGCTCCGTATTGTACTTTTAAGACAATTTCTTACTTATATATAATTAAAATATTGTAGGACCCAAGCATATGTATGAAGCCGTGTAGAGAAATTGGTTTTATAATGATAATCGATATATACTTGATTTTTTTGAAACTATATACAAAGATGACAAGCACTGGATGGTGATGCTCGATATAGGTTTCCTTACTTTGTCGGCTTATAATTATGTCGTTGTGATGTTTTCAGCAATACAAAGTCTAACGTTTTTTTTTCGCACTATGGGGGCTCGCGGGAGGGAAGTGACATTCGTATCCTACCAATAGCATTTGTGGATGAAAATCATTTTGTTAAAGTTTATTTGAAGGATGATTCACCGCTCCCACCTGTTGCTAGCATATGTAATATGCTTTGAACAGAAGAAGTGGCCACTTGGCACGAAACTTTTGTCGATAGGCTCAGATTGCATAAAGAAATGGGTAATTATGGGGTAAAAGGAAAAGACCTTTCAATCATAAATAAAGGATTATGATTGGACAATCTTTTGTGAATTTGTGTATCTCTCATATAATTTTTTGTGAAACTTACTCTCATGTAATTCTTATGATGATGTAAATCTCATGTAATTTTTTGTGAAAATGTATTTTTTATGTATTTTTTTGTGAAGCTTAACTCCTGTGTAATTCATGTGAGGATATGACTCCCATGTAATTTGTTTGTAAAGATGTTTCTATCATGTAATTTTTTAGGGTGAAGAAATTACCATATATTATTTTTAGTCATTACAAGTGATGTATTCTTAACATATTTTTTTGTGAATCTTTGGGTTTGCATTAGCTTAAGTTAATTGTTAAAATTTCAGATGCTCAACGTCAATGGAGTACCAATGACACTACTCTCCCAATAACAGGAGAGTATTACCAAAGTTACTTTCCCTAATACAAGAGAGTATGTCCCAAAAATTGGGTCGTAACTAAGAAATTACTGAAATTTCAGATGCTTAATGCCGAGTGAGTACCAATGAATATACTTTCCCAATGAAGTGAGAGTATTATCACATTTACTCTCTTTAATATAGGAAAGTATATCTTAAAAATTGGCTCGTAGCTAAATAATTGTTGAAGTTCCAGATGCTAATGTTGGGAGAGTACCCAATGATAAGAGAGTATTATCACATTTACTCTCCTTAATACATGAGAGTATATTTAAAAAATTGGGCCATAGCTAAGTTATTGCTGAAATTTCAGATGTTCAATATCGAGCGAGTATCAATGAAGGTACTTTCCCAATAATGTGAGAGATAGGGGTTTTGTTGATGATGAAGCCATGAAAGAACGGAAAGTGTTCGCACTCATAGAGAGATGGGCTGCCGGCAATGGTGCGGGTAGCGCTTTGTGGTTAGAAGCGGGGGAGAGATGGATAATTAGATCCACTGGCGAAGATAAAGAATGAGAAAGACCCGTTGGGGAGATTGGAAGGAGAGAGATCGACGGTGGAGATAAGAGATACCAACAATGGAGATAAGAGTCAGAAACTATGGCACGCTAATGGGGAGGGAAAGTGGTGTGTTTGAACTCTGAATTTTTTTCTTCTTATTTTATGGCTTTAATTTAATTAAAATTTAACTTAATTACTTTAATTATGGTTCTTAATTTAAAGGGTGGTGGAGTGGGATGTTTGTGATAAAATTTTTAAAAGTAGGGGACGTAAGATGTAGAGGGTGTTAGTGACAACAAAATGGGGTGCATTTATCTCCACCCCTTATTGACGACCCAAAAGAGAAAAGGAACGAGCGTGAGAAAAGAAAAAGTAAAAAGGAATGATATGGGGTATGACTTCATATCATTATTTGGTATACTTTTCCAAAAATGACACAACTGTAATGTATATTATTTTTTGATAAAACTATATTTTCTAGTTCAAAACTTAAATATAACTCGGAACTTACAAATAGGGTCGTAAAGGAGTCAAGCCGAGTTAAATATAGAGTTGTTCAAACTTAATTCGTTAAGTATTTCAAAGGATGAATAATCAAATTCTCGTACTAATAATTAAAATTAATATATATAAACACATATATGGAATGATTTAAAGATGACTAATTTTTTATTCCTTAAATGCGGACCAACTATTTTAAGGGGTAAACATATTAATTTTTTCATCAAACTTAGTAAATGGCACCAAAAGCCCTTAAACTATTCAATAAGTTTCAATTGAGCATTTAAACTTAATTTTGAGTCAATTAAACCATTAAACCATCCGATTTGAATAGCATAAACCCTTCCGTTAAGTTTAGCCATCAAACACTAATGGAATTGATCATCCGCTACTTCACTCAGGAGTATTTTCGTCCATTGACTAAAAGAATCTTATTTCCCTTCAATACTCATTCAATTATGGTGCCAAATATATGTGTATATAAAAACAATCCAATTCCCATCCAATAAAAGCAAAAAAAAAATGAAAGAGAGATTTAAATCTCTTGTTTTTTACTACAAATAACAAAGAGGCCTTTGTATTTTGAAATCAATTATGAACTTTGTATTTTGATCAATGTTTTAAATTGCGGTATCGTAACGCGTTGTGCTTTGATTCCAGAATTGCGTAACGCTTATAAATTGTGTAATAGTGTAAGCAATTTAGAAAATGAATAGCGTAATAATAATAAAAAAATTATACTAAAGAACATTAGTAAAAATCCGTTAAAACACAATATTATTTTAAATAGCTACTTATATGTAAATAGATATTTATTATTTTATTATTTATGTATAATAAGATAATACTAATAAATAAGACATTAGGAAAGGCCTTTACAATAAGAAAACATTAGGAAAAGCTAAATATTGCAAATGTTTTATATGTGCAAAGGCACATAAGTCATTTTAACCTTTATAAAACCCTAAATATGACAATATCATCTATTCCTCTCCATTTATTCATTTTGCAGCCTTCTATCTCTTCCCTTGTCTCGTATCTCTTAATCTCATTTCTTCTTTTTTCGCTCTTATTTTTCTCCTTTGAAACCTTAAATATAAAATATATCATATCTTATCCCATTGATTCATTTTTCAACGGTGAGAGAATGAGAAGAGTGTTTAACGGCCAGAGGAGAAGAGAGAAGAATGTCCAGATTATAAGAAAAAAGAAGGCTAGGGTTTGTTTGTTTCAAATGTCGTTTTTGCCCCCCCTCTTTTGAAGTTTGTGGTCCCAAATAACATAAGTAATTTTTTAATTGCATTAAATAGCATGAGTTTAGCGCAAAATAGTGTGCCACATCATCAAATAGCGTAAGCAATTTGAGAAAAAAGTAAATAAAGCAAAGCAACGTAGCGTTTTCTTAACCAAAAATGCAATCGCGCGCTATAGTGCGCCATGTGGCTTGTAATTGAAAAACACTAATTTTAATCAATGAAGTTGTGTTGTTTAGGTATATTGTAATTATGGTTCATCAATAATTTGTATCATTTAGTTATAATTTTACAATACAAAAAATTGTACACCAAAATATATCAAAATTTGCACTTACTGGACATCAATTATACTGAAATTTGAACACCGTATACTGCAATTAATGGATAGCAATTGGATTCAAATTTACACACCATTACAAAACATTCAAACTCCCATTCATAATCTTATATTCTATAGTAACATCCAAATAACAAATCCAAAGAAAACTTCAATTCGCAAACTTATACCATTACAAAAAACATTCAAATTTCCATTTTAACAAAAATACCCTTAAGTGAAATGCATTATGTTAGTGTTAGACGGCTAATTTTGATGGAAGGGCTTACAATGTTCAAATTGAATAGCTTAATGACTTAATTGACTCAAAATTACGTTCAAATGCTCAATTGAAACTTAGTGTATAATTTAAGGGCTTCTGTTGTCATTTACTCATTTAAATAGGACCAATTTTCTTATCCTTAAATGCGCAACTATTTTGAGGCAGTAAACATATTAATTTTTAATCAAACTTGATGAAGATGATCTCCGTGATTAGCAGATCATCTCCACCAAATTCAACCAAAAAATAAGTTAACTAAAAATTGATATATATATATATATGTACTGCATTTATGACTTTTAAAATTTCAGATGTTTAGTTAGCCCACTTTCTAGTTGAATTTTTTGATAAAATTTGAGGGAAATAATAAATTAATTATGGAAATCATCTTCACTAAGTTTTATAAAAACAAATCATCCGTCCCCCGTTAAAATAATTAGTCCACATTTAAGGACAAAAAAGTTGGTCATCTAATAAAAATCCTTCCTCCCGTGTATATATATGCATAAATGTATAGTTTTTGCATAAACAAAATTGAAGTTTGATAAATCAAAGGACTTTTCTACAAAAAGGCCCCGGCTTCAACATTTCGTATAGGGCCCTCTAGGGGCGGCCTGATATTTATTTATTTTTTAATTTAAAAAAGGATAATTTAGTCTAATTTGTTTTCATAAATACAAGAGTAACTATGCAAATAGCCCCTAAACTATTAATATTGTCCCACTTTGGCTCTCAAACAAAATTTTGCCTCATTTAAATACTTGAACTATTCACCGAGTTTCAAATTAGCCATTCCATTCAATTTGGGCGTTAACTTGGACGGAATCAAGGGCTAAATTGTTATTTCAATTAGATGTTTTTAAAAAAATATTTTAATTATATTTAAAAATTATTATGAAAGAAAAAAAATTAAAAAAGGAAAAAAGAACAGAGAAAGAGACCCTACCACCTCATCTCTTTGCCTTTTCTTCTCTCTAGCGGTAGGTGGAGGAGAGAGAGAGATTCCGAGTTTCAAATGGCAGTGGGTGGAGGAAATCAGGAAAAATCAAGAATGTTAGGTGGGGGAGGCAAGAATATCCTTCTTCTTTTGCTGAAATATTCTCTTCTTCTTTTTCTTCACCATGGAAACTTCTTTCTCTGCCTTATCTTCTTTCTTTACCCACACCTCTCTCCACCACCACCACCACCAATCCCCGTTCTTCTCCACAACCCTAAAACCCCCATTCCCCTTTCTCTTAACCCCCCCCCCCCCCCAAATTATCACCTAAGCTCAAATGCTAAGCCGAAGATGAACAACAAACAAACTCAATCCCAACCCCAATCCAATCCCAAATACACACGATATACTACAAAAATGCCGACCCCGAAGCAATCAACACCTTCGACCCCCCCCCCCCCCCCGAATTCCCTGACGACTTAGTTACTAATCCCACGCTAGTGCAGTGGACAACGGCGGCAGTGTTGAGGTAGTGATTCAGCAGTGGATAACGACCCCCCCCCAACATGCTTTCTCTCTATGTTGCTTTTCCTTTTTTTTTAATTTTTCTTTTATAATAGTTTTAAATCTAATTAAAAATATTTTTTAAAAAAATCTAATTGAAATGACAATTTTACCCTTGATTATGTGCAAGTTAACCCCCAAATTGGACGGAAGGGCCAATTTAAAACTCGATGAATAGTTCAAATATTTAAATGATGCAAAAATTTGTTTGAGGGTCAAAGTGGGACAATATTAATAAACTTATTTTAATAAACTTATTTTAAAATATTTTCAATCTGTTAGGCGCAGTTCAAATATTCTAAAAGTGCAAGGACTATTTCCCTTTTAATACCTGAAAATAATAATTTTACCACACTTTTACTTTTACTTTTAAAAAATTGATGTTATTAAACTTCCTTTATCTTTTTCTGAATTTCGATAAAAAATAAAATAAAAATAGAACCTCTAATAATAAGTTTGCCAAAGGGCAACTGTACTTAGAAAAAAATTACTTATGTAGCTGAATCCATATCCATTGACTGAATCCATATCCATTGAGCTTAAGCCACTACAAGCGATTGGACAATTTAATACATAAATTGCCACAACTATTTGTATATGAAAAATGATAATATTTGTTTTCAAGTATACATATTAATTATATTAGAAATGAAAAAATAACACTTTACATAATCCTTTTAGTCTAATTTAATTATTTATATTTATAGGTGCGTAATATGTGTTCTTATAATACATGTTAACATGATCTTTTATACACAACTATTATAAATGTGACTATAATTCTAGTTACCAGATACTCAACACATGATATATGTGCACCTCTTTTCTTTTGTGGAACGCAACAAGCATTGTGGTCTTTAAAATGGAAATCAATCTAGCATTGGTTTAGTTGCTCTATTTATCAAAACATTTTAAAGTAATTAAAGGTCGAATTACTGGCTTCAAAACTAATTGAGTTAAATTTGAAAACATAAAAATTTGACATATATTTACCATAGTGGGGCTGCCCTTCGTATTAATAATAACTATACACAGAAATACATGTGATATAAGCGCATGCACATGCACGTGCACATATAATTTCATATGGAAATAAAATAGGCAAACTAAAAATAAAACAATTGATTAAAGTGACAAAATTATTATTAATTAAAATTTCCTATATTCGAATCCATTTACTAATATAAGTTTTCCAAAATAATAATGATATGGTCAAGATTGAAAAACAAAAAATTGGTATCATAATTATCTAAATGCAGAGAGGTATTACATTTATTGTATATGAGAAATGCTATATAGTCTAAACTTTGTACTTTAAAATGTATTTCAACACACATGCATTAAATATATATTTTAAATTTTGTGGCCCACGAGACACTTTTAATTCCAATTGTCCTTTGCAATAATTGTAGTATCTTCAAGGACCGGATAATAATTACTAAAGAGTTTCCATGGGTTAAAAAGATACATAACAATTAATTCACGTTGGATCCCTCTCTGCCTTGTACATAGCTCGTGCTTTTTCCATCATATGCACAAGATAATATGTACAGTTTTCCTTTTTTTTTTTTTTGGGCAAGATAATATGTATAGTTTTGTTATAACACAAGAAAGTCTGATAAAATTGTGAAAGGGATTAAGTTTAATTCTAAATTGAAACGTATGGTGCATTTGATTGTAAGTATGGAATTTGCATAGAAAAAAATAAAGTAATTGAATTACTTTAAATTGAGTTGAGTTGCGTGAAAAATGTCAATTAAATGTGTTTTATTGCCTTAATTCTCTACCTGAAAAATATGGCATTTTTAATGTGGAAAAATTATTGATCTTATTTTTTTTACATAATTCTATAGTCATGATAGATCTTGTTTAATTGATCTTGATTAGTAGATTTTAAATATTAAAATTTTATTAATTTTTGAATATTTTATTTTAAGTTATAGCATTTTTAATGTAAAAAATGGGTAAAGCTTATCTTGAAATTTGTGCAACTTAGCCTTAAAAAAT
This sequence comes from Lonicera japonica, assembly GCA_021464415.1. Taxonomy (NCBI): domain Eukaryota; kingdom Viridiplantae; phylum Streptophyta; class Magnoliopsida; order Dipsacales; family Caprifoliaceae; genus Lonicera; species Lonicera japonica. The sequence goes on along the minus strand of CM038463.1, from coordinate 96,989,252 downwards.
AAAAACCAACCCCTCGTAAGAAAATGTTTTTAAGGTTTCGGTGGAAAACAAGCTCATGGTTGCCAAAAGATGGAATTTGACTACCTACAAAATTTTGGCAATTAAACACACAAAAAGTGGCAATTTGGGTGAAAAATTATGGCAACCAAATACACCTTAGTGTATAATTTAAGGGCTTCTGTTGTCATTTACTCATTTAAAGAGAACAAATTTTCTTATCTTTAAATGCGGCCAACTATTTTGAGGCGATAAACAGATTAATTTTTTTGATCAAATTTGGTGAATATGATATTCATGATTAGTAGATCATTTTCATCAAATTTCATTAAAAAAATTCAACAAAAAAGTAAGTTAACTAAAAATTGATATATATATGTGTGTGTATGGGTGAGGTTTCAATGGTTACTTCTCTTTTTATCCATAGATGGTTATTGTAATATTAATCATTGGGTGAAAAATCAACGGTTGAAATTAAATTTGTAGTTGGCTAACATAATTAATGCACATTGAAAAAATACAAAATATTAAATGTAAGGTTAAGTGGGTAACTTATTGTTACCGGATGACATGACATTTTTTTTCTATTTAATTTTAAGAAATCATAAATTAGATATTCATTACATAGTTTTGTAATTCTAATATAGGATATCCCTATTCTTTACCCCTATAAAATGAGTGATTTTATTTATATTGAAATCTTGCAATTAATTTACATTATTAAGTTAATTAATATTGCTTACTAAATTAATCCGTAAGTGTGGATAAACTAACAAAAAAAATATTATTGATTTAATTTTTATAAATATTAATTTATTAGTGATATAATATTAAAAATAAATTAGATTAATATGTACATCTACTTAAATTAATAAATAAAAATATTTTTTTTAAAGTATAAATTAATTACTCTCATTTTAACAAAAGGACATTCTATTTTTATGATTAGTTTCAAGGATAACTTCTTAATCGATGACAAAATAAATTTTAATTTATTAAAAATAAAAGATTGTCATTTTCAAAATTCCCCCTTATTAAAGATAACAACTGTTAAAAAATAAAATAATAAAAAAATATAAATAACAAAAGCTCAAATTTAAACTAAACATCTCAAACAAAGAATTCAAATTTGAACATGTAATCGAAATCTCATCACAAAGGCCAACCAAGAACATAAGTATCAAATATATATATTTTATTATTCCAAAAACTCTAAATTTCAAATTAATTATCAAATGATAAGATGCTACAATTTTAAAAAGAAAAAAAAAAGTTTATGCACAGCAAAAAAGAAAAATAAAAATACTTGAGAACGGTGATCTTTTCAAAAAAAATTAAAATTTTAATGAATTTTTTTAGAATTGTTTGTGGGCTCATTTATTCCACATAATTAAAAAAAAATAAAAATTTGAAGCACAAAATAAATCTTAAAGGTTTATGCTATGTTGTTTGCATAATTATCCTCTCACAAATCATTACAGTGAAAGAAAATATAATCCGTGTTATAAATTACAGTACCAAATGTCGTGCTATCTAATTAATTACATGATCATGAATACTTTATATGATTATATATTGAAAATTTGATAAACATGAAATATGTCTACTGTGACGATCAACATAGAAGAATATATATACTTGATTCTTAAATCTTTATTATTATTATTATTATTATTATTATTATTATTATTATTATTATTATTATTATTATTATTATTATTATTATTATTATTATTATGTGAAAGAAAGGGGTGGAACTGTTAATAATGTAGGTCGAAAAATACCCTAGAGGGGGGGTGAATAGGGTTTTAAAAAACTTAATGCGGAATTAAAACGTTTTTAAAACATTTAAGTAAAGCAATTTAGTTAAATAAATTTATCAAGGAAAACAATCAATTAAATAATCAATTCCAAGAATAAGCAATAATATAAGCAACTTCAATCAATTAATATAACAAATAAATAAAGAGATTGAGTAAGAAAGATTGAACCAATTTGAAGTCGAAGATTTTTTTGTCCACACGGTTCGGCTTGTTCCCCCTACTCCGCGCTCGGTTAGTTCCCCGAGAATTTCCACTATAACCGATCTTCTTCCGGGTGAAGATCAAACCTCTACAAGTGTATTCTTCTCACACACTCTTACAAGTATTGAAATACCCTCAACACTCTCACAAGAAATCCCTCTTGCTATTCTATGAGATACATCTCTCACAAATATGATTTGAATAAGTTTTGGTGGCTAACACCAATGTACAATATCTCTCTTGTGTATAACAAAATACAAATAAATCTCACACTAATAGATATCAAAATTGATCAAAATATATAGCTCAAAAATAAAGAATATGATCAATAAAATGAATTGAATACTTGAATAACTTTGTATATATGTAAAATAAGTTTGTAGAATGATTCAAGTGTATTAAAACATGTCTAAGACATCATATTTATAGCTTGCAAAACCATATGGCCGTTGGGGATGATTAAGAGAGGTTTTGGCTCCAAGGTGTACATTTTCAAACTTTACAATAGCTAGTTTTGACAAAAAAATTCAAATTTGTTTTGTTAATTTCTCCCAATTTGACCATTGATCATGCTCAAATTTTAGTCAAAATTGCCAGGAGATGTTGTCTAACTACTGTAAAAATTTTAAAATGATCGGAGTTCGGGAAGGCCTCCATCTTACCGTTAGATCAAAACTAGGCAAAAATTGAGCGAATTTTAAATGTAAAATAAAAATATTTTTGCAATTTAACAATTTAGTTCCAAATAAAATTCTAATGATTTTTGAACTTCAAAGATATGTTTCTAAGATACCTATTTTTATTATAACTTAAAATATGATCATTTAAAATTAATATGAATTTATTTTGAAACTCGGTTTTTGTAAAGTGATATTTTTCAAATAAATTCAATTTCAAGCTAGTTTGAATCAATCTTTAAAAGATGTAAGAATATGTTTGAGCTATAGGAATTTGATCAATAAAGTATCTTTACATAAAATTTAAGCACTCACTCCATTTAATGATAATTCGAGTCTTCGTGATGCTTGATTTTCTTGTGCGTATCTTTACTTGTTTGATGTTCTTGATCCTTTCTTGGTTTTAATAACTTGTAGAACATGTGGAGATCATTCTTGTGCAAATCTTTATTTGCTTGATGATCTAGATATTTTATTGGCTTTGTATAGCACATGTATATCACTTGAGTTCATTTCTTGTGAGTAGAGACGTTTGTAAAACTTGTGTGAGATTTTGATTGCTTCAGTTTGAAGTTACACTTGGTCGGAAGATATATCGGTTAAAATGGCTATTATCATTGGAACAACCGAGTTAAATAACACTTTATTAACTTATTGTAATTATCAAAATAAGACTAATTGATTTTAAGGTCAACAAATAACATAGTTAATTGAAAATATTTTTTAATAAAATCCTTTAAAATTCTTTTATGGTGTGTTTGGAATGTGGATTTGAGAGAATATTTTAACATGAGATTTGGATTTGGAATCTCAAATCTAAATATTTTTGTTTGGTGTGAAATTATGATTTGAGATTTATAAATATATTCAAATAATGATATTTGATACTTATCTTAAAGTTATAACTTTCAAATTTAGAGATAAGGTTGTTCCTTATAGATTCCAAACTTGCAAATTTGGAAAAAAGTATTAATTAATTTTTAAACAAATTATTATTTTTTATTATTATAAATATACTTGTAATATTAATAATAACAATAACAATAACAATAATAATAATAATAATAATAATAATAATAATAATAATAATAATAATAATAATAATAATAATAATAATAATGAGGGATAACAAATGGACGTGTGTTATCCAAACCTAAATCCAACAAGCTTATAAACACATCCTAACATAGTGCAGATTTTATTTTTTTAAATCTAAATTCGACGCAAATAATGTACAAATAAACCCACTCCAGCCCCGTGGTAATTACGCTATTTTATAAGGAATATAATACTATAATAGGGGCGGGTCGAGTCAAATGATTTAATTTTTTGTAAGCCTAAATTCCGCCACGGTGCTAAAAATTAAAAATAACTTACTAATCAACTAAATATAAATTTTAGCAGAATAATATTTGGATTTAGAAATCAATTTCCTTGTATTTGTTAAGTAAACATAAAATTTTAAACTTTTGTATTTCAAATATGTAATTTTTGAATCTTAGATTTATAAATTTTAAAACTAAATTCAATTATATAATTCGAATGCACCTTAAAAGAAAATAGAAAATAAATTAAAATGAAAGTAGATTTTTATTAGCAATCTAAATTAAAATGTAATCTAAATTAGTATAATTATAAATTAATTTTAATTAGTGGATATACTTCTGAATTTTGAAAATTGTACAAAATTTATTTTTCAAACACAACACATTGATTATTGAACAAAATAATTAATTATTTAATACTAAATAAGATATATTTTAAGTGTTATTCAGGAAGTCGTGCGCATACTTCTGTATTTGATTAAATTATTAAAAGTTGAGTTTGTTTGAAATACTTTAAATTAAGAAAATACGTTTCTTTTAATATTATTCTATGTTATTGTGTTAAAATTATTATTTAGTTGAACAGTAACTAATAAAAACCAGTAGTATAGGTTATATGTGATACTTCAAATTAATTTTTTAGTTTTTATTGTGATATAATTTGTCACGAATGATAATAAAGTATGTAATTTATAAACCTATTATATAGAGATGAAAGTTCCAAGTTAAATATATTTTGAAAGTGTTATTTTCCATAAATTTATATTATTAATTAACTATAAAACTAAAATGACCAAAACACATATACACACACTTATCCTAATTTAGAATTGGGTTATCCTAATTATATTTGACAAATAAAATCTTTAAGGAATCTTGTTTGGTTGAGATTTTAAAACATGTTTTGAAAAGTGAATTTAATTTTTGTTAAAGTTTTATTCAACCAATTCAAAAAAACTCATAAAAAATTTGAAAAATAGTCACAATGAATCTTTTTTGATAAATCTCGATAATTAGGTTTCAAATATAGATATATATATATATATTTTTTTAACTAATTTCAATTTTTGAATTTAAAGTTATAGCGTTTTAAAAAAAATAAGAGAGATAAAATAAAGTGTTTTGAGAAGTGTGAAGTAATGTTGATTTTTTGGTAAAAATTTTAAAATCTCAACCAAACACCACATAAAGTTTAATTAAAAAAAAAAAATAGAACATGTCACCTTAACCTGCTATAACAAGTTAAAAGATTTGACATCTCATCAATGTGCATTAATTATTGTTGTAGGTCGAAAAATACCATAGAGGGGGGGGGGGTGAATAGGGTTTTTAAAAACTTAATCGAATTTTTAAAAATGATTTAAAAATATTTGATGTCTATATTTATCAAGCAATCAAGAATAAAGTTAATTCCAAACACAATGAATAAATAGCACAATATAATAGAGCAAGAGATAGAAAGATTGAACCGATCGAAGTCGAAGATTTTTTGTCCACACGGTTCGGCTTGTTCCCCTACTCCGCGCTCGGTTAGTTCCCCGAGAATTTCCACTATAACCGATCTCCTTCCGGGTGAAGATCAAACCTCTACAAGTATATTCTTCTCACACACTTTTACAATTATTGAAACACCCTCAATACTCTCACAAGAAATCCCTCTTGCTATTCTATGAGATACGCCTCTCACAAATATGATTTGAATAAGTTTTGGTGGCTAACACCAATGTAAAATATCTCTCTTGTGTATAACAAAATACAAATGAAACTCACACTAAGAGATATCAAAATTGATCAAAGTATATAGTTCAAAAATGAAAGATTGATCAAAATGTGTTCTTGAATCTTTGTATATTTGAATATATGAATAATAGAGTATTAGAATGATTCAAGGTGTGTTAAAACATGTCTAAGAAATCATATTTGTAGCTTGCAAAATGATATGGCCGTTGGGGATGATTAAGAAAGGTTTTGGCTCCAAGGTACACATTTTCAAACTTTCCAACAGCTAGTTTTGACAAAAAAATCAAATTTGTTTTCTTAATTTCTCCTAAATAGACCGTTGGATCATGCTTAAATTTTAGTCAAAATTTTCAGGAGATGTTGTCTAACTACTGTAAAAATTTCAAAATGATCGGAGTTCGGGAAGGCCTCCATCTTACCGTTAGATCAAAACTGGGCAAAAATTGAGCGAATTTTAAATGTAAAATAAAAATATTTTTGCAATTTAACAATTTAGTTCCAAATAAAATTCTAATGATTTTTGAACCTCAAAGATATGTTTATAAGATAACTATTTTTATTAGAGCTTAAAATATGATCATTTAAAATTAATATGAATTTAATTTGAAACTTGGTTTTTTTGAAATGACGTTTTTCAAATAAATTCAATTTCAAACTAGTTTGAATCAATCTTTAAAAGATGTAAGAATATGTTTGAGCTATAAGGATTTGATCAATAAAGTATCTTTATATAAAATCTAAGCACTCACTCTATTTAATGATAATTCGAGTCTTCGTGATGCTTGATTTTCTTGTGCGTATCTTTACTTGTTTGATGTTCTTGATCCTTTCTTGGTTTTGATAACTTGTAGAACATGTAGAGATCATTCTTGTGAGTAAAGGCGTTTGTAAAGCTTGTGTGAGATTTTGATTGCTTCGATTTGAAGTTACACTTGGTCGTAAGATATATCAGTTAAAATGGCTATCATCATTGGAACAACCGAGTTAAATAACACTTTATTAACTTATTGTAATTATCAAAATAAGATTAATTAACTTTAAGGTCAACAATTGTCAATATCCATCAATAAGTAAAAATATAAGGTAACCATTGAAAACTCATCCGTGTGTGTATATATGTATGTATGTATATATTGCATTTGTGGCTTTTAAAATTTCAAATGTTTAGTTAATTAGCTCACTTCTAAGTTTAATTTTCTTATAAAGTTTGAGAGAGATGATTTATTAATTATGGAAATCATCTTTACTAAATTTTATAAAAACAAATAGTCCGTCCCCCTTAAAATAAAGGGCAATTAAAAAAAAGGGCTTATTAGAGAAAGATTTTCACACTAAGGCCAAGGAATAATTTTTTTTTAAATAAAGGGCCTATTTTTTATTTTATTGATAATATGACATGTGTCTTTTTTTTTCATTATAAAATGACATCCCAACCCTTAAAATAAACTAAAAAAATATCAATATGCATTAAAATATGGACTGCAATATGAACTTTGCAGTCTATATTTCACTGCAATATGAACTTTGCAGTCCATATTTCACTGCAATGTGAACTTTGCAGTCCATATTTTTAGTGCAAAGTTCATATTGCAGTCCATATTTTACTGCAATGTGAACTTTGCAGTCCATATTTTTAGTGCAAAGTTCATATTGCAGTACATATTTCACTGCAATATGAACTTTGCAGTTCATATTTTATTGCAATATGAACTTTGCAGTCCATATTTTTTGTGAAAATTTCATAAAAAGGGGTAATTTAGGTAATACATAACATGTTTTTATTAATTAAATGATATTTAAATTTATTCAAATACATTCATTTAAAATATAAAACAAAATAGGCCTCTTACACTAATTACCAATTAAAAATAGGCCATTCATTCAAATTACCAATTAAAAATAAGCATTCATTACCAATTAAAAATAAGCCCTTCATTCAAAAAAATATTATTCATTGGATTTTTGGTAAAAATCAATGTATAATAAACCCTTCTACCTAATTTCTAGTTAAAATAATTAGTCCCCATTTAATCGAAAAAGTTGGTAATCTAATAAAAATCCTCCCCCCCGTGTGTGTATATATATGCATAAATATATAGTTTTTGCATAAACAAAATTGAAGTTTGATAAATGAAAGGATTTTTCTACAGAAAGGGCCCCGCTTCAACATTTTGTCTAGGGCCCTTTGGGCGGCCTGATTTTTATTTATTTTTTAATTTAGAAAAAGGATAATTTAGTCTAATTTATTTTCATAAATAAAATTATAAATAAACCTATTTTAAAATATTTTCAATCTATTTGGCGCAGTTAAAATATTCTAAAAGTGCAAGGACTATTTCCCTTTTAATACCTGAAAAAATAATTTTAGCATACTTTTACTTTTAAAAAATTGATATTATTAAACTTCCTCTTTCTTTTTATGAATTTCGACAAAAAAATAAAATAAAAATAGAACCTCTAATAAAAAGTTTGCGAAAGGGCCACTGTACTTAGAAAAAAATAACTTATGTTGCTGAATCCATATCCATTGAGCTTAAGCCAATGCAAGCGATTGGACAATTTAATACATAAATTGCCACATTTATTTGTATGTGAAAAATGATAACATGTGTTTTTAAGTATACATATTAACTATATTATAAATAAAAAAAACAACATTTTGCATGATAATTTTAATCTAATTTAATTATTTATACTTATAGGTGCGTAACATGTGCCATTATGACACATGTTAACATGATCCTTTGTACACAACTACTATAAATGTGGCTATAATTCTAGTTACTAGATACTCACCACATGATATATGTGCACCTCTTTTCTTTTGTGGAATGCAACAAGCATCGTGGTCTTTAAAATGGAAATCAATCTAGCATTGGTTTAATTGCTCTAATTATAAAAACTTTTTAAGTAATTAAAGGTCGAATTCATGGCTTCAAAACTTATTGAGTTAAATTTGAAAAAATAAAAAATTGACATAAATTTATCATAGTGGGGTTATCCTTCGTATTGATAATAACTATACACAGAAACAAAGGTGATATACGTGCATGTTTTATTACATACACGTGCACATATAATTCCATATGGGAATAAAATAAGCAAACTAAAAGTAAAATTGTTGGTTAAAGTGACAAACTTATTATTAATTAAAAATTCCTATATTTGAATCCAATTATTAATATAAGTTTCAAAATAATAATGATATGGTCAAGATTGAAAAACAAAAAATTAGTATCATAATTATCTAAATGCAGAGAGGTATTACATTTACTCTATATGAGAAATGCCATATAGTCCGAACTTTGTACTCTAAATGTATTTCAACACATATGTATTAAATATATAATTTAAATTTTGTGGCCCACGAGACACTTTTAATTCCAATTGTCCTTTGCAATAATTGTAGTATCTTCAAGGACTGGATAATAATTATTAAAGAGTTTCCATGGGTTAAAAAGATACATAACAATTAATTCATGTTGGGTCCCTCTCTGTCCTATACATAACTCGTGCTTTTTCCAGCATATGCACAAGATAATATGTATAGTTTTGTTAAAGTTATAACACAAGAAAGTCTGATAAAATTGTGAAAGAGACTAAGGGAGAATTTTGGGGTTGATTTAGAACTTCCGATGTTAATTTTTGGTGTTATTAAAATAATAGTTGGTTAGCGACAGTCACATATTTCGAGCAGAAATTAGTCGAGGTGTTCAAAAATTGGTTCAAACATTTCGTGAAGAACCCAAAAAATACCAATTCTTAATAATTGAGTATGATATGCGATGATTCATGTTTGATCTCTTAAGAATTATTGATTCCATAATTGTTAACAATTTATTATGAAATTTGGGATAAATCTAGATTTGATCTTTTAGGAATTTTTGATTCTATAATTATTAATAAGTGGTTCTGAAATTTGGGATAGATTTAGATTTGATATTTTAGGAATTATTGATTCCATAATTGTTAACAATTTGTGTTGGAATTTGGGATAAAAATCGTGTTGTGAGCATATTGAAAAATGCTGCTGATTTTAAACTTTCAAGATATATTCAAGCCATGTAGCATTACTCTATCTATATTAATATGAACTTATAGAAGTGGCAACCTCTTAAAAATAAATTTCAAAAGAATAATATGAAAATAAACTTTCGACCAATTGCCAAGTAGTATTTTTTTTTATAATTTTATATAAGTAATTCTACATAAATATAAATATTTAATATATCAATAAGCCAATTAATTATTAATTACAATAAATTACGTGTATAAATTGTTTTTTTTTTTTAAATTTTGCGAAACATCCACTTTCATCAATCCACTCAGTTAATGAATACAATAATGGCACATTAGTCAAATTCTGAGTCACTCTCAAAATTAACGTAGGTACAAGATTAGTGGTGTAATTACCAAAACGAAAAGATCCTCGAAAAACATATATCTTTTCTGAGTTAATTCGTCGCACGAGCCATTTTGTTTGTATTTTGATTTTGAGTTTTCCTAAATACATCACGTGACTTCCGAACTGATGGCACGTGCTTCAGAGCAAACTGCAAAAGTTCAGAAACACTAGGAACCGCCATAATCTCGTTTCGGAAATCCACGTGTCACTATATAATCCAATTACCAACTCAGACCCCGAACCCTTTTATCCACTCAAAAAGATACACGTAAGCATCAATGTTGGAACAGTAATAAACACACCGCAGAGGAATGGATCACCGTATCATATCAAACAAACACAAAATGAAACGGAAAAAAAAATAAAAAAAAAAGTGTTTGAAAAAGGCGTCACCATCTTGAACCCTTTTTCTCTCTCCTCTCTCTCTCTACATGTCTTTCTAGTCTTAAGATCTGGAGGTACGTCTCAAATTATTAAGATCTGTTTTGTTTGTGTGATTTTGCTTCTGATCTGTGTGGAATTTTTTTCATTTCATTTCACTTCTCTTTGGTTTTTTTTTCTCGTCATACATGAAGAATCTCTATCTGTTCAGTTATTTTTTTTTCTTCTGAATTGGTAAATTTTTTCTGATCTTCTGGTCATGATTGTGTTTTTGAATGTTTAATTTTATGTTTTTGTATGTGTATTTGGTTTTGGGAGTTCATTTCTGGCTGTTGCACTTACATTTCTAGGGTTTCAACTTTCAACCAATTTAGGGTTTTCTTTACATGTTGTGTGTGTTTATATATGCAGTGTTTTTCGTCATGTTAGGGTCTCAACCATTTTTCTAACAATATTTTCTGCGTGCATGTTGCAGGAGCAGTTATCAACTGTTAATTGCGGTTCAAAACGCCAATTTTTAGGTGGAAAGGGGTAATTTGTGCTTTTAGAATGTTTTATTGGTACATGCTTTAATGAAATGTTATTATTTTAACTATATAATATAATATATACCTTTTATTTATTGTAGAAGAAAGAAAACTGGAGGTGGTATTAATAGCTGGTTTGGTTGTGAAATTGGTGTTTTGTGGCAAGAAATTTTGATTGATGGAACAAGGAGTGGGTTCGGACTCTGTTCCTCCAACCGGCCCTATTGATAAGACTAAGGTTTTGAGCATTAAGCCAATACGATGCCTTGTACCAATATTCCCATCCGGTCCGGGGATGTCTTCATTTCCAACACCTCAATCTTCCCCATTCACCTGTGTTCCGCCAACGGGTCCTTTCCCACCCGGGGTAACACCATTTTACCCGTTCTATGTTAATGAGTCTCAAAGGCCAGGTGAGCACACCCCCCAAACCCCGTTTAGGGTACCGAATCAAGCGGGGCCTTATGGTTTTAGTAACCCAATACCCTCGCCGGTTCCCTTAAATTCATTTAGGACACCACAGGCCCAATCACAGTACTCGGGCGGTGCAAATGGTGACACAGGGCCGTCGAGAAGGAGCTCTAGAAACCGTGGTCAGCAAGACGGTTCAGTTCCTGATGATGATGGTTATAGCAATTCGCAGGGTGACCTGTATGGGAGTGGCTTTAGTATGGACGCAGAAGAAGATACAAGCACTGGAGGTAGAAGGAAGCGTAAATCTCAGAAAAGGGAAAAGGGCGCCCAGCGGCAACCTGTGACCGATGTTGACATCGAGCCCATAATTACTAGTCTTCTTGCGTCGTTTAACCTCATGGGGTTGGATACTAATCAAAGAACCGATGGTGACAAGGAGTCAGTCCGTTGCATGCTTTTGGTCTATAATTTGCTTCGTAGAAAAATCACTCAACTCGATGATGGAAAGGAGGCTACTCAAGGGGTTGCTAGACGGCCCGACTTGAGGGCTGGTACCCTCTTGATGAATAAGGGGATTCGTACGAATATCAAGAAGAGGGTGGGGTCTGTACCAGGGGTTGATGTTGGTGATATCTTCTTTTTTAGGATGGAACTATGTATGGTTGGTTTGCATGCGCCGAGTATGGCCGGGATAGATTACTTGAGTGTGAAGTTGACGGTAGATGAAGAGCCTCTCGCCGTTAGCATTGTTTCATCGGGAGGATATGAAGATGATGGCGGTGATGGAAACGTCTTGATTTATAGTGGCCAAGGTGGGGTTTGTAGGAGAGATAAGAAAATGATTGACCAAAAGCTTGAAAGGGGTAATCTTGCTTTGGAAAAGAGTCTTCATAGGGCTAATGAAGTGCGAGTTATTCGTGGTATCAAGGATGCTGCTAATCCGACCGGGAAAGTATATGTTTACGATGGCCTTTACAAAATCCACGAATCATGGGTGGAAAAAGGAAAGGCGGATTGTAATGTTTTCAAGTACAAATTGATTAGAGTACCTGGCCAGCCCGAAGCATTTACAATGTGGAAATCAATTCAACAATGGAAAGACGGTGTTGCTACGAGAGTTGGGGTAATTTTGCCCGACCTTACTTCAGGGGCTGAAAAGATACCCGTTTCTCTTGTAAATGACGTTGATGATGAAAAGGGTCCCGCTTATTTCACTTACGTTCCTATCCTCAAGTATGAGAAACCATTTCCTTCACCTAAGCCATCTTTTAGCTGCACTTGCTCAGGTGGGTGCCAACCCGGTGACCTCAACTGCCCTTGTACTCAAAGAAATGGTGGGTATCTCCCTTATACACCACTCGGGGTTCTTTTGAGTCACAATTCTTTGATACATGAGTGTGGTCCTTCATGTACGTGTCCACCCAATTGCCGAAACCGTGTTTCCCAAGCTGGTTTGAAAGTCCGTCTCGAGGTATTCAAGACCAAGGATAAAGGGTGGGGACTTAGGTCTTGGGATCCGATCCGCAGTGGAGCCTTTATTTGCGAGTATGCTGGTGAAGTTATTGATTTGGCTACTTTAGAGAGGCTTCGGGGTGAAAATGAGGATAATTATATTTTCGACGCTACTCGTAGTTATGAGCCACTGGAAGCTGTTCGTGGCGATAATGCAGAGTCTGCAAAAGTGCCATTTCCGCTTGTTATAAGTGCGAAAGATGGGGGGAATGTGGCTCGGTTTATGAACCACAGTTGTAAGCCGAATGTGTATTGGCAGCCGGTTTTGCGAGAGAGTAACAATGAATCGTATCTTCATATTGCTTTTTATGCGATCGGGCACATTCCTCCGATGCAAGAGTTGACCTACGATTACGGGATGGTACCACCTGACAAAGCGTATCAGAGGCGGAAGAAATGCTTGTGTGGGTCAGTGAAGTGCAGGGGCTGTTTTTACTAGGTGGTGAACGTGGACTTTGATGATGATGGGACTTTCGAGTCCGCATCTTGAAAAAAGGTTAGAATTTCTTTTGTTTCTTTGTTTTTTTTTTCTTTTGCGATTTAAATTATTTATTTTTCGTTTCCTTGTGTTGTGGAAGCTCATATTCAATTTGTTTATTAGTAATATTATGCTAAGTATAGTAATTAAATACCTTAAAACAGGTAGTGTGGAAGTATCATAGAAACACCTTCTTAAACAGTTATTAATAAAAGATGCACCTTCAACTGTTCTTCTAACGAGTATTATAAAGTATGGTACGTGGGAACATGTTCAGGTCTTTCTTTGAAAGTTTCTTAAGGGGCCTATTCGATAAAAAAGTTGGAAATGATAGAAAACATTACTAAGATTTATCAATAGTTGAAAAAAGAGACGAGTGATTTGGGTGTTGCGTTCCCCATCTTTTCTTTATTTTCCATGGAAATTTTTTCTTACCCACCCCCCAAAGAAGTTTATTCCATGGAAAACCAAAAAAGTAACATAACTTTTCACCAAATCACTCGTCTCCTTTTCCAATTTCTCAACAAAATTTAGTATTGTTTTCAGCCATTTCCAACTTTTTTTAACCAAACGCACTTGAAGATTCCAAATAAACTAGCGTCTAATGTAATTTGTGAATTAAATGCTGCTAGGAAGGAATTCCAATATCAATTGGGGTTTGATGGAGAAAAGTCATAACACGATAAAGATTTATTATGTTTTTTCTTTTGTATGCGTGGTGCGGAAATTTTGTAGGCGCCCTTTTTGGTGCCTTTTAGTAAGCTGTTTAACATTTACTTTGAAAACATTATTGAAGATAATACGCGTGTTATAAAAGATGGGAGGTTCTTTCAGAAGCAATCCTACACCAATTTAAAGGCATACGAAGGACTAAGTGAAATTAGATACCCAAAATTACTATTATTCATTTCTTAACTGTGCGTCGTATGTAGAGAACATAAGTTACTAATTACTGCCCCGAAATTCTTTTATAATTTTGAATGAAGAAACTGGTGGTGGATGCCATTATAATTATGTGTGGATTAGATTACCTGGTGTTTTGTGGTCATTCTACTTCTAGATGTTATGTATCTGTTCACGTACAACCCTAATATTGGATTATTTTTCTATTTAGTATTTTTAAATGAGGAATATAAGGTGATCGTCTAGTGCTCTAGGTCTGTTTTTTGAATTTGTGACTATTCATTTAGACATTGTCTTATAAATTTGTCTTTCTGCTTTAGGAATTAAAAGTACAAATCTATTAGGAAGGAAAAAAAAAGGAAGCAATAGGCGTTTTTGGCATTTAAGACTTCTGGTATTTATATATTTTTTATAAGAAACAAAAAAAAAATTATTATTCAGCCAAAATAAATGATGTTAAGATATTGGAGGAAGCCACCATATACACAGAAGAGTTGCAAGAGTTATGCGAATATATGAAGGCTAAAAAGTTCACTTATATTGAAGAATTTTAATTATACTAGTTTTTGTGCGCGTGCTTTTGGCACATGGTTTTAGTGTTTGACAAAGGTCATTAAATTTATTAATGAATATGTGTATATTAAGAATTGAATGATTAATATGAAATAAAAATAATAACAAATAAACAAAAACATTGTATCAAGTGTAAAATTCAATTAGTAATTATAAGAAAATCATAGAAATAGTCAACTATAGAAAAATGTTGGAGATACATGATAAAAATTTGTCGCAGACTTTTGATCAGATATATAAGAGAGTAATATATTTTTACTAAATTTTTAGAATTGTAGATAGTTAATTCTATTAAATGTATGTGGATTATTATGTACAGTACGAAACAATAATATAACACTCACGTATAATAGATTATATAGCCCGAAAATGTATAACATGAATGTTTTACCACAGTACCAAAACAATAATATGGCACTCACATAATTAATATATTATGTAATAGCAAAAATATTAAAATGGTTAAAAAACAAATTTAACGTGAATGTTTTACTAAGCCACAACTATATTATTTTTTTGTTTTAAACATTAAATATAATTATAACTAAACAAATAAGTTTTAGAATATATAAATTAATATAATTTTAATTTATAATGTTAAAAGCAATCGAGTAGAGTAGAGTAGAGTTTAATAAACATGCCTTTGCGGTGAGCTTTGGAACGAAATTATAATTCACACTAAAGGCTTTGTAATTCTAATACGATATATTAAATAGCTTCCTTGAGCTTTGGAACAAAATTATAATTCACACTAAGGGGTTAATTTTGATATGATATATTAAATAGCTTCTTTCTTGGGAAGCTTGTTATGAAATAATATAGAAGTCTTATACAAGACACCTAATTAAACGCAGACTCTAACTTTGTTTAATTAATTTAGACAAATTAAGTAGTTTAAATTTATTTGGAATACTAATACTAATATAAAAATATATGGAGTTATACTGTTTTATTTAATGTAAATCATAAATTTTTTGTTTAAAATCAAGGGGCTTATTTGTCTTCGCAAAAAAGGGGGGAAAACACTTAAGTTATTTGTACTTTTATATATAGTATAGATATAGATTGATTTTGTTCGCTGTTTATGTTAGTCTTCTGACCTCTTTGCGCATAAACCTCTCTTAAAAATCTTAATTTCTAAAAAATTAGATAAATAAGAGGGATTAGATCTATTAAAAAATACATTGTGTACATTGTAATACCAACATCTGGATAGCCTTGATAGTACACTACTGACATTTGTCGCACTTGGATAATACACTATTATTAGATTTGATAATTTACATGATAGTTTAACAAATATATAACAGTCCAATCTTATAAGGCTCAAATATCTGAACAAGAGTTAAGCCTAGAGTAAAGATATTGATATGATCATTTGCTGCAGTGAGGATATAGAAAAGGTTGGTTATATATCCTCTTGTTGTTAGATTCTTATATATGATGCTATTGCCAATGGTTTTTTGTTGATCCAATCTACAAAAAAATCCATGAATTACCCTATTGTATGATAATAAGTCCAGAACACTTATATAAGTAGCTTTTTATAGTCTTTCTTGCCTGTAGATTGCTTTAAATTGATGTGTAATTGTCTTATTACGTATATTTTTAAACATTTTATATGGTGTACCTTTTCTTCAATAAGGCGCATCTCAGCTTGCGCCTAGATGTACTATGAACCTTAAACAACTACTTAAATCTATTAAAGAAGAGAAGCATTCTACAAGGAGAGATAGGAAGGCAACTCGTTTCAGAGAACAAATAATTTTTCAACAAAAATATGAAACCTAGGTAAAAGGTAAAAGGTCTATCCAAATTTGTGGTATATATTTTGTATGATATCTGATATATTTCGTGCTGTTAAGAAGCAGATTTAGAATGAAATTCTTACTGTTCTGTTTTTTGTTTTTTTTGGTTCAGTTAGATATGTAGTCAGATGGTAGGAGAGAACGAGCTTCAGTTGAAGTGAATGTCATATGCTCCAACACTATTGTACTTGGTGTTGTATGCAACAGGTATGTATGCTTGCAAAACCAGATTTTTCAGGTTTTTCCCTTTAGTTTTTCCTGTTTGGAGCATGTGGAGGCTTCCTCTCTCTAAGAACTCTTTTTTGGTGCTTGTTTAGATTGTTAATGTTATTATGTAACTCTAGAATTGTAACTTATAACAATGTTGACTCGGGCTCTTTGTTTTATAAGCTTTTCTTTACATTTCAGTTCGTCTTCTTGGCACTGAATTAGTTCACTTTTCTCTCCTCCATTTTTTAAGTGAGAGTTATTCGTTAACTTGAAAGGCATTCAGTTGTTCTCTCTCTCTCTCTCTCTCTCTCTCTCTCAAATTGGCACACTTGTATATAGACTCGGCAGATTGTGTCAAGAATTTTTCACCACCCGTACATGATCCATTAATAGTTGCGTCTTATTTAGTCAATGTTCTGTTAACTATGTGTAAATGTGTATAGATCTGAAGTTGTTTAAGACCTCATATATTAGACGATAGTTTTCTATTGAGTTTAGATATGTTGGCCCTCTCCAAGTGACAGTTAACATTACGTCATGACCCTCTACCATGACCGGTTGATGTATTAAAATAATAGGGACCTGCAACAGTTATCATTTATTATCCTAATGCATCAACTAATTAGAACAAAGAGTCATGTTAACCCTCACTTAAGAGGGTGTCATCAAATCTGAACTCTGGTTTGTTTATTGTTGTATATGTGTATCCATTTTGTAAGGTCTAATTGTATTATTAGGTTGAGAGTGTGTCTGGTTCAAGGAAACTCAATGCAGTATTATTCATGCAAATGAGATGTTATGTTGACTGGTTGGTATCAGAAAAAGATGAACAGTAATTTAGTGGTTAAAGCAAGTAGGTATTATCATTACGAGCCATTAAGATAGGCTATATTAATACTCATTCTTTCTAAATTTAGTTGTGTTTGGTGCTTTGGATAAAGATAAGTTAAGTAGGATAGGAATAAAGGCTGGAAGCCATAATAATTTGTGTTTGGATGGAAAATAAGAATCCAATCAATTGATTATCGTATACCTATCAAACCTTATATAATGGTGTTTTTGTAAGTTACAAAAGAAAGAATTGAATCTTATAAAACTGTTTTACGTGAATATTTATATCATGAAAAACAAAAATTTAGGGTGGCTTTTATCAATTACTTGAATCAGTGGCTTACGCGAAGTGTCGAGATACCTAATAATTTCTTATATTATTTAGAGATTTTTGACATAAAATAAACGCATCAGATGGTATCAGGCGTGTGGTAATAATACGAGTTTTTAGGTTTGAGGTAATGAGTTCGAAGTCTCTGTTTAAGTGATATTTTTATTGTAACTTACGAAGTGTGAAGGAAAATTTCATATTTTTTTCAAAGCGTTACGGACTCGTTTTAAATATTATTCTCTCCATTTCAACTTAATAATTTTATTTTGATTTTTGTAAATTTTAAAATTACATTAATTTCAACTCAAGATGGAAGTATTTAATACTGTCATGAGACTCTTCAAACACCTTTAACGTTGTGTTATTTCAACTCAAGAAGGAAGTATTCTTGTTTCTCACACAAAAAACCGAAAATTGCACAATATTGCTGTATCTTATTCATAGGTTCAACCGTAACAAAGCAAGATGTTGTCTAAACATAAACATTTATGGAATTATGTTGTATGTGAATGAGGTGAGTAATTTTGTATGGTTCACTCTCCAGATGAGGACTACTTTCTATGAGATAGGGGATCAAACTATACAATAAGTATGCTACGCAAATGGCTCTTAAATTATCAAACTAGTATCACTTTGGCCCCTTAATTTTAAGAGTGTTGTTTTATCCTCAAATTATTGTCCAAGTTTTACTTTGACCCTTTTGTCCACTTTGGCGGTTAAAGTAGACAAAAAATGGTTATGTGTGCCATACATAACCATTCTTAAGGGTATTTTGGTTCAACTAATGAAAACTAACATTTTCGTTCATCGAAATGGGAAAAAAAAATATTATTTAGATCAAGCTATCCATAAAAATGATAGTTTTTTCTTTTCTTTTCTTTTGTGCATTTTCTTTTTATCTTTTGCTCTTTCATGGAAGGAACATTTTAATTATTACTAGTTCGATCAGCATACCCTTGAAAATGGTCATGCAGAATGCATATGATAATTTTCTTCCAAACGTTATCAGGCACAATGGAAAAAGACTAAGCTAAACTCGATCAATAGTTTGAGGGGTATCTCCCTCCCCCCCCCCCCCCCCCCCCCCCCCCCCCCCCCTTCCAAAAAAAAAAGGTTTGAGAGGTTAAACAACACCTTTTACTAAAAATCTTTGACTAAATACAAGTCCTTTTTTTTTAAATTCAATTTCAAATTTAAAACTGAATTATTTTTGCTTTTACTTCGTAATATTGAATGGAAGGTGATTCACAATTAAAAAATAATATTAGTGTTTCCCACCTCTTAATCTTGAATTTAATGATAATCAATCCCCAATTTTAAGAGACAAGCTTTCTTTATGTATTCATACCATAGTAAGGTTAAAATTTGTAAAATGTTATGCATTTAGCATTGAGAGAGGGAGATAAATTCAAACAAAAGTCCGTACTCCTATGTTAATTCAAATATAAGAACATACATATTTCACATGTTTCATTTTACAATAAACATTCAGAATTCAACGTCTCAAAATCATAAAACTAAAGAAAAAACATAAATTTGGAACAAAATAACATGTTATCTATATTCATAAACTAGTGATAACTTGTGCCAAAGATATTATGAATCTAATTTACTCCTAAATTTTTCATTTAAGCTCTTCAATTTTACATTTATCGTCTAACTTTTAGAAAGACATTTATTTTTTTTTGAAAAAGAAGCAGCAGCATCATTTACCTTATTTAAATATTATTTTTTATTCAAAGCATTTATATATAATTTTTTATACAAAGCAACAATTACACAACACAGTAGTTTATATACAAACTATGAATCTAAAGCCACTCATTTGCCGCAATAAGAATATAGTTCAATAAAAAATGGGTGGCGCTATTGCCACCCACCAAATCTCTCTCTAACACTCTCTCCTTCTAACACTCTCTCCTTCTTTATAACACTCCTCGAGTATATTGCTTTACTTTCACTCTAAAGATCACCCACCTTTAAACAATGTTAATTAATAGTATTAATAATAATAATCATCATTAACACTTAATAACCTCCCATAATTAATCCTACAAGAAGAAATTAACAAAACAAAAAAAATCTTATTCTCTTACATTAAAATCAGTCCGTTCACCCCTCTTCCTGCTTCTCTTCTTTTCCGCTTCTTCTTCACTTACATAATTAATCAGTCCCTTCATACTCGTTCCTATTCTATTCCATTCTTTTCCGCAAGCAAGCACACATGGTAATGAAAATTCATTCCATCCTCTCTCTTTCGTCGAACTTTGCTGCAGAATCCTCATACTCGGTTGTATATAATCGACGAAGTTGTATATACTCGGCTATATACAACCAAGTATACATGCTTCAATCTTTCTAAAGACACAATGCATGCTCGACTATTAAGAATCGATGCTTTCAGCTTAACTCGGTCCTCCAAAACCGAGTTCATCCAACTATCCTCGGCTCTTCACAACCAATCTGCTTGCTCGACTGTGAATAACTGAGCTTCTTCGACCCGATTCGGTTACGTATGGCCGAGTACAATTAAAAACGATCCTGTTTTCGTGCTCTGTTTTCTGGTTTCGGCCGAGCTGCTTCTTGTTTGCTTTTGTTGCTTTCTTGGAGAAATAATGGTGGTGGTGGTGGTGTGTGAGGTTGTCAAACTACTTTTGTACTTAATGTTTTTATATGAATTTGAGAAAAAATTGTTTGTTTTTGTTTTTGTGCTATGTGCTCTGTTTTCTGGTTTTCTTTCTTGTTTGTTCTTGGAGAAATGATGACGATGACTTAATGATGGCGGTGGTGTTTGTTTTGTGCTCGTCACATTTGATTGTGTTGCTTCCTACTCTTTCAAAAAATGTAATTAATTTATTAATGGTCATTAAGTGTTAATGATTGTGGTTAAAAAAAAAGTTGTGTGTGGCATTAATAAAAAACTTTATTTTTTTAAAGGAGTGTTACAGAGAGATAAGGGGGGGTGGCAATAGCGCCACCTTAAAAAATTCGAAAACCACATTCATGTGAATCGAATACCATGGTAACAAACTACAAGACCGTTGATGCATGCATCTTATTATACACTGATGATATAAAATGGACTTCATTTAGAGAACCATAGGGTATTGGAGTTTCCTAATTGAGCTGTTTTAACATTTGCCCGCGAGAAATGGGGCATAAAAAAGGGAGATCATACCAGGAGGGGGTAGAGAGAGAAAGTGGTTAATATTATTTGGGTTTGAGAGAGAGAGAGAGAGTGTGTGTGTGTGTGTGAAATTTTGATTTTTAGAGGATGGAGAAGAGGGGTAGCTGGTGGTATTGTTGATTAAAAGAAGAGAGGGAGAGGACTTTCTTCCTCTCTTTTTTTTTCTTGCCAACAGCACCCTCCACACCCTTTGAAAGATTAACAAGAATTTTTTTGATCTCATCTCATCATCTGTAAATTTATAATTATTTATGGGTTTTCAATAAAAAATATTGAAAAAACACAAATAAAAAAGAACATGAGTGGTGGGATCAAAAATCAAGAAATGGCTCCTTCCTCCATGGTCATTGATGCTTCCAAGCCCAAGATCAGGCTCTATAAAGTTTGGAAGGGCCGCAACGTAAGCCCTTCTTTTTCTGTCTCTACAGACATATTATTTGACATAAAATCATGATTCGTCAATCTGGGGAGCTTTGATAAAGATGAATTTGATATGAATCCCACGTTCTAACTAATACATGTTGCTCACATTACATATTTATGTGAACATAAATGTCTCTCTAGAATTATTAAAAAAAATTCTCCTAATTTTCATTTTTGGTTCTTATTTGATTGGACATTTGGGTGACATGTTAGGTTTTTGAATTTGAAATAACTATGATGAATTATGTAGTTTGATTTATTTATATCTAAATGTTGTTGAAATGCATTGAACATGAAAGGAAATTACTCTTCCCTAAATAGTTTAGTTTTGACTTTTGAATGTAAGATCACAAATCTAGTATTGAGAAATTTGAATTTTATTTATTATTTGTACATATCAAGCCAATGCTAATTTGTGCTATGCATTATGGATGGACCAATTCTCATGATAGTGAATAATATTCAACTATGATCATTGATTATGTTGTAATCGACATTTTTTTTTAAAATGCGTGAAAGTAAAAAACCGGACTCTTAATTTAGAACATAAGGAATATTTACTTTCAGAAAAAAGAAAACTTATTGTAAATACTTCTTTGGTTTCTTTTCTCTGTTTCTTGTCTTCCAGAGAATAACCTTATTTTTTAAACCATGTCAGAAATTTTATTGTGGAGGGAGATTGGTCTTTGGTCCCGATGCGTCATCACTATTTTTATCCTCATTCCTGATAGGAGCTCCAGCAATAACATTTTGCATTAGAATGCTAGTGAGGATTGAAGAACATGATCCCCTTTACGGGTATGGTGTACTTATCACAGGCTGTGTCCTCACATTTTTGGTATGTTATCAAAGTATTTATCTGCAAACATTTGGTTACACTACATAACATACATTCTCAAATGATGATCTCGAATTTTGACCAAAATTGAGAATTGTGCAGGATTTGCTTTTTCTCTTCATGACGTCTAGTCGAAACCCCGGTATTGTACCAAGGAACAAACGACCGCCTGAATCAGAGGAATCTTTACACTCGGTATCTATGGAGTGGGTTAATAGTGCAACGCCTGACCTTAAATTACCGAGAACTAAGGACATATTCGTAAATGGGCATTTAGTTAGAGTGAAGTACTGTGATACTTGTATGCTATACCGCCCACCGCGTGCTTCTCATTGCTCGATTTGCAACAATTGTGTGCAGAGGTTTGATCATCACTGTCCTTGGGTGGGTCAGTGTATTGGAGTAGTAAGTCATTTTGACTCAAATTTTATGCTTAAAATGCGAGTAATTTGAACATCAAGTATCGATTATGTTTATTTGACATAAAACATTGACAGTGGTATTCATTGGTTAGAAACTTAGAAATTAGAATAGATTGCTATAATGATGAATTTCATGTGAACCCCGTATTCTAATAACCAATACATGGTGGTCACACTAGATATTTCAAATGTATATATCCCTCTAGAATTACTGCGGTTGAAAAATCGGCCCATTATGTTTTGTTCTAAACATGTACTTTAGGATGTGACAATGGTGGATGCGTTGGTGTGGCAGTGTGTCAATATTACATATTTACATCATCTAAGTTTCTATTGCTTCTGTCCTTAGTTAAGGGTCCCATGTTTGACTTTTACATTTTTTAAGAAAGCACTAATTTCATCACCATCAATGGTTTAGAACATAACTTGTTTCATGTCATGAGTTTTGGTACGTTTATTATATTTTGAAATGGAAAGTGGACTCTTAATTTGGGAGAGAGGGAGAGAGAGAGAGAGTTTTGTCTTTTTTTGTTTTAAGGAAGCCTAGTAAGTGAGTATGTCTCCTTGCCAAAAATTCTAAATACCATGAAGAGTTCTTTCTTGTACAAGAAAAGCATTGGACCCTCGCAAATGTCCCACTTGTGTATTATTCATTCTTTGAAAGTCGAATCTTTCCAATATCATTTAACTGTTAAAACTCTTTAAAAACATAGCTTTCGAAAACTTTTGGAATGTTTTCGTAAAACAAGTCTTATTCTGCCAATGAAATTTTATTTATTGCAGTCCCATTAATTGATGAATTCATTATTAGTTTTAGTTCACCAGCTCCATATCTTATTAACCCTTTTATTTTTGTGGCCTTATTTGGTTTATTGAAAAATTAATCAAGCTTACGGAATATCAGTTTTCCTACATTAAGAGAATCTTATTTCTTTTCATTTTCTTTGGTTGCAGCGTAATTATCGGTACTTCATCTTGTTTATATCATCATCAACACTTTTGTGCATATACGTCTTCACGTTTTCATTGATAAATATCCTTCATCCAGAGGGCAGTATGTGGAGCATTATGGCCGGAGATTTCATTTCCGTCGTTTTAGTAATATATTGCTTTATAGCCGTCTGGTTTGTAGGCGGGCTTAGTGTTTTCCACTTTTATCTCATGTCGACCAATCAGGTTATTTTCTTTATCTTTAAACTGTAGGTTATAGATTTTTACGATCAATATGAACTAGTTTTCATCCATATGTTACAAACAGATATAATGCTTGTATAATTTTACATATGCACATGACATCCATGTAGCTATAATATGTGGAGAGAGTTGATACCTTATGTTCACATAGAAACTCTTTTAGTTTGATATCTGCATACTACTAGAATATTAATAACAACTTTGGCTGTAACGTAGATACCATTAATATGAATATATAGGTTGATCTGGTGCGGACTAGTGCGTACGCACTAGCGTTTAGTGACTGCTTTTTGTTGCTAAAAACACATCCCCAATGTTTTAGCAACAGGAAACTGTCGCTAAAAGTCCTAGTGCGTACGCACTGGTCCATACCAGATCCAGACTCTATATATGGATTTGTATATGTATCAAATTTTCAATGTGAAGCACCTTTGCACCCACCCTCCCACATTGCTCATTACTTTTCCTAAACTTCATGCTGCTAGTAACGCAGTTGCCGTTTAAAAGCCAGTTGGTCCACGTGTCCTTTGGCTAGTACTACCTCTGTCCCGAATTAAGAGTCCATTATTCCTTTTCGGAATGCCATGAATTAAGAGTTTAGTTTACCTTTTAGGACATAAACAATGTAAAAAATTTCACAGATATCAAATAAGTTGTGTTCTCATAGGGTGAGTTTCGCCACCTGAACCTAATATTTTGGAGCTCTACCACCACTTTAACTATCCTGAGACAATGCAAGTGCTTCTAGATGGGGAGAAATTATTATGGGAACCATAGGAAGCGATGGACTTGCATATTTTAGGTAAGGTAGTAATCGAGGACCAATTCATTGGTAACACATTTAGAACCACTATTAAGGGATTATTTACTTATGTTATTTTATTTTATTTTGGCAAACCACCATTAGGGGATTAACGTGCTTAATTTTCGTGACTAGATTTATGGAATTTTAATTTGCTAGCTAACGTAATTTCCCATTGGTTTTGTTTTTGGCCTTATATTGGAAACATTATTTTGCTTGTTCACATGAACTGAAATTCAATTAGGCCTCTCTAGTTTTTCTTAAAGATTTAAACTCACTAGCTTCTTTTTCAGTTGTTTTGTTAAAATAATTAATTATTCAGGTTTCTGTTTACAACTTTCTACAACTTCCATTTTAAAGAAAAAATATTTTTGACCAGTTACTTAGACAATTTGAACTTCAAATGCGGTTTCCATTGATATTATAGTTCAAGTAGTTATAATGTTGTAACAAAATTAGAATATACATGATACTACCAAAACTTGGCAAGCGAACTCTGGTTGGAATGTCTTAATATACAATTACCTCATGTTATCTTATAACAATATAACATACTTTTCTGTGTCCAAATATATAATTTATATGGATGTTTTATTTGTCACTACGGGTGAAAAAAACTGATATTATATTCTGTCCTATGCTTGTTCACAGACTACTTACGAGAACTTCCGGTATCGTTATGATAAGAAGGAAAACCCATATAACCACGGGGTTTTAAAGAACTTTTTTGAAATCCTTTTCTCAAGGACTCCATCTGCAGATGTCAATTTCCGAGAATGGGTGATCGAAGAGGAGGACTCAGTTTATGGATCATTTTCCAGTAGATATCGTGGGGACATGATTACTCAGAAAGGGAAGGCAGATTTAGAAATGGGCATGCTTAGCAAGGAAGGTTCAATTCCACACATTTTAAAGAATTTGGACTATAGTGAGTTTGACGATAGTAATTTGAAGAAGAAAGAGGGACGTGGAAACATTGCATTTGATCCGTTTTTCTACCCGTCTGCTGAGGATGATCTAAAGAAGAAAGAGTTGAAATCAGTTAATGGAGATGGTAAGACTAACGATGATCGGTCGTCAGCAATTCATTAGGGACAAAAAGGTAAATTGCAGACTACTTTATGTGGCATCGTGTATTCTTATGTATTACACTATTGGAGAACTTAACTGTTATACTTTGGTAAACACTTGACATTAAGAATTAACTAGATTCGAACCCGTGACCCTTTTTATTTAAACAACATGCAACTTAACCACTTAGGTCTAACTTTATCGCATTTCCTCAAAATGTCTTAAAAACAGTAAGTATCAAGAATGACCATATACAATATTGCACAACCTGTTGCCATTTTTAAAAATATTGACAAAATTAGTATGCATTTAAATTTTGTATGATGTTATGCATCAAATTATTCTCTCTCTAAACAAAATGATTATTTTGTTTGAATCAGGATCAAAGGAGGGACCTTTAACGGGACTTCTTTGATAAACACTACTGATATGTAGACCATTAGCTATTGAGTGAGAGTAGATTGAGATATTTTTTAGGTGTACATCAGAGAAAAGTTGTGAGATTAGTGAAAGGGAGATTTATTTCGGGAGTAAGGTACAGCTCCCATATTGGACAATTGTTCCGGTTAGCGGAAATATTGTTAGCGGAAATATTAGAGGAAGATTCAAAATCATGCATGTTAGAGTATATATGTGGACGCAAATTTGTTTATTATGTTACTTTTAATATCATACATAATTTATTGATAATAATATGAAATTTGTAAATTCAGTTCATATGTGTGGGGTGTTCTGCCTGGTGCAAAAACGATTTTGCAATTTTACTGCTTGTATGAATTACAAGCCAAACACAACAATCTCCACCTTGGCGAGTAATCTCAAGCCAACTTCGATTGTTTCACCTCGGGATAAGAACCGTGCATCCCCTTAGAGATTATCCCGACACCTCTAAGGTCACACCCTCCTCCTTCAACATGAAGTGAGATTAAGAAGCTTTAAGCAATGCCTAAACTTCTTCGCGGTTACCGATTTTGTGAGCATATCGGCCACATTCTCATCCGTATTCACCTTTTCTAGAACGACTTCCCCGGAATTAACCCAATCCCGAACTCGGTGATACCGCACATCTATGTGCTTTGTGCGAGCATGATACACTTGATTCTTTGCCAAGTAAAGCGCACTTTGACTATCACACCGGAGCAAAATGCTCTCATGCTTCAAGCACAACTCGCTCACTAAGCCTTTCAACCATACCGCCTTCTTCGACGCCTCTGTGAGTGCCATATACTCTGCCTCTGTCGTAGACAAAGCACTCGTTGCTTGTAGCATAGATCTCCATGAAACCGGCCCACTTGCCAAAGTGAACACATAACCCGTGGTGGACTTTCTTTTATCAAGATCCCCCGCATAATCGGAGTCTACAAATCCCGCAACACTATCAGCCCCATCTTTTCGCTCAAACACTATACCCAAGGACTTGGTACCTTGTAGATATCAAAGAACCCATTTAACCGCATTCCAATGCTCTTTACCCGGATTCGACATATACCTACTAACCATTTCAACCGCGTGAGCTAGATCCGGCCTTGTACACACCATGGCATACATAAGACAACCAACTGCGCAAGCATACGGTGTTGTCGACATCTCGGCACACTCATCAAGAGAAGAAGGACATTGCTTTGCGGACAAAGCAAAATGAGGAGCCAACGGAGTAGAAATCGGTTTCGCACTCGACATATTAAATTTCTCAATGACATGAGAAATATACTTCTTTTGCGAAAGCCACAACTTGCCAACCTTTCTATCTCTCCGAATCTCCATACAAAGGATCTTTTGTGCGGCCCCAAGATCCTTCATGTCAAATTTCCGGCCCAATTGCACCTTAAGCTCCTTCACCTTTGACATATCTCAATAAGCTATAAGTATATCGTCCACATAAAGCATCAACAAGATAAACGAACCATCATCAAAGTTCCGAACATAGGCACAATGATCACCATCACACCGACGATAACCAATCCGCAACATGAATGAGTCAAACCGTAGGTACCATTGTCTTGGCGACTGCTTTAGTCCATACAATGACTTCTTGAATCGACAAACAAATTTTTCCTTACCTACTTTCTTGAACCTTTCCGGTTGCGCCATGTAAATTGTTTCCTTCAAATCACCATGAAGAAAAGCCGTTTTTACATCCATTTGCTCAAGCTCCAAATCAAATTGAGCTACCATAACAAGCAAAACCCGTATCGAAGTGTGTCTCACAACCGGGGAAAAAATTTCATCATAATTAACCCCTTCCTTTTGAGAAAACCCCTTCGCTACTAACCGTGCCTTGAATTTCGGTGCTTCATCTTTGTTGATTGCTTCTTTCTTCCTAAATACCCATTTAGAACTGATAATGCTCCGGTCCTTGGGTCTAAGGAACCAAATCCCAAACGAAATTTATTCGTAAAGCCTCCATCTCCTCTACCATAGCACCCATCCAACTATCCTTATCTTCGACACTAATGGCTTCTTTATAACTAGTTGGATCACCCTCACTTGTAATAAGAGCATAGTTGACCTCGTCTTCCCAACCAAACCAGGGTGGTTTGATTTCCCGTCGTGGTCTATCCCGTGCTATCGATGGTTCCGACTCCACCTCACCCGGTCTTTCCTCGGATTCCTCTTCCTCTAGCTCCACCTCAACCGCGTTGTCATTTGGTTGAATTTCATGAGAATCATCTCTACTACCGCTTGAAGATGCTCCACCACTTCCGGTAACCGACGGACTTGGAACTAGAATTGGAATCTTGACCGTATTAACCCCACCGTTATCATTGATCTCTTGGTATTCTCGTTCCGTAAGCAAGGCCCCCTCATCAAATGTCACATCCCGGCTAAATAAAAGCTTTCTCGCTACCGAATCCCAAAGTTTGAACCCTTTCACCTCTCCCCCAAAACCGAGAAAGATACACCGGTGAGCCTTCGGGTCATTCTTTGATCTCTCATCGCTAGGAATATGAGCATATACTGGGCAACCGAACACTCTTAACTTCGAGTAGTCCACTTCTCGCCCCGACCATACTTCTTCCGGACATTTCAAACCAAGATTCACATTCGGTAACCTATTGACCAAGTATACAGCATGATCAACACAAGTCACCCAAAATATTTTCGGCAAACCTGCATGAATTCTCATACTTCTCGCCCTATCCATAATGGTACGGTTTATTCTCTCCGCAACTCCATTTTGTTGTGGAGTTTTCTTCACGGTAAAGTGCCTTTTGATGCCAGCATTCTTGCAAAACTTTACGAATTCTCCATCCTTATACTCCCCTCCGTTGTCACTTCTCAAATACTTTACTTTCCGACCCGTTTGATTTTCCACCATAGCTTTCCACTCCTTGAATTTTTCGAAAACCTCGAATTTTTTTCTCAAGTAGTAGATCCAAACTCGACGTGAAAAATCATCAACAAAAGTCATAAAATATTTGAAACCGCCCAAAGAAACTATCTCTAAAGGGCCACACACATCGGAGTGAATATAATCAAGCATACCTCGGCTTTTGTGTTCCGCGGTATCAAATCGAACTCTAGTTTGCTTGCCCATCACACAATACTTGCAGAAATCGAGCTTGCACCCATGGATCCCTTTCAACAATTTTCGTCGATGAAGCTCCTCCATGCCCCGTTGGCTCATATGGCCAAGCCTCATATGCCATAACAAAAGCTCATCCCTTTCTGCTTCCGTGGAAACCGCCGCTCCACCAACTACCGTGGTTCCTTTCAACCTATAAAGGTTGTTCGATGACTTTGTGCCGCGCAAAATCACCATTGATCCCTTCTTCACCTTCATAGCCCCGTCTTCGGCATGAATTACACACCCTTTTGAGTCGAGCGTGCCTAAGGAGATCAAATTCTTCTTGAGAGCGGGTACGTGTCTAACATCACTTAGCGTGCGGGTCACGCCATCCCACATCTTTATTTTCACTGTGCCTATACCGACAACTTTGCATGTAGCATCATTGCCCATGAAGATTTCTCCTCCATTGCATTTCGTGTAGTCAACGAACCAATTACGATTCGGGCACATGTGATAGGAGCATCCGGAATCAAGAATCCACCCACTACTTTGATCCGCTAAAAAACAAGTAAGAACATCGGTGTTAACCTCTTGGTCCACCTCTTGGGTCGCAACTCCCGCAACCTCCCTTGGCGCGTCCGCCCTCTTACCTTTTAGCTCCGGGCAATTCTTCTTGATGTGGCCTACCTTATGACATTTAAAGCACTCCCAATTACTTCGATCTCGTGATTGAGACCGACCCGTGCCTCTATTCTTGGCACCCCGTGACCTTGACCGCCCACTTCGTTCACCACCACCACTCTTGGTAACCAAGCCCTCATTTGACGAAGAGCTTGCCCCGCTACCTCCCTTTTTCATGGCCACGTGCGATTGGAGGTCCTTGACAACCTTATTAAACTTGAGCGTTGTCTTGCCAAATATTAACGTGGTAACGAAGTGATCATAGGAGTCCGGCAATGAAACAAGCAACAATAAGGCGCGGTCCTCCTCATCAAATACAACATCAATTCTCTCAAGGTCATGCACTATTGCCTTGAAGACATTGATGTGCTTGTTCAAATCTTGCCCCTCCTTCATTTCCAACTTGAAAAGTTGCTTCTTGAGATTCAACTTGTTGGACATAGACTTCCCTATGTACATCTCCTCCATTCTAGTCCACATATCCTTTGCATTCTTCTCCGACATCAAGTTTCTCAACACTTCGTCGGTCACATGCATCTCTATAGCGGACATAGCTTTCTTATCAATCTCATTCCATTGGTCTTCGGACATATCTTGCGGCTTTTTCTCAAGTCCAATCAATGCAACTTGCAAATTTGATTGGACGAGTACCCCCCGCATCCGCCTTTGCCAAATACCGAAATTGATAACCTCGTCATAAGGCTTTATCTTAACTTCCATAGTGCTCCCAACACCTACAATGGTAGAAGAACTAGCTTGTGTTGTAACTACTCCGGTTTGAGTCCCTTCGACCATTTATCAAACACTTGGCGCACAAACCTTGCACCCAATAGCCAAACCTTGATACCAAATACTAGGCACCAACCAAATCCTCTGATACCACTTGTTGTGAATGTGGGAACAATAACCAATTCCCAAATCCACCAATAAACTCGAGAAATCCCTTTCGGGAATTTCCACAAACACTTGGCGGGCGGAAACCGTCAAGCAATAGGATCTTAATTCAAACCAAGTATGGCCAACACAAACTCAAGCAAATATAGATGGAAGATAAATAGCAATGACAAACAAGAGCAAAACAAAGCAAGAAAGAACACACCGTATTTTGTGGAACCCTTTGGGTCTTCCACCAAGAGGGAGCAACTTTATTGATAACCAAGAACTTACAAGAATTCTCTCTCAATAATCCTTACTCTAGATCAATGGAACAATCCTCCAAAGATCACCTCTCACCTTAGCTAAACCCTAGCCAAGCACAAATGTCTCTCTTTTTCACTCTTACAAAGCAACTCTCTTGCAAGTGTTAACAAAATAGAAATAAGCCTTTCTATTTATACCAAGTGAAAAAACAAGACAATTTAGCTTATACCCGCCCAAGTGCAAAAACGATTTTGCACTAATTCTGGGGTGTTCTGCCTGGTGCAAAATCGATTTTGCACTGGTGCAAAAACGATTTTGCACTTTCACTGCTTGCATGAATTACAAGCCAAACACAACACATATGTGCTCAAAAAGATGTGTGGAACTGCAAAGTTTGGATAAATTAGTTTTCACGAGCCCATTGTAGAGATAATTAAAGGTTGAGTACTTATAGAGGTCATTTAGATACATCTATCATCAGGAAAGAGTCTTGTTTTCACTATAGATCTACCAGCTCTTGAAAATATTGTCATGTACGGAATCAATTAACCGTGAAAGGTATATCTCGAGAGTAGAGAAGAGTTTCGAACCCACAACTTCTAATGAAGGGTATTTTTGTCATTTGACAACTTCTATATGTTTTATCTCGATTTTCCATAGAGAACCAGAGTGCGTAAAAAATACCCTTTTAAAATCGACTATAAAAATAGACTGAGGGCTAATTACCATAAAAATAGACTAATAAAAGGATCCAACCTTTCGGCCACAGCATACTCTTTCAAGTATTTAGCGATTCAAACAGGTGACGCTGACAAACATGTGTTGGCACGACCAGGAGTGTCCTGATTTTGAAAATTACTTGCTCCCTCCAAAATTGGGAGTTATTCCCATTTTGGGATATCCCAAATTAAGAGTCCGGTTTTCTTTCTAACATAGTGAATGGTTAAGAACTTAAGGTATCATTTATTCTGGCAGGAGTCAGTATTGCTTTGGCAAGAACATTTTTCAACAAGTTTTGCAAGTTCTAAAGCATGGAAAAATAACCCGTGATTTTTTTTTCTCCTTTTGCCAAGGAAAATGCGATATAATGCACTAGTTTTGATCTTTGATCTTTCCTCTGTTTCTGTAATATAGATGTTTTTACAACATAATCTTTTTTTCATGCAGGCCTGGATAATTCATAGACTAGTGCATTCACATCCGATGACTCGAGGGCAAGGACGTCAATTTGCTGTTGCCGCAAGTAGAAAATGAAAGATGCATTCATCTTTGAGTTCCAAGTTCTTTCATTACTAGAGGAGAGAAAGGTATAGAGAAAAAAAAATACAAAGAAAAGAAATGATTGAAAGAAAAGAAAAGAAATGGCACAAAACTTCTTCGTATTTGTTGCCATCGATGCATAATCGTAAAATGTACTCGCACTTTTGTTCTATAATTTATCGTCTCCCCTTCTATTTTTCCTTCCATTTTGTTTCCACCCGATTCACAGTGTCTTGATAGTTTGTGGAGTGGGGAGAGTGGAGGTTCTGTAAATTACTTACATTTTTGGTTGAGTTTTTGAATATAGAGTTTGATAGTCATTTCTTTTCAAAATAACGGGTGAAACTGTTGTGTTTCTGTTGATGTGTCTTTTACTTGTGGCAATGCATTGTTAAAGGGAAAAAAGAAGTGATATTTTAGTAGTTAATTCGTACTCCTTCCCCTCACAAATTGATGGTATCACTTTTCTTTTCGGAATGTCTCAACTTGATAGTTTCATTTTATTTTGGAACATATTCAATGTATGAACGTAACAAATCTCTCAATGAAAACTAAGTTGTATTTTTTATTGTTGATTATATTGAAATTGGTTTGTCCTTAAAAAAAAATACAAGATTCAAATTGAAACCATCAATCTAAGACAAAAAGTACTACAATCAAGTCATTGCTTGATATTGAGAGATGAAAAAACACAATATGATGAAGATAGAAAAAACTATAAGAAGTGATCTCCAAAAAAAACATACTTCCCATCTTCCAAACAAGTTGTCTATACGCGTGTATGCGTATGCCATTCAAATATAAGTGATTGATAAAAAAAATAAAAAAAAAATAGAAAGAAAGAAAAGAAAATAAAAGGTCGAGCAAGTGTTCAAAGTAAAGAATTAGAAGGGGTCAAGAATTCATTACTTAAGTAAACATGTGTTTTTTTTTTTAAGAAATGACCGAGAACATGTTATGATATTAGAAACTGAATAAAATATGGCACAACTTCAAAGGCATTTTAATCTGGTCTTGATTTAAGAGAGATGATGAAGGTACAAAAAATAATTAATTTGTGTGAGAAGTTAGAAAATAAATTGAGACATTGTGAGATAAATTCTTAAATGAAGCCTAAGAGTACTTTCACCTTTAATTTCTGATGGTGCATTCTGCCATCTTTTTTTTTTCTTACTTTCATTGCATATCTATAAGATCGCCATCAAAAGTCTCTTTTAGCATGATTTATAAGCTCACGAGTTCTGTAAAACTATACAAAAGCCAAGTTAGTCCATCTCGAGTGTAAATCAAATCATGAGTTTTGTAAAACTTAGTCGATCTCGAGTTAATACTGGTTTGGTTTAGCTTGTTTCGAGAAGTAAACAAATAAAATTTGATCATATGTACAAAAAAAAATTACATTAATGAACCAAACTTTGAAAACTTCACTCTTTTGGACTTTTTTTTTTTTTTTCATTCTATCACTTACCCAAATTATTTTTATTGTGATTTGATTATATTTCAAAAATGAAATGAGATTATTAGTTTGAGATAACCTAAAATAATGATATTATTGTGAGATTTGTTACATTAATTATATTGCAAAATGAAATGAGATTATTAATTTGAGATCTTCTAAAACAATGGGACTAATTAATTGAGGATGAGCAAATGGCGAACTCTCACAACAGTAATCCTTTGTTCTTGCTCACACTTTTAATCGCTTGAGTTTAAGTCCATACATTTGCATCTAGTACTTAGAAAAGGTTGAAAAAATGGGTAAGCAAGGATGACATCCTCTAGGCCCGCCAGGAATGATTGGCCTATTACTTAACACCAATGAATTGTTTTCTTGTATTAAACTCATTAGATGTAAATTCCATTAACCCAACAAGAAATAATCAATAACATAAGTATCCTTACAAGCACTGCCTAATTTAAATTTCACCGAGTGTCTTTGGGAGGGACTCGAACTTGTAATTTCTCGAAAGTGTTCCTATCATGAATTCTTATATGCAAGTCCTATTGTAATTTCTTTGATTCTGT
The DNA here is from genome assembly GCA_021464415.1 of Lonicera japonica. Taxonomy (NCBI): domain Eukaryota; kingdom Viridiplantae; phylum Streptophyta; class Magnoliopsida; order Dipsacales; family Caprifoliaceae; genus Lonicera; species Lonicera japonica. Next base: position 96,954,562 of record CM038463.1, on the reverse strand, counting down.
AATAGATATCTTTTGTTTTTAAAATGATATATTTTTAGATGATTTAGAATGTATTGTGGTTCGTTAAAATATTAATTCTGTTTATTTAAAAAGAAATTCTCAATTTGGTGTAAATTGTTTTTAATGTAAATATGTTTTCGTGAAAATAAAATATTTTGTGATTAGTTGGTTGCTAGTGGTGGCAGATGATAAACCAACTATCCGCTTTCTATTGTACACGTGGTTTGTATTAAAATGTAAAAAGTAGTTTAAAAACACATTTACAAATAATTAAGGGGATATTCAAAAATAGGGCTTATATATATATATATATTATTTTTTTTACAAAAGAACTAGGGAATAATATTTTTGTAAATTAAGGGTTTATATTTGACCAAATTTCGAAAGGAGTGCAAAGTTAATTTTGCTGTAGATTTTTAAATTATATTTTCTTATGAAATCATGCAAAATTAAGTTTGCACTACATGTTTTTTAGTATATTATTATATATAAGTGTTTAATTGATAGGAATTTTGAATAATTTTAACAAATTGCATATTCAAATCCTATTTATTAATAAAATACACATAATAATTTTTTCGAAATTGGACAAAGTTAAGTTTGCGCTCCTTATTTTTTAAGACATTATTATGTATTTGTGTTTATTTGGCCTTTTTTAAAATTTTTATGAATGAAACATAAGAATATACTTGTTAAAAAATATAAACACATCATGCAAAATAAATTTACATTAATTTTTTTGATTGCAAAGTTAAGTTGCACAAAACACAATTTTGTGCAAAGTTAAGTTTGCACTAAACATAATTATGTGCAAAGTTAAGTTTGCACTCAGTCAAAACCGTTATTTTAAAACATAATTGATAAATAAGCTCTTATTTTAGAATAATAACAATAATATATAGGCCCTTATTTCTTAAAAATATTATTCGTTAAGTTTTTTGCGAAAAATATTATCACACAAGACCTTTACCTCCTTTCCAGATTAAATACAATCATAATAATAGGCTTTTAAAATTACTTATATTTTTGGATGATTAACAGGGTTTCAGAATTATGTACATAGAAATATATTAAATTATCCCAAACTCTTTCCGCCTATAGAACTTACCGAATATATACATGGTTGCTTGTCCTAAACAAAATACATTAAAATTATTAAGAATATAAAAAATATATTTTAAATTAATAATTGCAATTTTATTATTTTTCAAAAAACGTTAGACTACACTTAATGGTTTTGTTTTTTTAAACTTTAACTTGCTTTTTCTTGGTATAATCAATTCGTAAATACACCTATTATTCGACCATGGAAAAGGAGAAAGGAAAACAGAGTTTTTGTGGTTCAGACCATAGCAGAAGATGAAAAAAATTCACCCCTTGACCAATTTTGCTAGTACCTAAGTGTAACATCAACTTACTTAATGGTTAAAAATAAGTTAATTTGTATTATAAGTCCTAAAAATAAAAGTGAATTGTTAATTTAAAATATCTTGAAAAGACAAGTAAAATTATTATTATTTAAAAAAAAAAGAAGGTATACCATATAGGGAAGAAAATAATAAGGGAATGAACTAGGTGGAGGTCCAACTAAAAATGTGCTGTGAGAGCACGTTGGCGATACACATGAAACAACGTTCAACTATGTACTGTTGACATTTATTATTTATTTATATTTTTAACAGGGTATGCACAATTAGTTTATGCTGAGAATCTATAGAGTTATTATTTAACAAATGTTGGCATAAAATAATATTCTCTCTTTTTAATATATAGTATACTATGTTGTATTTCTTTCATAAAACTTAATATTAATTTGAGATATATCAAAAAATAAATAGTAGTAATAATTCGAGATGCACAAACAAAAGAAAGAAAGAAAAAGTAATGACATCAATTACAAAATGCAAATATAATATCTTGAGCAACTTCTGTATATACTTAAAATTGGGTCACCTGATTATAATCGGTATTAGTGCATTATTAGTAAGTGAGACTCACAATTATATCACTCTATTCACTAATTAATGCATTTCATCAATATATTAATGTCGCAATTATTAAGTAAGGTAGTATGTGTTAAGTAGGAAAATTTATATGAGAACACGCAATGGTTAAAGAAATGAAGACAAAAAATGTTATATGCTATTAGAGAACGGTAAAATTGAGTTCATTAATTTATGTTTCTTATCTTTCGCCACATTGTGTGGTTTCACTTACTTCTATGTTGTCTCTTACTTTCTCTCCATCTCCTATAATCAGTTAATCACTTTTAAAAGATCATCACAATATTTGTTTTACTTCTCTTGTAGTCTTGTTATTATATCACTATTTTAACACTAAATAAATAAAATAAATATATCATATTTATTATACAACTAAGCATTCGATTGCGGATGTTCTTAGAATCATATCTTTTTTAGTCTTAAATATCTTTTTTTTCATTGAAATAATGGTGGAAAAAGAGATAAAAATCTCAAGTGTTAAAAACAGGGGTTCAAAATTGTGACGAAATGACAAAGTGGATTAATTTCTCACTAATTGAATTAACCTTTTAACTTAAGTCCAATCATCAGTCCTCCAGAATTATGGTAAGGACAATTATAGCTATTATTGACAAAGTAATTTATAATTTTTGAAAATAATATTACACTATTGCTTAATGTATTACTAAATTACCTAGCACATCTATAATTTGGAAAAATAATAATTAACAATGATGTCTAAGTGGTTGGTTGCGTGTTTTATTTATGAATTTTATTTTAGTGATGGTTAAAATTCGCGGTGACTTTATATTATAATATAATAATATAATAATTATTAGTGAAAGGTTACCCGCGTAATTGCGGCTGGAAAATTGGAACATCCGCCTCGGCAGAACATTGTTCATCTGCCAGACAGATGTGAGAGAGAGAAATACAAATACAATACACAGTAACATTTGGACATAATATAGAAAAAAAAATAAAAATTTAGATTAGGTACATCAATCAATAATAATAATAATAATAAATTCCCCCCTTTGTAAAATCCGTCTTGATAGTGGCCAGGCAGCTGGTTTTGGTTTTGATCTCCAAATTAATCCGTATTCATTATCTGCTTCAACCCTTTCTCTCTAAAAAACTCGTCATCATTCAGAACCCTCAAATTCAAATACTCCCAATACATGTCTCGAGGGATTGGAGGAATTGGTTTTTGATATTTGATGTTATGGGTTTAAAAGGATCAAAAGAAGAACAAATGAGTTGACTGCAAATTAAGGATTGGGATTGGGGGTCAATCAATCTTCTAAATTGAGAGATGGATATGGCCCAAGGAATACCTAGACAACAGAGGCTCTATCAGGTTTGGAAAGGAAGCAATGTAAGTTCAATTCTCTCTCTCTCTCTCTTAATCCCTTAAGTTTGATTGTGTTATGTTTTAATTAGTCATCAAATTTAATTGGGTCTTTATCATTTTATCCCAGTACTTGTTTTGAATCATATTCCTTATCTATTTCACTTTCAATTTTATGTGTTTGTATATCTATAATACACACGTCTTGTGATTGATGACACTGTTAATGATAATCAAAATGTTGCTTCTGACTAGTAGTCAAGTGTTGAGACAATTTAGTATGAATACTTATGTTGCTTGCTGCCTTTCGAATTGGTAAGATGTAGTAATAACCTGGTTAGTTAGAAGATGGATTTTGCCTGTAAAATGCTGAGGTGAGAGTTTTTAATAGAAGATGCAGTGGTTTTTGGTTATAATATTTGTTGTGTCTAATGATTTTAGACGGCAATTTCGATGAGTAAAAGTAACAGAATACAACTTGAAGCTATTCCCCTTCTGATTCTTCTTTGTGGTAACTACTTTCATGATGAGTATGCAACTGTTGTTCGTTCATGTTTATTTGTTTGATTACTCGTGGGGAATAAACTACTTCGTTCATCCCAAATTAGGAGACCGTGTTTGACTTTCATGCTTTTTGTATGGATACAATAATTTCAACATAATCAATGGGGCAATATAGATCTTGTTTGCTATCGTGAGTTGGTGGTAGATTGATAACGTCCACACTCGAAACTGGCCTCTTAATTTGGGACGGCCCAAAATGGAATAGCGGACTTTTTATTGGGATGAAGGGAGTTTTGATGTGCTTCTTTTTCACGAATTCGCTTGGGAGACTGTTTGTGGTTTTTTTTTCACATTGATCATACTTTATTCAGATAATACTCTGCCAACAAGGGTTGGTTGAGTCAGTAAGGATTCAAGACTTTGCTTGTAAGGCTTAGGTTTGACTCCTGCTGCCAACAATCCCTCCTTGTTGAGCCTTGTGCCATGCCTGGCCCTGGACTAGGGTAGCTTCCCCTCACTTAAACTTTGATACCACCAAAAAAACGAAGAAGTGAGGAGATAATAATATGTTAGTCTTGGGTTATTTGTTATGTCATGCATCTTACAAGACCTAATTTATTTGTTTTTTCTATTATTTTTAATGTTGTTTCAGAGATTTTTTTGCGGGGGAAGATTGATCTTTGGTCCAGATGTGGCATCTTTGTTTTTGTCCGTACTTTTGGTTGGAGGCCCTGCAGTAGGTTTTTGTATTAAAATCTACGTCGTTATTCAACAACATATCAAAGATGGCAAAGATGTTGGTCTTTGGTATCCTGTGCTGGTTGTGGCATGCGTTCTCACAGTTCTGGTAGGTAACTCTACCTTTGTTCTAGCTTCCTGCAGTTTATGCGGGCTCTTTTGAGTGGTTATGCCGAGATCGCTTTTTTCATTTTTGTTTTTCCAAAACTCTAGTCATGGACTATAGTGGAATTTTATTAGCCAATGATGGACCACACAAATAGGGGTAATCTTCCCCTATTAACTGTCAATCTGGATTTGTCAACTCATGTGGAATATTCCTTTCATAATTATGTGTTGAAACTTGCCTCCTTGGTTTCAAACCGGCTTCCTCTCACTTGTGAGAGAATTTCAGTTTTCCATTGAGATCGCCATGTTATTATATGATGATCTAGAGAAAAGTAGTGAAGTTGGTCCAAAAGTACCTACATACGGTTGGTGGGTGGTGGCATTGGAGGAAAAGTAGTATAATCTGAGCATGCCTTTTATTAGTTTTGAAGGTCTCTTGTTTGAATTTACCCTCATCCATATTCTTTTTGAAAAAATGTAAATATCTTCAGCCGTTACCATGGCTTATCTTATCTAGAAGTAAAAGTTTTCGAATAAGTTAAGCAAATACTTCATTGGAGAATGGTAAGCATACCAAGCCATATGAGTGCCAATTGTGCCATAGCCGAAACATCATCCATATGTTAAGACTCCATTTATGCCCTTGTGAGATATCTGTGCTTCTTTTGGCATTATATGGTAATGTGCACGTTTTGTTCAAGATGGCATTGAATGAGTTTACTTTTGAAGTTTAAAGACCTTAAAACAATGATAATGCTGTAAACCCTCTGATTCTTTTTACCCCTTATACTTTCATCTCTACCCTTGAAAAGGCATCTTTAATCTCAGCCGTCCAAGCTTTTATCATGCCTTGTACATTTCTACGATTCAAAAAGTATTCTCCCTTATTAAATAGTTTGAAGAAATATTTATCTCTTTCATTATTTTTTTCCTTTAACTAGTTTTAGGTGACTTTGTTGATTTTTTTGCATATTGGTGTGGGGGATGATTATTTCCTTGATTTGTGCCATCCGAGATAAACCATTATCAAAGAATTGTATTTTCATTAGTTTTTAATTGTTTGCTCATATGTACCTTGGACTAGAAGTGTGTTAAAAGTTTACCATGCTTATTCTAGCAAATGATGATATTCAATATGTTTTAAATTCTCATGCAGGATATAATATTTCTCTTCTTGACATCTAGTAGAGATCCTGGAATAGTTCCTAGAAACACAGTACCTCCAGAATGTGATGAAGCATTTGACATAAATACCCCTTCTATGGAATGGGTCAATGGTAGAACTCCTCATTTAACACTTCCCCGAACGAAGGACGTGATAGTTAATGGTCACACAGTTAAAGTGAAGTACTGCGACACATGCATGCTTTATCGTCCTCCTCGAGCATCGCATTGCTCTATATGCAACAACTGTGTACAGAGATTTGATCATCATTGTCCATGGGTTGGCCAATGCATTGGAATCGTAAGTCATTTTTATTCTTGTCTTGTATGAATTTATGTATACACTACTAATAGTAAGCCTGTTAATGCATTGGAATGCAAGATATGTGATTCAGAAACAAGTATGATTTGATGGCCACTTAATAATATTAATAGGAACATGGCAGTTTCACTTTATTTGAGACCATAATGGTTTACTCGCGCTTGAGAGTTTGAGGGGTGCAAATGGGCCAAACTAAAAGGGGTAAACAATTATTTTACCACAAATTTGTGTACCAAGTATATAATTAAAACGCGATTAGAAACCATTTGTTTATATATGTTGCCTTAATCCCAAAGTGAACTAATTGTAATTTTATTGTAATTGGTCCATTTGTAGCTTGTGAAGGAGAATTTGTTCTCCAAAAGCACAATTTAAACTATATAGTTTGCTCTATGTAGAATGACAAGGCTCTTTTATTTTTTAACTTGGTTGCAGCGCAATTATCGGTTCTTCTACATGTTTATATCAACATCAACCATCTTGTGCGTATACGTGTTTGTATTTTCTTGGATCAACATTGTCAATGGACCAGAAAAACTTTTGAAGACTATTTCAAAAGATATCCTGTCAGATTTTCTCATAGTTTACTGCTTTGTGGCGGTCTGGTTCGTGGGTGGCCTTACGATTTTCCATTTCTATCTGATTTCCACAAACCAGGTGACCTTTCTCCTCCATTTACATATATAGTAATAAACGATTTAAAGTTTGTATATGAGAGTATGTTCTATTTAATAGTTTCTCCTGAATATTCATATAAGTTGGTCCAAAAAGAGTCTGACTTGTGTTAAAGGAACGTTACTGGCTTGGCGCCTTTTTGCTTTTAATTATACGACTTCTTGCACAATGATAAGTGCATTGAAAGCTAATCTCTATTTTAACATTAATTTTTAGTTAATCTTTATGGATCATCCATGATTCACATAAGTATCGTAATTTTTAATTAATAAATCCAAATATTGATAGGACTCTTCCATTGTAAATACGTTGATGGCTCCTTGTAGAAATTGTTCTGGTTGAGAATGGTTAATATCATGCCAATAAACTGTCAATATTCAACGCGTGTTCACTTCTCTACTTATGTATGAAGTTAAACCAGTTGCTTAAGGAGCTTTGTGAAATACTTAAATAGTTAAATGTTCTGTGTCACTTTAAATGTCTTCCATTATAATGAAGAGCAGGTATTTTTCACGAAGTGAGGTTTGGATATTCAATACATGGCAAACTCTGTAATGTAAAGTGTTTATCCATTTTGAACTTTTCAAGTGTGAACATTTAGGGTATGTTGGATAAAAAGTTGGAAAATGATTGAAAACACTACTAATTTTTATTATGGAAAAAGAGATGAGCGATTTGGTGAAATGTTCTATTGCTTTTTACGTTTTTTCCATGGAATCCAAATCTTTGGGGGGATGGGTAAGAAAAAAATAAGGAGGAAAAAGATGGACAACATCACACCAAATCATGGATACCTTTTTCCAACTTCTCATATGACTTAATTTTTTACCAATTATTTTCCATTTTGTGATAAAAGTGTTGTTCTAATGGAAATAGATCCATAACTTATTGGGTCTCTATATTGTGCGTAATCAGTTTCACATTTTTGATCTTTTACATTTGTAACAGCTAGATATCTCGGTACATGTGGTCCTTGTGCAGTTATATATGTAAGCTGAAATTTATATTGTGCTGATTGATTAAGTAAATAAATTGTCGGTTTTAACACTTTCTTATGCTTACTCTCGTGCAGACAACATACGAGAACTTCCGGTACCGCTATGATAAGAAGGAGAATCCATATAACATGGGGATGATGAGAAACCTTCAAGAAGTCTTTTTTTCGAAGATCCCATCTTCGATGAACAAATTCAGATCATTTGTTCAAGAAGACGAAAATATGATGATGGAGCCCACAACTCCAAATCTTGTGAGAAGTATGACTACATCGAAGGAAAAGATCGACATTGAAATGGGACATAAGTTTGGAGAAGAGAGCGGCCTTTCGCTTCCCGATATTTTGAGGGGTTTGGATTTTGACGAATTGGATGATAATTTGAAAAGTAAGGAGGAGGAGGATGGAATGACTGTTGATTCTGAACCGTGTTTCTTTACCGCTAAATTGGGAGAAGAAATTCAAAGCTCTGCTGTAGAGGAAAGGACTAATGAAGAACTGAAATTTGAGGAAGTAAACAGCTCTCATCGACACAGCCCACCACCAGTTTAAGCATAAAGGTATAATTATTCTTCCTTTCCTATTCATTGTGTTTTTTAGTCCCTTTTTGCATCTAACATCACATGACAAGCTTTAACTGCCAGAAAATAATAGCAATTTCATCATTTTCAGTACTCCCTCTATCCCAAAATAAGAGTCCACTATTTCTTTTTGGGACATCCCAAACTAAGACTCTAGTTTCCGTTTTGGGACTTAATTGATGTAAAACCCTAGTGTTATATGTGGGATGTTGGACGTGCCATAGTGGCTGCAGTAGGTGCTGGCAAGCTACACATTATGGGTTTTCGTCTTATTATTGTCTGGGTGAGGTTAATTGATATGTTGTATACGTGTTGTCACCAGTCCTTCCTAGTAAGAGGCAATGAGGAAAAGCAAACAATAGCTTACTGGGTTGGATAGGGACATGACAATCAATGTAACAAATCCTAAGACACTAAATAATTGTTCTTCTCTAATATTAATTTTTTGAAATTATTCTATTTTCAAAAATTGTGAAAGTCTAATTGAAATTACGGAGGGAGTAGTACGTTATTGTTTAGAACGCATGAAGTTTGAACACAGGTCAAGCAGCTGTTCTATTTAAAGGACAAAGGACAGACTGCAATAGGAAACTTTATTGGATATGATTGATGCATTGGAAAGCAAAAGATAAGCCCTACCTTGAAATCACAAAATAAAAATTCCCTCAAAGATAAGGATAACTCAAAATTGTGATAATTATGGAAGAAAGTTTAATTGGTTGCAGTAGAACCATCTCTTTTCCAAAGTAGAAAGCCAAGTAAAAGTTATCAAAAATGGAACTTGAAACATGCCCAAATTAATGGATTCAATCTTCTGAAATTCATATATGGTATAATTATGAAAGAAGACATTTCATTGAAAATAAAAAAGGTGGATTTTGGAAAGCATGATATACGTTGTCACCTTCGTGTTCTGTTTCATTGATGATTTTTAGCCTTAACCGTTGATTATGTTGAGATATCCTTAAAATGTACCCAAAGTAATAGTGGGACTATTAATTTGAGACGGAGGGAATGTATCTAACTTGCCTAATAGAAGTTCTCAACACAAAATTCAAACTCTTTACATAATTGCCTCCAAAACTTTGTGAGATGAAATGTATTTTGCATTTTCTAATATTTCTACACCTTTTTCCATGGGGAAGAAGTGACCTCTTTCATTCAATAGAAATGATGAAGTTTACTTACTTGTGACAGGTTTTGGCTATAGGACTTGTTTTTTCACACGCCACAAAGATTACGTTCGCTTGTTTCCATGGACAGTGGCAGTGTTTGGCGGCACTCATACGAAGACCATAAAAGCATCCCCCCCGGCCACGAATGTATAGACTGGATTTGCAAGTTGCTGTCATTTGCGTGTACCAAAAACTTTTAAAGAGATAATTGGAAGATTTTTTTTTAGATTATAGAATGAACATTGTAAGTTGTAATTTTATTTTGTGTTGAGAATAATTCAGGAACTTGCAGCATAATGAAGGAGCATTCCTGTGAGACAGGCAGACAATTATCAATAGGTACATTTCATAGTTTTTTCTTTTATATTTTTTTTGGTATCACATTCATTTTTGTTCTCTCTTTTTCTGATTTTTTCTTTGTTACTTTCTCCCTGTTTGGATAGTGTGTGAAGAATTTGTAGAACAGTTTGGATTGATTTGTTGGTGTGAAATGTGAAGATAAATTTATACTGAACTATCTGCAATATTCTTTCTATTTTGATTTGATTTTCACTATTTGTGTAATGATATACGAGGGACAAAACCGTGTGGTGAAATTAAATGATGTTTTCTCATTGGTTCTAGTGTTTAATTAAACATTTTGTTAAGAATTTTCAAAAATGGATTTAACGTTTTTACAAATTCTACATGATTACAGTTTATAAATTACTACAAAAATAAGAATCAATCTCTTGATTCTTCTCCTAATCTCTTTGCTAGCCTTACTATTTTGTTACAAAGCTACTGTCCCATTTGATCCTTGTAGTGTAGAAGTCTAAATGTACATTTTTATGAATGCATTAGAAAGAACAAGAAGTTTTTGTGCATAATATGCTAATCATTCTAATGGGCACTGATATTCATGACTTATCAATTAAGCTAAAAATTATAAAATTAGTAGGCCAGCTTTTAATGATTTAGGGTAATATTAGCTTGAACCTAATAATAACCTTTTAATTTAAGACAATTTTTTTTAATGATTTTCAATTAAAAACATACTAATATTTCAGAAACCTCCTAAAAAGGTATCTCACACCAATAAAGAAAAAATAAAAGATAATTTAAATGATTTGTAAATTAGAGAATCCACCTCAAGAAAGGTAGACCACAAAGTCCTCATTGTCCAAAATACATTTCAATCACCCCTCACAAAATCCACAAACCAACCATCACCCCCGTAATAATAAAATCAAGCAAAAATCCCCAAAAACCACAACTGCCACGTGTCAAATTCCTATTCAACACACACAGATTTCACTGGATGAGATTTGATCCAATCCCTTTCAACCCACCATAAAACCCAACACCTTATCCCCCTCTCTCCTTCAAATCAGTAAACCCACAAAACCAAAATCTCTCTGCTTAAGAAGAAAAAAATTCACCCTCAAGAAAATGGCAGCAGAGATGGCAATGGTGAAACCCATTTCGAAATTCGGATTCGGAAACCCAACGAAGAAATTAATGCCAAACCCAAACAAATTCTTGACAGTCAAAATGACTGCAACTTCAAATTCTTCATCATCACAGACTAGTAATGCAAAGGGGTCAAAGAAGGGGACCAAGAAGAACATTAAGGAGAGTTTGCTGACTCCGAGGTTTTACACTACGGATTTCGATGAGATGGAGATGTTGTTCAACACTGAGATTAACAAGAATCTGAAGCAGGATGAGTTTGTGGCACTTTTGCAAGAATTCAAGACTGATTACAATCAGACGCATTTTGTGAGGAACAAGGAGTTTAAGGAGGCTGCTGATAAGATGCAGGGGGATATTAGGCAGATCTTTGTTGAGTTCTTGGAGAGGTCTTGTACTGCTGAATTCTCTGGATTTCTTCTTTACAAGGAGCTTGGTAGAAGACTCAAGGTAACCCCCAATTCTCTCTTTCTCTGTCTCACACACTCTCTATATATTTTCGGACTAATGATAGTGTACTAAATTAATAGACCAAACATTGCGTTGGAGAGTTGCATGTGGATTTAAAACATTGACTAGTCATTTTTATGACACATCAATGTGCGTCTATTTATTTGGTCATTTAAGTTGTACATGTTCATTTCATTTATTTTTTCTTTGTATGTGGAAATTTGTGGGTATCTAGAATTTTCATCTTTCTTGAAATTTATGATGACCAAAGAACCAAAGATAATTAAAACTCTCAAAATTATATTAATCAACTTGTCTGCCTCTTTAATTAAAATAATACAATCAACCCTTTCAAATACTGTGTAGAAAAGAAATACTGATCCAAACAGAATAAGAAAATTACTAATCTAAACACAACAAGAAAAAAAAAAAAAAAAGTCAAATAATTAAAACTACTTGAAATATGAGTTGACTTCCGCGCTCTTCATGCATATCGGTATGCTCTGATTTCATCCAATACTAATGCAAACTAAACTAGTCAATGCCTCAATTAAGTTTGAGTTTGTGCCAGCGTTGTTTGTGGAAATTTGGGGTTAGTTTGTCCCTCTCGTATTAATTTAAATTGATATAAAACTCTTGTGCAAATTTGTGGGTGGTCTTGTTCTCTAATATTTATTGAGGCTAGAATCATACATACTTGATGTATGTTTAATATTATACTTTATAGAGTTGTAGTGTGTATATTCTTAATAAATCCTAATCACGTGATATAATTGCTTGAGTGGTTAAGTCAACTGAATTTATTATAGAGCCCAAATTCCAATTTATTTAATTTTTTTTTTTGTATTCCTTTGACAAAAATATTTATTAATAGATGTAAACCTTCTTAACCTACACCGATATAAGTTGAGCATTCCTCTTATATTGTACATATGGAATCTTTTAAATGGCGCAAGCTTCCGTCCATTTCAAATTAAGAGTTTATTTCATTTGTGAATAATACAATCAAAAATCACCAAATATCAAACATGGCAAATGTCTAGTACATTGAAAATAAAATTTGGGCAAGGTTCATACAAAAGTACATATAAATAGTTTAATTAGTTCCCTCCTCTACTTGGAAATGGCAAAATGATCCAACCTGGGTACCAGATCCTAATGGTCCAGGTTTGGAGAGGGTTTTGTTTGAACCAGGGTGCGTAAGGGGTTTCTAGATTACAACCCGTCTCGGGTTCAGCTTTATATAAAATAAATCCGTTTGACCCGACCCCACGTAAATATAATATTTTCTTCCCCTTTAAATACCCTTATAATACATATAGTTACAATGTGTAGGGACGGGTCAATGCGAGTGGAGGTGTTCGGGTCCAAACACATTGGTAAACAGGACGGGTTTGGGCTTTTGCAAAGTAAAGCCCATCTTAGGTCGGATATATTTTTATACAGTTTGGGTTTCGTTAAATCTAATCCCCCAAGAAAAGAAAATCAAGTTTTTTGGCAGTGAATATTCAAATTGTTTGGTCATACTGTCGAAGAAACTACAATGACTTTTTTTTTGTTTTGATAGTTTTCCTGAACTCCTGCACAAGTAGAACATAATGTGGGAAGATTTGTATTCCAACTAACTCATTTGGCAATTTATTCTGCAGAAAACTAATCCCGTGGTAGCCGAGATTTTCTCTCTCATGTCTAGGGATGAAGCCCGTCATGCAGGGTATGCTCACCATTATACAAACAACCTTAATTATATATTTACATTTAATACATGTTTTTGGTGAATTTGATATGTATATATTTGTTTTTTGGTAGGTTTTTGAACAAGGGTCTATCTGATTTCAATTTGGCATTGGACTTGGGGTTCTTGACAAAGGCTAGAAAGTACACATTCTTTAAGCCAAAGTTCATTTTCTATGCTACATACTTGTCCGAGAAAATCGGGTACTGGAGATACATAACCATTTACCGTCACTTAAAGGCGAATCCCCAATACCAACTCTACCCCATTTTCAAGTACTTTGAAAACTGGTGCCAGGATGAGAACCGCCATGGTGATTTCTTCTCTGCTTTGATGAAGGCGCAGCCTCAGTTCCTCAATGACTGGAAGGCAAAGCTCTGGGCACGATTCTTCTGCTTATCGGTATATTATTTCATATGCTCGAACATTTGTTTGGTATTCATCGTCTTTGAAGTGGTACAATTTAACTGCAAGGACGTGTTTGGTGCATTTCTTTTTCATGGAAAATGCCCAAAATTTCATTTGGAAATGGCGAATTAGCGGGAAATGGTGAATTGGTGACTCTTGTGCGGTGTTTGATAGGCATTCTTTCCATGTCAAACAGAAACTTATGAGAGGTGTTTTTTGGATGTCATGGAAAATAGAAAACTTGCTTAAGCGAAGGGTACCATAGAAATTGGTTCTTTGATGGAAAATACGAAACTTTGGGCATTTGCAATGGGAACGAAGCGCAACCCTATACCCCCTTCAGTCGCACTTTTAGTCATTCATGTGCCAAGTCTTTAGTGCCTTTTCCTCAGTTATTGCAGTAACTAACTGCACAATACCCCTCTCTCTCTCTCTACGCCGTATGTGTGTTTGTATGTATATCTCTCAAATCTAAACGGACATTTTGTGCAGGTGTATGTGACTATGTATTTGAATGATTGCCAAAGAACCGCTTTCTACGAGGGAATTGGGCTCAACACTAAAGAGTTCGACATGCATGTCATCATTGAGGTGAGCCTTTCTTATCATATCCTCGTGTTAGTTCTTGTTTGTGTTTTTCTACTTTGCCCATGTTCCTGATGCAAAAGTAGATTTACTCCCCGTTTTCATAAAAACTAGGCTTTGCTCATGCATGCGTGTGGGAGAATCTCAAAGAATTACGTAAAAATGGGAGCAACGTCTAATTTTTTGAGCATAATCTTTTAACTTAACCCCCCGTTTTTACACCCTTGCCAATAAAATGGAGCATTAGATAAAAGGTCTTTTTGACCTTCTCAGCTATATTTTATGCGAAGTTAAGACTTACACCCTGTTTTCATAAACAATTGACGTTACTCCTTGTATAAGTGGGTACCTCAAAAGTTTACATAGTAATAGGGAACAATGCATGTCTGATTCGTTTTATGTAATCCCTTGATTTATCCTCTTGTTTTTGCGTCATCATTTGAGACCCAATGAATGATTAAGGAATATGAGGAGGCAATTTATGATTTAAAACAAGGGATAAACTCGAAAAAGGCCATAAGCATTTCACTTTCACACAACTAAAACAAATTTTCCCTCTAAGCCATACAAGGCCTCGGATTATATAGAAATGCTTAGAGTATAGCTTCTTAAACAATTTATTTTGCTTTTCTGCAGACAAACCGAACCACAGCAAGGATTTTCCCAGCCGTACTGGATGTAGAGAACCCGGAGTTCAAGAGGAAGTTGGACCGGATGGTGGTCATTAACGAGAAACTACTTGCAATTGGGGAGACTGACGATATACCCCTAGTCAAGAACTTGAAGAGGATTCCGCATATTGCAGCACTGGCTTCTGAGCTTTATGCAGCGTACATGATGAAGCCCATTGACTCTGGTTCAGTTGACGTTGCCGAATTTGAAACACAACTTGTTTACTAAAAATTGTAATTTTTGTTTTGAGTAGAAATGCGAGACCTTTGATGGCTTTTTTGTAATTCGTATCTTTGTTGTTGTAGATTTGTTGTCTGCAAAAGATGTGTCTCAGTGTATGAAAGTTGAGGAAATATTATTATGCAGAGAAGGCAGAACCTCCCTTTGTATTTGTGTAAAAATAGTGAGTTCAACACTTCTGGGCAAATATGATCCAAGTTATTCAAAGTTCATTATAGATTTTAGTATGAATATGTACTACTTAATGTCATTAACAGTTTAAACTTTCTTTCTTCGGGTATCTCAAATTGCTAGTTCACTTTTTCTTATTAATAATATAATCAACGTATTAAAGTTCACGATGAAAAGCAATTTTTGCTTAAAATCATTGATTAGAATGAAATCAAAACATTCTTAGAAAATATAAAAATTAAACATGAACTCTTAATTAAACAGGGGGGGTAATTTATTTTCTTTTCTTTTGTTAAACTTATTGAGAGAACAATGATTATATTTGGATTTGAAATTAAAATTTTCAACTCAGTTTTGATGGTAGTTATATTTTTTTTAAGGCAACTCAAAGATACGAAAGAGGAAAAAACATAACAGTGGGAATGAGAGCCACTATCAATCTAGAAAAGAAAGCACCATGAACCAATTATTTAAATTGAGGTTTTTGCTACTTATTTTAATTTAAGTGATTTTAAATGCACCTATGAAATTAAGCTTTTCAACCCTCTTTTACTTTTTACCCTACTGATTTTTTTAAAAACCTTCAAACTCAATACGTAAGTGGGATGAGTTTATTAAATCCAATATTCTATAAAAGGAAAACAAAGAAAAGACACAACCATATACATTACTAATAGTTGCAACCACTCATAAATTAGTCCATTCTACATTGATGACTAAAATGCGTGTGTGCATATATACATTGCCAATATATTTTAGCCTCGCGACTTTTTCAGATTTCTTATTTCTCCCGATTCCAACCAAGCACAAACAATATGATAATTTATGGCCGAGGAGCCTAATTCATAGTTGATTCTATTCACGAATAACTGTTAGAATTATAAATAACAATTATTGTATCAAGTGTGGATCTAACTAATATTATTACAACATTATAACTTTATAAGTGTAAGCTTGTGTTTCTCATAGTTATAAATAAGAAGTTCAAAAAAATGCAAAAACCTAGTAATTAACGGAAAAAAATTATATATTTTTGGAACAAGATGAAATTATGTTCTTCACTTCCGCCAATTAACCGTTCTACTCAGTGATTTGAGACTAGCAAATTTTTAGCAATAGAGGGAAAACAAATAAGAGGAGTGGAGAGAGATGTTAAAAGAAAAGAAGAAAAGAAGGAAATACGAATGAGACGGACACCAGCGTTGAATCTCCGGTGAGTTAATAAATTTCAATTAGGTTAAAATTATTAAAATTTTAAATTTTAAACTGGAAATAAGAGGCTTGTGTGGTAATGTTTTTTTGCAAAAAACTAACGAATAATAATTTTTAGAAATAAGGGCTTAGATATCATTAGCATTATGAGATAAAGGCTTGTTTATCAATTGTGTTTTACAATAAGGGTTTTGACAAAGTGCAAACTTTACTTTACACTAAATCGTGTTTTGTGCAAACTTAACTTTGCAATAAAAAAAAATAGTGCAAATTTGTTTTGCATGATATGTTTATATTTTTTAACAAATATATTCTTATGTTTCATTCATAAAACTTTAAAATAACGTTAAATAAACACAAATAAATAGTAATATTTTAGAAAATAAAGAGGTAAACTTAACTTTGCATAACTCCGAAAATATTATTATGTGCATTTTATTAATAAATAAGTTTTGAATATATGATTTGTTAAAATTATTTTAAAATACTGTTAATTAAATACTTATTTATAATAATACGCTAAAAAACATATAGTACAAACTTGATTTTGCATGATTTCATAAAAAAATACAATTTAAAAATTTACTGCAAAGTTAACTTCGCAATTTTTTTAAATTTGATCAAATAAAAGCCTTTAATTTAAAAAAATATATATTATTCTCTAATTCTTGTACAGAAAACTTTTTTATATAAATCCTATTTTTTAATATTCCAAATTTTAAATGAGGTGAGTAGCTTAATTGAAAAATATAGTTAAATGATGTAAAAATACTTGGGTAAAAATGAAAATAAATAATATTAAGGTGGAAATAACACCTCCTCTCTTTTCTTTTTTTTTGGTACCAGAGTGCGCCGCGTCTACGCGTACAGCAATGCAGAAGACTTTTATTCCCCCTCGGTGTCGGTGCTATATATCCGCATGCCGCATGGCTTCTTTTTTTCCCCATTAGATTAGGGTTTCTAATTTGGAGACGCCGTTTCAATGAGAGTCTAAGTGGTGGATTTCAGATCTCCAAGTAATGGTAGTATTACTGCCTCGAAAAAAAATTAATGGTAGTGCTACAATCACACCCACCAATAAATACCATATCAGCAAATGGGGAAGCACTAGCCTGAGGTATTTAATTTCGTCATCTATTCTCTATTGTCATGTAATATATATTTTGGTATGAGAAGTCTTGGGAATTAGTTTGTTTAGACGATGTATGGAACGAGATATAGTTTCGCTGTCATATGTGATTGCATTTGGATTTTGTTCATAGATTTTGGGGATTCATTAGTTTTATGTGGTATTTGTTTATGCCTATTTCAAGTTTTTGGACAAGACAAAGAAAAGAATATCTACTTATGGAGATACGCATATTTCAAGTTTTTGGACAAGATATTGGAGATACGCATATTTCAAGTTTTGGATAAGATAAAGAAAACAATATCTGCTTGGAAACTCACAGAGATACGCCTATTTTAAGTTCTTAAAAAAAGAGTATCAAAACTTCAAAATTCATGGAGATATACCTATTTCAAGTTCTTGGACAAGATAAAAACTGTTTCTAAGTTCTTGGGCAAGATGAAAAAGGATAGCTACTCGGTTGATGTGCATGGTGCACAGTCTATGGCTTCACGACTCTATTTCTGCAAGCTGTGCGCTGACTTTGAAACACACCTCAATTTGGCAGTGCATAGGGTTTTATAGCAAGTATGGTTCTTGGTTTTATTATTGGATTTTGGGGAATCTTTTGTCGTATAAAGCTATTTTCAATGGTATTTTTTATAAATTTATCTATATCTTATCTTATGTGTCATAGTGTGTTTAATACATCTTTATAGATAGAAAATTTCGAATAAAGTTTGTCTAATGGTTGTCATTTATATCTTATTTTTTTATCTTACTTGGCATTTATATAATTTATTTAAGAATAAGAGATAATTAGTGTGTTTTTTACATCCAACGAGGATGTATCATGTTATATTGAAAATTTCTATCACCATTTTTATACGTAGTAGAAATGGTGATAGAAATTTCTCAATGAACTCAACTTCTTGACTTCGACCTAATTGGCGACTCTGATATTTTCAGTTTTGCACCGAGTTTGAAACTCACCTCGATTGGGTTGTGCAGGGTTTTGTATAAATGTAGTTTCCCCTTTCATCATTCGATTTTGGCAATATGTAGAGTAAACAAATTTAGAAGATTGTTGTGATGGGTCTTATGTTGACACCATTTACTTCGTATATACACACAAGGCTCCCCTCAGTTGCAGGGTGAGTGCGAAGTGAAAATAAAATGTGCAAGCGTTTTTTTGGTTTAATGAAATTTAAAACGTATACGCGTGGAATAATAATAAAGAAGATAAACATCTTCCTCCATATCTCCTTGTGTTATCTTATATTGTCTCGTGTATGTTTATATTCCAATTTTGCAACTTGTTATTAGCGTGAAGTTGCAAGGTAAAAAAAAGAAGTTTTGCAGTTGCTCCCACAAGCTGGTCTCACCATCGAAAGGAATACCACAATGTACGGTTTGTTCGTAATTTCTTACGGTAAGGCGAAATTAATGAATTCATGATCCGACAGTTCACAAATGCTATTACAAATATATGTCAAATGACCGGATGTTTTTTATATCTCAGAAGTTTCCCAATGGTTTAGCCAAGTTGTAGAAATTGTTAGATTATAAAGTGTTAAACCAAAATATTAAAATTATAATTCATTTTTTTGCAATTAAAAAAATTGTATGAGCTTTGGGTCCCTGATGCTTTTTTTTTTTTTTTTTATACAAGGAAGCGATGTGTAATCTGGTGGTTCTTTGGGCTCGTGATGTGTGTAGGTGGTAAACAATTGCATTTAATTGGATTTTAAAAAGAAAAGGAGAATGAGTATGTCGAAATAAATGACATTGACATAATAAAAGTTATTATTTCTATGATACCATAAGGGGGGAAATGATAGATTTATGAGTAAACTACCTTACAATATTTATCCAGTTCCACATTGCTCTTTAAAACGTTTCATTTTTGTCCAATTTTTTAGTTAAATTGGATGGAATTATGAACAGAAATATCATTTTCCGATAAAAAGGGAAAAGTTAATGTCTTCCATATAACTGAAAGAATTTTTTTACAGGAAAAAAAAAAGAGAATTACTTTCTACTAACATTCAGTTTAACAAATAAAAAGCATCAAGTTATGGATATTGCTTTGCCTTTGTTTCTAGCGGAAGGCATCATTAGTAAAGTTGACAGTATTCACAAGGCATCTATTGGAATTGTGACAAAGCTTGCCAAGCTAATACTTTTCATTTCATTTCTTTCCATTTTCTTCTTGGGACAAATAATGAAAAAAAATGCAATAAATAAAATTATTAATTTTCTTGGCAAAAAAGACACACTTCCTCCTTCAACTCCTCCGACCCCCCTCCTTAATCCCTGCCCCGCCACTATCACCGCCATTAATGGCAACGCCACCACCCACTTTCCCTCCTCCATCTCCAATAGCTCCGCCACCTGCCCAACCTTTATCCTACCTCCATTAGTAAATTTTCCGCCGCCTCCGGTTTTATCCCCACCACCTCCTCCTGAAGCTGGCATGCCTAACACCCCCCCCCCCCCCCCCCCCCCCACAAAGTTGTTTCCCTGCTCCACCACCTTCCTCCAGTTCTCCGCCTCCACCACTAGAAAATCCATCAGAGAATTCTCTTCCACCTCCTCAACTAACACCACCTACTACATCTACACCTCCAAGTTCACTGTCTCCACCGTAAAATCTCTGCCCCTCCACCACCCCGTCATCTCACTTTGATCCTCAAATCATCCTGTCCTTCATTTACGAGTCCCGGATCTTTGATGAATTTGCCACATCCACAAACCCCAATAAACTAATAACTATATCAATTTTGGTTTTACTCCAATGAATTGATTCTTTCACTGTTGGCATAATAGTCATCGACGGAGGTTTGGAGAAGAGTGGCGGTAAGTATGTGATGTTTTTAGCTTACATTTAACTGGGAAGATTATAACATGGAAAAGTGGAGATGGGTGTTAGAGAATTGACGCAAAGGAAATTGGATGTATTTCTTTTCCCTTTAAATTTTATTTAAAAATAATATTTTTGTCCTCGATTCCGTCCAATTTAATAGAAAAAAAGGAAGGAAAGATAAAAATAAGACTCACTCAATGATTTAAATGCTTAAATAAGACGTTATAAAATTTAAAACGTAAAATGAAACTCAACAAATAATTTAAGAACCATTAAAATAGCTTATTCCAAATTATTTTATTAAGTTTCATTTTCCGTGTAACAAAATCGACCTAAAAATAACCATTTTATGCTAATCATGATAAATATGACACTAAAATTAGTTTAACATTTAATGATATGGTATGTAACTTCCTTTTTCCTCCTCTTTTCTTTTTGGAGATTCGAACTAGTTAGTTATCCCTTAAAAATGTTTAGGTGGGATTATTCCAGTTCGGGTCTAGAACCTATTAAATAATTTAGGCTCCGTTTGATTGCAAGATAGAAAAGGAAAAATAAATTAAGTTAGTTTTGGTTAAAAGATGAAAAATAAGTTGAGTGATAGATGTAATATCCTCTTGATTTTTAAGTTTTTCCATGAAAAATTTTCTTTGCTTAGTGGTGAGTAAAAATTTTTCATCAAAAATATTGAAGGATGGAAGATATATATACTCATAAAATGAGTAACATCTCTCATTTTATTTTTTATTTTTTTTACACAAACTAACTAAATTTATTTTTCTTTTCCATCTTTACAATCAAACAGAGCCTTATTATTTAGAAATTTACGCACTTGTGTAAAAATTTTAGAACCCAATGAAATACTTTCATGTAAAATATCCTTACACGTAATTGTTAGTGTTTTTTCTAGAAATTTTTTTATAGCAACAATTAACCTTGTTTATCTATCAATAGTCGCGGGTCTGAAATACAATTATTTTTGATTGAAAGTTATCAATTTGAAGTTTTATGAATTAGGGAAAAAAAAAGTGTTGAATAAGGGAGAAAACTCACATGACATATATTTAACCCTTTTTTTGGTAGACATAAAACTCATTTTTACACAATTATTGAAAATACTATTCCCTCTTCCTCATTTTTTTTTTGAAGAAAACTTCTTTCTCAAATTGACCTGTCTTACTTTGATTTTATTAAAAAAAAATTAAATATTAATTTTAACATAACTAATCCAGCAATAGAGTTTATATTTTATTGTGAAATTTGTTAATTATATACCAAAACATAAATAAGACTTTACGTGTGATATCTGGAAAAGATAAATATAAAACTATTAATATAAGATAAAAAAGACAGTATTTCCTTTCGTGTCATGTTAACAATCAACAAATTTTGGGACTAATATTTTATACATTTAGGCCTCTTTTGATTCGGGTATTAAAAAATGGGATGAGATTATTAATACTATTTTTTTTATAATACCTTGTTTGATTCGCACAAATGTGCGGGGATTACTAATACTGGTACTAACTTAATACCACTCTTTGTGGTATAATTTAATACCAGGGGGAGGTAGTATTGTTTATCTAGGATTAAGAAAAATGAACCATATATTTTCAAAAATGCAATTACTACTATAATATTTTCAAAAATGCAGCTACTACTATTATATTATTTTTATTTTTATTTTTTTAAAAAAAATATTTTTTTTTCTTTTTTTTATTCTGTTAGTCCAAAATACAGGGCTGGCCCTGGGGCAGGGCAGGCAAGGCGACCGCCGAGGGTCCAAAAATAAGAAGGGGCACAATTTTTTTTGTATATGTATATATATAATATATTGTAATAAGTATATGTTAAAAATATATTAAATACATAAAATATCTTTCCAAAAATCTTTATTTAATAAGGTAACTTTCCAATAAAATGACGCAAATTTCCAAAGCTGGTCTCTTCGTTTTTGTGTAGTTTCTATTGACCAAAATTAAGAAAAATAGAGCTATGCCTATTCTTTTATTATTCTTCAATCTTTAGCTCTTCCTTTTGCAATTGCCTATTGCCCTTTTGGCGTTATTTTGGAGCATCTAGAAGCTTTTTGGAAGATGAAAATGCACATGAAGGTTGAAAATGTAACATATAGGTGCTTGAATTATCGTTGTATTGGTTTTGAAGACATGTAAACTCATAAATTTTAACATGAAGTTTGTAAGCACTTTCAATTTTTAATTGTAATATGTTTTTGGTGAAATACAAAAATTATTTGGTTTTTTTAATATAAAAAAATTAATATATTTATTTATAAGAGGGACATCATTTTAGAATTTCGCCTGGGGCCTAAAATTGGCCAGGACCGGCTCTGCCAAAATATAATCTCGTATACGAGTTACAAAACCAAACATGGTATTAATATCAGCATGAGATATTTCAGTATTAATACTTCATGAATCAAATAGGGTATTGGTATTAAATTAATACCAGGATTAATAGTTTAGTACTATTAATACTGGTATTATTAATCCCACTGATCATAAAACCTGAATCAAACGAGGCCTTAGAGCATCTGCAACAGTTATTTAATTTTATTTTTTTTATGTAAAATTTACATAACTTATATATTTTTTTGATCTTCAGTAGTCTTTTAAAATAAAAATTTGTGTAAAATACACACAATACTACATATTTTAAATATATTCATGAATACCTATAAATTTGAAATCTACTTAAAGTGAATCTCCAACAAACTTCTATAATTTTTTTTTGTCTAAAAATTACACATTTTGTAAAGTATTTCATCTCCAACAATCCTTTAAATTTGCATTTTGTGTAAACATATATATGTAAAATACACTTTCAATTTGCACTGCCACATCAGTATTCTTCATCCTTATATTTTTCATAAAACTTTAAAATGTAATAATTTTTAATATAAAACATATATTTTAATAAAAAAATTACATATTTGAAATTTACTCATAAAGACCTACAAAACAAGATCCCTTATTATGATAAAATTATGTATAAAAAATTCAAGAAAAAATAATATTAAATTTCATAAAATAACATGTAACTTGTGTTGGTTTATTATTGGTTATTTCAAATTTTACACAAGAGTTTGCAAAACTAACACTGAGGTACAATTTTTTTATACTTTAAGTTTTGTGTAAAAGTGTTGGAATCTTATTGGTTATTTAAAAATTTACACGAGACTTTACAAAAATACCATTGGACCATATTTCTTTTAATGTTCATTTTTATTATTTTTTTTTTTTTTGTAAAAGTGAGCTCACACATATGATTTTTACAAGTCAATTTTCACACTACCATTAGAGATACTCTTAAATTCTTTAAGGCTCTAATTAAGCACACACTTTGGTGATGTTTTGTTGATATTTTAAGTTGCGTTTTTAAGTTGAGTTTTTAAAATCTGGTGTTTGGTAGAATTTGGAAGTAGGTTGAAAAGTGAATTTGGTTTTTGTTTGAAGCTTTTTTAACCAACTAAAAAATCTCATAAACAAATTTCAAAAAATAGTCACAATGGATCTTATTTTATAGATCTCGATGAGTATGTTTCAAATATATATTTTTTTATCTAATTTTGATTTTTGGATTTAAAGTTATGGTGTTTAAAAAAAAATTTAAAGAGAGAAAGTAAAGTAAAATAAATTTTGAAAATGTAAAAATAAAGTTGATTTTAAGTAAAGTTACTAAAATTTGGAAAAAAAACACCCACCAAACAGGAGCTTCCCGGTAGGTTTGGTGTTTTTTTTTTCTTTTGTTTTTGTGCAAACATACATCATGTAATTAAAAAAAATTAAGAATAAATCTAGTTGGCTCAAAGTTTTGAGCCGACTAAAAGTAACTTTTACCGAGTACTATTATTAGCTTAATGGTGACCAACTTTTAACTCTGGTAGCTTCCTGTTGGTATCATCCACAAACGAACGATTGGTACAGATACAAATGAACATTTGAAAAAAAAAAACACAATTTATAATGATAGAAATATAATGAAAAATGGGTCAGTGGGTGATAAATCATTAGTAAGTGATGGTGCAGATTACCTGTGCGGCATGTTCTGCCGACTTCGAGCTGACATATGGCTGAACACTAACCCTGCTGTCGAGCTCATTACTCGATAAGGAGCTCAGAGAAGACCTCCTGTGACCTCGTGAAGGAAATGGATCTCTTACCTGAGAATCTACTTTGAACTACATGTTACGGAGCGCGAACTACGAAATCGTTTTCAACGAGCTCGGAGATTTTCTCTCCCTCTCCTTCGTCATCCAACCACTCTGCCAGAGTGGGTGGCGAGGGCATGGGCGACTGTTACCTTCTCTACGGAGCGTGCAGAGCTTCCCTTACTGCTATTAAATACACACCTACTGCATTTAATGCACCGGAATTCATGGAGAAGCAATGTCAGAGTTGGTACTGAAGCAAGCATGGCTCCTGGCGCACCCTGTGCACCCCGGCCACATCTTCTCCCTAGGGATATATATACCAGGGGCATTTACTCCCCTCACCGACCAAGCAAGAAAAAGGAGAAACAGTTGACAACAGAGTTTCTCTTGTAGAGATTAGGCTAGCTTTAGCTCGGTTTCTTAATCTTACTGTAATACCAAGAAAGTGAAAGTGATAAGAGAGACTTTTATGAGTTTGTATGCTTTTAAATCTATTATTAATATAAGACAAACCGAACTCCGAGCTCCACTTCACAGGGGAGGAGTAACCCGTATCCCTATACGAGGCCAACCTCTTATAAATCACCGATTTTTCTAAGCTCAGCATTTTCCTTTTATTGCACTAATCATTTATCATTATCTAATTGACTGCGTGGTGCTAAGGATAGCATTCTAATTTTTAGTACTAACAGTTTGGCGCCGTCTGTGGGAAAGAATAGTGTTTTTTTTACTAAAGTCAAGTACTCTTCTTAAAAACCACCTAACTACCTAAAATTTCGTTATGTTTTCAAGGCAAACCCACTAGACCCTATATTGGCTCTACAAGAACGGCAAGTTGCCCTTCAAATTCGGATAAACAGACTCCTAGCCCAAAGGCAGAGCCCCCAAGAGAGCACCAGGAGCAGGTCATCCTCAGCCTCTGTGTCTGCTGCCGTTCACCCGATCCCTCCACGAGTCCCGGTCAGAGAAAGACTAGGGGGCCGTGGCAGAGGACTCGAGGGGAACCGCACCAGACCTGACGAGCTCGAATCCCGCCGTTCCAGCTCAAAAAGGGGGACCTCATACTAGAAAATTCCAGCTTCACCCCCTCCCATGCCAGCAAAGGACCCGCAGATCAATATAATTCGTCAAAGACGTCCCAGTGAGTTTTTGCAACATTAACGGCCTAGTATCGAGCTACCTCTGCCCCTGTCGGGAAGAATGATAAGGTGCGGGGAAGAGGCCAGACCCAAGGGGTTTGTTTTTGATAGGATCTCTCATAGAGAATCAGTCAAAGAGGTCGAAAGAAGATTGATGACCAAAATAGAGGCCCAAATGGCAGAAATGATAAAGACTGTGGGTCACATGGCAGGAAGCTCAGCAGCAGTCCTGGTGAGGGACGCCAGATCCCCATTCACTGACCACATTCAAAATTGCTCTATCCCAAAGAAGTTTAGGCTCCCGGCACTGGAATCATACGATGGAACTACTGACCCCGTGGATCACTGGCAGCAGTACGGAAACATGATGGGGCTCCAGAACGTCCCGGACGGAGTAGTGTGCAGGGCTTTTGTCACCACTTTGAAGGGGGCAGCCAGGACATAGTGCAACAGTCTATTGCCATGGTCGATCTTGAGCTCTCAGGAGCTCGGCACCAAGTTCATCTCACACTTCATGGGAACTAAGCGGCAGTCCAGAACCTCAACCCACCTGTTCACCTTAAAACAGGTGCCTACCGAAAGTCTGAAAGAGTACGCTCTTCATTTTAACCAAGAAAGCCTTACAGTCACCGGCTTAAACGAAGGAGTAGCGGTGGCCGCCTTCATGGAGGGGGTGACCTCCCCATATTGCCTTATGACGTTGGCAAGAATGGCGCCAAAGACAATGTCGGGACTCCTAGATGAGGTCAACAAACAGGTCACGGTTGAGGAGACCTTACAAGGAACAAACCTAGCAGGTCTGTCGGCCCTCGTATCCTCCTCCAAGCCCCAAAGGAAGAACAACCCTCCCCGTAGCCAGGAGAGAAAAGGTAAGAGGAGTAAGAAAGAAGCAGATAGAACCGAACCAAGGGACGGAAGGAATCACCAATAATTCACTCCTCTGACAGCCCCTTGGGGGAAGTTTACGCCCAGCTAGACTCAGGGCAAATCCCAGAAGCTCAAAAAATGAGGACGCCAAAGGAAAAACGAGATACCACCAAGTACTACCGGTATCACAAGGACCACACCACGAGACTGATAGCTGTTGGAAGTTGAAGGAAGAAATCGAAAAGCTCATCCAGAAGGGGCAGCTCAAGCAGTACGTTGACAAAAAAAAGGGGACTCATCTTAATACCAAAGGAAAAGCCACGAAAAACGAGATCTTTGTGATAGAGGGAGGCTCCTCTTACTCTGGAAATAGAAATCGATCAAGAAAGGCCTACATCAGACAGGCCAGAATTTCGAGCTCGGAGATAGAATGCTTCGGATTCCAACCTACCAAGATGATGAAATACGAGGTCAGAGAACTCGTTTTCAACAATGAAGACATGATTGGAGTGGATTCCCCTCACGACGACCCTTTGGTAGTGATGACGATGGTGGGCAACCACAATGTCCATAGAATCCTCATCGACACGGGGGCCAAGTCCAACCTCATGTACTACAGCGCCTTCAAGGCCATGGGCCTCACCACAGAGCACCTAACTCCCTTCTCAGTCACCCTGGTCGGATTCTCGGGGAGAAGACTCAATATCTAGGAACAATCAAGCTCGCTGTAACCTTGGAGACTGTCCCCAAACAGATCACCACAATTGCTGAATTTTTGATACTAGATAGAGCTCCCCATTACAACGTCATTCTCGGCAGAGGAACGCTCAATAAAATCAGGGCTGCCATCTCGACCTATAGCTTGACCCTGAGATTCTCAACCCTTCACGGAGTCGGCGAATGCAAGGGAAATCAGGCCGAAGCCCGAAGCTGCCAGTTCAGAGCACTGAAGGAAGTTAGGACCTCTGACACCATAATGGTCGAGGTTGAGAACCCTATAGGAAGATAGGAGATAAACACTCTAGATCCCAGAAATGAAGAGAATGAGCTCCGAGGCGAGCCGGTGAAAGACTTAGAGAATTTCATACTCGATCCCTCACAGTCAAACATGTTCCAAAAAGTCAGTGACCAACTTTGTGCAAAAGTTCGAGAGGAGCTCTGTCAATGCCTCCGAGCTAACGTGGATGTCTTCGCGTGATCCCATGATGACATAAAGGGGCTTAACCCGAAGGTTATGATGCACAGGTTAAACGCCGATCCCTGCGTCACCCCCGTAAGACAGAAGAAGAGAAGTTTCGCAGCAGAGAGAAACTTGGCTGCCAAAGAAGAAGTCCAGAAACTCCTTCGAACTGGTTTCATTCGAGAAGTACAGTACCCAAAATGGCTCTTTAATATAGTGCTCATAAAAAAGCATAGCAAAAAATGGCGGATGTGTATAGATTTTAAGGACCTCAACAAAGCATGCCCGAAAGACAGCTTCCCATTGCCCAAAATCGATCAACTGGTGGACGCCACCACCGGGCATAAAATGTTGAGTTTCATGGACGTATACTCTGGCTATAATCAGGTCGGGATGGCTCCAGAAGACGAGGAGAAGACCTCGTTCGTCACAAACGAAGGTACATACTTCTACAAGGCAATGCCCTTCGGTTCAAGGAACGCGGGTGCAACCTACCAAAGGGTGATAAATACGCTATTCAAGGACCAGATATGTCGAAATATGAAAATCTATGTCGACGACATGTTGGTCAAAAGCCTTAAAGTTGCGAGCCACGTGTCCAACCTCGATGAAGCTTTCGCCATAATCAGACAGAATGGCATGTCCCTTAACCCGATCAAGTGTGCTTTCGGAGTTAAAGGGAGAAAATTCTTGGGCTTCATGGTCACCTAAAGAGGTATTAAAGCTAACCCGGAGAAAATACAAGCGCTCGTTGACATGAAGTCTCCATCAAAGCCAAAAGAGGTCCAAAGCCTAGCAGGGAGGGTGGTCGCCTTCAACAGATTCATCTCTAGAGCGACTGACAAGTGCCATCCTTTCTTCAAAACGTTGCGGAAAGCTTTCGAATAGACCGAAGAATGCGAGTTAGCTTTTCAGCAGATCAAGCAGTACCTTGGAGCCCCTCTCTCCTGAGCTTATATCTGGCCATATCGCGAACAGCGATCAGCTCGGCGCTGATGAGAGATGAAGAGGGAGCTCGGTTGCCAGTATACTACACAAGCAGAGCCCTACAAGCTTCCGAACTGAACTACACCAGATTGGAGAAATTGGCCTATGCTCTGCTCATCACCTCTCAAAAACTAAGACCCTATTTTCAGGCCCACACCATAGACGTGCTCACTGACCAGCCGTTGCGAAGAATCCTCGACAGGCCAGAACAGTCAGGCCGGCTGGCCATATGGTCTGTAGAACTTGGGCAATTTATGATTAACTACAATCCACGAACCTCAATTAGGGGTCAGGCTGTTGTCGATTTCATAGTCAAATTTACCTACGATGAAAACCGAATTGAAGAATCACTAGAGCTAATACCACTCGCAGACCCGAGCTCATCGACCCTGGCGATTCAATGAATTCACTGCTTAGAATACCCATATGGGTCTTGCACGCCGATGGTGCCTCTAACCTGCAAAGATCCGGAGCTGGTGTGGTGCTAATATCTCCCGAGGCTAATGTCCTAGAGATAACGCTAAAATTTTTATTCAAAGCCTCTAACAACAAGGCTGAGTACGAGCCTATAATATCAGGCTTGAGGATAGCCAGCGACCTGGGGGCAAAACAAATTGTGGTTTACAACGATTATGCGGTAGTGATTGGCCAACTACTCGGCCGCAATATGGCCAAAGAAGATCGCATGGCGGCGTACTTAGCAAAGACCAAAGAGGTGGCTCAAAAATACGCCAACATAATCTTTGTCAAAGTCCCGCGAGCTCAAAACAACAGGGCAGACTGTTTAGCCAAGCTCGCCACAACTTCGGACCTTCCCGGTGGGGTGCGCGTCGAATACCTGGAGAAGAAAGCCATAGAAGAGCCCACACGGCTGGACGCGGCCCCAGTACAAATCTGTAAATGCTGGATTGACCCGATTTTAAATTACCTTATTAGTTAAACTCTCACTGAGGATAAAAATGTGGCCAAGAGAATAAAATATGTGCCCAACCGATACGTTGTCATTGAAGCAACGGTGTACAAAAGGGGATATGTCCTCCCTTTTCGGCTATGTTTACACCCACATCAAGCCCGAGCAGCTATACTAAAAATCCATAAAGGCTTGTGTGGGGGACATCCAGGAGCTCGATCACTGGCACTCAAAGTCGGCAGGTAGGGCTATTTCTGGCCCACCATCCTGCAGAATGCTAAGGAATTGGTAAAGCGATGTGATAAATGCCAACGATTCGCCAACATCCACCAATTTCCCTCAGAGCTCATGACTCCCGTCATAAATCAATAGGGTATGGACATAGTGGGACTTTTTCTGCTAGGCAAAGGACAAACCAAATTCGCAGTGGTAGCCATTGATTATTTCACCAAGTGGGCTGAGGCCGAAGCACTAACAACCATTACCACCTTGAAGATTCAGAATTTCGTGTGGAGGAAAATCATCTGTTGTTTTGGGCTCCCCAAGGTATTGATCACTGATAACGGAAAGCAATTCTACTGCGATCACTTCAAGGACTTCTGCGAGGGACATGGAATCGACAATCACTACAGCTTGCCTGTTCACCTGCAGGCCAATGGCCAGGCAGAAGTCACCAACCGAACGTTGCTGAACTCGTTAAAAAAAAGACTTGATGATGCTAAGAGAAACTGGTCTGAAGAGCTCCCCTACGTACTCTGGGCTTACAAAACCACGATCAGGGGCCCAACATACGAAACTCCTTTCTCTCTGACCTATGGAATAGAGACAGTTATCCCAGTGAAAATGGGGGTCCTGACTTACAGAATCAACCATTATGACCCGGCTCTCAATGAAAAGGACCTGATGGCTAACCTAGATCTCCTCGAAGAAAAGAGAGAACAAGCTCGAATCAAAGAAGAAGCATACAAAAGAGGCATGGTGAAAAGCTATAACAAAAAGGTCAAGCGCCGAAGTTTGAACATTGGTGACCTGGCGCTCCGAAAGGTCACATTGGTGACAAAAATTTCTGAGCATGACAAACTCGCAGCTAAATAGGAAGGCCCATATGTGGTCATTAAGGTCTGCATGCCAGGCACTTATTACCTCAAAACTTCGGATGGCATGGAGCTCATGAGGCCGTGGAACATAGAACATCTCAAGAAATACTACCCTTAAGATAGGACATCCTGTACTTTTTATTCAAAAGAATGTACGCGGAATGTTTTACTAATGTACTTCGTTGTTTGTGACACACTCTGGTAACAAAAATTATCTCACAAAGAGGTCAGTTTAGTGAGTGTCCAGCTCGACCAGAAGCACACTCACACTCTGGTAACAAAAATCCTCTTACAAAGATGTCAGTTTAGTGAGTGTCTAGCTCGACCAGAAGCACACTCACACTCTGGTAATAAAAATTCTCTCACAAAAAGGTCAATTTAGTGAGTTTTCAGCTCGACCAGAAGCACACTCACACTCTGGTAACAAAAATCCTCTCACAAAGATGTCAGTTTAGTGAGTGTTCAGCTCGACCAGAAGCACACTCACACTCTGGTAATAAAAATCCTCTCACAAAGAGGTCAATTTAGTGAGTGTTCAGCTCGACCAGAAGCACACTCACACTCTGGTTACAAAAATTCTCTCACAAATAGGTCAGTTTAGTGAGTGTCCAGCTCGACCAGAAGCACACTCACACTCTGGTTACAAAAATTCTCTCACAGAGAGGTCAGTTTAGTGAGTGTCCAGCTCGATCAGAAGCACACTCACATTCTGATAACAAAAATTCTCTCACAAAGAGGTCAGTTTAGTGATTGTTCAACTCGACTAGAAGTACACTCACACTCTGGTTACAAAAATCCTTTCACAAAGAGGTCAATTTAGTGAGTGTCCAGCTAGACCAGAAGCACACTCACACTCTAGTTACAAAAATCCTCTCACAAAAAGGTCAGTTTAGTGAGTGTCCAGCTCGACCAGAAGCACACTCACACTCTAGTTACAAAAATCCTCTCACAAAGAGGTCAGTTTAGTGAGTGTCTAGCTCGACCAGAAGCACACTCATACTCTGGTAACAAAAATTCTCTCACAGAGAGGTCAGTTTAGTGAGTGTCCAGCTCGACCAGAAGCACACGCACACTCTGGTAACAAAAATCCTCTCACAAAGATGTCAGTTTAGTGAGTGTTCAGCTCGACCAGAAGCACATTCACACTCTAGTTACAAAAATCCTCTCACAAAGATGTCAGTTTAGTGAGTGTCCAACCGACCAGAAGCATATTCACACTCTGGTTACAGAAATCCTCTCACAAAGATGTCAGTTTAGTGAATGTTCACCTCAACCAACAGCACACTTACGCTAATGGAGGCATGGCACTCGTTTAAGTTTTTGACTACATAGTAGGGGCATTTGGTACACCTATAGAACTACCATACGTACAGAAGCTCATTCATACATACAACGCAGACAAAAACAAAAACAAGAAGTATAAACAAAAAGATAGTGACATTTTCCAAACACCCAAATTATCATTTCCATTCGAGTGATAAAAAGATTACATAGACCCTAGATTTCTATACAAAAGAATCATCAGAATAACGACAAAATAGATGGGTTCTAAATTCCTACACAAGGGTACTGTTGCAGCTATTGTTCATCACCGTCGCCAGTTTCTGCTCTGGATTTCGTAGGGGAAGGGACACTAGTTTCCCACTTTGTGAGAATATTAGGCTCCTCGGCTTGTATTAACTGCAGTACGGCAAGGGCGTCAGTCCTTTTCTCTGCAATCTTAAGCCCCAACTCGGGAGTCATCTCGACCTCTGAGGGAGCCGCTAACCCTTCGAGCTCCTCAGGTCTCTGCACTGCCCACTCCTTGCACTTGTAAAAATCAATAACAAAGGAGTCAGAAATACTCAGTAACGGTCCCTCGGAGTTACAGAAGTCCTCGACGGCTCGAGCCCTTAAGTCAGGGAGGGACTTCTTCAGCCCCTTCAGCTCCCCCTCCAAATTAGAGAGTCGGACTTGTGTGCGTTTGAGGGCCTCCTCAGCATCTTCCCTCTTCTTTCGCTCTGACTCAGAGGATTGTTGAGCCAATTCGAGCGCAGACCCAGCAGCCTAGAGATCTCTTCTGGTGATGATCAGCTCTTTCTTGAAATTGAAGGCCTCTTGCTTCAATGCCTCACATTCTTGTCCCAACGCCTTGTACTCAGACTCCAGGTGGGAGAACATATTGTTGAAGTCATATACTTTATTCTTTCGACCCTCTGTTTTCGATAAAGCATTGCTCAGCTAATCTAGCATGACCTTTTTGTTGTTTTCAGACCTCTCCAGGTTGCTCCTGGCGACATAAAGCTTGTTCTGTGTTCTAAGGAGCTCCTCCTAAAGGGCTGAATTAGCCACTGCTCCAGAACCCTTCTCAGCTAGGTGGAGAGTTGAAAAAAAGAGGTTCATGGCCTGCAAAGAAAACAAAGAAACAGGTCAGGCTTATGGGACTCATAGAGATGATCTCTGAATACAAGAAACACGCACCTGACTCATGTGAAGGCTGGAGGAGCTGCCCAGCGAGCTCGTCCCTCTTTTTTTGGCCTGCTCCATAATCTTCCGCGATAAAAGAAGTAAGGAGTAGCCCGGCACGAAGAACACGGAGCTACCTTGGACATTGGGATCAGGGCCTACAGTTTCAGCTCGCACCTCAGAGGTCGACGCCGGGGCATCCTTGGCTCTCGTAATCACCACCTCCTCTTCAGTGGTCCCCAGCTCCTCGACGGCTCCAAAGTCCTTGCGAGCGGGACTGGGGGATTTATGTTCTAAAGGCCCTCTCATCTCCAAAGAGGTCCTCTCGGGGCTAAGAGGATGAAAGTCCTATAGAGGAGCATTGATGAGCTCTACCCAAGTTTGCACATTCTCCGGTGGAGGAGCAACAGGTCTAATAGGGACCGATGGGGGTGGTATGGAAGCCTGAGGACGCTTCGAGATGTTCTCCCCAGTTCCATCTGGCCCCTTCGATCTCTTGGAAGGAGGCAGACCCCTGGCTAGTGCAGTACTCTTTTTTGTTGCCTTCTCAGTGTTTTCTTTGAAAGCTAGGGCTGGTATATATATAAAAAAAACAGCAGCAAAGTCAGGAAATGCGAGAAGCAAAGGTTTGTAAATATGAGAAGGAGAAGAAGAGCGGTCAAAAACAAAAACAAAAATAAAATAAAATAAAAATTATTATTACTTTTCTTTGGCACCACGGGCACCTGCTGGAGAGGGACTACAGTTAGCACTCTATCTCTAGGGGAGACCGGTCGACCTTCCCCTTTAGGATTTTCTTGTGGAGGCCTAACTTCGGGAACCCGATCACCCCCCCTTTCTGAACAACCTTGATTGATTGGAGCCCGGGGTCGTTCCGCTCTGACGGCAGAAGCACATCCAAAGGAGGAAGATCCTCCACAATAAAGATGTGAGATTTCGTACTGGAAGGTCTGGGGCCCAAACCATACCTCCATAGCATTTTGGGATCCACGATATCCGCATAAAGCTTAAGGAAGAAATCTTTGGCATCTTCCATCCAGGACGTCTTCACCTAGACCAGTCTCTTCTCCTTTACTGAGACACAGGAAACAAAGAAAAAGTCAGAAACCCTGATGTTGAAGACATGAACAAACCCACTTGGCACTGAGAAAGGAACCTACTGATGGAATCAGGCTCTGAGAGCCAGCGTTTGAAGTCGTGGATATTGGGACACATTGAATCATGTTCCCAGTCCTCCCTTGAGACGAAGAAGAATCGTCTTTTCCAGTTGGGGATACTATCGGGGAGGCCATGAATGATCTTCGGGGCCCCTGGCCTCGTGGGACAGCTAAAAACGCCTTTGTTCTTCCCACCACTGTCCTTTGGTTTAAACAAAGAAACGAACTCCTCCATTGTAATGTTGTGGCTCCCCGCGAAAACGGCCCTAAAAATCAACACCGATCCTATCAGACAGGACCACATGTTCGGGCTAACTTGAGCGGGGGCAAGGTCCATCGTCACCAATAATTCCCTCACGTGGTCGTCCATGGGGAACCTTAGCCCGTGTTCAAAGGCGGCTTCATAAAAACAGACTTCCCCAGGTCTGTAATAGCAGGATCTTTCTTCTGGACCCGGAGCCCTGATCCTCACCGAGTCAGAAAGTAAATATATGTCCTTGAGCCTAGGGATATCAGGCGCGGAGAAGGTTGAAGGTATGCGGAAGCTGGCCAAAGAGCTGAGATACTCTGAGTACTGGTCAATGGCCTTCAAATCGTCAGGCACGAGAGGGGGAAGACAGATGCGGACCAACTCTCCCTCGCTGTCCAAAATCTCAATGGACCTCACGCTAGGGAGCAGACGGGGCACGCTCGCATCAGAGGGACCTTACTCCATGTTGGAAGGGTTCTCCTGACCCTGGGTTTGACTGGTGAAATGCTCCATCAGAATCGTTAATGTATGTAGGGGAGAAGAAGGAGCAAAGCGAGGAATCAACCTGATGAGGGTACCTAAGGAAACGCTCGAAAATCTCCTGAAGGAGTTCTCAAAGAAGGGTTTGTAAGCCAGGACAATGGGACGACACAGCAAGAAAGAGCGTTCTGGAGAGGGCTCTAAGTCTCTAAGGTATCTAGGGTTTAAGAGAAGGAGAAATGGAAAGTAGAATAAAAAATCCTCTAAGGCAAGAGGGCTTTTTATAAGGCGTGCTAGAAAAACTAAGAGTCTCTTCAAAGGCATAAACTGTCCAATCGGATACATACCGCCAACACGATCTCCAAGGAATATGGAATGGCCGTACTAGTTGAACATTAAAAATTGCACCAAGGAGCTCAAACCAGGACAGGAACCCCTGAAGTTTGACATACCCGAGGTAACTTAGGACGAAATTAATCCCGACCTCCTTTGGAAGCTCCGGTGCATATCACTCGGTACACAGAGCTCGGAGGACCTCCCAAATAACCCGAAGCGTTAATTCTTATCCTCCTCAACTAGCCCCCTGAGCTGGATGACGAGGATATGGGGAAATTGATGGTGCGGATTACCTGTGCGGCCTGTCCTGCCGACCTCGAGCTGACATGTGGCTGAACACTAGCCCTGCTGTCGAGCTCATTACTCGATAAGGAGCTCGGAGAAGACCTCCTGTGACCTCGTGAAGGAAATGAATCTCTTACCTGAGAATCTACTTCGAACTACATGTTACGGAGCGCGAACTACGAAATTGTTTTCAACAAGCTCGAAGATTTTCTCTCCCTCTCCTTCGTCATCCAACCACTCTGCCAGAGTGGGTGGCGAGGGCATGGGCGACTGTTACCTGCTCTATGGAGCGTTTAGAGCTTCCCTTACTGCCATTAAATACACACATACTGCATTTAATGCACCGAAATTCATGGAGAAGCAATGTCAGAGTTGGTACTGAAGCAAGCATGGCTCCTGGCGCACCCTGTGCACCCCGGCCACATCTTCTCCCCAGGGATATATATACCAGGGGCATTTACTCCCCTCACCGACCAAGCAAACAAAATGAGAAACGGTCGACAACAGAGTTTCTCTTGTAGAGATTAGGCTAGCTTTAGCTCGGTTTCTTAATCCTACTGTAATACCAAGAAAGTATAAGTGATAAGAGAGACTTTTGTGAGTTTGTATGCTTTTAAATCTATTATTAATATAAGACAAACCGAGCTCCGAGCTCCACTTCACAGGGGAGGAGTAACCCGTATCCCTATACGAGGCCAACCTCTTCTATAAATCACCGATTTTTCTAAGCTCAGCATTTTCCTTTTATTGCACTAATCATTTATCATTATCTAATTGACTGCGTGGTGCTAAGGACATCATTCTAATTTTTAGCACCAACAGTAAGTATGGATTTAGACGAAAAAGACGTGATACAAATATTTTCAATGAAAACTCTTTTGTTGCTAAATTTACATTGTTATGAACAAAAATACCCATTTAGCTTTATTTTTAATTTTCAAAATCTGAAATCCAATAAGGTAAAATCTATTACACCCTTATTTTAAAAAAAAAATACCCTTACCTGGAATACTACAAACAAATCTTTTTAAGAATACTTGAAAATTTATAAATTTACAATGAAGATGTATAGAGATACAAATTAGAAAACAATCGACTACACTATTTTTCATATATTCATATTTTTTACTGTTAAACTTGTAATTTTCACTGCAATTCATATTTTTTCAGTTAAATTTGTAAATTTCACTACAACATTTTTTAAAAACTTGAAATGAACTTCTAAATTTTGAAATAATTTTTATTTTTAACAAGTTGTAAATTTTGCAGTGAAACTTGTAAAATTTAGTTAAAGTCTTGTTGGCAAATTTTTTTTTTAAATCATGATTTTGTAAAGAATTTGGTGTTACCCAATGAATCTAATTAAGATTAATAAAAATTCAATTAGCAAATTAAGAAACAAGTCATGGTAGAAAACAATCTGTATTT
This sequence comes from Lonicera japonica, assembly GCA_021464415.1. Classification (NCBI taxonomy): domain Eukaryota; kingdom Viridiplantae; phylum Streptophyta; class Magnoliopsida; order Dipsacales; family Caprifoliaceae; genus Lonicera; species Lonicera japonica. The sequence continues at coordinate 96,917,334 of CM038463.1, read as the reverse complement.
ATAATATGTGTGTATGTGTGATATAACATGTATTGATATAGGCACATATGTCAGATTTTATGCAATTGATTTTAATTTTGTACTTATTACTTATAGTAATAAAATGTGTCTTTATGGTATTAAAATATCTTATTTTAATCATTTCGTACAAATATGATCATATAAGGGATTTTCTCACAGTATCACGTGAAAAATAATCCATTTCCATTTCTATTAGTAAAGACTAGGGGTGGCATTTTCGTACCGCGAACCGAAAACCGACCGAACCGACCAATCTCGGTCGGTAAACCGACCGACCGTTCCTTTTCGGTTACCACTTAGTCGGTTACTGACCATGTGCGGTTGCGGAAGCAGTTTCAATTCTTAAAAGTTCGGTTAAAACCGACTATGAGAATCCGCAAATGCGACCCCCCGGGTCTCGTCCCCGTTGGTGGTGGGGGTCATGGGACGTCGGAACTGATTCCGTCGTTCCATTTGCTGGAGCGTTTTCGTTGATTCATATCAAGTGTCCCTACGTTCTATTTCTAGATGCAAGGGGGTTCATTCAGAGTCGCCAGTACGTTTTACGAGAAAACGGACAAAAAAGGTCGTGTAAGAGGAAAGGCTATAGACAAGCCTTTCTTTACACGTTTGTCTGCGAAACCGGGATTCTTATAGGGTTCGGAAACTATATTACGGTTTGGGAAGGTGTTAAGCACCCATTCCGCCCTTTCGGTCTCTAGTGGTCTTATATGTTTATTCTATGTTGAAAAACTTGGATGCTTTTACCGACAGTCTACTACTTTCTAAATAAAAAGAAAAACCTAATTTGGGAAAACGGGAAAGGGATGAAAACCTTTGTGTTCCGAGATCCGATGTTTTTATATTTAAAAGATGTAAATGACAAATGACAAAAACCTTTTATTTTTGAAAGAGTATTCCGTATTATTTCCTCAGATAATGACGGTTTTCTCGAGTTGTGATTATTTTGAAAAAGGTTCGGATCTTTATGTCGGGACTAATTCAATATGGAATTTGAACTCTTTGAGGAGAGTTTATCAGACACGTCGCAGTCTATGAAAAAGACAGGATATGTGGATTTTAATTCCTAGATAAGTCTTTATCGGTCCGGGGTTTGAAAACAGGGTTTATCCGGACGATAATGTACTTACTCTTCTGGTTTTGAAAGTAGTTTTATCAGGGTCTTTTGTTTTGAAAACGGTAGACTATTGGTAACTTGACAATAAGTTTATTCAAATAAAACGTGGACAGAATAACAGAAGTAAAACAAGTACACAGATATCTAATCTTAAATACTAGAAGGGACTTTCTTTACCTTCCCGACGAGAATAATAATAATAAGAAAGAAAATATAATACGGCAGAGGGATCTCTGGCGATAGTAATCTTCTCTTTCTTCAGATATTTCCGAGAAATCGATTCCAGAAACGGAACACGTCGAGTGTTGAAATAGATTCGAGAATTCTTCAGAAATAAGATAATAGTAAAATAAATGCTTGATAAAAATCAGATCTAAAGCACCAAATTCTCGGATTCTAATTGCCGCCCCTGAACCCTTGGGGGTGTTGGCCTATTTATACTGCTCGGGAGAGATTGTCGCGCGATATACGGGAATGTCGCGCGACAAACGGCTGAAGTGATGGTTCTGACAGATTGATGTGTCAGAAAGTGGTTGGTCTGGTGCAGAGGGGGAATGTCGTGCGACATAGTGGAATTGTCGCGCGACATATCAGGGATTGTCGCGCGACAATGTGATATGTCGTGCGACAATCTCTCTAAAAAAACAAGTTTGTCGGGCGACAAACCCTCCTAGTGTAGTACCGGGTCCTCGGGTGGGTCCCGGACCCAAAATAGTAGTTCTCGGAGGTCGTTAGGGTTCTTGCGGGGGTCACGGATCGGGGTGTATGCGACTGGAAGGAATTGAGGCGACTGGAAGAGACCTTGATCCATGGCTCCCGCAGGAACTCTAAGAAAGTGTATGCGTATAGAAGTACTTGTGAGTGCCTCCGGAGAGGGCTTGGCGATTGGTTTGCCTCCGCAGAGGGCTTGTGTTACCTCATTGCCTCTTTCGAGGACTTTCATTTGTTCCACTTTGCGCCTCAGATGGGAGGACTACCGTATGCCTCTCTGGGAGGGCTTCGCCTCAGGTGGGAGGACTACCGTTCGTGCCTCTCTGGGAGGGCTTCGCCTCAGGTGGGAGGACTACCGTTGCTACACCGTGCCTCTCTGGGAGGGCTTTTTAGATCTTCTCGCCTCATGTGGGAGGACTACCATTGTGCCTCTCTGGGAGGGCTTCGCCTCAGGTGGGAGGACTACCGTTCGTGCCTCTCTGGGAGGGCTTCGCCTCAGGTGGGAGGACTACCGTTCGTGCCTCTCTGGGAGGGCTTCGCCTTCAGGTGGGAGGACTACCATTGCTACACCGTGCCTTTCTGGGAGGGCTTTTAATCTGTAAGAAGAAAGACAATTGCCTCTGGGAGGGCTTCTTGTGAGTACTTTTTGCCTCTGGCGAGGGCTTGTGTTTGTGTTTTGCCTCCGAAGAGGGCTTGTATTGTGATAAAACATACTTATTGTCTCTCTTAGACCGCTAGAGTGAGAGAGAGAAATCCTCGTGAGGGTGGTAAGAGCTCCTCAAGGTCTAATCTTATCCGGATATCCGTTTTCTTGCGCCTTTCTCGAACTTTACTCTCATGTTTTCCTCGAGCGAGGATACCTCTCTTGGAAGGCAGTTTTCGATTTTCTCTTGTTTCTCGCAGTGCGATGATTCGAGATTTTTTCCAAACCATCTCTCCTTTATCATGCTGAAAAGAAAATTTGTTTGAAAGTTCAACCTCTGATCTCTGTTCTTTTCTTAGTTTTCTCTTTTGGTGGGCCCACATCGTATTCTGTTTTTTCGATGCCCTTATTTCTTCCTCTTTTGGGAAAGACTTTTCCTGGCCTTCTCTGTTTTTGACCAGGAGTCTTTTTGTCCCTTTGTCGTGATCAGGAGCCTTACTCACCCAAAACGAAGCCCTGAGCCGGTTTTGGCCTAGCTGTCACTTTTGGTGTGGCTCTCCCTGTCACTCTGCATTTCTGTTTCTCTCGCTCGCTCTGGGCGCTCATACGGGTTCTTTCTCTTTTCTACTTTTTCAATTTTTTCTATTCCCGTTTTATCGTGGCATTCTGCCTTTTCTCATTGCTGGTCTCGGTCCTTTCTGTGAGATCAGAGACTACTTTAATCATGGCATTCTGTTCTCGCGTTTTCCGGAGAGATGATTTGGAAGTTTTATTATTTTTTTTTAAATTTCATCCTGAGTGTGCGGTTTTTTAGCAATTTTCGAAAACTGCTTCTCTGAAGTACCCCTGCAGGAGATAAAAAATGAGAAAAAAAGTCAAAAATTCAGGGGATGGGGGGATTGTCGCGCGACACTTCGGTACAGGGGTCTTTGTCGCGCGACAATGTGGCCATTTGTCGCGCGACAATCCTCTTCACTATATAATCCCTTGCTGAGCTCATTCCACCTCATTCTCTCCTCTCTCCTTCTCTCTCTAGCTCTCTTTCTCTCTCTTTTTTCTCTTTTTCCGAGCGCGGAAGCCCTGCCGTTTTTCCGATTTTTCCGACCTTTTCACATATTCTACCTATACCTGATGGACCCCGCACATCCTGATAGATTGGAGGGTGACCAGGAGGAGGTCACTTTTACAGACGCTCAGGGCGTTCTCCGCTGCAGCCCTCATCATGACGACTGGGCGGACTTGGGTTGGTATGATGAGGATGGGATCAACCGCGGTCGGGCGGTGGTCTATAGAGACATTACCCGGGCTGCTCCGGTCCCGGATGTCCCATGGCTCTTGATGGAGCCTGTCTCTCACGAGATTCGCCGTCGATCTCTGGTATGTCTTCCTTTTGTGTATTTATCTGTTCCATTATTTCTGTTGTTTCCTGCATGTATTTTTAAACAATGTTAGTATGCATGCCTGCCCAGAAATGATGTCCGATTTAGTGAAACTCGTACTTTTTACCTGTGATACCCTTTAGAAAATTATAAAATGTACCCTTATAGTCCTATAACGCTCATAATTACCCCAAAGTACCCTCAGGTTTGGAAAATTATATAATTTACCCTTATAGCCCTATAACTCTCATAACTACACCAAGGTACCCTCAGGTTTTGGAAAATTACATAATTTACCCCTATAGCCCTATAACTCTCATAATTACACCAAAGTACCCTCAGGTTTTTTTGGAAATTTACATAATTTACCTTTATAGCCCTATAACTCTCATAATTATACCAAAATACCCTCAGGTTTTGGAAAATTACATAATTTACCCTTATAGCCCTATAACTCTCATAATTACACCAAAGTACCCTCAGTTTTTAGAAAATTACATAATTTACCCCTATAGCCCTATAACTCTCATAATTACACCAAAGTACCCTCAGGTTTTAGAAAATTACATAATTTACCCCTATAGCCTTATAACTCTCATAATTACACCAAAGTACCCTCAGGTTTTTAGAAAATTACATAATTTACCCCTATAGCCCTATAACTCTCATAATTACACCAAAGTACCCTCAGGTTTTAGAAAATTACATAATTTACACCCATAGCCCTATAACTCTCATAATTACACCGAAGTACCCTCAGTTTTTAGAAAATTACATAATTTACCCCTATAGCCTTATAACTCTCATAATTACACCAAAGTACCCTCATAACCCCATACTCGTTCCTTTGTCTGCAGTGGGTTGGCCGCGGTTGGGGTTCCCCCAACACTATATCTTCGGAGTGGCGACGGGCACCGGCCCCTGTCCAGGAGTTGATTCTCGCGACTCCTTTTGGCTCCCTCTTCGACGCCCTCCCGGAGCGGGTTTCTAGGGCGACAGTTTTGGTGTCGGCATTGGCTTGCCACTGGTGGGATACTACTCATACTTTTCACTGGAGCTGGGGTGAGATGACGATGACACCCCTTGATCTTTTTGCTCTGACCGGGATTCCTTCAGGGGGGGTCCCTATTCAGATCGACGTTCCCCTGCGTCTGACAGCCGAGGGCATTGTTAGTTCATTAGGATGGTTCCCGGAGCGGCGGAGTTCTGGTGACACGATTCCTCGGGGCGTCTTGGTTACGCGTTTAGCCACAGAGAGGGCTCGGCTAGTCGCTTCAGGGGTTCCTATGACCCGTCAGGAGGCGCGTCAGTATGCCCGCGTCCTCCTTCTACTGACACTTCATGATCTATTCGAGGCTCGTGGTGGGGACACGGCTCATCTTTGGTGGTTGCCCTATCTTCGGGACTTCAGCCTCATGTTTGACTACGACTGGGGAGGCTTTATTCTTGCAGTCCTTTACGATGCCATGGACCAGGTCTCTCGTCATTTAGCCCTGAACCTCAAGGGCTTTTCTTTGCTGTGGGAGGTACATTTTTTAGTCTTTCTGTCTTTGCTTCAGTTCTTTGCTCATTACTTGTTGATCATTGCTGATTTCTTCTATCTTTCCTTTTTAGAGCTGGTTTGTAGCTTATACCCGTCTGGGTCGCGCCCAGGTGGATCTCCTCGTTGAGAACGAGGACCAGTTCCCTTTTCTCCGCCGATTCATCGCGGGGAACTATAGGGCTCCCTATGTATACCGGACTCGGGAGACCGGAGCTGCTGCTGTTCATGATCTGCGGGAGGAGCAGGTAAAATATTTTTAGTTTTCTTGCTTTTCAATAGTCAGATAGAGTAGAATATATAAAATACTGAAATAAAATCTTATTCTCTTTTCAGATTGAGTGGGCCCCTTGGGGTGATCTGGGTCATTATTATGGGTATGGCCGTGCTCTGACCGCCTCGAGGACCAGGCGGCTTATCCGGGATGAGTACGGTCTTCTCTTCTACTTGGGCGAGAGGGTCATCCGTCAGCATACGCCGTCCCAGTGGCCTCGTGTCCCTTTGTTCCCTCCTGTTCTGATGAGGCGGACTGGTGAGATTGATCAGGTGATGGTGCAGGCTTTAGTCGACGGACTCGGTTTCCAGACGTTCATCGAGGAGGGAGACTACGCTGTTTTTGCTGCCCGTTACCCGATGAGGGAGCCGAAGGGGACTCGGGGACGGGTCTTCTACGAGAGATACCAGACTTTGGGAGGTGATCCCCATTACATACGGGGACAGACTCATTTAGCTAGGGCGGTCCCGGGTCATTTGCCACCTGTCCCTGATCAGAGGGACAACATTCCGGATTCTGAGGATGAGGATCCTGAGGGAGAGAGGGATGTTCCTGCTGCGGCTGAGGGCGGTGATCGGCCAGAGGGCGAGGAAGGCGATGCGACAGCGATTCCGGAGCCGCCACCTCAGGCGACACCTGCGGGGGAGCAGCGCGCTAAGGGCTTCGAGTTTCCCACCGGCCCTTCCGTGTCTCCGGGGGGCCTTTTTGCTGCTGCTGAGGCTGCTGAGGGGAGAGCGGGATTTTCTGAGAGGTCCTGGGAGCCCGCGGACCTTGGGGCAGATTTTGATCAGTTTGGGCGGACTCCTCCCGCGGCGGCGACTACTCCTTCTAGGGTCTTCTTCTGCAGCTGCTCCTGCAGGGTCATCTATTTCGTGGGTAGATCTACCTCCACTCCCCAGGGATATTTCTTATGTCGGCGCGGGCCTATGTCGATATTCTGTCCCGAAGTATCCTCTTCCCGAGGATACTTTTGATTTCTTGGGTGGTCGCTCTGATGATGAGGTATCTTCTTCAACTTCTCCTGATACTTTCATGTTTATATCTATTTATTTTGACTGTGCTGATTCTCCTCTTATTGTATGTCTTTTTTACAGAGAGTGGGTGTACGGGTGGCGGATCTACGGGCCTGGTATGCCCAGTATTTCTACAGCTGGAACCTGCTCCAGTACGTCGGTCGAGACCCTCCAGCCTACATGCGCGACTATCAGAGGGCTATCGACGTCTCCTTACGGCCGGACGACCCCCTGACTTCTTCCCATGCTCGGTCGGAGTCTAGGCGGAGTAGTAGTCGGACTTCTAGGCGATCCCGATCTTCGGTGATCCGTCCGACGGCGCCGGTTCAGTCTACGGGTCTTTCCCAGGCGGCAGCTCCTCTTGCTCCCAGCGTCCCAGTTGTTGATCTTACTCCCGAGGAGGGCTCGGGTGATAGCGGGAGCGTGTCAAAACGCGCCCGAGTAGATTAGTTTTCTTTTTTTGCATTTAGTGTTAGTTGGATAGATATGTATTTATTTTAGACGGATATTTAAAAACTGTTCTTTTATTGGTTTTATAAAATATCTTTATCTGTGTTTGATTATACTTTTATTCTCTGTCTGTGCAAGATATATACATATATATATAAGAGTTGGTAATTTAAAAGTCATACCTTGTAGTGTAGTGATACTTATGTTTCCTGCAAAAAAGAACAAAGTGAGAACAAAAAAGCATCCAGAAGTGATTCTTTTGGCAAAGATGACCATTATGTATAAGGAAAAAAGTAGGGTGCCCCCCAGATGGGTTTGTCGCGCGATAATCCCTCCTGGTCATGGGTTTGTCGCGCGACACTTCCCCCTGAAAATGGGTTTGTCGCGCGACAAACAGGTACAGGACCCTCTTTTTTGCTATAAATACACCCATCTTCCTTCCTTCATCCCCACACCTCTCCAAAATGTCTTCCTACCGTACCAACTCTGATTTTTCTTATGTTAAAGCTCGAGATGCTTTGATATCTTCTGAAAATGGTTTGAACTTTGGTGCATTTAGTCCTTTGGCGGGCTGGTGCCATCGTCCTGTAGATTTCTCCTTTCTGTTAGGTGCCTTGTATTTCTGGAGTCCTGCGGACCATCTCTTCCGTTTTGGACTAGATGAGCTCTGCCCAACCTATGAGGAGTTCTCCTGGCTGTTACGTTCTGACGTTCGTCTCCCAATGGCAGTTCCTATAGAAGGAATCGGTCCCCGCGACATGCTAATTGCTCTGTTAGCCATTCCCCAAGCGGCCTGCGATGGTTTCATTGTCGACGGGCTCCTTGACCTCCACAAAATGGTGAGGTTCTTTCATCGTTATGAAGATAGGGCCTCTTACGGCGTGGGGCGTACTGCAACGGCCCTGATTTGCCTGGTTTCTGATATGCTGCTGGTGACGGGTTCTTCCCGTGTTGATCCGACTATCTTGAGTCTGATTTACCAGGCTAGAAATGGGGAGTCTATAGTGCCGATCATTCTTGCAGAGACCTTGAATGGCCTTGATGATGCTCAACGGGGGACCTCGCCCTTCTTCCGGGGGAGCCCGCGTCTGCTATACATGTGGCTGCTAGAGCGCTTTCGATCGGTGGGTTTCAGCAGAGTTCGGCTCGACAATCCGACTCATTTCTTCCATCGGCCTCTCTTTGGTGCTTTGACCATGTCTTCCTCTGATTGGACGGTGTGGTTTTCGAAGAACTTTCGGGCTATCCGGTGGAACATTCCTTGGTGGAAGCTGAGGGCGATGGTACTTAGCACCGGGGGTCAGAACTACGTTCGGCTCCGCGGGCTCTGGTTTACTTCCTTTTATCTCCCTGGGCGTCTTCTTCGGCAGTTTAACATTCCTCAGGAGGTTCCCCTTGGTCTAAACAACTTCTCTTCTGAGTCTAAATTTGTGACCCCACATGTTTCTTTATCGGTAGAGAGGATGTGGCGTGCTCGACTGACTCGTCAGTTTAACTATGCTCATTTCGGTATTTCCAGGCCTCTCCGGGCTGACATTATCCGCTCTTGCTGGCAATCTCTAGAAGAAGAGCTGATTGATGACCCCTTTCAAATGGAGTGGTTCCGATTCATGGATTCTGAGCCTACAGAGGATGGCATTGTCTTTGCGTACCAGATTTTGGATGAGGCTCGAATTGATTTGGCCGCTGAGGACCCAGTGTGGCCAACCCCTAGGGATTAGTTTCTTCTTTGTATGCTGTACTTCCTTTGTAACTCTCGGTGTTTTGAACCACCTCTTTAATAATATATGAAGGGACTTTTTATGAGAAATAAATTTCTTTACAAAGCTTCAAACCGGGCCTGAAGTCACTTCTCAGGTTGCCTACGTTCCCCCCTTTTTGATTTTTCCAGAAAATACAATATTCGAGTTGGGGCTCAGGTTTACGTAGTTCTTATACATGTCGTGCTTATTGATAATACTTCTTCAGTCGGTCCATGTTGACTGGTGAATGTAGTAACTGCCCGTCTAGGTCAGTGAGTATAGCGGCGCCTCCTGTATTGATTTCTTTGACGATATACGGCCCTGTCCACTTCTGCCCGAACTTTCCCCTCGGATCTCTGGCTGGCTCTCGAATTTCTTTCAACACGATGTCATTTTCATTGATACCCCGAGTCCTCACTCTCTGGTTAAATGCTCGAGCGATTCTCTTCTGATACCCTTGATGGTGGTATGCGGCTTTCAATCTTTTCTCATCTAGTAAGGCTAGCTCGTTATAACGTGCCTGGACCCACTCCAGTTCATTGACCTGATTCTCTAGCATTACTCTGAGGGAAGGGACCTCTAACTCGACAGGGAGGACTGCTTCCATCCCGTATGTAAGCGAGAACGGGGTTGCCCCGGTAGAGACCCTTTCGGTGGTGCGGTATCCCCACAATGCATATGGTAATTTCTCCGGCCAGTCCCGGCAGGTGTCGGTCATCTTGCTTAAGATATTCTTCAAATTCTTGTTGGCGGCTTCAACTGCCCCATTGGTTTGTGGTCTATATGGCGAAGATTTGTGTCGGGTGATACCGTATTCTTCCATGACTGTATTAGCTTCTCCTTCGAAGTGGGTGCCGTTATCTGAGATGATCTCGTGTGGGACCCCATATCGGCAGACAATATTCCTTTTGATGAATCGGGCAACTTTCCTGGCATCCAGGGTTTGGTAAGATTCGGCTTCCACCCATTTGGTGAAGTAGTCGATGGCTACTAGTATGAATTCATGGCCGTTGCTGGCTTTGGGTGAGACTTTCCCAATGACGTCAATTCCCCAAGCTGAAAAAGGCCAGGGAGCAGTCATGTTGTACAACTCTTTTGGAGGAAGCTTCTGGGACTTAGCATAAATTTGGCATTTGTGACAACGGCGTACATGATCAGCGCAGTCAGTTTGTAGGGTAGACCAGAAATACCCTTGCCTGATGATCTTGCGGGCAAGCGTATGCCCGCTCATATGAGGTCCGCAATCGCCCCCATGTATCTGATCCATCATTCTAACCGATTCTTCTTCGATGAGACATTGAAGATGAGTCCCGTCGTAGTTCCTTTTATACAATCTTCTGGCACAGAGTATGAATCCTGATGCTAGTCTCCTGAGTGTGACCCGCGTTCTCTTGTCTGCTTTCTCGGGATACTGATGGTTCTTCAGCAGGTTCCAGATATCATAAAACCAAACGGTTGAGTCACCGTCTTTTTCAATTTCCACCTCAAGGGTCATGCAGTGCGCGGGTCCTGATTTCTTTTGTACCGTGAGGGTTATTTCTTCCATCCCCTCCGGAATATCGATCATAGATGCCAGGGTTGCCAATGCGTCAGCAAAACTGTTCTGGGACCTGGGGATATAGTAAAACTCCACACGCTCGAACCTTCCTGCGACTTCTTCTAGTCGGGCGAGGTAAGGGACTAATTTCTCATCTCTGATCTTCCATTCCTTCAGAACTTGATGGACCACTAGTGCTGAATCTCCGTATACCTGTATTCTCTTTATACCCCTTTGAAGAGCGATCTCTAACCCGAGTATGCAGGCTTCATATTCGGCCATATTGTTGGTGCAGAAAAAGTCCAGACGATATGACACCGGGGAGTGAGTTTGGTCCGGAGAAACTAACAGGATGCCTATCCCGTTTCCGTTCCGATTGGCGGCCCCGTCAAAGTACAACCTCCAGTCTTCATTGATCTCGACGTTCATGATGGTTTCGTCCGGGAACTCGGCTTCTTCTATCATGTCTCCCAATATCGGATTGTGGGCCAGGTAATCAGCTATGATCTTGCCTTTGACTGCCTTCTGGGTCATGTAGGTGATGTCGAATTCGGAGAGTAGAAATAACCATTTTGCCATTCGATTCAAGAGAGCCGGTTTCTCGAAGAGGTATTTCAACGGATCAATCCGTGATGCCAGGATGACTGGGAAAACTAGCATGTAGTGCCGTAGTTTCTGTGTTACCCAGACGAGAGCGGTACACGATTTCTCCAATGATGTGTAGTTTATCTCGAACGGGGACAGCTTTTTGCTGAGGAAGTAGATGGCCTGCTCCTTCCGGGTATCCGTCAGGTGTTGGGCTAGCATTGCTCCCGTGGATGAGTCAGTGACGGTTAGGTATAGAATTAGTGGTAGTCCGGTCTGAGGCGGGGCTAACACTGGGGGCTTGGAGAGGTACTCCTTGATTTTGTCAAAAGCCTCTTGGCATTGGTCGTTCCATTCTCCTGGTGAAGATTTCCTCAGGAGTTTGAAGATGGGTTCGCAAGTTTGGGTGAGTTGAGAGATAAACCTGCTGATGTACTGCAGATTGCCCAAAAATCCTCGGACTTCCCTCTCGGTACGAGGCTCGGGCATGTCTTGGATAGCTTGAACTTTAGCGGGGTCCACCTCGATTCCTTTCTTACTGACGACATATCCCAGGAGTTTTCCTTTGGTTACCCCGAACGCACATTTCTGCGGATTGAGTCTCATCTGATACTGGCGGAGCCGATCAAAGAAGGCTCGCAAGGCTGGTACGTGGCCTTCCCTCTCTTTTGACTTGATTATCATGTCGTCTACATACACCTCTACTTCTTTGTGAATCATGTCGTGAAAGATAGCCGTAGCTGCCCTCTGATATGTTGCCCCTGCGTTCTTCAGCCCAAACGGCATAACGGTGTAGCAGTATGTTCCCCACGGTGTGATAAATGCTGTTTTCTCCTGGTGATTCGGGTGCATCTTGATCTGGTTATATCCGGCAAAACCATCCACAAATGACTTCAGGGCGTGGTTGGCAGTATTATCTACTATCAAATCGATGTTGGGCAATGGAAAATCGTCCTTTGGATAAGCTTTATTTAGATCCCGGTAATCCACACACATGCGGACTTTCCCATTAGCTTTTGGAACAGGCACGATGTTGGCTAACCACGAGGGGTACTCGATCACCCGTAAGAATCCCACACTCAGTTGTTTCATTACTTCTTCTTTCACTTTCAAGGACCATTCTGGCGTAAGTTTCCTCAGCTTCTGTTTGACGGGCCTAAGTTCTGGATTGGTGTGTATTTCGTGCATGACTATCTGACTGTTCAAACCCGGCATATCTGCATAGGACCAGGCGAAGACATCCACATACTCTTTCAGAGTTTGTGTGAATTCTTCTCTCTCTGTCCCACTTAGGCTTGCCCCAATGCGGACCTCTTTTCTTTCCTCCTCTGTTCCGAGGTTAATCACAAGAGTGTCTCCTTCCTCGCTTTGTATACGTTGCTCCTCCCGTTCAGGGTGTTCGTTCATTCTTTCCAATTCCATATAAGCAATTACAGAATTAAAAATAACAGGATAACGCGAAATAGACTCTTCTTTATTGATACTAGTATTTACAGGTACAAGTTTAAAAAGTTCATTTAGGAGTGACTCCTTCCTATCCTTACCCTCACTCTTATCTCTCACCCTTACAATTTCGCTCTTTTCCCTTTCCCCTTGGTAGTCTGGATCAGCGTATATTAAGTGTACAGGGTCGTCTCCTGGCTCATCATCTCCCAGAGCCATGATGTCGAAGAGATCTCCGATCATTTCTTCCTCTTCGCCTTTCATGTCTTCACTTTCTTCCTTCGGCCCGATTGTCAACTTGGTAGCGAAGCTGTGTACGGTGTTTTCTTTGATATATAGGTCCTCTTCATAGAAGATTTCCCACCCAGGAAGGTTCTCTCCGTCGCTGTTTCTCCAAGGCTCCTGGAAGCCGCAAAAGGGGAAGTCCTCTCCTTCTTTGACAAAGAACCCGTTCAGAGAGCTGAAACTCGGATACTGATGCCCTCGACCCCTTTTTTGTTGATCGTCCTCTTCAGTGTGTTGGTACCCCAAACCTTCCCTCTCGTACCTTGCTACTGGTTCCAATGCTTGAAGTAGTCCTGGTTGTCCCATTCCCAGGCCGGCTCCAGGAAAGTATTTCATCATTCTCAACATATTTGTAATCTTGGTGCTGAGACCGGGGATATTGTCAGGGGGAAGATACCTGATTGTCTGGGTGCTAAGAGTTTGCACTTGAGGCTCGTAAGAAAAGCCTCCCAACTGTATGCTCTGGCTCCCGATTCCCAAAACTGGTAACTCCATATCCGCCAAGGTCCTTTCAGGATCTCCTTGGATGGTAATTATGTTCCCTTCAAACGGTATCTTGATCTTTTGGTGCAAGGAGGAGGGGAGTGCTCCTATGTCGTGTAGCCATGCTCTTCCCAACAGTAGGTTAAAACTGGAAGGAATGTCTATGATTTGAAAGTCGGCCGGGAAGCTTCCGGGACCAACCATGAGATCAAGTTTCAGAGACCCCAGAACGGCCCTCCTGGTATTATCATAGGCCCTGACGGTTACAGCGGATGGTGAGAGCTCTGAATCTGAGATACCCAGGCATCTGGCAGTCTTTAGGGGGCAGACATTTATGGTCGACCCATTGTCGATGAGAACTTGTGGCAAGATCTTCCCTCGGGTTCGGACGGTGATATGGAGAGCCAGGCTGTGTTTTCTCCCCAACGGAGACAAGTCTTCATCTGAAAATGACAGACTTCTTTGGACTGTGAGTGACCCGATCATGTTTGGCAGTTGTTCGGGCGTTGAGTCCGGCGATATGACAGCCTCATCCAGGAGTTTAATGAAAGCGGTCCTGTGAGGTTTGGAGGCAACCAAGAGGCCCCAAATGGTGATGTGTGCCTGGGTTTTCTTCAACTGTTCCAGTACTCGGTCTTCTCCTACTTCTTTTGGAGGCGGTGATTTTTCGGCATCCATCGGTGGTGGCTGGTATACCTTTCCTGAGCGGGTAATCTGTTGTATCCAAAGGGATGTTGGGTCTGATCCCTCTGAAGTTTCTGACGACTCTGGCTCTGCCGACCAACTAAAAGTCCCGGGGGAGGTTTCTGTCATACAGATTGTCTCCTTATGAGGGGGGCGGGGTTTCCATGGTTGCTTTTTCTTGTCCTGGGTCCATCCTATCCCAGCTTTCCCAGGATTGGTTTTGATGGCGATTGGTTGCGAGATCCCCTGATTTGTCTTTCCTAAGCCCTGCCCAGGTAGGAAGTTCATCTTGGCCATCCATTGGTCAATTATTGGGTTGAGGCCTGGGGCAACTTGTGCTTTTGCCGATAGCATAACGGGTGCCTTATAGGCTGGATCGTCCCGAATGAGTCCTACGGGATCAAAGCCTTCATCAGTGATTAAGGCGTTAATTCCTGCAGGTGGAGCATGATTGGGGAGAGGGGTTGTTGGTAACATTGGGCCCGCCGGGTGCGGGGATGGTTCCGGCTTCAATGAGGTCCTGAATACGATGGCGGAGAGCTAAACAACGTTCCGTGTCATGGCCTGCCGCCTGATGGTACGCACAGTTCTCATTCATTCTCCAAGTGTTGGGAATAGGATTTGGTGGAGGGCGTGGGTTGAGTGGGGTGACTAGTCCGGCCTTTTGGAGTAGTTCCAGGCTTTTGACCAGAGTAGTGGGGAGGGTGCAGAAATTTCTCCTTTTCTTGACCTCGGTATTTGAAGAGTCTCCCTGCGTAGGCCAACTTATTGGGGGGACTTGCGGTGACTGCTGAAATTTTGTTGATATGGGTACGAGCTTAGTTGGTTTACGGCTGGAGTGGCCGTCTTTCTTCCAGTGTAAGAGGCCTTCTTGGTATCCGTGTCCGCCTTTCTGGCCAATTCTTCCTCTACCTGTGACCCCATACTCAACAGGGCTCTGAAGTGTGAGAATACATGCTTTCCCATGCAGTTCAATACAGCTGGAGTAAAATTCTTCTGTATGATTTCTAACTGCTCTTCTTCGTCGGGCCGTTTGGACATTTGGGATGCCATTTCCCTCCAGCGGGTGACAAAGTCGCTGAAGCTTTCTTTCTCGCCTTGCTTGGCCATTTCCAGGTGTTTACGGGTAATTTCCAAATTCTCGTTGGACCCGTACTTGGTCATGAATTCTTTGATGATATCCCCCCAAGTTTTCGTGTGGTGTTTCTCTAGGTCGAAGAACCATCTCAGGGCTGCCCCCGTGAGAGTCATGTGAAAAGCCTGAGCCAGCTCCGGCTCTCCACAGCCGGACACTTGCATGGATCTGATGTAGGATTGGAGATGGGTTTTGGGGGGTGTAGTACCAGTGAATTTGGTGATAGAGGGGAGCTTAAATCCTTGAGGTAGTCTGGCTTCTGGGTAGAGGGAAAAGGCGTTCATGTCTGTGATCTCGTCTGCCCCTTTCATCAGAGAAACACCTCTTTGTAGAACCTTCATCTGCTCTTTCAATTTCTTCATTTCTTCGCTCTCTCTTGACACCTCATCGGGCTGTTCCCGGGCTATCATCGATTCTGCGTATACTGCCCGGAGTCGGTTGATGTCTGGGTACTCATTGGGAGGGGCTATTGGGGCTGGTGGAATAGGTCTTGCGGGGACTTGTGGCCATGGTTGATATTGGGGATCGAGGCCTTGCTGAGGTTGTGGCCAGACGATGGGTGGCTCTTGTTGTTGGTATGTGGGGCCTGAATCCGGGGCCCATTGGTTCTGATTGTTGGGGTCGGTTTGAACGGGACCGGCCATGTTGGGGCCCGTTTGGGGTGGATTGGTTCCTTGGATTGGGGGAAGTACTTGTGAAGATTGCCCTTGATTCGGATCTCGATTCGGTGGTAGTTGCTCAAACCCGGGTGGTGCGGTCCGTTCGGCTGATAACTCTTCCATTCGAATCCGGGTGTTCTGTTGCTCACTTGTGAGGCTTGCCAAATTCATGCTGACGGTCATCAACAAACGGTGCATCTCGGCTAAAGTCGGTTGAACTACAGACGCCTCGGCTAGGCTCTGATTTGTCTCCTGATTCTCTCGTCCATCGGCCATTTCAGGTATGCTTGGTCTCACTAGTCTTCCGGTATGATCTCGACCGGCCCAACCTTCCAGACTGACGTCGCTTTATGGCTGTAGACGAAACCACGTGGCGAAGATGAAGGGAGACTATGATGCGACTCGATTTTTGCCAAAAGAATCACTAAAAATGGTCGAGAGAAAACCTCGGAAAATAGGTGTGGTAAAGTAAGCCGTAAAGTGGTACATCCCCTACAGCTGTATGACAAGTGTTTTAACTGACTCAATCTTAGATGCAGCGCAGGTGTTCGAACGATTAAGGCTTCAGGCTCCCTCCTTTTTGGCAAGACCTTGCGATATACCCCAAGGGCGGGCACGTGCAAGAATCTTTTGATATACTTCCCGGGTACGTGAGTGTTCTCGTCACTCGATATACCTCGGGGGCGTACTTGGCCAAGGAGAGTGGAAGTAAATGCTTTCGGTTTATGTTGGCCCAAGCAAGCCAACTCCCTACTCACTTATAATACTTCCGAGGGTTTGGGGTAAATTCACACTCGTAGAACCAATGCATGATTTGTGATAGTGCGTGTAAAGTTCGAAAGGTTGGTTTCACAAATATCATTATCTTTATTACGTCTTTTCGAAAAACTCCCATTTTTTTTTTTTTTAAAAAAAGGTTTCTTCTCAATCAATTAACATGAGTAGGGAAAGCAGTAAAAGCAAGTTTTCAACAGATAAACAAAGGTCCACATATAAGAGTCTAGTTTTCTAATGATACTCCCCAGCAGAGTCGCCACTGTGAGAATCCGCAAATGCGACCCCCCGGGTCTCGTCCCCGTTGGTGGTGGGGGTCATGGGACGTCGGAACTGATTCCGTCGTTCCATTTGCTGGAGCGTTTTCGTTGATTCATATCAAGTGTCCCTACGTTCTATTTCTAGATGCAAGGGGGTTCATTCAGAGTCGCCAGTACGTTTTACGAGAAAACGGACAAAAAAGGTCGTGTAAGAGGAAAGGCTATAGACAAGCCTTTCTTTACACGTTTGTCTGCGAAACCGGGATTCTTATAGGGTTCGGAAACTATATTACGGTTTGGGAAGGTGTTAAGCACCCATTCCGCCCTTTCGGTCTCTAGTGGTCTTATATGTTTATTCTATGTTGAAAAACTTGGATGCTTTTACCGACAGTCTACTACTTTCTAAATAAAAAGAAAAACCTAATTTGGGAAAACGGGGAAAGGGATGAAAACCTTTGTGTTCCGAGATCCGATGTTTTTATATTTAAAAGATGTAAATGACAAATGACAAAAACCTTTTATTTTTGAAAGAGTATTCCGTATTATTTCCTCAGATAATGACGGTTTTCTCGAGTTGTGATTATTTTGAAAAAGGTTCGGATCTTTATGTCGGGACTAATTCAATATGGAATTTGAACTCTTTGAGGAGAGTTTATCAGACACGTCGCAGTCTATGAAAAAGACAGGATATGTGGATTTTAATTCCTAGATAAGTCTTTATCGGTCCGGGGTTTGAAAACAGGGTTTATCCGGACGATAATGTACTTACTCTTCTGGTTTTGAAAGTAGTTTTATCAGGGTCTTTTGTTTTGAAAACGGTAGACTATTGGTAACTTGACAATAAGTTTATTCAAATAAAACGTGGACAGAATAACAGAAGTAAAACAAGTACACAGATATCTAATCTTAAATACTAGAAGGGACTTTCTTTACCTTCCCGACGAGAATAATAATAATAAGAAAGAAAATATAATACGGCAGAGGGATCTCTGGCGATAGTAATCTTCTCTTTCTTCAGATATTTCTGAGAAATCGATTCCAGAAACGGAACACGTCGAGTGTTGAAATAGATTCGAGAATTCTTCAGAAATAAGATAATAGTAAAATAAATGCTTGATAAAAATCAGATCTAAAGCACCAAATTCTCGGATTCTAATTGTCGCCCCTGAACCCTTGGGGGTGTTGGCCTATTTATACTGCTCGGGAGAGATTGTCGCGCGATATACGGGAATGTCGCGCGACAAACGGCTGAAGTGATGGTTCTGACAGATTGATGTGTCAGAAAGTGGTTGGTCTGGTGCAGAGGGGGAATGTCGTGCGACATAGTGGAATTGTCGCGCGACATATCAGGGATTGTCGCGCGACAATGTGATATGTCGTGCGACAATCTCTCTAAAAAAACAAGTTTGTCGGGCGACAAACCCTCCTAGTGTAGTACCGGGTCCTCGGGTGGGTCCCGGACCCAAAATAGTAGTTCTCGGAGGTCGTTAGGGTTCTTGCGGGGGTCACGGATCGGGGTGTCTACACCGACCGACCGAACTATTTTTAAATATATGCATTTTATATAAATATTTCTATTATTAGTGTAATACCCTCTTAATTTGAAAGTTGAAAATTGTAAATAACTAAAATAATTCTTTTATAGACTTGTCACTTTGTTTCTCACTCTCAGTTAGTCAGTTTCTCTTTTTCTCTTCTCTGTTTCACACGCTCTCAGTCTCTCAGTCACTCTCCGTCTCCGTCTCTCCCACACGGCCACACACCAAAACAGCACAACTGCTGTAGCTGTTGCTGAGTGCTGCTGCCTGCTGTGCTGGCTGTTGCTGCTGCTGTTGTTGCTGCTGTTGTGCTGCTGCTGTGCTGTTGTTGCTGACTTTTGGGCCTTTTGGTTGGTCGGTTATAATGCTTTACCGACCGAACCGACCGAACAATTCGGTAAAACCGAATATCGGTAAACCGAGTATTGCGGTTCGGTAGCGATTCATGATTTGTCAAAACCGACCATGTCGGTTCGGTTACAAAACCGACCAAGTCGGTTCGGTTACCGAACCGTGGTCACCCCTAGTAAAGACTAGTTTATAGCCTTGCACTATGAGCATAACTTTTTATTGTAAAGATATATTTTTCTTTTAAAATATTGAAAGATTCTCAACAACGACAGATAAGGAGAGGATTGAGGATTTCAAATAAAACAAAATCTTCTTATTGACAAATAAAGGGAGAAACAAAGATTTATTAGGGTGTTTTTAAATGCACCCATATAATTTGTCTTCTTAGTCCACCAAAAGTCAAAGTTACGTTAATTTTAACCTAAAAAATAGCGTAAACCCCATCATTTTTACCCCACTTTTTATACTTTAAAAAAATTGTCACTAATTTGTCTTCTCACCCACTTAAAATTTTAAAAATTAATTAAAAAACCTCATTTTTTTCCCACAAACAATCATCTACTATTTTCACGTAATTACATATATTTCATAAATGTAAGTTTATAATAAATATTCTTTAATTTTTATATTAAGTGCTAGATTTTTGTTTTATTTGCTCTGGCATGATAATGTCTTCAATGATATTTTTCTTAATTTATTCAATCTTTTTATTTGTACATACATGTAGAGCTCAATAAAACTAACGTTAAATTATACAATATCAAAGCTAAAAAATATTTGTCTTAACGTGCGCCTAATATGTCATAAATAATATATATATATATATATGTATTGCATGTTTTGCTTTTATTATTTTAATATTTAAATTCTAAAAATTACTCGTAAAAAAATATTAAAAAATGAAATAGTCAAGTGAGAAAATCTCTATCCTTTTAATCTTTTGCAAGGATATCGTTTTCTTGAGTCTCAAAAAATTAAATATCTTAGAAATCGAAAGTAACAAAATATTTTAATAAATGATTTATTATTATAAAAACTATTTTATTTTTCCAATTCATTTTTTTCCATTTTCACGAAAGATAACATTTTTTAAAAAGAAAGAAGAAAATGTTTTTAAGTCATTAAAAAATCATTTAAGAACACCTGGGGTGAAAAGACAGATTTTGTAGATGCATTTAAGAACACTTGGAAAAATTCATCACTATTCACTTTTTTTCCTGTGAGTTTTTTTTTCCTCTATCATCTTTCTTCTAGTATTTTTGATAAAAATAAAATTGATATTCTAATATCTTTGATGCATCTTTGATGCAATGAATTAAGACATATTTATATAGTATATGACTTAATTATTACTTTTGTTAATTAATTAGTTAACTTCAACGGCTACTTCGATCCTTTGCAATCTAACCTAACTTATTATTCCATATCGCTCACATGTACGTTTTAGAGAGAGAGAGAGTGAGTTTACGTAAGTATGTATAAAAAAAGTTAATAAAGAAAAAATAGCTTAAGGGCTTTTCTTAATTATAATTAATGTTTAAATTTTCATATATATTATAAAAGAATTAATTTAATTTTTGTTTTATTTATAAATGTGTTGAAAATAACTAATAAATTTTTCAAAATGCTTAAAAAATAAAGGATGATCTAAATTTAATTGGAAACGGAGCAAATATTTCAAATTTCTTTTGTATATCAAACATACTACTATATATATATGGATCAACTTCCGATCTTTTAATATTTTTGATATAGTAAATTAAAATTTATATTTACTTATTTGGTAAAAATAAAATTTGTAGACAAATTTAAAATATGAATAATAACTATTTAAGAGGAATGAATAATTAAAGATTATATGAAATATCATATAATTGTTAAAACTGTATTTATTATAATTGATATTTTGTATCTTCGAGGTACTACTTAGACGAAATTTTTAATGAAATTTATAAAGAACAATGTAATTTTTGTTTAATATGTCTTATATTAATGAAAAAAATAATATTATTTAATATTTTTACTTTTAGCGACAAAACTTTATCGTCTTTACATTATTTTAGTAAACTCACCTCACCACTGGGGTGAAGTGCAAGATTTTTTAAAGATTTGATGGGATGAGAAAAAAGTATTCTCACACTGGAGTGAGAAAACTGATTCTTTGGGTGTATTTAAGAATATGGTAGAAGATTTATTAATATTTATAATCGTTTTATGAAATATTCAGTATTAATAGAATCTTAATTTAGTCTTCCACAAATTGATAGTCCATTACATAAGGTATATAAGAAGAGGACATTAATAAATTAAACTAAACTTAGTGGTCCTAATCTAAAAATTGAGAATACTAGTAAACCATTAAAAAAAAGTCTAAAAAGCTTTATTCATTGAAATCCTATAATGACCTAGGGCATTACATGGAGATAAACAATTTTTTCTCTTTAGTTTTTTTTGTTGCCTGAATCCCCTTGAAGGTGGAATCAATGAATAACAGACCACAAAGTACACAAAAAAAAACACCAATTTGTATCCATAAGAAGGAACTAACTACTAATATATTTTCAACAATTTTAAAAAAAAGGGAGTAATCATGAGCCAGATAATAGATAGCAACCAAATATTATATAATTAGTCAGTCAAATCATATATTTATATTCATCAATTAAAACTCCTAATTGGCTGGAAACTTGTAAATTACAGCCGAAGATATACATAACTACATACTGAAAATTTTAAATAACGTGAGAGATTTTTGTTTTGAGCTTTAAACATAAAAATAATTTTTTTCTTGTACCACTTTGATCAACGTGTCTTTTTAAAATCTTAATTATTGTACATGAAACCGTCAAGTATGTAGGATAGAAAACCTTTTAAGTTGTTAATATTCATGCCATTGCAATTGGATTCAAATAAAACTGCTAATATATATAGACTTAAAAATATGGGTTTTACCCAAAAATGTGGGGTGGTTTTCATGTTCAAAATTTAGGCTACAGCTTTTCAATTTTTTCGTTGTCGACATATGTATAAATTGAGTTGCCATTTGCAAAACATGGCTTATAAATGATCAATGGAAAAAAAAAAGAATATTTCAATACGCTTGCACATAAAGAAAACCATCCGTATATATCTTAGGTTTTATTTTTGTTTTCACACATTTTATTGAGCAACTATTGTAACTACTCCAAATATCCCATGCACATCAATAGTGTAATGGAAAGTTCATTGGTATATATGTGAAAACAATAGACCTAATTTACAACTTGGGCTAGTTATTTTAGGTGAGAACCCGGGTGATTACATATGGTATCAGAGCAGACCCAGGACCACTATAAGATATTGCAGGTCGGGTCTGTGAGGCTAACTGCGAGCAGGAATCACTTGGTGGTTTGTTGTATTGAAAAAATAATTTAAAAATAATTTTATTTTAACTTTGGGTGCTTCCGAGATTCAGAATCTTTGAAAATTTGAGGGGTTTAGGATGAAAAGGGTTTCAGACTTTGAGGGGGAGGAAAGAGAAGGAGGAGGGGAATGTTTTTTTTTTTTTTTTTAATTTTAAAAACTCGATTTTATTTTTATACTTTTTAAAATTAATTTTATTTTAACTTTTTTAAAAACATTATAATTTTAAATTCAAAAATTAAAATTAGATAAAAAAATATATATATTTAAAACTTATTCGTCAAAAATTGTGACTATTTTTTGAAATTTTTTTATGAGATTTTTTTAGTTGATCTAAAAAAAACTCAAACAAAAATCAAATTCATTTTCAACATACTTTCAAATTTTATCAAATACCAGATTTTAAAAACTCAACTTAAAATATCAACTCAAAATGTCAATCAAATGTCACCAAAGTGTTTTTTTTTGCCAAACAAATGAAGATGATAAAGGAATTAGGGGCATTTTAAGAACTTTGGCTTAAATTTGGTGTTGATTAACACTTTTTGTGTGTTGACTGTTGACTAATAGAATTATTCATTTTGAATCCTAAAGTTCAGAAAATGAAAACTGTGAACAAGTTCAAAAATAACAAAACTATAAACTCCAAAACCAAATGATCCAAATTTAAATTGATCGGATGTCATCCCATATCCCGAAGTTTTCAAATGGGTAGTAAAATACTAACCCTTTATATGGCCAAACTTGTAATTCCAGAAATAGCAGTGCTAAATATTTCGAATTATTTTTAAAATATCTATCCGAATGCCGTGTGTTACTCTCTAGTTGGTTATTCAATTGTTTTATATGACTGAAATTTTACATTCTCTGCATACGTAGAGGGCTATTGAAAAGATTAACATCTCACTTTTGTACGGTGATTGATACATCTAGGTTTCGTTTGGTTTACAGAAGAAAAATTAATTTTTTTATCTTTTTTATAGAGGTGGAAAATTAAATTTCCTATTAAGTTTCCTTTCTTATGTTTGGTAAAGCATGTAAAGTATTTAGGTAAGGCTATTATTGTCCAAATTTTTTGTAATAAATGCTTGAAAATCACATGGGAAAATCAATTCCATATTTTTTGAGAGAAATGGCTTTACTCCCTATTTTTCCCTCTCTCGGGAAAATCTCATGTTTTTTGAGAGAAATGGCTTTACTCCCTAATTTTCCCTCTCTCGGAAAAGTGTTTCTAGAATTTGTGCTTGTCAAACAAAGGAAAGGAAAGTAATTCTTTTCTCGAGTACTAAAATTTATGAACCAAACGAGATCGTAGAGATAAATGAAGAAACATTTAGAAAGAATTACATCTAGAATAATTTCGGTTGTAGTTAAGGAGAAAGTTAATGACTAATTGCTCTTTTTTTATTATGAAATAGTTTTTGTTTGATATTTCACTTGTTAAAACTATTACTTTTAGGTCTCGTTTGGTTCAAGTTTTGATAATGAAATGTGCATACTTGATTTCTAGAAAGCTTTTTTTCTGAAATCTAAGATGCCATGCCGATGTTTGGTTCAACCAGGAATATGAATGGAATAAAGTATCAATTACGAAAAAAAACCTTCCTTTTATAAGATAAGAAAGCATCTCTTACTAATTTTTCAAAAGGGACAATTATTATAATAAATTACAAAAATTACACATGCCTAGCTAATAATTATCCCACAAAAATTACAATTTTTGTAATTAAAAAAATTACAAAAGGAAAAAAGAAAAGAAAAAAGTTCGAAACAATTTTTTTTCTTTTTTGTGCAGCAGTGTAACTAAAAAAAAAAGTTCCAAACAATATTTTCATACATAGATGGAAAAAGAATTATTTATTCATAAGGAAGAAAGTTATTTTAGTCTTAACATGAAAAATTAAAAAAATATGCCCATTGGTAATGACTTATTCCTTATGATTTAAATGAGCGAACTTGGGGGGGAAAGGTTTGTTCCTGGAATCATTTATTCCGGACCTAAAATTTGAACCAAACGTGGGAATCGTTTCGGAATGAAATTTAGCATTTCTGGAATAGTTTAAATCTTGAACCAAACAGAGCCATTAATGGAGAAAAAGTGACTCAAATATTTGATTTAAATAAAATATCTATTGTGATTTTGCATAAATAGTTATACAAATATTACGTGTCACATTCTATTACACAAAACTTTAGGTCCAAAAAATTTGGATAATTAGCGCTTTTGACCCTTAAAGTTTATCACTTTTCTCACAGTCGTACCGGATGTTTTTTTTTCGGCTGAAGCATCCTCAAAGTTTGCTCCGCGTACCACACTCGTCCAAAAGTGGATGTCCCATTAAAAATGTGGAAGGAAAGTGCACGCGCAAAGCATGAGCTTGTTTGTGCAAGGGTAATTTGGGTATTTTTGAATCAAAGAAAGCAAAACCCTCTTTCTCCCCCTTATTGCCTTCATTTTCTCTAATTTCATTGCCAGAAACCAAGCCAGAATGGCCATGGAGTAAAATCGATATATGTTTCGCTAAAGAATTTAACTCAGATTTAGGTTACAAGAGAATACGGTCGCCGTTAATGGAGAAGGACACCGTTTACCCAAAAATTTAACATAGAACAACCCAAAAATTGAATATGGACGAGAGAAGAAGCAAGAGAAAAGAACATTGGAGTTTGATTTCAGATTTTAGATGTGCTTCTCGATTTTGAGTTTGGTTTTTATTCAATTTTATATGTTATATACATATATATTATGTTCTTGCTTTATTTTGGGTATCGTTTACTCCATAGGTGTCGGATTTCTTTATTTCAGATTTTAGATACTCTTATTGATTCGTTGTTGTTGTTCTTGATTCATTTACCAAACACCACAAAGCCTCGTAGATTGTTGATGAATAATCGAGTGCGGGTGATGAGGACAGAGGATGTGGAACTAGATACAGCCGGATTCATTCATGCCGGCGAACTTACTGAATTTGCACGGACAAGAGGAAAAAGAAAAAACAGGGGTTAATAATTTTGGAGTGGGAACGAAAATTGGGGGTTTTAATTCATAGGTATTGTTAGTTGAGATAAACATTAATGGAACTGTTGTTGGGTTTTAGAGAGAGGAATAGTTGGTACTTGCCAAACAACTCGATTTAACATAAAATCCATCTCAATTTAACATCAATTTCACTTAAAAAAAATGAACAAGAAATTGCAATTACCGGCCAAAGGACGTTAACCAACCAGAGAAGACGCCATTGAAGTGGAACTGAATGCACAGTCTGTTTCCACAAAGCTCACTCTCACCATCACCATTTTCAAAGTAAACACTCCCCACAGATCTGTGTTCGTGGGGGAGGATGAAAAAGTGAAAGTAGATAAAGTAAGAGCAGGGTTTACTCTAAGTGTACTCTTCCACTGCTTTCTTTCCTTTACAAATACTTTATGGTATTGTGCCATGAGCAATTCAAGTATGCTATTGCTGGGTGGTGAGCTGAAGAATGGGATGATGATGATGCAATTAAACTGAGGTGGATATGAAATAGAGCAAGAAGAAGGGTGGAAGGGAAAACCAAAAATACCCTTGTAAATGGTCATTCTGTTTAATTTTTTAACGGGACATCCACTTTTGGACGAGTGTGGTACGCGAAGCAAACTTTGGGGATGCTTCAGCCGAAAAAAAAACATCCAGGACGACCGTGGAAAAAGCAGTAAACTTTAAAGGTCAAAAATGTTAATTACCCAAAAAATTTGCTTTGAGTGGTTCCATTAAGCACACTGCATGCTAAATTCTAGAGAACCAATGGCTTACAAACACAGAAAATTTCATCATATGTAATTGTGAACATTTTTTGATTAAAAAAGGTTGGCAAAGAGACAAAGCACCAGATAATATTTTTACCATTATAAAATATATATTATTTTTTCAACTTTGTAAAAAATTACTGTTCATCAAATCAGCAAAGATCTTGTGAAACATATAAATGTTATACAAAACTCGGTGTTACATAACTATTGAAAATAATACTCTTGAACAATTTGACAGATTCATATTCATTTTATTGCCTTTCTAATTTACTAAGTTTAACGTAATTAATAATTATCTATAAAACTTGTTTCTGAACCATGTTATTAGCCCAAAATACATATCAATTTTAGCACCAAAGGCATACTGAGCCTTAGCCGTTTGGTTGACGTTAAATCTCCTTTTTAACTATTTAAATAAAAAAAATTATTAGATTTTTGTTTTCAAAGAAATAAGTAGATTACACTGTTTACCACATTATAGTATATTATATGATATTATTAATTATTTTATTATACAGGAAAAGAATATAGAGTAATTATATATGGACATAAAAATCTGACATAAAAAATTATCATAATAATGTGTCTATTATTCATTGGTTATAATAGAATATGATATGATTTTCTTAACTAATATATTGTGACCACATTTAATATGTTAATTTTTATGCTAGATTTTTATATTCACCTAAAATTATTATTGACGAATATATATATTAGTTATTTGTTAAAAAGGGATAGTTTTGTCCAAAACTAAAAAATTAGAAAAAGATTGTCGGAATCATCTTAACTTTCCCTTCAATTGAGTACAGAAGCTCTTTTTTTAAATCAAGTGTTAAAATTTTGAGAACAAGAACGAATTATTTATCCTTAAGCACACTTTTGCATTTGGTAAAAAAAAAAATAGTTAGAAAATGATTGAAAAATATCAATTTATTTTATAAAAATTTTAAAAAATAAATGAGTAATTTAGTTAAATGTTTTATTATCTTTTATGTTTTTCCATTGAAAAAAAACTCTTTAGGTGGAAGAAAGAAAACTTTTTTATGGGAAATTAAGAAAAAGATGAAACTATCTCACTAAATCATAATTTTTTTCATCTTCTTATATAAATAATTAGCATATTCAATTATTTTCGATTAAATGTCTTTCTTTTAACGGGAAAATAAGAAAAAGATGAAACTTCTTCTTCTTTTCCTTCTTATAAAA
The DNA here is from genome assembly GCA_021464415.1 of Lonicera japonica. Classification (NCBI taxonomy): domain Eukaryota; kingdom Viridiplantae; phylum Streptophyta; class Magnoliopsida; order Dipsacales; family Caprifoliaceae; genus Lonicera; species Lonicera japonica. The sequence goes on along the minus strand of CM038463.1, from coordinate 96,890,310 downwards.
AAACTATTGTATTCAATTATTTTCTATTTTTTTAATTAAATAAACTTTAATATTTTTTTTCTTAGGTTCCGTTTAATAACAATGTAAAAAATGATAAAAAAAAAAATAATAGTAAATTTTGGTGAAAATATCAAAAATAAGTTTAAGGATGTGATGACATGTTCTCTATATCATATTCATTTTTATGTATATCTTCCATCCTTCTTTTATGTTTTATGGAAAAAAAATATTTCACCACCCCCAAAGAAAAAAATTCTATGGAAGAAGTCAAAAATTAAGAGTTAATCTCACCATCCTTTAACTTATTTTCCAACTCTTCACAAAATATATTATTTTTTCTTAGTATTTTATATATTGTTATCAAACATAACCTTATTTTTTCTAACTTTTTTTTTAATTAAAGCGAAAGTTTAAATCTCTTTTTTTAATATAATAATACACTACCTTTCCCGCGACAGCCATGGGCCCATTAGGCCAATTCACTTACACTTAAATTTAAGATGTTGCTATTTACACAGTAAATTTTACTTTGTTCTTATATCATTGTTTAATTTAACTCTTCACTCGCTAAAAGTTATATATACCTATATTTTATATTGAGAATTTGTATTTAATAACATTATATTCGACTTATATGTAGTGATTATGTGTTTACTCCTAATGCATATATATTTATTTATTTGCTATACATATATTTAAAATATATTTATTGCACATGTATTCAGAATATATTTATTTATTTATTTGGCTAAAAATACTTACATTTTGAAGACAGACTTTGATGCTCTTTGTCGTTGTTGTTGTTATTATTGTTTGGCTACTAGAGATAAAAAGAAAGGGGACCCTTCATTTATTCCCAGTCGACTAGATTAGGGTTTTAACTTTCCAACACCTTCGGTCATTGACGGGCTCACGCCGTTTCTGAGTCTCACGGGTGAATATCAGATCTACGAATAATGGTAGTAGTACCACCGCATCCTCAAATAAATCTTATCTCAGTAAAATGGGATGAACCACCATGAGGTATTTAATCTCATCATCAATTTTTCTCCGAGTTCAAAGATTGTCTTTTATTCAATTTGATATTGATTCTAATAACATGAAGAAATTAGAAGAGATAGATGGAGAAATATATCTTCTTGGGTTTCGATTGGGATTTGATTCCAAACGTTCGGTTAAAGTGAGTCGATTTGAGCCATCTTGTTCATCTTTTGGGAAGAAATTTAAGGAATTCAAGAAGGTTACTAGAATTCGTTTGTATTATCATGGAATACAAATTTTGGTATGAGAGGTTTTGGGAATTAATTTGTCTTGATGACGTTTGGAACGAAATTTTATTCTACCGACGTATATCATGACTAGCATCTCTAATTGCTTGACGACGTGTGGAATGAAACCTCCGCCCTTGGTGGAACAAGCTCGGGGAAGAATGGAACAAGCTCGGGAAAGAACAACCGAACTAGCGTTCTCATGATTATCCGAGACTGGAATGCATTTGATGTCAATACGATTTTGCTGAAATACCAGCAAAAAAAAAACAAGGGCCGCAAAAGCTAGTAGAAATACGGTAGAAATTTTAGTTGTGTTAGAAATATTTTATGTTATTTGACGTCGTGTTGAATGAAATGTGTTATCCTTACTTACTAGAACTGCATTCGATGTTTGATGTCAATATGATTTTGCTGAAATAGCAACAAAAAAGTGACAAGGGACACAAAAGTAGTAGAAAATGCAGTTGTGTTAGAAATATTTTTTGTTATTTGACTTGTGTTAGAAATATTTTATGTTATTTGACGTCGTGTGGAACCAAATGTGTTATCCTTTCTTACTTGAGGGTAGTAGATACTGGAGCAAAAGAAATTGAGTTTTTAGCAGTTAATGGTTATAGTTTTTGTAATGATGTGCCTCACTAATCTGGAGCAATCTAAATGGAGATAAGATGACGATAACATCGCTTCACTTTAGATGATCATGGGCATTCACTTTTGGTGGCCAGAAGATTAGACCTGCATTGTCGGCAAGGAGAAGGCTTTCAATACCTTGATTGGGTTGGGATTCTTCGGGATTCTACGCTGGCCTGAAGGGGCCTAACAATGCTTGGTTGGGGGAGTTTGTTAATCACTTTTGTTATCCCGGAGGGGACGCTTTACTATGGAGAAGATATGATTGCTTTCTTGAGCGCTATAGCAAGTAATGAGATAGTTAGACATTTGGGTACCACAGCAGGCTGGCTGGCTGGGTGCATGTAGGAATTTGGTGGTGAAGCTCTTTAGGATAGGGGGCCTGCATTGGGTTTGTCAGTCTACCATCGTGCGGAGATTAGTGGGTTATACAAACTACAAAGTATTGAAGAGCACGTCTCGTAGAGATTTGTGGGTTGTACAAAGTGCCAAAAATGCACTTCCTGGAGAGATTCGTATTTGTATAGGGCACTGGGTTTGTCAGGTACTCAAGTCTACCGAATACTTGTGGGCTGTTTAGAATGCTGAAGAGCAAGTCTCATGTTTGTCATGTCTAACGTTATGTGGAGACTCCTGACTCCTAGGCAGTTTAGAATTTGTTTGTATCTATTTTGTATTTTCATTTTATATAGATCTTTGGAATGAAAGGTCTTGGGATATACCTTTTTCTGACGAATATTGAAATGAGTAGATTCCATTATTGATCATCATGACAGATATTTTCATTTTCAAGATATTTATGTAATGATATCTCATGTACTAAAACAATATTAGATGAAGTGATCATTTTTGCTTATGATATACCCATCATCTACGTATAGTGCATAATTCAAGAAAATGTGCTGACATTTGTGGGAGTTGTTAGTTAAGAAATGCAAGCATGGAAATGGTATTCCTTGTTCGGCTACTATGCTTGGGTTCTAATTGGGTTGCTTCATTGCTACACGCCTACACTCATTGAGTTGATTGTGATGATAAAGTTTTTATGTTGTTATGCACTGTAGTCCCTTATTAAACATCACAATTAGTTTGTTATAGTTGGATATTTGGTTACAAAATGTAGGTTAGGCGCATCCAGGATTATGGTTTTGAGGCTTTTCAGGGTAGGGATCGTGCTCATTGGATCAACTTTTGTGTGGAGACTTGTGAGAGCAGAAAACTAAGAAACAACACATCAGTCATTGAGTCCACCGCGACGGTATGGTACTTACATTATGATGCACTATGAGCCCATCTTAAGCGTTGCCATTAGTATGTTATAGTTGGACATTTTGTTACTGAATGCAAGCAGGATTATGGTTGTGATGCCCTTCAGGGAAGCGATATGGGCCTCGTCTGCATTGACAATGAACAAGTCTCGGGTTTGTCAATGAACTCGTGGATGTTGGCGCCATTATTGCTCAATGTTTTTTCAATGTTCTAATGTCTTGGTTTTAGTCAATTCACTGTGGGTCTGTTTTCTCTGCTTCCTGTAAATACCAAGCATCTCAGATATTTCTTAGAAAAAAAAAATGTTTACAAAATGTAATTCCCTAAATTTTGTATATCAATTATACAATCTACATTATCCAAACTGAAATTGTATCTCAGTTCCCATTTTGGAGGTTGAGGGTTCAAGTTTTGGTCAGAGTTTCAATCCAAAATTTGTTAAAAAATAAGATAATCTCTCTTTTTTTAGGAAAAAATAACACCAAATATATGTTTCGGGTTGTTTACGTACCAAACTAAAAAAAGAACAGCTACCTATATAATAATGTATTCACGTTTTTCTCAATTTAAGAGTTCCGTTTTCTCTCGAAGACGTAAATTAAGAGTCTCAGCTCTATTTAGAACATAATCAGTCTACCAAGTTGTAGTAAAACAAGTTTTAATCCATCTACGTCATCTAATCTTTCTAAATCACCTCCTTTTTTTATCCGGTCTTTCTAAATCACCAAGTAAATGAAAAATCCCAGCTTTTCCTATTCTCTTCCTGTTTCCCTTGTAATTTCCTGATATCCAAACACACCAAAAATACCTTCTAATAGGCCAATTTCCTTTCTAAACATGAAAAATGAAATAAAGTAGATCTTCTCAAGTCAAACCGCTACTAAAGAGCATGAACAAGATTTGTATAAAATGAGAAATTCCCATCTAAAATTCTGACTAGTGTAGGTTCCCCCTCCACCTTTTGGGCCAAATTACAGAATCTTAACCAGCGCAATTTTTCTTAAATATAGCGTTTTACTCGACCGAGCACCATTAACAAGTTCTATTGATAAACTAGGAGCAAGTCGACATCGAATTATATGCAAAAAGTAAAAGTAACTGTATAGAAGATAACCTAACTTGGACAACCAAATTGTGCAGAAGATAAACTGATGAGAAACAAATTGATGAAGCCGACCCCTTTCATTTGATCTCTGACTTTGAACCGACCTTTTGCGGGTTCTTCATCTACAATAGCTACATATCAATCTACCAAACAGAATTAAACAAAGCGAAAAAGTTGATCAGTTAGTTTTTTTTTTCTTGGCCTTCTCTTCTTTCTGTAACAGAATTAGCAGCTTAAATGTCCGTACTACCAATAGAGTGGCCTCCAAAAACCGCACTTGTCCCGTTTTCTAAACAGTAGTTTCCGAACACGAAGCATTTTCAATAAAATTTATATTGTTAAAATGTATGTGCGAGATCTACCAAATAGGATTTATAGTTCTTATAAATTTTCACTAAATAGTTTGATGAATAATGTCGAGAACAATCTAATAGAAAGATTTGACTAGGAGATTTTGTGCCATATAAGAACATATCTTTAAACATGCTTACTTGTTCATGATTTTTATGAATTCAATTCACGTTTGCATTGGAAACGATCGATCTTAGCTTTTCCACCATTGAGTACGTAAAAAGATGTAAAGAATTATTCCTTTCCAAGAATCTTGTATTTTCCTTACAAAACACCAAATAAATTCTGAAATCTTGAGCAGACGAGAATTTAGGATTCTTTGAGTAATCCATAGAACAAACAATTTTTAGATTTATAATCGTAACCTTCGACGCACGTTAACATTTTCCTTTCTTTATTTTCTTCGACTGCCAAATGCGACATTTCTACATGTACTAGAATACAAAGGGCCTTCTTTTATCCCCCTCGCATGCTATCCTTATCATTTTCCTCGAGTGTATCGATTTGGTTTTTAACTTTCGACAACTTCACGCCATCACCCTTGGAATTTCAGATCTTTGATTAATGGTAGTACTACCACTAAAACCACCATCAAATATTTCTCAACATGGGAAGCATGAACATGAAGTATTTAATTATATCATCAATTCTTGTTTTACTTCAGAGATTATCTTTTACTATATTTGAAAATGATTATAATATTATGAAGAAATTAGAAGAGAGAAGTGGTGAAAAATATTATATGTGGTTCGACTGGAATTTGTTTCCAAAAGATCGGTGAAAGTGAGGAAATTTGAGGCATCTTGTTTATCGGTTGGAAGGAAATTTAAGGAAGCCAATAAGGTTAGTATAATTTGTTTGCATCAAATCTGTATTTTTTTATGTTGAAGAAATCTACGGAAGCCAATAAGGTTAATATAATTTGTTTGCATCAAATCTGTATTGTTTATTTAATACAGATTTTGTTATGGGAATCTTGGGAATTACCCTGTTTAGACAATGTATGGAACGAGATGTTATTTCCATCGTCGATCATAATAGCAGGTATATCCATTTTTTATGACTCGTAGTGTGATATCTCGTTTACAAAATTCATTTTTGATGATATATATATTCCTTGTTCATAGTAAGGACATTGGGTCTTTATTGGTTGATCGTGATAGTTATAGTTTGGAGCGGACCCATGATTAGACAAAGGGTGGGCTAAAGTAGAGTGGTTATATTATTTCATTCCCTTCCGGTGTATAGCTAATACTATAGTTATTTTTATTGGACTGGACTAGAGTCTGCTCTACCAAACCCCAGTTCCCGCCCCTGATTATAGTTTTTGTGTTGATTTGCACTGAGTGCTTCCTTGAGCAATGGAGCCAATATAGGACAGTTGGACATTCGGTTACATCAGCAAGGAAGCTAGCTAGGTATATATATATAAGGATTTGGTGGTGAGCAAGTGTCATGTTGTTCAAGTTTACCATTGTGTGGAGATTCATGGCTTGTCTAGGAAGTCAAACAGCAAATCTTAGGTTTGTTAGGTCTACCGTCATTTGGAGATTCATAGGCGTTCTACAGTGTCGAAGAGTAAGTATCAGGTTTGTCAGGTCTATCATTGTGTGGAGATTCTTGGGATGTCTAGGACGCCAAAGGGCAAGTCTCAGGTTCATAAGGTCTACCTTCGTGTGAAGACTCGTGATCATCTAGAACGTTGAATTGAAGAATAAGTCTCAAGGGTCTGTCATTGTGTGGAGATTTGGAGACTCGTGATGAGCAAAAGCAAACTCGTGGGCAGTGGAAGTAAGGCCATTTCATCCATTATATCAGTGCGGTAGAATTTTAAGGAAGCAAAGTAGGTCACTAGAATTTCTTTGTTTCTAATTTGTATCGTTGTAATACAAATCTTTGGAATGAGAGGTCTTGGGATTTACATTGTTTAGACAATGTATTGAATGAGATGGCAATCTGCCATTGAACGTCATATGGCAGATATTTTCATTTCCCACATGATCTATGGAATGATATCTGATTTACAAAATCAATTTTTAGATGAAGATGATCATATTTGCTTATGATGTATAGACTCATAACTCGTTATCTAAATCTAGTGCATAATTCATGAAGATATGCTAGCATTTGAGGGTCATGGTAGCCAAGAATTGTAGGCATTGCCATGGTGTTGCGTTACTACGCTGGGTTCTGATTGAGGTGGACTTCAGTGCTACCATCCATTAAGTCGATTGCGATGGTAATATCGTATATGTTGTGATGCACTACAAGCCCTTCTTAAGCATTGCCTCCATTTGGTTACAGAACGCATGCAGGCTAGCACGCAAGATTGTGTTTGTGATGATCTTCAGTGTAGGGACCGTGCATGTTCGAGGGGTTGCCAATGAACGAGTCTCTGGTTCATTAGGTCTACGGTCATGCATGTGGAGATTTGTGAAGAGCAAGGCAACTAAGAAACAACACATAGATGGTGGTGTGTTTTCTTCGCCTTCCCATAGATACTGACAGTCTTATTTGTCTCCTTGTTACGCATATTACCAGTTTTGGGTTTAAATTTGTGTTTATTTTTTGTATGCAACAAACTAGTATTTTGTTGTAGATGAATATATTGTCATGCACACATGATATGTATGCAAATTGTATACATCTAATTTGAAGAAAATATATAGCAAAATTGATAACTGACCTAGTGGTTGGTTGTGTGTTAGCGAAAATAATTGTAGTATTTGATTTGAACGTACTTAAATCAGAGTCAGTTGTACTAGAAAATGAGATTCCTAATTTCCTTTAGTTGTATATCAATTCTACAATCTATATAATTCAAGGTGTAGTTAGAGTTCCTCTTCTAACGTATGGATAAGTGCATGAGCAAACGAACACGGAATATATTTCGGGACTAGTTTTGCCAATAGAAACAAATGATGTATCATTACTCTTCAAATTTAAATAATATAACTATTACCTTGAAAATTTAAATCCGTGTACTCTAAAGTGAATATTTAAATCATCTACGTTATATATAATACAACACAAAATGTCTAGTGCAAACTGGTTCATACACGAATGGGCCTTTAGCAACCCTTACTCGTTGCTAAAAACATCTTTCTAATATTTTAATGATAGAAAACTGTAGTTAAAGCTGGTCCGCATCAAAAATATATTGTATAATACAAAATATTTAGTTCTTTTTCTTTTTCTTTTTCAAAACTTCAAATCTCCATCCCCATTTGAGTTTAATAGTGGTATAAAGGAAGATCATCAAACTCTCTTAAAACCAAATCCATGTTTTGAGGTAGCGACATTAACGATTTTTTATAATGATCTGAAATTGTAAGGGAAGTTGTTTACCTACCAAATTAGAAGGAAAAAATAGAGAACAACTATCTAGAACTCGTAATACACTCGATGCATTTATAATAAATAGTGTAAAAATATAATATTATGTAAATTTATAAAATACTTTAAGAACATGTGATAGTGCTCAGTCAGGTAACAAAAATATATGTTTACTTCACGCTTGAGGTCATATATTATGAAGGGTATTTTAGGAATTTAATAAAAAAAATAAAACCTTCAACTTGTTTAACATAACAGATTAATAATAACATACTATGTCAATTCCAGCAGAATTTCACTCTCATTAAGGACATTATCAATTTCGCAAATGACATTGAAATAAACAAGTTTTATTATTGATCGTTATTTGCATTGAAATTATTCTTAAAGTAGTACGCATTTTACCTTAATAGACATTCTCGGTGGATAACCCACACCTCTCTTCCAACTACTTTTGTGCTTTTTCTTTGAAACTTCCTCAAAAAAATGTTTCAATCTACGCCCAATCTAAAGCAAATCGATATTTTATACACGCATACATATATGCTTAGTGGATCTCAAGAGGACGGTTTTCCTCGCATTTTCCCGAGATCCAAACATATCAAAAATAAATTATACGCCAATTTCCTTTCTAAACACGAAAAATAAAACAAACTGGTCTTCTCAAGCCGAACTCAAACAGCTACATAAAATTCATGAACAAGATCAATCATTCAACAAAATGATAAATTATCATCTAAAATTTCTAACAAAAGTAGGTTCCCCCACCCCCATCCACTTTTGGGGTAAATAATACAATTGTAACAAGTGCAGTCGATACAAAATTACACTGCATTTTAATCAACCGCGCTCCATTAACAAGTTCTATCACAAGGTATATGCACAAGAGTTACAGTATTGTACACAAAATAACCTAAATTAGAGCAAATTGACAGGGCAGCCCCTTTCATCTGATCTCTATCTTCAAGCTTACCTTTTGCGTGTTCATCATCTACAATAGTTAAAGATCAATGGATCGAACAGAATCAAATAGATCAAGAAGTTGATCATTTCAGTCAGTCTTTTTGGCCTTAAAAACTGCCTTTTCTTCTTTCTCTGGCTGAACTAGCAGGTTAAATATCCATACTGCCAATAGAGTGGCCTGAATGGGGGCTAGCCAGTAGACAAGTATGTGCTCCTTTGTTATATGGTCCCCACGAGCATATGCCCACCCCATTACCTGCGAATTGTGAAAAGGGTTCGAGTCAAATTCTAGTTGACATCTAGAATCTATGAGAACTCTGTGATTAATGATCAAAAAATCGAATAAAATATCCGGAGCTACACCAGTTGCAAATACCCCCCTTATGTTGCAAATAACTAGGGGTGGCAACTCTGAAAACGACTGACAACGTGCGCAAATAAAACGAAATTAACACTGATCCAAAGTCTGACACGAAATAGTTATTTTGTATTAGTCGTGCTAATAGTGTCTTGTCGTGTATAAATGAGAAAAAAAAATCCGTTCCCACTCGTTATGTCGTGTCCCTATTAGGATGAAAAAATTGTAATCAACTATGTTGTGTCGTGTTGAAGTGGCTCGGCAAAAAGTAATAAGTTATTATGTTGTGTCTTAGTCTGTTCTTGTTGTATCATGTCAGGAAAAAGTACTGACTCGGGAAAACGAATTGTCACCCCTACAAATAAGAAAATAACTCCAAAAGAACGAAGAAAAAAAAAAGCCCTTGTCATCACTAAAAGCATTCCTCAGATCAGTAAAGAGACCTTTGTAGCTACACTAAACGGGGGAATTCCAAATTATGGAAAACAGTTACAAAGTTCTTTTTTTTGCAAGCATAAATTGCAAGAAACCCTTGAAATATCACTTTGGTTGGAAATACTATTCCAAAAAACCATTGTGCGTCACTCAAAAAACTTTTTTCTGTGGCACCTCTGGGAAAATAGTTAAAGGAATTTATTTGCAATCAATTATTAGGGTGGTTATTTGCATATGGTAATAATCCAAGATTTATTTATTTATTGCAATTACCCTCTTAGAGTATCTCCAATGGTATAATCAAAATAACAATTATACTCAATTTTTACAATGTTAGCTAAAAACACTACCCCAATGGCATAATCAAATTTTAGCAACCTTTTAACCAATAACCAACTCTATTCCCTTTATAAAAATCAAAGTTAAGAACCTTCTTCAATAACCAAAATGAGGGACCCACTAATTCCATTGGCTAAGAGAGAATTTTTTTTCAAATTTAGATACTCTTTCCCTTTTTTTTGAAACAAAATTCAAATTGATTAATTTGTGACCAATCAATATAATGGACCTACAAATTTGGTTATTGAGAAAAAATAACCATTGGAGAGGCTTACATTGTTAACTTTAACAATTTACTAAATGGATAATCAAAAGTCATTTTGATTATTCAATTTTGGTTATCCCATTGGAGATGCTCTTAGCCTCTTAGGCATTACTCATAGCATTCTTCTCATGGCCATCATAGCAAATACTTCCAAGTTGGCAAGTTTTGCATACGCATTGCTAAAATAGCAACACTTACTAGGGAAATTGCAAACAAAGGAAATAATTCAAGGAATTTCTTGCAAAACTAATATTTAGGGAGGTATTTGCAAGTGCCAATAATTCAAGGTGTTCCTTGCAATTTAGGAATTGAAAATGGATAAAAGTACTTACAGAGGCCGGGTTCATACATCCACCAGTTAGATCGGAACCGAGTATCTGAAGAGCGAGCTTGGAGACGCTGGAGATCCAAGTTTTGCGGTAGAAACTTCCGGGAAGATTTCTAGAAAGGTTGAGTGAGATTGTGACAATCCCAAACGTCAAAAGTCCTTCAGTCAACGCACCATGATGAATGTTAACATTTAGACTTGGCCCGTTCCATACTTCAGGAATGGCCTTAAGGATGAGCCTAACCCCATAAATGGATCCAAAGACCTAAAGGTAGAAATGGGATAAAGGAACGGATTAGAAGAATAAGCTATCTCACATATATAACTCAGAAATGACCAATTCATTTACAATTAAATTATATCTTTTTACAATAAATGTTTCGCATAGACTACCAACTCCAGTTTGGCCACTCATTTTGGCTAGATAGATACACAACATATATATATATATGTATGTATATATATATGGAATTACATCTCCGCTTCCATAAGGTACATAAGGAGGAGGTGGTTCTTGAGGTTTTAGAAGATACTAGAACTGATGGCACACTCAATGGGTCCACAACCCAATAGTTGGCATTTCTTGATAATATGTAGATTGTGACTACATTTCAAGGTCATGTGATAGAGTTTGCACAAGTGGTTAAGGCACGAGTTCTTTATGAGAAAGGTCATCTATTCGAATCTCGTTTCAAGTGGTATCTCTTTTTCTAAATGAAGGGTGGAAATTTTGTAATTCTAGGGTTGGAGGAAAAAGCAACCACCAACTCCTCCTTGTGCTTAGTATAGAAATTTTCACATAAGAGTTGGCTCTTGAATTATGCATAAGAGAAATGTAAGGTGAAAGCAAACTGTACCATGGAAGAATATGCAATCAAACAACACTAAAATAAGTGGAAAACAAAAGTGAAATCAAAACAAATAAACACACTTCCAAAATTTATGTGGTGACGCTCATTGTTTTTCTTTCTATTCAGCCAACGGAGAATCTATCAGAAATAAGCCTCCGGCAATTAAACAAATACTCTTACGTCCTTTCAACTTTATCATAAAACCATTAATTCACCTACCTTTAGTAATCTGCTCTCAAACAAAATATCATCATGATTAAATCAATGCTGAGGGTGGGCATTTCCTACACCCGATCATCTGTCCAATTGTTGTCAAGCAAAATTTGAAAAGAAATAGGTCATCGTATCTTGCACATAAAGGGAAACCTCGTGGCTCCCCTCAATTTTAAGTGAACCTAATGATGTCAAATTGCACAAAATACCTAAAAGGAATGAGAATAGATGACATATCTCATTAGTGTTTCACAAATTATGTTAGAATTTTTCTTTTTCTTCTCTTTTCCCTTCTTATTTTCATTTTTTGTATAGCTCAAGTTATCCAGGCCTCTTAGAGCACCTGACCAATATCTTGGGGGGTACGTTTAGACTGTCCAATCCACACCTAAATTACATTAAATATTACCATTGGAAACATGATAGTATCCATTGATGCTAGAAAGAAAAAAAAACACATTGTGCTTGTCATCCAAAACCTGAAGAAAAGTAATGTAGGGGCAGTATGTGTGAATCAATTACAATTGTTTGATTTATTTTTTTATTTCAATTATAATGCATTATGCTTAGTTTTTATAGAAATTGGAATGGACATAAATATCCGCTTTGACGTGGCTAGTAAAAAGTAGTCATGGCAGATTCACAAGTACCACAGCAGTCGGCTGTTTACTGTGGTTGCAGCATTTACCTGGACCTAGGTAAGGGAACCACATTTCTCAGGACCCCAAGGGTATGTGATTTGGAAGATGGAGATGAGGGATTTCCCGTGCAGATCTTTACCCTTCTTTAATACACACACGAATACACCACCAACCAACCCTTGTGATATCAGAGTTCTCCCACAACCTAAACTAGGCAGGGCCTGGCTTGACCATTTTAGCATTATGACAACACGCCTAATTAAGCACACTAGCTCATGTAGTTAATATCTTGGACAGATGAACAGGCAATAATCATGGCCATTTCACTGAAAAGGATTCATTTATAGAGGCTGAATCCTCTTAAATACCATAGAACTAGTACAATAAATTCCTCATATCACTCCCTCTTTAAGGCATTGTCCCGGTTTATATTTTGCAATCACTCCATTCACCATGAGTCCTCTCCTTCATAAGGACTCCGTAACTATATTCTGCCATCATTGTGGTCGCCCTCTAAAAGTGATTTACCCTAAGATCTTCATCCAAAAGACCAAGAATCTTTTAAAGTTGACCTGCATATTCTACTATCATTGTGATTTCCCTCTAAATTTTCCCTTTGAATAATTCCGAAGGTACACGTAAAAACCTCTCTTATCGGAGGCTGACATCAAGCAGAACGCATGAGATGGACCCAAAAGTGTACGCACCCATGGTTAAATACCCTAACAAGGACCACTCCATTGAAAACAATTTCAACTGCTAGTTATAAGATTATCAGGTGCTCATCTAGAAGAAACCGAACCTACTTTCTTGTGATTAACCCTTAGAAATTGTGGAGTAAACATACTTTCTTGAATCAATTGGAGATTATTAAAAAATAAAGGCAGTAAGGACCAAGCCTTTAAATTAAGGAACTGTAGAACCAGTAGAATCAAAATCAAAATAACCCAATGAACAAAGCAAATACAAAATCAAAACCCAATTACCAAACTCCATAAAATACAACGCAAACCTGAGCAGGAATTCTAGCACCAAGAATGAAGAGAAAGCTACGAAAATTCCCAGAAATAGCACCTGCCAAGATTGTAAGTGGATTGTAGGACCCGCCTTTTGTAACCTTGCCCAAGTAGGCAAACAAGAACATATTCATTACATATATACTACACTTCACAATTTCTCCTTTTGCATCATGCCCTAACCCTAAAATCTTATACACAAAAATCTTTACCAATACGCTCGACAATACCCACATAATTGACATGATGAAATCCGACAAGATTATTAGTATTCCGGCCATCGGTATAATTGGGGATTCCTGGCTTTCTCCTTTTCAATGATTGAATTGAAAATTCAAGGAGAACATGGAATCTAATAAATGGGTTTGTTTTGTTTTGTTCTGTTCTTGGAAATTGCGGATTGGATGACTATTGAAAGAATGGTATTATAATAAGGGTGGTGATTGGTAATTGGTAATGGGGGAAAGGTGGGGACTGAAAAAATTTGAAGGATTTGTATTTCGGAATTTTAGGGGATGTTAAGAGAGGGAAAATAAAAGCGCGTTTTTGTTTACCATGCGCCAATTTAAAGTATTTTTGGATTTAGAAAATGGTGATTTTATTTTTACCTACGGTTAATTCACATTTTTTATTTTGTTTATTCACTTGATGGGAAAAATTTATAAAAACTATTATATTTAACTTTTTTAACGTTTTATTAACAATATATGATTTTCTAAAATTATCCTCCTCTTCTTGACTACTTTAAAATTAACTTTGTACCAAAAACAAAATTAAATTAACTTTAATTTCTATCGTTTAATCATGAAACCTAATTTAAAATTTACTCCAAAAAATAAGACTAGATCTATGCATGCTCATGAATATGATTAACCTTATACAAATTTGTTAACTTAAATTAGATAAAGGGAGAAATAAATTGAAGCAAGGGGTACATTGTGAATGGTTTGGCATAAAAAGAAATTCAAGAGGAAGGAAAAACAATCAACTAATTCAGTGAGGTTGATATATCATAAAGAATTACGTAATAGTAAGGATTATTAAAAACAATCAACTAATTAATTATTCATTGAGGTTAATATAATTGGACATTAACTTCTCCTATTTTTATTTGAACTTATGAAACATTATGCATTAACGGAGTTAATCGATTTAAAAACAAAAGTAAGCATCAAAAAGAGCAGAAAAATAGTTTTAAAAAAATCAAATTTTAAACTTGTTAAGATTTTTTTATAAAGTGAGAGAGAGAGAAAGAGACTACTTTATATGTAAATGGTGAGATTATTATAGTATAAGTTGAAAAAGGAGATTATTATAGTATAATACATATTTATATTCTTTATACATAAATTCTAATTAACTATCAAATAAATATTAGTCGTTCTAAGTATTATAAATATTAATCGTTCAATCTTGTCAGATTGATGCTTCACGATTATTGATAAACTCCGTTTATATATATAAATAATTAGTTAAGAGATGTTTAGGTTGAATTAAATGCTTAATTAAATAGAGAAGATGGCGACCTTTACAAAAAATTGTATTTTTTTTATTTCATTAATTATAAGTTTTAAGTGGATATATTTACAAAGGTAAATATGATATAGAAAAAACATCTCTCCTCATTTGTAGGGAGGATGAATTTACAGATTGAGTGGATAGATTTAAAATCAATGTTTGAAAAATGCATATTTTACCCAAATATTTTTAGGTGGACGTTAGGGATATTTTCGGTTTAGGTCGGGGTGAGAATTAGGTACCCAAACCAAATGAAAAAATTCAGTTTTAGTTTGATTTCAGTTTTTAAATCTTTTAAACCCAAACTCGAATCAAACTTTTCGATTCATTTTTATTCAGTTTTTACATATGTTTTTTTAATCAATTTAAAATAATAGTGGAATGCTAAAAGTAATGTAAGATGAGTTCCGATTCAAATTTCGTCAATGGTTTTCTAGGAGCAAACATATAAAAACCATGTTATTTATTAGTTACTATTTTTATTTGCACATTTACAAAGTAAATAAAATGCTAAATTATCTTAGCATCATGTATGTTAATTTAAGATGGAGGGTACGCATTAATGACTATTTTTTTTTTAAGATGATCTCAAATGATGAATTATTATTTTTACATATAAGAACAAGCAATTCATAAGAAATACCCAAAGAGGGATTTTTATATTTAAAAGGAGAAAGAAAGTTTTAGTTTCTTATTTGATTGCTATATATATATATTATTTACGTTTACATATAATTCAGTTTGATTCAGTTCTGGACTGGCCAGCTCCAAACATAAACCAAACTATTCGATTTTTGTTCGGTTTTTTTCGTTTTCAGTTTTGAATTTTTTTTTCAATACCGAGTTTTATGGATCGATTCAGTCCGTTCGGTAAATTTTCGAATTGGCTGTAACACTCCTATTCGGCATTATTGCACACCATATTTTTCTAACATCCCCTCTTAAAAAAAGACTTATATTTACTATTGTCACACACCCTTTTTTTTAACCCAATGGTTAAAGTATTAAAAGTTAAAACATTTAACCCACATCATTAACCCATTTCTACTTATTCTTTACTGTCATCATTATCCCTCACCTCCTCCTCCTTCACAACTATCGCCACAATGTTTTCAAAAATTTTCATTTTATTTCATAGTTTAAATAGTTAAGTTAAGCCATTAACTTTTAATCATATTTCACTTTTCTTTTTATTCTTCTTCATCATCGCTATCTCTCCCCTCCTCCACCACCACCATTGTCGTCATGATTTTAGGCTTTATTTAGGAAAACAATATGTACGAAAATCGAAATGTACCTCGTATAACTCATATGAATAATAAAAATCATAAATATGCATGGAAAAATAATTAATAGAAAAAAAAAGGAGGAAGTCTGTATGAAGGTCCACTCGACCAACGAAAGCCGAGTGCACAAAAGTCCACTCATTTTATATAAGTCAAATGGAAAAGAGCGTACTCATTTCTTTATTGCCAAGGATAGCCAGAAAAGAGTGATGAATGTTTGCTTGGCTGTGCAAAGTCAATGACAGCTAGATGCAAAGAGTTGAGTTAAGATAAAATCGCTTGGTTCTTAATAGCCGAGCATGTATTCTGGCCTTAAGAAAATCGAATAATGTATATTCGGTTGTATAGAGCTGAATATTCACAACCAAGTATGGTTTTATGGGCGGAAGGTTCAATCAATCCGCAAAAACAGTGTAAGGGATAAGGAAGAAAAAGCACAACCAACAACCCTAAGCTAGGGAAAAAACTGGCAGGAATTACAAGTGTTATGTGAAAGAAATAAAGAAGAATGGAAACTAATTTCTTGAAGAGAAGAAGGGGAAGAGGGGACGGCTCTTATTTGAATTTATTTTTTTTTATAATTTCTTCTTTTTCAAGTATTATTATGGGTGGTTATTATTATTTTTAATAATTATTATTATTACTAAATAACACGATTTAAAGGTGGGTGCTCTTTGAAAGTGGAAGGAAACAAAATATTGTACTTAAGGAGTCTTATGGGGAAGCAAATTGTTACAGAGATATTTGGGTGTGGTAATAGCGCTGCCTTATTTTTCTTGCCTATTTTTAACGGTATATAATACATAAGAAAAATATCCTCTTACCCAGGTGTACCATTGTTCTTTCAAAAAAACTTTTAACATACATAGAAAATAATTTCATTACATAATAGCATCGTGACAATGCAATAATGCACTTTCAAAAGTTGAAGAAACAAGGGTCACAATAAATGTCTTACATGACTACTTTGATAATAAAGTGTGTGGCATCAAAGATGAAAACTTAAAGGAAACAACCCAAGAAAAAAAATATCAAACAAAGCACACCAACATAATTTAGATCATCAACAAACACTAAAACAATATAAGCAAAAAGAGCAACTATAAATATTCGTAATTTTTAGTTATATATGTCAAATTAATGTTGCTCTACAAATACTTTCACACCCTAAAAGGAAGGACAAAACAATCATGAATAGAAAAAAGAAGACCATATTTGATAAAATAGTCAAAGACACGTGGATCTAGTATTATTTATGAAATACTAAGATTTCTAGACAGAAGAAAAAACTCATTTCAATTTTGGATTTGGTGAAATTTTAAAGACTAAAACAAATTGTAACAACCCAAGTCTTGTATGTGTTTGAATTGGTTGCAATAGGAGTTACCACATACTATAAGTGTTCGTCGCACATTGTCTAGGTGAGGTGAACTGATGTGTTGTATATGTGCAGTTATTAGTCCTTTCTAATAAGAGGTGTTTTGGGGATAAAAGTAAAATTGTGCGGGTTTGGGCCCAAAGCAACCAATATCTTATCCAACCGAGCCAAGACATGACACAAATAAATTCTAATAATATTTTTTTTAGTTGATTCAGTTCTGTTTTCGGTATTAGCGAGACTCCCTCACACACACCTTCAACATTGTCCATGATTGAAAGCAAACTTCCACATCACCTCTAGGGATCTTATCCTAACTCCATTTTTTTGGGTCAATTCGGTTATGTTATCGGGTTTTCGGTTGTGTAACGCTTTAGAAAGAGTTTTATTCCTTTAATTAAAGAATAAACAATGAACACTTGCAAGATGATCAAGTGTCATGTATGCACTCCAAAAGATCAAAGATGCGATTGAATTTGGTTTAGGAAAACAAAAAAAGCAGACCACTATAGATGCATATTTTGAAAAAGAGATGAATTAATAAAAGAAGTTGTGAATTTGAGAACAAGAGAATAAAAAGAAATTTTAATAAGTCTTATCAAATTTTATATGTTATTTTATTCAATTATTTATTTATATATCCAATGAGACCTATAGAAATTTAAAAAATTATTATCTTGTACGTTTAGCGAGAATATTAATTTAGTACATTGTCTAAGTTCGAATTTGGAGATTTTATTATTTAAGTGCAATTATTAATTTATCACGTAATAATTTTCAAAGTTTTACTGAACATATAATAAATATTTTTTTTTAGTAAAATTGGTAATCGGTTCAGTTCGGTAAAACTGAACCATGACAAATAATTTCCGTTACAGTTTAAAGTTTAAATTCAAATTGTGGTCCAACAAAATCTATTAGAAACCACCGCTAGTATATGTATTAGAATTTCACTCCACCTCATTTTCATTGTAAATTAGAAGAGCAGCCCACTTTGTTTTAATATAGTACAGATAACCCAACCCACCAGCCCAAACCAATATTATTAAGAAAACCAAACTGAATAGCCCATATCTGTTTTATGTAATTAAAAATTGAAAATATCCACTTATTTTTCTCTTTCCATACCATCCAGCCCAATTAACCTAATTAGGTTATCTCATATAAAATATAAAAACAAATATCATATAAAAAATAAATTATAAAATCAAAAGACGTACATGATAAGGTAAAGTTTAAAAATAAAATATGACTAGGTATCAGTATCTCACTTTAAATATAGCTCCTTTTTAACAACTTATGACACTATATCGAGAGATACTTGAAGGAAATATATTATACAAAAAAAATAGGTGAGACGCGAAAGTGGACATTTTAAAGTTCACAAGGGATACTTTACCTCCTCTAAAAGACTCTTAAATATTAAAAGTTCTGCAAAAAAATTATCAAAAAAATACTTGTATATTTTATTATTTTGGATTAGAAAAAGGGAAAAAAATATTTTTAATTTTATCAATTAAAAAATCATATTAAATATATTACATTTTTTGAATTACATAACATTTTTCTTTCATAATGCACGCAATGTAAATACCTATCCAAAAGTAATGCTATTGTGCAGGAAATTATTCAAAAGCATAAGCAAAAATAGTTTTGAAGTAATTATTATTATTTATCATTTTTCTCCCTATACTTCAGTATAGATGTATAATTCAAATTTATTGTAAATAATAATTTTAAGTCACATTTTGAATTATCTAGCATTTCTGCCGCGACCAATTGTTAAAGAGAAATTCGACAACTGTGTCACTTCTCCAATAAAAAAAATTAAAATTTAATAAAGCTTAAAAAAGGGTCTGTAATTATTGAAGTTTCATTGTTCCACATGCTTGATGATGATGTTTGCGTAGTTTCACTTTCTGCGCAAATTATTGTCACTTTCCCCTCTGTTACGCAGATTCCAAGGTATTGATATGGACTTCTTTTACGTTTAAAGAGTTCATACTTTCTTATTTTCTGTTTCGACAGATACGTGATTATTAAAATTTTCAGCGGTGCTTTCCCTTCACTTGGATTGAATTCGAGTTGTTTGAGTCGGTAAAAATTAAAATATTTTATTTAATAAAATTTATATTTGAATTTTGTTATTAGTTATTAGTTATTTTTTTTTATGAACAATCCGTAAAAATTACAATAAACATTCTTTTTCTGATATACATTGACTTTACGTTGGGGTAGTTTTCACTCACTCAATTTTTTTACCAAAAATAAAAAATTACATTCGTTAACATTGCGATCATCTTTTATTTTTTTTTGCAAAATGTATAGTTATTGACACTTTAAATTAGCAAGTTTAGTACTTTAAAATGATCTGTAGTATTATTTTTCTGTACTTTTTAAGGACATTTTATTCATATTTATAACGAATTTCAGAGAGCAAGAGAATTTATTTAAAATGTTAATAGTAATATATACTCAATTTTTAATTCATTAATAATAATTTTAGATTACATTTAAAACTATTATGAAAAAATAATGCAAGGACTTTTATGCATGTGCTTTTATATAAAATTTAATTAAATAATTGATTCTCTGAAGGAAGTGTAAGAGGGTGATTAGAATAGTTTAAGATCGACATAGAGTAAAATAAGCAGTTACATTTTACACTATGGCAGTTTCTTTTTCAAGACTTTTTAAAATTGAAGTATTAATTTATAACTTAACTGTAGCTGTCTACCTCTTACACAATTAGTATTTTTAATTGATTAAATGGAATTAATGATGAATATTTTATTTTCCAGAAAACAAACAATTAAAAATTAGGACTTCTTAATTTGCCCTATGTTTTTAGTATTGAAATGTAGTCTAACTCTTGCATTTTTTATAATCCCCACTCTCTGTGTCACTCATGGCAAGTGTGATATTTTTAGTTGTTGCGTTAAAAATATTTTTTTTAAGATAACATATTTATTTAACATAAAATTCTGACATTTCTATTTAATAATTATTAGTTCGTTATAATAATTTATGATAAAGGTGGATTTTATATAAAGTCCATCTTGTAACCGTGCACTTATTAATCATTTCATGATTGAAAAGTATTTCAAGTGTTTGTTCAAATACTAAATTATTAATTAAGCATTAAATCTATTAGTTTTGAAGTAATTATTATTATTTATTATTTTTCTCCCTAAACTTCAGTAAAGTTTTATAATTCAAAAGTAATGCTATTGTTCGAATACTATCCAAAAGTAATGCTATTGTGCAGAAAATTATTCAAAAACATAAGCAAAAATAGCTTTGAAGTCATTATTATTATTTATTATTTTTCTCCCTAAACTTCAGTATAGTTGTATAATTCAAATTTTAAGTCACGTTTTGAATTATATCTAGCATTTCTGCTGTGACCAATTGTTAAAGAGAAATTCGACAAGTGTATCACTTCTATAAATTAAAAAAAAAATGATATAAATTAAGTAATGCTAAAAGGAGCTTGTAATTATTGAAGCTTCAGTGTTCCACATGCTTAATGATGTTGCGTGCTTTCATTTTCTGCGCAAATTATTGTCACTTTCCCCTCCTGTTTCGCAGATTCCAAGGTATCAATATGGACTTCTTTTTAAGTTTAAGGAGTTCATACTTTGGTATTGTCTGGTTCGACAGGTAAGTGGTTATTAAATTTTCAACGTTCCTTTCCCTTCACCCTGAATCGTTGAATTCGAGTTGTTTGAGTTGTTAAAAATTATAATATTTCATTTAGGGTGTGTTTGATTGGAAGTATTTTCCATGGAAAATATCCATTTTCCACTTGATTTGACAACTTAAGGTGTTTGATTGGCTTTTTTTTCTAGGCAATTGAATTCCCACTTTTGGCTCACACACTTACATTTTCCTTGTAAACAAGGAAAATATTTTCTTTGGGGGGGGGCTAGTTTTTATTTTCCAGGCAATTGCACGGTTTTCGAGACAACATTTTACCCATTTTCTACACTAAAAATGCTATAACTTAAACTACAAAATTCAAAATTTAATAAAAAAATTATATTTAAAATCTACTCATCAAGATCAATTAAACAAGATCCATCATGACTATAAAATTATGTAAAAAAAAATACTCATAATTTTTTCTACATTAAAAATGCCACAATACAACCAATATTTTCCGGGTAGAAAATTAAGGCAATCAAACACACTACACTTCATTTTCCATGCAACTCAATTCTAGGTAATTCAATTACCGGTAACTTATTTTCTTTCCATGCAAATTCTACGCTTGCAATCAAACGCACCCTTAATAAAACTTACATTTGAATTTTGTTATTAGTTGTCTTTTTTAATAAATAATCTACAAAAATTATGATAAAAGTTCATTGTGACATGCATTGACTTTGCATTGGGTTTTTTTCACTCAATTCTTTTATTAAAAGTAAAGAAAAAAAATATATTAGTTAACACTGCGATCATCTTTCATTATATTTGCAATATGTATAGTTATTAACACTTTAAATTAATAGTTTAGTGCTCCAGAATGATTTGGAGTATACTTTTTCTGTATGTTTTAACTTTTGAGGACATTTTATTCATATTTATGACGAATTTCAGAGAGCAAGAGATTTTATTTAAAATGTTAATAGTAATACTCATTTTTTAATACATTAATAATAATTTTAGATTACATTTAAAACTATTATAAAAAAACAATGCAAGGACTTTTATGCATGTGCTTTTACATAAAATTTAATTAAATAACTGATTCTCCGAAAGAGGTGTAAGAAGGTAGTTAGATTAGTGTAAGATCGACATAGAGTAAAATAAGCATTTTCATTTTACACTATGGCAGTTTCTTTTCCAAGACTTTTTTTTTATTTTTTGAGAAGCTTTTCCAAGACTTTTTAACATTGAAGTATTAATTTATAACTTCACTATAGCTGTCTACCTCTTACACAATTAGTATTTTTAATTGATTAAATGGAATTAATGATGAATATTTTATTTTCCAGAAAACAAACAATTAGAAATTAGGACTTCTTAATTTGCCCCATGTTTTTAATATTGAAATCTAGTCTAACTCTTACATTTTTTATAATCCCTACTCTCTGTGTCACTCATGGTGGATGTGATATTTTTAATTGTTACGTTAAAAATATTTCTTTTGAGATAACATATTTATTTGACATAAAATTCTATATTTCTATTTGGCAATTATTAGTTTGTTTTAATAGTTTATGATAAAGATGGATTTTATATAAGCTCCATCTTGTAACCATGCACGTATTAACCATCTCATGACCTGAAAGTATTTTAAGTGTTTGTTCGAATACTAAATTATTAATTAAGTGTTAAATCTACAAGTTATTAAAAAAATATTATTTTAATTTGAGTTTTTTGTAACATGTTCTGAACATTATTAAAAAAAGTACATTGACCGATAAGTTTGTAATGCATGCCATGATATCATCCGCTAATGAAGACCACATGAAACTAATTAATCAAATGCATATTATATAATAAGAAAACATATCTACCAACCAACTTACCTAACACATTGAAGATGGGAGTGGGCGTTTAAAATAAGTGTACCACTGCCACGTGATTGAAGTAAGTGAAAAGAGTATTGATATATAAATAATAAGAAGAAATATTACGATTAGATCCGTAAATTTGATCAATTTTTAGTGAGGTTCACAAATTTTATTTTGTTTTTTTAAATATATATTATGTTTCTATTTCATGGTATTAGTCTTTCATAGTTTTTGTCTGTTTCGATCAATACTATAAAGCAGATACACAATATTTATATATGTCAAGAACTAAAACTTTTGAAAAATATATATATATATATATACACTACATTTGTTAAAGTTTTCATCGCAAAGACTAAATTTTAAAAGCATATAAAAAAAATGAGGGTGAATTAAATTTTTTATTAAGTAACCTAATTTATTTTTATTTGAAAACAATAAAGAATCAACCCCTAAATTCCAAATCAGCCCGAGTCTTTAATACTTGTGTTTAGGTCCAATTAGGTAGTCAACACTACAATTCAAACTTTAAAAAAATAAAATTGAAAGGAAAGGTACAAAGTCATTTCTTTTGAAATTTAAGAAGGAAATTGAACTCATAATCTTTCTTAAGTGAGAGGTTACGGCGGATGTCACTTTAGCTTTATTTAGCAAACTTTTCATTATTAAACACAAATATATATATATATATATATAAAGTTATGATCAATTTCAATTCTTATAAAATTATTTCAAATTTTTAAATTGTCTATTTTAACCGTATGGTATATTTTTTATTAAAAAATATGCTTGTAAGATGGTTTGATTCTTAAACTTTTAACAAAGTAATTTATTTTTTAACTATTAAACCACTTAATATTTTTATTTTATATTTTAGTTTGAATTATATATAACTGAGTAGCATACGTATCGCGTGTATATGTGAACTATATTATATATATACACACATAATGAGAATGAGTATAACAAATTAATGAATGTTTATTTATTTTAAGATACATGTCAATGGATATTTAAGACAATCCAAAGTATATATTTGACTCGTTGGTTTTAAGTCACGTATTTAAGACTACCTAGGTGTAAATTAACCCATATATAATTTCGTCCGAGTAGGTTTATTTGTTTTACAACTGCCTAGACATGTGAGCAAGGTCAATGGAAATGTATACCCGCCCGTGTGTGGCACTCCTTGCTCGCGGAGCGGCATACAGAAAAACAGATGTTTAGTTGAAATAAAAAATCAGTTGATTTAGAATGGTCAAGTATTTTCCTTTCTACCAAAGAGCATGAATTGACTCATCTCTGTTAACTTTCAGTCAGACATCATCCATTGAAGTTTGATTTGAAGGTTAAACGGATAATTTTTTTTATGAAATTTGATAGAGTTAGATGATATAAAATTTCATTAAGAAATTCAAATTGGAATTGGGTCAGATGATCATCTAAAATTTTTATAATCAAAAATGAATATAGATATCAAAAAAAATTATTGTAAATACTTCTAGTTGGAATTTCTTGATGAGCTTTTGTGGAGATGACTTACACATTATAGATCTCATTTCCATCAAATTTCATGAAAAAAAATTATCCATTCAATCCTCGAATTAGACCCTATTGGACGAAATTAGACCGAATGAGTAATAAAGAAGAGTCAAGTCCCACTTGTATCCTCCAAGTATTTTTTTGTTTTCATTTTAAAAAATAAATGAAAAAAATAAGTCTAAAATTAGTGTCTTAAGCACCCTAAAATATAGGGAGAAAGGTTATCTTTCTATATTAGTATAAATATTTAAAATATAAAAAATTATATTTTACTTGAAAAACACAATTGAATGCATTCTTCTTTGAATGGGTATAATTAAATGCACACACATAATCTGTTTTCTCACCTCATCAAAAATCAAAGTTACATTAATCTAACTTAAAAAATAGGGTAAAATCTTTTCTTCTCACCCCGCTTTCTATATTTTGAAAAAATTGCCACTAATTTTTCTTCTCACCCACTTAAATTTTTAAAAGTTAACAAAAAAATTTCACTCTTTCCAACAAACAAGTATCTATTATTTTCACTCTTTTCAATAAATGAAAAAAAAATCTAAAATTATTGTCTTAAGCACCCTAAAATATAGGGAGAAAGGTTATCTTTCTATATTAGTATAAATATTTAAAATATAAAAAATTATATTTTACTTAAAAACCGCAATTAAACGCATTCGTTTTTGAATACAGGTACAAATAAAAGCATTGTTTTATATAAAAGAACAGCAATTGTGGAATTGTGAGAAAATTATTAACATTGCTACATAAATATTTTAATATTTTAAAATTATCTTTAATAGTACTTTTAAGTTTTAAGGCATTTTTTTAAATACAGTTAATGTATGGATGACAGTTTTTAATTCAAACTAGTTATGTTGTCAAAAGTAGATATAATTTCTTCTAGAACCCTATGCCTTTTTTCTTTGGTAGATTTTTGGATTAGAAGCTTATAACTGTTTTTATAAATGCATGGTGTGTACTGCTTGACAGGTACCATAAATTTTAAAGTTGCATTTATTTTGTGTACTGCTTTGTCAGGAAACCCTTTTTTTTGGGTGGTGATGTTGGCACCCCCAAAATCTCTTGAAAACACTCCCACTTTAATTCGGTCATTCGCAACCGAATAACGTATACGTTATTCGGTTGTGAAGGACCGAATACAAAATTGCAAAAATTTGAAAAAACTTGAAAATGCCTTACTCGGTTGTCAAGAACCGAGTATAAAATTTGAAAAAACTTGAAAATGCCTTATTCGGTTGTCAAGAACCGAGTATATAGACTTATATTCGGTCCTCAACAACCGAATAGTAGACACTTTACTCGGTTGCGAATGACCGAATTAAAGTGGGAGTGTTACCAAGTGTTTTTGGGGGTGCCAACATCACCACCCTTTTTTTTTTCCTAATACAAGTTGCGAATAGATCTGGAGGCGGTGATGGATCTAGGGGGATCCCAAATTTTTTTAAAAATAAATTAAATATAATAATAATTTTGTAATTATAAAAGTTGGTCCCTTCAAATTATTTTGAAAAGATTAAGTATGACCCTCTCAATTATTTATTTTTTAGAAAAATTAAACACCTGAACTAATATATAAGATTTACATTTTTGCAACAAAATAAATAAAAATTCTATATCCGTTTATACATCAAAATTTACAATCTTGCTTATAAATAGATAATATTTGCAATCTTGCTTGTAAATTTTATCATTTGGATTTCACCGAGCAAGAAAAAGTACACTTAGAATTTCATTTAGAAAATTATAAGTTTGATATTTTGGTCCATCCAGAGTTTCAAAATTTATCAACAATTTCAGAGTTATGCCAAGTGTTGGTAAAAACTAAAAAGTCAATCATTTATCCTCTTATCGATAGGTTAATTCACCTTATTTTGACGTTGCCGGTTTCATCAGTTACATTTGAACGTGCATTTTTAGCTAGAAAAATTGTTAAGACAACACTTCGCAATAAGATGGAAGATGGTTTTTTAACAAGCTATTTGATCACATATATTGAGAAAGATATTGCTCGTGATTTCGATGTTAATAATATTATAGATGCATTTTATATCATGAAAGAAATGCGAGCACAACTTCAAATGCTTAAATTTAATAGATAATTGTAAGAGGGTAATTGTAGTTATTATTTTTTGTAAATCAATGTGTTTAATGTAATTTGCTCACGTGGATAATCATATGTATATATATGTGTGTGTGTGTATTATTTGTAATTGTATATATATTGACATATTATATATGTTATATTTTTACGTTAAGTTGCTTTATTATTTGATGGTAAAATTTAGTTTGAATAATTTTTGTAATAATTATTTCTTACTGTTAATTCATTTATATTCTCGTCCCCCCAAACCTAAAATCATGGCTCCGTCCCTGTCTGGAGCCTCTACATAAATACTCATGCTTCCAATTACTTGATCTCAAGCCCTTGGTGCCTTATATTTTAAAGCTTCTTAAACTTCAATTATTTTTTGTGAGCTGAGCTTCATAAAAGGGTTTCATTATTTTAATAAAATAATGGGCTTTCTTTTTTAAGAGGTAAATGATTTAATTTTTAATTAAATTTGGTGGGGATGATCTCATGATAACTAGATCAATTTTACCAAATTCCATCAAAAATATTAAATGGGAAGCAGGTGATCTAAAAATATAAAATTAATTTCAACAGTCGAAATACATGCATATTATATCAATCTTTAGTTCACCCACTTCATAATTGAATTTTTGATAAAATTTGGTGGAATTAATCGACTTATCATGTAGATCACCCCCCACCAGATTTCATTAAAAAATTAAATCATTTACTCCCTAAAAAAAATTATGTCTTTAGTTAAATGGATAAAATCCTTTCTAAAGTTCAAGTATATTTTTTATCATTAAGTTTTTATTGTCCATTATTTGTACTTCGAAAACATCAACAGTCCGAAAGTTGCATTCTCCAATATTTTTATCTACGGGAGTCTTATAATTAACAGAAAGTCATGTTATTGTTTTAAAACTTGTCCGCAGCTATGCTAGTTTCACTATTCAACTAGCTCATGTGGTATCAATGTCTGTTTTTATCAAGAATTGGCAAGATTCGAACCCCAGCGCAAATGGTTTAAAATATGCCTTTGAGGGCAGTTGTTAAAGGAGGGATATGTAGCTCAAATTCAATTTCTTAATAAAATTTTGCTGTAGTATAAAATAATAATAATAATAATAATAATAATAGAAAGTCAAATATGAAAAAATAAAAATAAAATCTCCAATGTTGTGTCTAAGCCATTGCGAATGTGACATGACAAAGTAATTATTTGTAACGAGCCTCATAGACAATATACAAATAACTTGGCACTAATTAAATAAGATCCACAACTCTATTTACTCTCTATTTTAATTACATGCTTAAATTTATATGTATATATGTGTGTGGATGAAGATAGACAAGAACAGTCAGAGAGATTTCTTTAAAAATGTGTTTATAGATACAAATTAAAATTATATATGTTTATATAATGTTTAAAATGATGTGAAACATAGGATAGAGAGAATATACATAGAAAATTCAATAGAGAATGGCATAAACACAGTTAACATTGCTCGCCATGATCTTATTATATATACTCTACTCCAAAACACATTTTAACTGCTTAAATTTTGTCGTACTTTAATTTTATTCTTAAGATTTTAATTTTAATTAAAAAATTACTTGCAACAAGAATTAAACATTCCCAGACACACTTAATACTAGACCATTTATTATTTTTATTATTATTTTTTTTACATATGTGCGACTTACAATCACACGTTTGTAGAGCAATTTTACGCACATTAATGTGTAATGCTGTCGATTACCTACACTTTAGCTGTTCAAAATTTCAGTTACTTTTTGTTACACTATTTAAATTTTATTTTTTTCATATGTTTACATAATTGTACCTATATTTGCATTATTGTACCTTGAAATTATCGTCCTTCCGAAAGTTTGGCCGTCACCTAACCAAACATGTGCCAACAGTCAACGTTGGCGATCCACTTTCATCAAGCACCAAAAACATGTGCTAAAAAACATCCATGTCCCATATAAAGTACGGCAACATAGATTCTCCCCTCAATGAATTTTAACTTTAGTATAATTTTTAATTTTTACAAATTAATATGACAATATTTAAATAAATTAATAAAATTACACAATGTATTGTTTTCTTTTCTTTAAGGGTTGCTTTTTTCTTAGGAGCGGTATTATTACCAAAATAAATATTGTTATTGGCAAAAATATAAAAATATATGTTACAACCTTTTAAAATAGTACACCAGACAAATATTTGTCTATCGTTATAGTCAAATATTTTATCTTAGCACATCTGACTTGTAGTTTTATCTGAAAATGAGGTGAAAGATCTTAATTTTGAAATAAAGACCTAGATATCGTTATCATTAAGAAATAAGAGCTTGTTTATTAGTTGCATTTTAAAATAAGGGTTATGACCGAATACAAAGTTAACTTTACAATCAAAAAAATTTAATGCAAATTTATTTTGCATTATGTATTTATATTTTTTAACAAGTATATTCTTATATTTCATTTATCAAACTTTAAAACAACGCCAAATATATAAACACAGATATATAATAATCTTTTAAAAAATAAGTAGTGCAAACTTAACTTTGCATAACATTAACAAAATTATTATGTGCATTCTATTAATAAATAAGTTTTGAATATGTAATTTATTAAAATTATTCTAAAATAATGTCAATTAAACACTTATTTATAATAATATATTAAAAGACATGTAGTGCAAATTTAATTTTGCATGATTTCATAAAAAAATATAATTTAAAAATATACTCCAAAGTTAACTTTGCAGTTCTTTTAGAGTTTGGTCAAATATAGACATTTAATTAACAAAAATATTCTTGACTGGCTTTTGCAAAAATCATTTTTAAATAAGTCTTATTTTTCAATATTCTGTAGTTTAATTGGTAAAGCTTTCTCCTACTTAAGGGAGAGATCTATGGTAATTCTCCCACCCTAAATCGAACACAAATATATCCGCATCGCTGTGTAGGTGTATGTATATATTTATATTTATTTTCTAAATAAGATAATTCCCACCGAATCGTTAAACACGAGAAGGTTAATTAAAATACGAAAGACTTTTCGTGGCTAAACTTTCTTAACTTATAATGAGGCTATGAATTAATGAATTTAAGCCCACACATTCATCATACCCCATAATCCCATTGTTTGGCTCGTTATTGCCTCGCCAAGAATCTCTTATTATATATTAAAAGGGAGAAAGTATTGCAATTAATTTAATTTTTAATTATTTTTATTAGTAATTTTTGTTTTGCATTCCTTCTTGATTGTTTGGTCTTTCCGTCTTAACTATTACAACATTACTCATTAATAATAATTATGATAATATATATGTAGGGTGCATTTTAAGTAAGGACCTTAACTTAAAGTCCTTATTTACGGATCAGGTCATTTGACAAGTTTTCCGATAGAATTTTTTTGATGAAATTTGGTAGAGATGTTTTTCATTATGTGTAGAACATCTCCACCAAATTTCATCAAAAAATTCAACCGGGAAGTAAGTTAATTACATGATTGAAAAATATTAGTCCAGAAATATATATATATATATATATGTCCAATATTTTTCAATCCTATAGTTAACCTACTTCTCGGTTGAATTTTTTGATGAAATTTGGTGAAGATGTTCTACACATGATGAAAAACATCCCCACCAAATTTTATCAAAAAATTATATCGAAAAGCGTGTCAAATCCTAACTTAATTTATTATTGTTTATAATTCTATCATTTTCTCTCAATAAGGTATATTAGTTATCTTTCACCAATTCAAAAGTCTTTTTATACGTATCAATTTTTATTTTATATAACTGGGTTGTTAAATTACTTGTTTATTTGTAATTAATTTACCTTTATATTTTTGTAGTTACATTATATGGGTATTTTTATATGAGTATTTTTGTTTACCATCATACATTAAATTTTTATATTTATATAATTTGAAATATTCACATATTCCGTTAATTGAAACGCTGCACATCGTGTGGATTATATATCTTAACTTGAATTATGATCGTAAATGCCAGAATATATATAAACATATATTATGGCCCCCGCAAAAAATACTCCTAAAATTAGCTATCGATGTGGAATCATTTTGGCCCCTTCATTCGAGAGGTAGATTAATGGATAAAACAAAAATGACATTGCTTATGACTTTCGTGTAGGGTACTGTCGAAACAATAAGTATATTTATTGTTAAAATAATATAAAACATTACAAAGTAATATTATACTTTAGTAAATAAATATTTTTTTTATCAATAGCCTATCATATACATAAACTATGGTATATTCATGTCATCCAGTATGATGAAATAAATAAAATTTGCTAATAGGATAAAAAAGAATAAGGTGTCACGATCTAATTGGTAAACGTTAATAAGTTTATATTGAACAACTGAAATATATGTGCAATCATCATGCAATAAAAAATAAAAATAAACTTTATTAGACCACCTTACTTTAATTTTTTTAGAAAACACTTTTAATCATATTTTTTGATTTTATTCCAGTCTTAACAAAATACATTTTTATCAAATTAAACTCAACACTAGATGTGAAAATAATTCAATTACGTCGATCACTATGATTTAAAAATTAAATGGTTCAAAAAATCGAATTGATGTACAGTGAACACACAAACTAAGATAACTAATAACGTACAAACACATAAAGCGAGTTCTTAAATATTACTCAATAATTTTTCTTGATATTTTTTACATAATTATTTAGTCATATTTGATCTTGTTTAATTGATATTGATTAATATATTTTAAATATATGAATTTTATTAAAATTTGAATTTTTTATTTAAAGTTTTGGCATTTAAATTACAAACAAAATTATTATTGTGTAAAAAATTATTGTCTGAGTGTTTTATTTTTGATTTGACATCTTGATGTGTATATAAAATTCATCTAATGGTTTACAACGAAAACATACCATAACATGTGTATTTTTGGCCATTGAATTATTATACATTTTGTAAAATAAATTGATAAAATGAGGTATTTTATAATATATATATATATCAATGTTCTAAAAATCGTGAATCGGAAATCGATCGGCAAGGTGGGGAGTGGGGATTTTTCATTTTATCGGGGATTTATCGGGGATAAATCGGAAAAAATCGGATATGCACTGTTTACAATATAAATAATATATTATATAATAATAATAATACAATATGCTAAACAAAACATAATTGTAGGGGTAGCAAAATAGATATTAATAGATTAAGGTGTAAAGTGTTAAATGAAAATAATGAAGGGGGTGTTTTGCAATTTGTTAAAATAAAATAATAAAAGAAAAAATCTATTGTGCTCAGTCAGTCGGTGATTCTTGTTCCCTTCTCTCTTTCTCACTCTCTCTCTATTTCGATCTCTTCGTTCCCTCCTCTTATTCGACTCTTTCGTTTAATGATTTCTCTCTCTCTCTCTTTCTCTCTTTCTATCTCTTCGTTCCCCCCTCTCTCTTCTATTCTTCGCTTGTTGTGTCCTTGATTCCTTGTCGAAACAGAGCAACAGAGAGACAGAGGAACGGCTGGGAAAGAGGGGCGTAACAGAGCAGCAGAGAGACAGAGAGGAACGGCAGTCAAGAGTGGGAAAGAGAGACGAGGTCGAGTGGGAGAGAAAGGCGAGGTCGATTTGTTGGAGAGAAAACGATTAGGGTTCAGGTAAGAAAACAACGTCGTTTACTTTGGGAACGTTAAAAAAAAAAATCAATTTATCGCCAATTACGATTTATCGCTATAAATCGGAGATAAATTGCCGATAAATTTCCGATTTCTCCATTGCCGATATTTCCGGCCGATCATGGATAATCCTATCGGTGCTGTGCCGATTCCCGATAAATCGCCGATTTATCGCCGATAAAATCCGATTTTTAGAACACTGATATATATATATAGTTAAGTTATAAAAAGAGATTTCATCACTTTAACTAAAAGAATGAATACATATTTTGAGGGGTAAATACATAAATTTTTTAATTTTTTTGAAATTGTGTAGAGATGGTCTATATAGTTAGTGGATCATCTTCACCAAATTTTATAAAAAAACTCAACCTAAAAGTGGGTGTATTGAAAATGACATGAATTACAATGTCACTTGTTTTAAATTGAAATTTGAAGAATAACGCATCTTACAATGAAGTTTTAAGTTGCAAATTTTAAAAGCCAAAATCTACTAGATTTACCGCGTGTAAAATTTCAAATTTATTCAATAATTTTACCAAACTATGGACTTCTAATTTTTTTGCGCTCCAAATTCGAACTTTTGTTCAAATCCTAAGTTTTTCTTCTCCATCTAAACAGAAGGTAAGAGTTGGAACTTGTGAAAAAAATACTCTTCTAAGGATGCTATACTTATTTTATGTTTAATTAATTTAAAGGCTTGAATATTAACACCATATCAATCACTTGCAATAATATATCTTTTTTATGCTATTGTGGTATAAACTTTAATTTAGGTGTTTGAAGATTTATTTAAAGTGACGAGAGTAACCCCAAATTTAGATAAATTTGCAAGTAATCATATTTTATTACTTCATCTTATCATAATCTAAAGTCAACCTAAATAAGAAAAGAAAGAAAGAAAGAAAGAAATAGATATAACTAAAAGTGTGAGTGGGTGAACCTAATCGTAAAAGCGTCCATTTGACTCCGAAATATCTTGAATTCGAGTCACAGCCGTAATAAAGTGAGAAGTTTACTTTTCTTTGTAGTAAAAGAAAAAAAACTAGTCCTTTCTTTATTTCTTTCTTTTTTGAAAGCATGTAAGAATAGAGTAAACTAGTATAAGTCTTCTTGAATCTACAACTTATTTTTGTACCCTTTCAATTTTACGAGACTTTGCAAAATTACACATTACATGATAATACGACACAAATCGACATAAAATTATAAGTTAATTGGATAACCATTAAAGAATTCAGATGGTTATCGGGTTCTCCCGTTTAACACGAAATGATATTGAGTCGGTTGTGGGTAAACCCTTAATGAATTTAAGTGATCCGTTATTATTTTATTTTTATTTTTTTACTTTTAATACAAATAAAGTTTATTCTTTAAGAATATTTATCCTTACTTTTGAATTAATTTTAGTTATTTTTTTATATTGTTTATAGTAAAAATTCTTTTTAACTTTTTTATATAAAAAATATTTGCTTAACGGGTACTATTGGATCCTGTTGTGTCACCTGATAATAAAGCGAGTTTTATACAAATTCATAAAATATCACCGAATAGTTTATCGAGCCGTGTTTGGATAGAGGTAAAAATGGCCAAAATCGACACGAAAATTGTCATTTCAAATTAGGATAGGTCAAAAAGGTTGAATTTATACGAACCAACTAATTCCAAACCAAACTTGTACATCATCTTTGTTGTGAAACTCATAATCGCCTCGCTTTTAGAAAAACTTATCCTAAACCCAGTTTATTATAAGCATTATAGTTATAAAATATTTATAACAAAACTCAATTGCATGAGTCGCTAATTACAAAAGAATCCAATTCAAAAGGTAGGTTTTGTTCTGAAAATAAGAATCCCGACCATTTACTATATGCATATACTCAAACTTAATATTTCTTGCCTCGACCCACCTAACATGTTGTAATTATATGAGATTATATTTTTATTTGAAGAAAATTTATTATATTTAAATCGGGTCTGATAAATCAAACGGGTTAATCTAATAATTTTTTTAAATAAACATTACAATTGTCTCAATTTATTTAAGTCTATTTAGACATGCGCATGCTTATGGCACTACTAACTTCAACCAACACTCAATTTTTGTTATGAAATTCATACCCAAACCCAACTCATTAAAACGATATATATCTTAGGCCGTTGGTTATCTATATCAAAATCTAATATAATTCGTTAGTCAGAAAAAACCTGACCCAATCGGAGCTTATTTTGTTTTAATAAATCCAAACCCGCTCCTTTCAATATATATATAAGTCCGAAATCAACCTGCTCGATCTCGCCCACACGTCGTCTTGTTATAGTTAGAAGATACTATAAAATAATTTCACAAAAATTTATTAAATTTAAGTCGGGTTTAGTCAAACGGGTTAAATTTATACAAATTTAAACCCGAGTCGAACATGTGCCGGGCTTTGGTTATGGAACCCATATTTATCTTGAACTCAATTTATGTCGCTCTAACCAAATTGACTCGTTCTAACTATATAATTTCAACCATATTTAAAAAAAAATTATTCAAATTTGGTCGGAATTGATCAAACATGCTAATCTTATAAAAAAATTGTCCTAATTAATCTAAATTAGTCTAGATAAGTCTAAGTTTGATTAATAATAAAATTTTATGAAAGACCATTGCATTCTTCTTGATTTGAAAAAAAAAATCCATCTAGATAACAAATAAAAAAATTAATTAGTACATGTTAAATTATAATAACTTTTTAAGTTATTTACATATATTTTAATAATAAAAACTAATTCTTGAGATTTTTTTTAAGTAATCATAATTTTACAATTGTTTATATTAAAAATTCCTCCATGATACATGATGGTGTAAATTAATAATTCAATTTATCTCGCCGACCTCGAGCTGACACGTGGCCGTCCACGTGTCAGCTACCGTGCATGTTTTTATACAAGGAGCTCGGAGGAGCCCTATTATGATTTTGTAAGAAGAATGGAGCTCCTCGAGGGCTGGATACCCGCTCAATGGTCAATTACGTACGATAAATTGTGAGGTCCGAGCTCCTGAGCTTTTTCGGCGAGCTCCGAAGCTCTATCTCTCTCCTCCTGTCCAACCACTCTGCTATAGTGGTTAGCAAAAGTATGGACAACTGTCATCCGCTCTGTAGAAAGCGCAGAACTCTCATCACCTTCATTAAATGCACACCAACTGCATTTAATGCACCATAATTCATGGAGAAGTAAGGTCAGAGTTGGTACTGATAGCAGCATGGCTTCAGACCTTCTCTGGGAGCTTTGGCCACACGTCTCCTCCAATCATATATATACAAGAAGTATTTACTTCTCCCACCGACCAAGAAAAAGAAGAAATTTTTCCAATTAAAAAGAACAAGAGAAAAAGAATATACCCCATCCAGTAAGCACGGAGTGGTATAGGCAGGGTTAGGCAGTTAGCTTCCGGACTCCCTTTTACGGGAGACTAAACTAGTGTTAACTCGGCTTACCAATCCTACTGCAATATTAAGAAAACAGTAGCTAGAGAGACCTTTGTGAGTTTGTATACTTGTGCATCTATTATTAATATAAGGCAAACCGAGTCCCGAGCTCTATTCTACAGGGGATGATTAACTCGTATCTTCATACGAGGCCAACCTCCTCTATAAATTGTTAACTCTCTTAAATTCAGCACTTTTCTCTTTATTGCTCTAATCATTTGTCATAACCAATTGACTGCGTGGCGTTGAAAACAACCTTCTAGTTTTTAGCACCAACAATACATATAAGATAATTTAAATTGAATACTGGTGATAAAAAAATAAATATTTATATTCAATTTTGGAAACTAAGAAATTAAATATTACTCTTTTTGCAATTTTTCTAAGGGGCAATTAAAAAAAAGGGCTTATTAGAGAAAGATTTTCACACTAAGGCCAAGGAATAATTTTTTTTTAAATAAAGGGCCTATTTTTTATTTTATTGATAATATGACATGTGTCTTTTTTTTTTCATTATAAAATGACATCCCAACCCTTAAAATAAACTAAAAAAATATTAATATGCATTAAAATATGGACTGCAATATGAACTTTGCAGTCCATATTTCACTGCAATGTGAACTTTGCAGTCCATATTTTTAGTGCAAAGTTCATATTGCAGTCCATATTTTACTGCAATGTGAACTTTGCAGTCCATATTTTTAGTGCAAAGTTCATATTGCAGTACATATTTCACTGCAATATGAACTTTGCAGTTCATATTTTATTGCAATATGAACTTTGCAATCCATATTTTTTGTGAAAATTTCATAAAAAGGGGTAATTTAGGTAATACATAACATGTTTTTATTAATTAAATGATATTTAAATTTATTCAAATACATTCATTTAAAATATAAAACAAAATAGCCCTCTTACACTAATTACCAATTAAAAATAGGCCCTTCATTCAAATTATCAATTAAAAATAGGCCCTTCATTCAAAAAAATATTATTCATTGGATTTTTGGTAAAAATCAATGTATAATAAGCCCTTCTACCTAATTTCTAGTTTTTCATATTTAATATTCATTCATCGTTAATTGAAAATATATTAAAATTCTTAATGATTTATTAATACATAGTTAATACTTAATTAATATGGAAAGAAATTATAATTGAGATGCAATATGGAAATAACCATAACAAGATATCCATTTAAATATTTTCAAATTTATTGAGATATATAAGTGGCTATAATTATACTTTAAATTACTAGCATGCCATGAAATTCTATAAGCCGTTAAATTAACGGACAAATATATATAAGTAACTATAATTATATTTTAAATTACTAGCATGCTATGATATTCTATAACCTGTTAAATTAAAAAACAAACATCTAAGGACAAATTGTGTCCACCAGTTGAGAAGATAAATAAATTTGACATTTTTTTTTGTGTTTTATTAATAGACTAGATATGCCCATACATATGTCACTACCGATTTGAACTCTTGCTGAGTTTTCATAAACCTATCTCAAATCTGATTCATTAAGTAGATATCATAAACCGTTGAACAAAAACTGCATTCATTTGTTTTCAAAATGATAGCTTGAATTCAATGCTCGAAGTTGATTCATTTAGCAGCGTTGCACGTATAATATCCATTTATGACTCATTTATAACAACTTGTTAAGGTTTCACCATAACCAAAAAAATTGTGCCAATTTCGTGTTATGTTATTATGGCGTGTAATAAATGATCATGCTTACTGTAAAGGTATTTAAATAAATTTTGTTACATTTAAGTCGGATCGGATCAAACAAGTTAAATATATTCGAGCCTGAATCCGACCCAAGCTCATGTTTAATATTTGTTGTGAAACCCATATTAACCCGATGTCTTAAAAAACCAATTTTAACCACAACATATTAAGGAGATTTAAATTTTTTTTTGTCTTAGTTCCAATTCGTTAGGGATATCTCATAGGTTGTTAAATATTTATATCAAATTTCACTATGAGTACTAGTTCTAAAGAACCCATTGTATAGTTTTTGTTTTGAAAAATCTAAACATGCTTTTTTTTTAATATGCATAACTCAAACTCAATACTCAAACTCGATCCATTCGCAGCGTTGCAGTGATATGATACCATAAGACTTATAGTATCCGTTTATGATCTATTTATAATTACCCATTAAGGTTCCATGCTGATTTTGTTCTGTATTATTGGACCGTGTAATAAATTGTAAGCATTACTGTAAGGGTAATTATAAAATAAAACACTATATTTAGGTTGAATTGAATCAAATGGGATAAATTTATGCCAACCAGAACCTGACTCATACTCGTGACGGTTGTTTATTGTGGAACCCATATTCATTTCACTTTTAAAAAATTAATTTCAAACCTAACTTATTATACAGATTCTATCACATATGAAATCAATATTAAAATTCAATACGTATGAGTTAGTGATTAGAAAGAATTCAAGCCTATAAGCAAAAATTTGAATTTTGACTTACTAATCACACGTTGTAATTACATGATACTATAATTGTATTTGAAAAATTAGAATCTTCAAATCGGGCCAAAATGTTACAGTTGTCCTAATTAATCTAAGTTCATCTAGATAAAAAATTTACAAATCAATTTTTGTACATTTTATATTATTATTTTTAAAAGAAATAAATATTAAGATATGGATACATAATTTAGTGATAAAAATTAATTGAAGAAAACATATTTTGTTCTAACAAATATTTTTATTTGAAAACTAAGAAATTAAATAAATTATTCAGATTTTGTTATATATATATATATTAATAAAAAGTACCTAATTAATTTAAAAATAATTAAAATTTAGATATTCTTAAAATACTTTTAAATTTAATGGGATATAAAAGTATGTATAATTATGTTTTAAATTACCAACATGTCACAACCTCTATAAACTGTTATATCAAAAGATAAATAAAAAATAATTAAAGATAAATCTTAGCCACTATTTATATAAATAAATAAATTTGATATTTTTTATTTATTTCTTATATAAATCAAGTGAATTAACATTACTTGAAGTGTGACCACTGAAATAGAAAACGACTACATCGAATTCCAAAAAGCTTTAATATCTTATAATTAATAATCTTTTGTGAAGCAAAAGATTTTCCTTTCTTGATTAAGCCAATTGAGGACGACATTTGGTATTTTTTTGGTTTTCCTCATAAATTAGGACACCAACTCTTACTTTCGTATCAAATGTAAAATAAATAACATTTTGTCACCAAAACGGGACCATCGTCCACCAGACCCTTATCCTCCGTGGTCAGTGGAATTCACAAGTGTGATACCCGGTTGAGAGTGATATTTTGTGAGATCGACCACAAAAAAACAAGAAGAGAATAATATTACGTAATAAAAAGTACAATTGACTATTAAAAAATAAATTGTCTGTTGTTTGGTATTTATTGTATAATATTTTTCTTTCTCGAAATAATTTATAGAGGATGCATTTGACTTAAAAAAAAAAAAAAAAAAAAAGAGTGTGATTTTGTTTCTATCTATGTGATTTATCAGTTTATCGACCCTTAATTTATCCACTTTTTCAATTAGTTTATCTGTTCATGATTCGTGGCATTCTCTTCTTAATAATTATTACCTAAAATAGATTTCTAAAAGTTAAGAATATTATTTTCATAACCTTTATCCTGTTAAGTTTATAGAGAAGAGAAAAATATATTTGTATTGAATAATTAACCATCTAAGAATAGAGCTCTATTTATAGAGATTGTACAAGACAAAAGAGAAAACCTAGTCTAACAAGGAAAAGGAAAGCTAATCCAATAAAGAAACAAACACGAAATAAATAAATAAATAACTAATAACTTTAACACCCCCCCTCAAACTCAAGAAGGCTTAGAAAGCATTCGGAGTTTGGAAACGAGAAAGTGAAAACGGGTGGTCACATGAGTCTTGGTAAACAGATCAGCAAGTTGATACGCAGACGAGACGAAAGGCAAGCGAATAGTGCCATGAGTGTAGTGATGTCGAACAAAGTGGCAGTCAACCTCAATATGCTTGGTACGTTCATGAAAAACATCATTATGGGCTATCTGAATGGCACTTTGACTATCACAAAATAACGGCGTAGGAGTAGGAACGTCAATTCCCATATCTTTAAGTAACCAGCGAAGCCAAACAATTTCAGAAGTTGCATGGGCAAGGGCGCGATACTCAGCTTCAGCACTAGAACGGGCAATCACAGTTTGTTTCTTACTTCTCCACGCGATGAGAGAGTCACCTAGAAAAACACAGAATCCTGTTGTAGACCGGCGATCAGTTATATCACCCGCCCAATCAGAGTCGGAATATCCTTGTAACTCAAGACTGGAAGTGGATGAAAAATGTAATCCCTGGAAGAGTGTCCCTTTAAGGTACCGAATGATGCGGAGAACAGCAGCAAAATGAACAGAGCGTGGAGCAGACATAAATTGGCTTACAATATGAACAGCGTAACTAATATCTGGCCGTGTGATGGTGAGATAGTTGAGACGGCCAACAAGTTGGCGATATAAAGTAGGATTAGGTAGCAAAGTCCCGTCAGAAGCACAGAGTTTGACATTCAATTCAAGGGGAGTATCGGCAATCTTGTTGTTAGTTAAACTAGCTCGCTGAACAATGTCGGAAGCGTATTTTACCTGAGAAAGAAAGTAACCAGTAGACAAACGATCAACCTCAATACCAAGGAAGTAGCGAAGAATTCCCAGATCTTTCATTTCAAAACAAGAGCACAGATAGGTCTTGAGCTTGCATATTCCATCGAAATCATCCCCAGTGATAATCATATCATCGACATAAATGAGAAGAATAACAATGCCTTGTGGAGAGGAACATGTAAACATTGCTGAATCATGAGCACTCTGTGAAAAACCATGGTGAATAACGGCTGTGGAGAACTTTTCAAACCAGGCTCTGGGTGCCTGCTTAAGACCATATAGAGCACGACGAAGTTTAGAGACTTGCCCAGGAGAGTGAGGTAGCCCATTAGGAGGCTGCATATATACTTCTTCGGATAGGTCACCGTGAAGGAAAGCATTTTTGACATCCATCTGGTGAATCGCCCACTTATGGATATAAGCAACTGAAATAAGTGTGCGAACTGTGGTCATACGAGCTACGGGAGCAAAAGTTTCTTCATAATCAATACCATATTCCTGGGTAAAATCTTTTGCAACGAGACGAGCTTTGTAACGATCAACAGAACCATCGGCGTTGGTTTTAATCTTGTATACCCATTTGCTCCCAACAACAGATTTTCCAGCAGGTAAGGGAACAAGGTCCCATGTATTGGTTTGCTTTAAGGTAGCAAGTTCATCGGCCATAGCTTGTTGCCAAAGAGGATCGGTGGATACTTCGCGATAAGAGGATGGCTCATGTAGGGACAGCAGGGTGGAAAGAAAACAGTGATAATCTGATAACTTAGCTGGCGGCCGACGATCTCGAGTTGGTCGAAGTGGAGGATCGCTGTCGGGACATGCAGAGTCAGGGCAAGACATAGAGTTGTCAGCAGTGGAGCTATCAGACACTAAGGGAATGAGGTTAGCCGGTACTGGATCAGGGACAGATACTGGAGTGGGCGAAAGGGGAGAGGCTTCTATTGGCGAGGACTCGGGGAATGGATCAACATGCAGCGCAGGTTCAGTGGATAAGGTGGTATTTTGGGCCAGAGTGTAATATGGAGTATTTTCCCAAAAGGTAACATGTCGAGAAATGCGAAGTCTTTTGGCAATGGGATCATAGTAGCGATAACCCTTTTGTTGAATGCCATATCCTAAGAAAACACACATAGAGGTTTTTGGTGTGAGTTTGGTACGCTCTCTTTTGGGAAGTAATATAAAACAGGTAGATCCAAAGACACGAAGTTCGGAATAATCAGGACGAGTTTCATAAAGACGCTTAAAGGGAGAAACACCATTTGTAACAAGAGAGGGAATGCGGTTTATAATGAATATAGAAGTATGGATGGCTTCCCCCAAAAAGTGGAAGGGACAGAGGACGACACAAGGAGAGTACGGGCAATTTCGACAAGATGACGGTGTTTACGTTTTGCAATGCCATTTTGTTGTGGAGTGTCAGGACAGGATAATTGAGGAAGAGTCCCTTGAGATTTGAGAAAGTCAAGGAAGGGTTTGGACAGATATTCGCCTCCGGAATCAGAACGAAAAAGTTTGATAGTTTTAGAAAACTGAGTTTTAATCATGGTGGCAAATTCAATATAAATTTTAAGAAAATCGGAACGAGAGTGAAGCAAATAAGTCCAACTATAGCGAGAGTAATCATCAACAAAAATCACATAATATAAGGCACCCCCATAGAAGTAATAGGAGCTTTACCCCACACATCAGAATGCACAAAATCAAAAGGAGAAGATGAAACTGTAGTACTATTATTAAAAGGTAGAGCTGGTTGTTTGGCCAGTTTACAAGTAACACAAGGAAAATCTTTATCTAATGTAACTGGTCTTAACAACCCTTGATTAATCATATATTTAAGACGAGAAAAAGAAACATGTCCTAATCGAGAGTGCCAAAATGATGATGGGTGTGAGGTAAATGCTGTTAAGGATGTATTGGTTGTAGGGGGAATGTGAAGTGTGTCTGTAACATATAAGCGGCCAACTCTATGGCCTGTCCCAACTTGCTTGCCCGTCGAGCGGTCCTGCACAATAAAATCCAATGAATGAAATATAATGATTAGCCCAAGATCACATAATTGCTCAACAGATAACAGTTGCATTGAAAGTTGAGGGACAAAGAAGACATCAGGAATAGACAAGTTATGAGTGTTTTTAATGGAACCAATGTGACTAGCAGTAATAACAGAACCATCAGCTGTGTGAATTTTGGGAGATGAATGCATGAGACTGAATGAGTCAAAGTGTGTAGGATCAAAAGTCATGTGGTTTGATGCTCCGGAATCAAAGAACCAAGGAGAAAAAGATGTACCTGATGAGACTGAAAAAGCAGAGGCAATGGTATGATTATTACCGGTTTGGGAAGATGGTGGAGCAAGTACGACAGCAGACGATCCAGTTGAATTTTGTAGTCCCCGCATGTACCGAGATGTAGGAGAGGGACAATTCTTGACTATATGCCCAAAACCCTTACAGTAGTTACATTGAACCTGGGAATAATCTCGGGGTGGTGCCATTTGGGTATTATGAGGAGGGCGATATGATCTCTGATGAGGGCGTGGTGAAAAGGTATTGTGAGGTGGTCGGTAATTCTGATTATGCGGGCGAGGAGATGCAGCATACGAGGTATTCGAGGCCGGTGGTGCAATAAAAACTGATGAAATATTCGGAGTGATACCCTTGCGAGTTTCTTCAGTAATTAATTATGTTAATGCTGATTCAACAGAGGGGAAGGGCTTGCGATGAAGAATAGATGCCCTGATCGGTTCAAATTCATCCCGTAATACCATGAGAAATTGTACAAGTCGCGTTTCTTCACGAAAGGTTTCCCATAAACCAAAGTCTGTTATCCATGGAGGTCCCATGAGTTCCAATTGATCCCAGATAACGCACATGCTAGAGTGAAAATCAGACACGAATTGACCTGGTTGTTGTAGTAGCCCACGTATATCTTGTTCAAGTTTATATTTCTTGGCAAAATTGGTTTAAACATATCTGTGTGCTAAGAAATCCCAAGCTTTCTTTGCGGTATCACACTTTCCAAGCTGAAGACTAATTGATGGAATGACAGTGTTGGCAATCCATGTTAAAATTTTGTTGTTATTAATATCCCAATCAGCATACTTTTCATCGGTTTCAGCAGGACAAGTTGCTTTGCCATTAACATAATTCCATAGGCTCTTTCCTTTCAAGAAATTTCGGAACAAGATAGACCAATGATTATAATTGTTTCCATCCAATTTGATGGTGATAGGAATTTTTTAGGTTTTCATAACATAAAACTGAACAAGAATTAAGCAAATAGTGTAAGAATTAGTGCACTTGACCTGATTTGGTATCTTAGAGATTGAATTTGGAGAGACGGAGACTGCGGTTGTGTTCAGAATGCTCGAAAACCTCGGGAACCAGTCGTGGTTGTCAGAGAACCGGTCAGAAAAATAAGCAAACGGTGGTAAAAGGAGTGCACTGGATCTGGTTTTGTAACTTGAAGACTGAATCTGGAGAAACGGAGACTGCAGTTGCCTCTGGAACGGTCGAAAACCTAGGGAACCGGTCTGAGTTGGCTGAAAACCGATCAAAAAATAACAAAATCGGGCAAAAAACTGTCGGCTGAACCGGTATGAGTTGACTAACTGACGGTTGACTGACGGCGTTAACGGACGGCTAACGGCGTTGACG
The DNA here is from genome assembly GCA_021464415.1 of Lonicera japonica. Classification (NCBI taxonomy): domain Eukaryota; kingdom Viridiplantae; phylum Streptophyta; class Magnoliopsida; order Dipsacales; family Caprifoliaceae; genus Lonicera; species Lonicera japonica. Next base: position 96,846,068 of record CM038463.1, on the reverse strand, counting down.
GAAAAGCTGACGGCGTTGACGGAATGCTAACGGCGTTAACGGACGTCTAACGGACATTAACGTTAACGGAGACGGCCTGACGCCGTTAACTTCAACGGAAAAGTACTAACGCCGTTAAAGTTAACGGCAATTTGACTGACGGTAACGGCGGTGGCGCGTGGCTTTGGCGTGACGGACTGGAGTTTACACTCTCGGCGCGTGAGAGCGCGTGGAGAGGTTTCTAGGGATGATTTTTGCGGCGTTGAAATCGTCGTTAGAAGACGAAGGTTTGTATGTTATGGTTATCGAGGTTTGGTGTATTTATCGATAAGATAGTGCGGCTTATTGGTGTGGATCTGATTTGACGATGGTTGCTAGCTGGTGGTTGGGCTGGTTTAACCTACCTCTGATACCATGTTAGGTTTATAGAGAAGAGAAAAATATATTTGTATTGAATAATTAACCATCTAAGAATGGAGCTCTATTTATAGAGTTTGTACAAGACAAAAGAGAAAACCTAATCTAACAAGAAAAAGGAAAGCTAATCCAATAAGAAAACAAACACAAAATAAATAAATAAATAACTAATAACTTTAACATATCCAACCAGAACACTTCTTTTTCATTTTATTCCATGACCAATTATAACTCATCATTTGTTCTCTTTTTTTTTTTTTTTTTTTTAAGCAGTGCTTCTTCATCAATATTAAAGTTAGAAAATCATAACATATATAAGAGGAACCAGAAAGTTAAAACATCAACGTGCAACAAATAAAATCAACCGCCAACATGTAACTAGAGAAACCACAAAATTTGTTAATAGTACTTTAAAGTGTTGTTTTCTCCTACCTTATTTTTTATTCTCAAAACAATAAATTAAACCCAAATTTTTTTATTAAAATATGATCTTTTTACACCTTTATTGTCGTAATCTCTTAATTATTATCTTCAAAATATATTATGCTTTGAGGGCAAAATCTCGAATCTATTAATGTCTGAAGTTTTTATGTATATATATATATATAATATCTTGATCCTACTTGTACAATAACTCAACTAAGTTTTATGTATACGTTGTTTATGTATATATAATATCTTTACTGTATATTAATGTATCAAGTTTTATGTGTTTTCTCTCTCGAAGTATTTTTTTCTAATAATGAAGTTCTTATCAAAGAAAAGAGAGGATAACTTCAAAGTTATTAAATTTGGATGAATTAATGAAAATGTGCGGATATTTTTATAGAATCTCTTATTAATATTGATATTATTTAAAAACTAATAATAATTATTTTTTGTAAGTACTATCCCACAACGTAGGTAAAATCACATCGACAAAATCTATGGATAGAAATAAAGTCACACACAAAAAAGAGTTAGATAAACGTAAGATAGTATACATGCTGAATTTATATGTAATATATTTTATAATTAAAAAAAGAAGGAAGATTTAGTTGATGCTGTTGTTGTTGTATTATATCTATACACACTACAGCAAATTAAATTAATGGAGATACAAAAGTTTTTCATCGTAATTATTTTATATATTAAATTATGAGCTATATAAAACTGAAATAAACCTATGTATAGTGATTATATTATTACAAATATTTGATTGATTTAAAATATTATATTTTTGATAAACATAATAAAAAAAATTTAAGTAATAGTAAAATTGATAAATTATGAATATAAATGTTAAAAAGCTAAAAGAAAATGAGAACCGTGCTTAAATATAATAGTGTGTAGAGATGGTGAAAAGAATAATGAGAGAGTTATGTGTAGAGATGGTGAAAAGAATAATGAGAGAGTTACTTGTGCCAAATAATTGTGGTGAGCAATTTCGCTTGGTTTTGTTGGATAAAACACGTTTAGGGGCTTTTCATTTAGTTGTCACGTCATTTTTCTTTGTTATGTACTACAAATATTAGTTGAAGTATAGAAAAAGATGTTGCAGGAACGCAATTTTTTTTTTTAACGATTCGACAATTAAATATAATTATATAATTTACTGTATTTTGTGATTAATTTAGTTTTCTGTAAATATATTTTACGCTTTTTAAGTACATCTTTTGAAATTTTTGTAACTAAAAATCTTCAATTAAAAGCTTTGGGATTTTTAACAAAAAAATAAATAAAAATATAAAGCTCTTGTTTCACTATGACAACAAAAAAAACTTCTACCCCCAAATCCAAATAGAACTCAAATCTAAATTTGTCCGCCAATTGAACACCTTTATTATAATTAATCATTACTTCTTTTTTTTGTCATAAAATATTTGTACAAATTTTTATTTTTTAACTATTTATTGCTCATAAAACAGTAATCGGTGGTTAGTCATTAAAATATTTTTATAATAACTACTAAAATTTATCCGAAAAACTATCCGTCGAACTCAGTCCACTGAATTTGTTTCAATAATTGATAATTACGCTTAGATTTTTCTACAAATGAGAATTTGGGGCGTACAATATAGACCAAAGAGTCGTCTATATATGGAATTTGTTTGTGAAAAGATAACATAAAAATATACAAAAATAAAAGGAAAAGGAAAAGGTCACCATCATTTAGTCCTGTGGGAACAAATGGACAGAGCCGTGACGTAGATTTGCACAACTAGGCACGACTCACCTAACTTTCAACTCTTCCACCACTCACACGCTCCTCACGTGTCTTTGCTCTCTTTTATTAATTTATCTAATTTGGTGGAGTTATACATTCTTAATTATTCGATTTTGCCGTTCTATGTGTACTAAAATATCTTACGAATTGTATAAAAATAGAAGAACTAGTTAAAATATTGCATTCAAGTAATCACTCTCATTTAATCATATTGTTCTTTTTTTTTAATTCTACCTTTCGACCTAGAGTTTGCGGGTTGAGACTCATTTAAATTTCTTTAAACAATAAATAAAGCCAAATGTATGAAAAAATCTGAAACCCTAAATTTTGTGACATTAGAACATCCACAATGGTAATAAGTTAGGGGGTGATAAATACACTATTTTTTTTGTTACTAGCACCTTCAATGCTTTACACCCTTTATTTATATTTTTTTGTCGCAAACACCCCACCCCACCACTCCCTTACTTGACACATTAATTAATCACTAAACATTACTCTTTCCTCATTTTTCTCTTCTTTTTCAAAACATGCATATATACACGCGTATATATATATTTGAAAACAAAATAAACAAAGCAAAAAATAATTGAAAAAAATGCGCGCGCACACATACACGCATATATATTAAAAAAAAACTATACCCACAGATCTATTAGTTCATTCGGTTTATTTCAACCGAGTTATAAGCCTCCACACTTATTAACGGGTAACAAAAAATCGTTTAATAATCACTCACTTTACATCAAGCGAGTATGTTAATATCACTCGCTTGACAACGTCCAGCGAATATCTGCTAACATACTCGCTTGTCAAGCGAGTGACTATTAACGATTTTCTACAGTCCTACTTGCTCATCTGCCATCGAGCGCAGAGGCTTGCAACTTGGTTGACATGAACCGAGTGAATCAACAGATCCGTATATATGGATTTTCCGTTTATTTTTTCTTTCTTTGTTTATTTCATTTTTAGATCTATATATACGTGTGTGTTTGTACATATGTATGTTTTTTAAAAAAAAAAGAAGAAAAAGAAAAGAGGGAGTAAGTAGAAGGTGGCGAAAGATAGTGTGAAATTGTTTTGTTGTAATTAAAGATTAATTACAAGTTAATTAATAAGCTAGTAAAAAAGTGAAGAGGATGATGGTAGAGATAAAGTTTGATTTGTCTAATTCAAAAATATTTAGAAGGTGTTAGCTAGTGACAAAAAAGAGGGGTTCAAATATCCCTCCCCCCTCCATAAGTAAGGTAGTTGAAGGTAAATATGACAAATTTCTCCCCTTCTCCGTTAGAGTATTGTAACTCCCATACAATTGCTTAAGCACTCTTCACCGTTACAATAATGTAACAATCAGAACTCTACCCACAATAATTTTTTTTATAGCACTATAAGAGGTATAAATGAATCCTACCTAATAGATGAGATTTTTTTATTCTATCTGAATGAGAGTAAATAGTCTAATTTGACACTTAAAATACACTTTAAAGGAGTTGTATATGAAATCTAGTAACAAATTATTAATTTACAAAAAATTGTAGAGTGATATCTTTATTTTCTTCACAACCTTAAAAACCACTTTAATAACTTTAGTCTTTTTGTGTCACCAAGTCCCTGAGAACCAACAATTGAAAAGTAACTTTTATTTCCTTAAATTTGAAGAATGAATTTGACACTTCGACATGTTAAATAGGTTAGTAGTAAGGGTCTCTCTGCTATCTTTTGAAATTAAAATAATAAAATAATTCATAGGAGATTACCATCTTAGACTGACACTACATATACGTATTAATTGACTCTTTAAGTTGTTGTCATTCTACATGGTAAAATTACGAAAAGAAAGGGTAAAACTATTTACATTTTTTTTTTATTTTTTTTATTTTAAGTTATTCACGGGGTGTTCGGGCCAGCCTTCGCGCACACCGATTAATCCTCGCTCGCGGTGTGTTGCTGTTGCTAGTCAAGCATTATTTTGATAATGCTGGGAGTTGACCTTAGGAGCTCCAAGTCGACCCCAAAACCATCTTATTTGCATTTTATATACATAATTATACATTTTTGATGCAGTGATAATTTTTTTAAAATGCCAAAATATTTACTTTTAGTGCTAATAGCCACACATTTTTTTCTTAGATTTGGAGATGCTCTCATCATGTGAAACTAAATTTAAATTTATTTGAAATTTTTGACTTTGCACCATATATTTTTATTTCTTTGAGTTTTCACCGTGCCATTTGTAAGTTTTGTTAGTTGATATTAAGATATTTTTCTCTTTACTAAAATGTCCTTATGATTTCTTGCCGTGTATATTTGCATCACATATTTCAAAAGTTTATTTTTGAGTCCCCTAGATTTTAACGGATTGATCTCTAACTCCATCCAAAAATATATGAATCGGACCATACTATTGTGATCATCTTCAGCCATTAGTCATTCTAATAAAATATCTCAAAAAATAGTATACAAATTTAATTAGATGTCTTAACAATTAAGCTAGCCCACTTAGAAAAGAATATATTAACATCAACTAACATAATTACTATGCAAAACTTATACAAATTAAAATGTATATTATAAACTCAAATTACAAAATAAAATAAAATAAGAAAAGTGCAACAAAAAACTTGTCTTATTAGGATCCGGGGCTAACCTGAACAGTAAGACTGAAATTAATATTCCGCACAACCAACTATAGTTGGATCCCCCTCTTTTAAAAAACCACCAAGATAAATCGTCACTTGTATTAATTTTTTTTATCTTATTTTATTTAATGTAGTTGTTAAGAAATAAAAAGAAGTTCAAATGACAAACTTGCCCTTGGGAATGGTACAAGAGATTATATTCAATACTCTTCCCAATGGTACTAGTATAAAGAAAAGCAAATAGGAGTGTCTTTTCCCCTGCTCTGCTCTGGGTAGTTGGGAGATTTGTGAGCACAGCTCTCTCTCTCTCTCTCTCTCTCTACATGTATATGTATATATCTTTCTCTCTTATTAAGTAACTGAAGAGCAAGCTTCGGTATACCAGTGTTCATTTGCTCTGAAGAAAATCAAACAATAACTCCGTCACAAACTGTAAGTCTCTCTCTCTATACATGTATTTTGCAGGCTACTGATCATGTTTATGTTTAAATTCTTCAAGATTCTGCTCCAACAAATTTTTCTTTCCTTTTCTTGAGAATATATCTCTTATAATCTATGCTTGGGTTTAATTTAGTCCATAAATTGGTATAGGTAGAGTTTATATATATATATCCCTTTTTTAGGTAACATTTAACCACATCATCTATAATCCTGTTCCACCTCCATAACGTTGACCAAAATTTACTATATATATATATATACTTGGTCCCAATTTTTATACCACAGTGATGGACATAAAAATTTACTAAACATACACCAATCCCAAATTTTATAGTATAAAAATTTAAACATAGTAATAAGGAGTTGGATTTACCGATTGTAACTCAAAATGATCATCTATCTATACTCAATATAAAATAAGATATCCATCTCCCCCTGTTTTCCTCTCTGTTTGAGCTATTAAGTTTCGCTATATGGCAAGAAATAATTATATTATTTTTTCCATTTTAAATTAAGAGTTGTTAATGTATGTTTGAGTGTTTTGATGAAATTTTGTGGATGTAATTTATTTATTACAGAAATTATTTTCATTAAGTTTGGTAAGAAAAGTTACTCATCAGACCTCGAACCAGATTTTATTGAACAAAATTGAATGAAAGGATAATGATGAGATTGAAGTAGACAAACTTCAATTTTTACTATTTGTTAATATGGAAAATAGTATTTCCTGTTCTTAATAAATGATATACATTTTTACAAAATTATTCGGTGGCTATCCCCATGTCTGTGTATTTTTTTTTTAACAAAAAAAATAAAATTCTAAATCTCTCCTTTTTTTTAATTACAAATAATAAAAACTTTTATCTGTTTTTATCAATGATCTGAACCCAGGACTTCCAAGTGTTTCATGTACTCTTAACATAATATATATATATATATATATATAATTATTTATAATAATTGAATAAAACAGATTGTGGGGATGCAATTTTGTTGAACAATAAATTTGAAATGTGACATGTCAAGTTGCTTGGTAATGGGTTAACCATTTTTTCTGAATTCTTTGGGACGGCCACATTCATCTTCCATTATTTCTTGTATCTTGACTTTATAATCAGATTTTGTCCCTTCTGTATTTTTGAAAAGTTGCAGCATTTTTCAAAAGTTACTGTACTTTTTTACAAGACAAAATATGTCCATGTTATTGTTTCATCCGTTTCAAATTTAAACATTCTTATAGTGTATTATTTTTAACATTATTATTAGTTAGACCTTGATTACTATCGTTAAATAGTTACTTTCGATGGGAGACATAGTTAAGAATCTAATAAATGAACGCACAATCCGATTGTGACTTCAGGAACATTTACTTGGGAAAAAACATCAAATATTTAGTGAATTCGAATAGACAATAATATGACAAGATGTCGACAAAATTGAATAATGAAATTATCAAATTGAAAAATGAGTTATTTTACACAAAAATAAATGTCTGATACTAACATTAGAAGTTTTAAATGACATAAAATTAATATTTATGTCAATTCAATAGTATAAAACGAGACTTGATCTTTTATATGAGTTAGAACAATTTTATAAATGTAATTCAACAATAATACCATGTTGCCTCTGACTTTCCCTCTTTCGGTATGGGGTGAAGTTCAGTTTTGGGGTTGTGGTCGTTTTGTTGTAGGTGGTGTTTTTTTCTTATTGTTTTTCTTTTGGTTTTTTTGTTTATATTTTGCCCCCAAAGAAAATAAAAATAAAAATTTGATACATGAATGTAATATTTATTGAAGAAATATATTTAAGCTATAAGACACAGTTGGATTGAATTGAATATGCAGCAGAAAGAGGAACATTTTTAATTAACATATTCCCACCTAACTTTCTTATTATGAGGGGAATGCATTTAAAATAATAAATACTTGTAGCATTAGTTTCTGAGGTAAAAGGTAGGTTGTATCATTGTATATCGAATACAGATAAACTATTCAATAATAGAACTTCTATTTTTCTTTTTTTTTTAATATTAAAAAATATTAGTGGCGATAAAAAGTCATCATTAAACTTATAATTCATATGTACATAATTTAACCACCAATAAAAGATGCAGTAGTAACATATTGAAATTAGTGTTGAATTCTATTTAAGAGCGCTCAAGTTGAATTTTAGCAATTATAAAGATTTTTAGTGGCCAGCAATCAATTATTATTTCATAAGTAGTCAAAGTTTATATAAGTTGATTGAGACAGTTGTGTGATAATTTTATAATCATTGAAAATGTGCATAAAAAATAATTCTTAAGATTCATTTCAAAATTAGAGGAAGAGTAAAGTTGTGTTTGGTTGCTCTCTTTTTTTTTTTTTTAAATTTTAAAAATTTAATTCAAAACTAACTCTACTTTCACACTTTTCAAAATTTATTTTACTATATTTTTTCTCTCTAATTTTTTTTTAAAACGGCATAACTTTAAATTCAAAAATTCAAAAATAATAAAAAATATATATTTGAAACATATTCATCGAGATCTATAAAATAAGATTCATTATGACTATTTTTTGAAATTTTTTATGCGTTTTTTTCATTGGTTGAAAAAAAGTTAAACAAAACTAAACTCACTTTTCAACATAAAAACTCTAACTCAAAACATTCAATTAAATACTAAATTTTTAAAAATTTATTTAAAAAATTTATCTAAAAATATTAACCAAACACCACCTTAAAAGTGAAAGAGTTCTTTTCAAATGATAAAGTGACAGCACGTCTCGGTAGCTATTCTGCGTACATTTTCCATCACATGATGAAAGAGCGTCATTGATGGTAGCACGTGGCATGCATCCTCCCATATACACTGTGACCCGTTATTCATGGTACCGGCGCTCACGTGACATACAGATAAAAAAGGGGTGACGTGGCGCGTTGATAGATTGACTAGCGTATGGATTGACAGCTACTATAGAAATAGGGTGGGTGGAGGGTTAGGTGAGGGTCCTTATTTACAAAAAATAAAATAGCTTAGGCCCTTGATTCGTAATATTTAAATTATTTTATATGCGGCTCAGTAAAATTCGTTGTTTGCCTTGCTGTCAACCACAATGTAATTTATGTTTATATTTTAAACAATTCGTTAAATAAAGTGTAAAGCATGTTCCATTGTCAATCTGTCATCAAGATAAAATTGTCCAAATATTTTTTATTATTTTTTTAATTTTCAATTAATCAGATTTGTTAGAGTTAACCATTGACTTAAAAAAAGATAAATAAATAGTCTTGATTTTTGCTATTATCAACTATGAAGTAGGAAAAAAAGAAGAAGCTAGGGAGTAGGTATGACAAAATGCATGATCCGACCCAAACCGATCCTAATAGCGACTGGTTTTATTTAACCAGGACAAATTTGGGTTTTAAAATAATCTGTCTTGGGTTTGACTATTTACCGATTTATTTAACCGTTTAACTTGTTTCTAACTAAATATGATATTTTTTTTATCATTTATTTACCCATGTAACTATAACCGTCATGTCAGACTGAAGCGGATTTGGCGCATTTTTTTTTTTGCTCTTTTTTATAAACAAATCAATCTGCTTTAGGCTAGGTTCAAATCCGCCATTATTTTAGACAAATTTAAGTTCGGATTTCACCGAACCCAACCTAACCTGTTACCATATCTCAAAACGGTGCATTATGTTGCCTAAAGTAGTGGGGCCTTAGTGATCCCTTTTTGGGTTTTGTCATTTGTGGATTAGGAACAATACTTACTTTTTTGTAATACTTTGTATAATTTTACTGGCAGCAAAGCTTACTTTTAAGAAAAAGGAAGAATGTGAAGAGAGAGGCTGTATTAAAGAACACAAAAATTGATAAAGAGGCAACAGGCAAACATGAGTAGGATTTTTTTTTAAATAAAAATGATAATAAAATGGAAAAACCCACTTTAATCTTTGTTTTAGTTAATGTATTTTATGGGCAGTAAAGTTGACTAAAAAGGATATTGTATTTTATACCTTTGTTTTTAACTTTTTAAACCATAATCTTTTTATTGGTTGTTCAACATTATTCATACTTTTGTGTTGAATACTTTTTTTTTTTTCAATTTTAATTATTATTATCATTTTATTGATTTAATGGGACTGTAAATTTGGAAAATCTAAAGTAATTGTGTACTTCTCGAAAGAACTAAATTTTCTCGTTCCTGTTCCCTCTCTTGTGAATATTCCTTTGTATTCATCATTGGGCGATACAATTTTCATTTTTATGATATAGACAATGGAATATGTTAATTTTATTTATAGCCCGACTTTCTAAACAGTATATTTTTGAGGAAAATTCTTTTGGATGCAATCTATTTCTGAAACTAAATATTTTCTAATGAGAGTAAGTTGATTCTAGAAACGAAATCCTTAATTTAGCCGAAACTTTGACAATCATGCCCCCCCCCGGGGGGGGGGGGGGACAATGTCACCTGTACATTGGTCTGCTGGTAGACTTTGTGCAGAGCATACTTGTGATGGACCAGTCCACTGACCAATGTACTGGCGACAACTCTCCGTGCCTAATAAACGTTCCCCCCCTCGTGCGTTCTCGTTGAAGTGCTGTATATTTTTTTTAATATCTAAAGTAACATATATTTTTTCCCAATTCTGTTGCTGCCTTAACAGTGTTATGGCTACTAATGGACTTGAAGAGAGGCTGCTTGCGCCGTATTTACCAGAACAAGAAGAAGGGAGTTTGACATCGCGGGTTTGGGATGAGTCCAAGAAGATATGGAGGGTGGCATTACCTGGTATGCTATCAAGAGTGTGTGCCTTTGGAACTATAGTGGTCACTCAGTCGTTTGTTGGACACATAAGTGAATTGGATCTTGCCGGTTATGCACTCGTACAAACCCTTAGCGTTCGGTTCGTAAATGGGATACTGGTAAGCTCTTTTTAATTGGAACTTTGTTTTCATTCTTGATGTCATAGTTTTTATTTCTTTGAAAGTCATGTAAAAACATTGCATGTGTAGCTGGTGAGGGTAGATAAGAGTATGGTACAATACACGATCCAGCCCACTGGCATATTGATGTTTGCTCGGTCCATGAGTGTGACTAACAATGAGTAGAAATTTGTGACTCAAGAATAAGATGATTATAAGGGTGTGTTTCTTTTCCACGGAATCCTTTTCCATGATACATTTGGTTTAGCCTAACCTCATTCTCTATGCAATTCAATAACCACCTCCGCTCTAAGTTTTCATTTTCCTTGTAAAATTGTACCATGGAATTAAATTTTCTTCCTGGAAAACCACCTTCTCCCTAAGTTTCTCCAATTATTTATTACATAGACGAAAATGTATTTCCCGGAGTATAATATGGATGAATACATGCTTGGCATTGTGTTTTGTCTTGTCGTATCTGTGCCCATGCTTCATAGTCTATAATGAAGGAATGATGAATACTTAAATAGCATGTTGTTTCTCTAGCGTTTTCCTTAATATTTTTGCTTCTTTCTCACTTTTTATAGTTGGGAATGTCGAGTGCAACCGAAACCCTTTGTGGCCAAGCATTTGGAGCAGGGCAACACCACATGATGGGCATTTACTTGCAACGTTCTTGGATTGTCGACTTCATTTCCTTAACCATCTTACTTCCGGTCTTCATCTTTGGCACGCAAATCTTTAGACTGCTAGGCGAGGAAGACTCCATAGCGAAAACGGGTGGATACATTTCTTTATGGTTCATTCCCTTTGTTTACAACTTCGTGTTTAGCTTGACGGTACAAATGTTTCTACAAGCGCAGTTAAAGAACCGGGTAATCGCATATCTTTCGATTTTCCAATTCGGGCTTCACGTTCCCGTGTCCTACATCTTTGTGTACAAATTCAATTGGGGGATCCCCGGTGCAATGACTGCACTTTCGCTGTCGTCTTGGTTACTCGTGTTTGGGGAGTTTGTGTACATCTTTGGCGGTTGGTGCCCTAACTCGTGGAAAGGTTTCTCGAAAGCTGCCTTCCTTGATATATTGCCGGTTGTGAAGCTCTCAATTTCCTCTGGTGTGATGGTTTGGTAAGTTCTTTGTTTATTGTAGTTTTATGTATCGGGCTCTTTTATAGTGATGAAAATGAGTTGAAGAAATCTAAACAGTTGGTTTTTCTTTGAAATAATCTGAACCGTTAGTTTAGTATTAGATGGTTCAGATTTTGACCAATAATTTATGTCTAAATGAGTCTTTTCCAGAGGCACCCAATATCTAGGCCATCCGATTTTAAACAAGCCGCATGTTACTGCGTAACATTCGTGATTTGATCAAAGTAATATGCTTCACACAAACTTTCCGGTCCTCCCTCTAGCACACGGGAATCGGCCCTATGGAGTACGGACGGGGACGAAGTGTAGAGGTCACTTTAGTTTGCTGTCCGGAGTGGTTCCTCATCAAAAGAACAACAATGGGTTGTAGCATAATCCTATTCTCTGTAGTCCAAATTTACTACTGTTTTCTAATGTGATTGAAATCACTCTAGAGGTGTTGGTTCGGTTAATGTGCTTTTTTCATGATGATATGCTTTATGTTTTGTTCTAGTGGACGATTAGGCACTAAAGGAACAGGGGGATACCAAGATATATAAGGCCCTACCTAGAGCAAAATTGAAATGGGGGCTCTTTTTAGAAGCATAACATATTTTTTTCGGCCCTTTTTATAACACCCATGCTTAAAATATGGTTCGCTAGCATAAGTAACAAGGGTCCTGTCTTGTCACCCATCCTGGACACCCTTACTGTCGGACCTGTAAAGGAAGGGCATTACACACTAGTGACCATATCTTTCATGTTCTGGTCTAGTTCAGTAAGATACCATCTACTTTGGGTCAAGCCCACGTGACAATATCTCAACATTTGCACTCTGTTTTCCAGTCATTTCAAAATGTAAATATCTATATCTATATCTATATCTATATCTATACTATATATAAAAGTACGAATAACCATAAGTGTTTTTTCCTTTTTCTGTACGGTCAAATATGCCCTTTGATTTTATAATTATATATCAACTTAAGATAATTAGACTTCTTATTAGTTATTTATTTAACTTATAAGAGTCCACATTAGAATCAAAATTTATATTGATAGAAACTTCTTTTATTTAACTAATAAAAGTCCAAGTTATAATCAAAGTCTACAATGAGTATATTATTACATTATTTATTAAACTTATATAGTCCACATTGTAGTCAAAGTTTACAATATTAGTAGAGACTTCTTATTATTTAACTAATAAGAGTCCAAGTTATAATCAAAGTCTACATTGAGTATAATATTATATTATTTATTAAACTTATAGAGTCCACATTGTAGTCAAAGTTTACAATATTGATAGAGACTTCTTATTGTTTAACTAATAAGAGTTCACATTAGGAATCAAAGTCTACATGAGTATAATATTGCGTTATTTATTTGACAAGCTTTTTCACAATTGCATTATCGAGAACTTTCAATCTTTCATCAACTGTTGTGTTCAAGTTACATAAGGTTATCACTATTCTTTTTCTTTATTTAAGATCACTATTTGTCAAACAAGTTTTTGTTTATTGTCGTTCGAATTATTATTATAGTTAGTTCTTTGATAGATAAATTGCAAAGAGCAGTGTACATTAAGATAACTATTTGTCAAACAATTTTTTCGTTTATTATCTTTCAATCTATTATTATAGTTCATTCTTTGATATAGAAGTTGCAAATATGAGAGATGGAGGTATTTTTTTTATTTTTGGTTATTTGATTTGCAATTTAAAATAAAATACTCATTAATAACCACGTGCAACGCACGTGCTGAAAAGCTAGTAGATTGAAAGGCCCTAATATCACAATTATTATCTCTATTGTGCATCTGAAGTTAGGATTTCCGTAGCAAGTTGAATGTTATCTGAAATACATTATTTGCATCTTGTTAAAATCTGAACCCTTATAAAACTATGTTGTACATTTAGGACACTACCTAAAAGTACACGTACACGTATGTGAGAAATTTGTGTGCAGCTAGAATTTGCTTATTCTTGACCTTGAGTTAAAATTCTTTGCACTAATTTGTAATTCCTGTTAACAGCTTAGAGTTATGGTACAACGCCGTTCTAGTTTTACTTGCTGGATACATGAAGGACGCAGAGGTTGCCATATCTGCCTTCTCCATTTGGTAGGGAAATTTTTTTTCCCGCTTAACTCATACTATTCCTTGATTACTCCAATAGAAACACTACTAATCAACTTAATTGTTGCAGCCTCAACATTAATGCGTGGGAATTTATGATAAGCCTCGGCTTCCTTGGCGCTGCATGGTATGTTATTTATTCAAGAAAATTACATTAAAGCATGGCAGCGTGGTGGTGGGAAATCGCATTACGTTTAGCATATTCACAACCATTGTTACCTGAGCCGTTGAGGGGTGGTGGCCCACCCCCAGTAGCTAAAAAATTTCTTCAAAAAGAAAATTACAGCACAAAAACCATGAACTTTTGCCAAAAAATTGCAATTTTATGAATTTGGTCCCCACATCCTCCCTTTTTACGTTTCAACCCCCCATCTTCCTTTTTTTGGATCCACCAACCGGCTCTTTCACTTCCCATGTGTTACGTTAACCGATGGCTCTTTTTTCTTTCATTTATTTTAATGAATTTATTTGTGCAGTGTCCGGGTTGCAAATGAACTAGGGAAGGGAAATGCTAAAGCAGCGAAATTTTCAATTAAAGTGTTGTTGGGCACTTCAATTTTGATAGGGACATTCTTCTTTGTCATCTGCTTAGTGTTTGGCAATAAGCTTGCTTACTTGTTTACAAATGACAAGGCAGTTGCAGACACGGTATCAAACCTTTCCGTGCTCCTTTCTTTCTCGGTGTTGCTCAATAGCATCTATCCGGTGCTCTCAGGCAAGTCAACACATTCTATATATGATGATATTATAACTGCAAACATTTTTTTTGTCAAGTATTTAATGTTATGGAAATATTTTTTAAAATTTATTCCCTAATTAGTAAATGATTGAGTATATCTATTAGAGTTGGAGAACAGACAATGTGTGTGCCACTGAAAAAAAGTAATTCCCATAAGTAGAAAGGGATTATGTAGTGGTTCAATGATAAATTTTTTTTGGTACCTTGCTAACTTTAAGGTTTCAAGGTTTCAAAACCGCTATGCACTAGGTTGAGAAACATGTGGGGTGGGGGGGGCAACTCTGATTCTCGAATACGGGTGAGGTATATGTCACTTTCTGAGAAACAGAAAAAGGTAATTTTGACTATTTGAGGAGGATGAAACTAGACGAAATCCATCGTAATCATCCCTTGTTTTCTAAGTACTCGCTTTTTGTTCACATAGTATGCGTGTAAGATTAACCGATTGAAAAACGTAACATATGAAAAATAGTGGCCTGCTGGTAGTAAATTACAAGGGTCGAGGATTGGTTCAGGACTTATTATTGACACGAATCCTTGTTCCATTTTTGGGACAAAATGATGACATAATAGAAATTAAAAAATAGAAAATATGACGCAGCCTCAAAGCAGTTGAAATCTGTCTGCGTTTTGCAATAGTAAAGATATTATAGCAATATATTTTCTTCTTCCACTTGTAATTCTAATATGCTAAAAGGCTTAATTCTTTTTGGTTGCAGGGGTGGCTGTGGGGGCAGGTATGCAGGGTACTGTTGCAATAATAAATTTATGCTGCTTTTATTTGATTGGAATTCCTCTTGGAGCTGTGCTTGGATATGTGGCTAAACTTGAAGTAAAGGTACATTTGCTTCATTTTTCTTTGAATTGGAAATATTAATCTTTACCTAAAAACCCAGATTCATTAAATTATAATCCAATGCTCCCTAAGATTTAGGCCTTTCTCGTAATTTATCAAAAATATTTCATTTTTTTCTATGTGAAAACTATTTACTCGAGCCAAAGATAGCATTATTGAACAGGATTCTATTTTATTTATTTATTTATTATTATTTATTTTTTATAGTATCTGTAGTGTAACATTTAGTGCACACCACAATGTATGTGGGACTCGCATAATTGATGTTAAAAAAATATGCAGTGGCTCAATGACAAGTTATCAATTATGTGATGAGTCTCAATACTAAAAATACCCTTGTAAGCGAGGCCTATTTTGCATTAAATTCGTATTCTTTTATGCTATTTTTAAACACACACATGTTAATGTGCATATGAAGTGTGTACCGTTAAGACATTTTAAGAAAACGATATGTGACAGATACGCATAATGACAAGACAACGTTGGTTGTGACAATGGAAACATTGAAGCTCTGTTGAATTTTTTTTTTGAGAATTAGTGGTAAAAAATGTTGGTTAAAGCTTCGCGTACATTTTGGGACAAAAAACAAGGTTTCTTTGCATTGAAAGAGAGAAGTAATCATATTAATTTAGTGCTAATGAAATTTATGTTTGATTTCACAGGGAATATGGATTGGAATGATAATTGGAGTGGTGACTCAAACTCTAGCACTTATTTTCTTGACATGGAAAACAAATTGGGAGGATCAGGTAAATAAGAGAACACATTAAACTTGCCAATTTTGAATGAATTTATCATTATAGTTCTCCCTAAAATGCATGTTACATATCCGCACACATGTGCAAACATTTTTTAGAGCACTAAGTAAAATTACAATCAAGAATGATTTATGGTTTTACCAATCGAACGGCCTGAATATGGTGCGGATTGTGTCTGTATACGGACTGCACGTGTTGGCGATGAAAATTCGTAGTCCAAAATGCCTGTCCGTACCAGATCTGGACCCACTAAACAAATTTATCATATTTCAATGTATATGCTACTTTATCCTACCACCAAGTAAAATTTTATTGAATAATGGTAAGAAAAAAATATATGTTGGTCTTGCAGGTAAATAAAGCTTCAGAACGTTTGAACCGCTTTTATGTGAAAGCCCCCGAGGAGTCGAACCAAAATTCGAACCATGCTTGAGGATCCGCGCAAAAGATTTTGGAGATCACTGGTTTAATTAACTACATGAACAAGTGTAGGTTTTTGTGGGCAATTCTTTTTTGAATTTTCCCAACCCATCCCATTTTTCGAATTACGAATGGAACTTGTTTTTGATTTATAGGGTTTTGGATGATTTCTTTAATTTATTCATTGGTTTAATTTTCCCCCTCTTGATTTTGCATACAAAGATTTTTATCTACTCATTATATTTCACTCAAGAGTTTCATTATGATTTTTGTACTTTAAAAATTAAATAAAATAATTTTAACATAATCAATGGTTAAAAATACAATTGAAATTTTACCGTGAAATCTAGAACGTTGTTATTGTACTTTATTATATATATATATATATATTTTCAAAATTTGAGGTGGATGAAACATACATTATAATTGGGAAATTATGAGGAATTATCCTCCATTTATCCAAAACGACCTAGTAATAATGCAATTTTGATTCTCTAACTGGTGTATAAATATGAGCCGTCGATATTAAACTCAACGTTAGAGATGCATCACACTGGCACCGTGCTGTGAGTTTATGGGGCTACAGAGGCGCCAAATCCACTCAAGCTCGAGCTCGGCTCGAGCTCGGGTGCTGAGCCCAAAGTAAAATTCAGGTTATATGTTCAAACTCCGTTTATAGTTTAATAAGAGCTTCGGGCTAACCCAAATAAATTGATAAATATGGTTGAAAAGTTTACAAAGCCCTGACATTTGTCTTTTCTATAAATTCATTTATATCCATGTGTTATAAGAATTTTAATAGATTTCTATGTTTCTGGCAACACAATTGACGTCAAAAGACAAATTTAAAATAATTTTTCAGAAGCTAAAGAGTGGGAGTTTTTTTTTCGACTTGGAATTATAATCTACATTCTAGTAATACATTAAATTGCAATAATATTTTGTGGGTTGTATTAAACTCTACTCTCATGGCAAATGTTAACGGTCCTCTATTAAAAATAAATAAAGATTTAATATGTATTAAATATGACACATACTTGATTTATATGCCAATAAAATCTGTAACATATTGTGTTGTAATTGAAAAATGGTAAAGTCTGTCTTCGGTGCCCGTATTAAAGACTCCACAAATCAAAATAAATTCTTACAAGAATACCTACACCTAGATTAATGCTTGTTTGAAGTTTGTACCTCCTATTTATAACATGCATTCAAATTTCAAAAATAAAAAATTGCCAAGGTTTTCAATTTTGGAGACACTATAAGCTTTGTAAGACCATATTTACTCATATTTGTGCTAATATTAAATATTCCCTACCTTATTACGTATTTCTAAACTTAAAGTTGTATAAAATATACAACACGGGGAAACTGTGGTTGTGAGTCGAAAAAAGTGATTAAAAAAAGAAGGAAAGAATGGAAACCGTAAGTGGCAGCTGAGATTTTGAAACTGGGCTTGAAGTCTAATATTATTTTATGGGGTATGCAATGGTTTGGGCTAGGCTGGATAATATATATTAGTCTAATTAACACACAAAATAAAAAATTGGGGTGGGCTACAGCCGAGTTGTACCCGCCCCCCCCTCCCCCCCCCCCCCCCCTCCGGTCTATGCCTTTCTTTTCAATAGTGCCACTTTTATATACTTTTTTTAGTTGGCATCATATTTTTGAAAATATAATTAATTTGATTAGGTAAGGTGATGTGGGCTTCATTTGGTCATTGCCACATGATATAAATTTTTTATAATAATTTTAGATATTTTCTATGGGACGCACTTGCCATATCACATGAAAATGTATATAGAAAGTTCCATTGGAGAGAGTTTTTGTTAATTTTAACAGGTTCCAAATTCTAAAATACCATTGCATAAGATCCCTTCAAAAACTAATACACTGTTGAATGATTAAAAGTGGTGCGCTTGGGGATGGAGTTTAAGCCGTAAGAACAATCGATAGTTATACTCCCTCCGTCCCAATTTAATTGTCCACTATTCCATTTATAGCTGTCCCAATTTAATTTTCCGCTTTCTACATTTAGCATGTCATGAATTACAACAATTTTTTTATTTTCAATATTACCCTTTAAGCTCCCTTCACTTTCTTTATTTTGAGTCCCACCACCTTTTTTTATTGGAAGAAAAGTAAAGGACATTTTTGAAAATAAGTACTTTCTCTTGGGACGGAGGGAGTATTATATTACACATTGACATAACTTAGTATAAGTGGGCCGAACCCAATTCAAACCGGGTACTTGAAATTCAAGGTTAATTTAAGCTTAAGATTTTGTATGCTCAATGCAGCTCAAATTCAATTAGATTTTGATCCACAATTTACTAAGATGAATGAGCGAGTTTTGAACTTGCTTGACCCAATTAATAGGCATAGATACAACGAAACATTATCTTCATAAGAAATACCAAGATGCAAATAAAACACCATTAGAAGATTTAGCACCAGAGGCGGATTCAGGATTCTTCTGAGAGGTGGGCTAATAGTAATAGATAAAAAATTTATAAAAAAAATAAATTAGAAGTATAACCATATAGTGAGTTATATAAATTTAAGAGAGTTATATAAATTAGTGGGCTATTTTTTTTAGTAGTGCTAGTAGGTTTTTTAAAAATTTGCCCTGTGCTGTAGCCCCGCTCTGTCCCCCTAGTTCCGCCAATTAGCACTTGACCAAGTGGTTGAAATATCAAGAGGCTGGGCATGATTCGTCTTTTTATTTTTCTGTGTAACGGGCATGATTTGTCAAAATGTGCTAGCTAGATGTACAAAACCTTTGTACAATCTTTCAGTACGAGGCGGCCCAACACTATTATCTCTAAGCAAGCTTTTATAAACATTTTTTTTTCTACTAATAGAGAAGTTAATCTATTTATATAATATGGAAAATTGGTTTTTAAATATTAAAAAAATATATATAATAAACAATTGAATGATTGAAATTGTAAGATATTTTTAAAGGTTGATAGTGTTTTAGGCATGAGTTATGGCTAGTATTATAATATTAGTGATTTTTTTTTGTATAATTTTTTCCTTTTCAAAATTTTCTAGATTTTGAATAACTTTTTCTAAATACATATAATATAACCATGACAGAAATTTTTAATAACCAATATATGTTTGTATAACAAAAACATAATACGCTGTAAGCATGACAAAAAGAAGTATAATGCAATCTGGATAAAAAAGAAAAGAAATTGTTAAGAAAATAAAATATTTGGTAAAACCAATGTTATAAAGAAGATCTTAAAAAAATAGAAAAAGTATTTATTCATAAAAGAGAATAAAAACATAAAATTACGTTCACTTGATATGGCAATTTGAACTAAACTCCTCAATTCTATTAAGAAGCTTCTTTTCATGAGCCTTGTAGTATTAGAATGTCAAAATATGGGGCCCGTTGGCCTGTAACCTGTTGTGCTTTCATTTAATACTCGATAAATTATTAATCTTTTTTAAGTTTTGTTTGATAACGAGATAAAAAAGAATAGAAAAATTAATATATTTTTTTGAGAAGTTAAAAAATAAGTTGAGAAATGTGGTGAGATTAATTCTTACCTTTTAATTTCTTCCATGATTTTTTTTTCTTTCGGTGGAGGTAAAGAATTTTTTTTCCATAAAACATAAAGGCGAAAGGGGGACATATATTTACAAAAATGAGTATGAGATGGAGATAATCGTACTACATCCCTCAACTTATTTTTCATATTCTTACTTAAATTAGTTGTTTTTCTTATCATTTTATATCTTGCAATTGAATAGAGCCTTAAATAATAAAATTTTCATGTCCCGACTTAGAACCAATATGCTAAAATGATAATTTTGATAAAATTATAAGATAATACATTTGAAATATGTAGCATTCTATAGGTCCCAAATATTTTATAGATTAAAAAAAGTTTTTAAAGTAGTTTAGGCCAGGACTGATGCCAATTGAGCTAGCTAGGTGATTGAGCCCATAAATTGCATTTATAATCCCTTAAATAAGGCTCAATTAGATTATAATTATCATCTAAAATCGAAAATTACATGTAAATTCAGTTTAAGCATGAAAGAAGGCACTGCATTGTATTTATGTGTTACTAAGCTATTTTGCATGCCTAAAGTGGTTAAGCAATTGAAGTTGTATCCAAGATAGAAGGTTGAAAGCGGAAAGGTGCAAGAAGGCCCGAAGAACAAGTCAAAATTCATTTCGAAGCCCGAGCAGAGGAAAACTCCTCAAACTACCCCCAAAGTGCTAGCAAGAAGAGAAAAGCAAGTTCCCAAGCATGAATGAAGTGAATGCAAGTGTCCAAGAGTGATCCCAAGAGAAAAAAAACTTAATCGAATAAATTCTGGAAGTTTTCGAGTAAAATCGAGAACTGCCGTAAAAAGCTCGAAGTTGTAACTGATCAAAGTTTTTTTACAATGAGAATTTGAAGAAATCTCCAAAAATAGAAGTTGTAGAGAATTAAATTACCTATGTGTAGGCGAAAATAGTGCGTTAATTGGAGTTTGGAGCAAAAAGTTATGAGGCAAAAAAAGAAACAGCCAAAAGAAAAAGAAAAAGAAAATAAAAAAATATTGGGGATCGATCTTTACACCAAGATCGATCCCCACCCACTTTTTCTGTCCGTTTTGTTATTTTTGGCCCTTTTCGACCCGTTTCTTCAAGGATTATTCAACCCACGATCCTAGACATTTGTATACACTATAAAAAGTCATATATCTCATATTTTAGGGTACGCTACACTTCAGAATCAATAGAACAGAGTGGCTGAGAGCACCGTAACTTTATGGGAGTTTTTGCGCTTGTCTGTTGATTGAACCTTGAGTGATTTTTTTTTCTTTCTTCAAAATAATTATTAAGTTAGTTTAATTATCATATTTGAAGTCTGGAACATCAGTGTATGATACGTTTATTCATCAATCAATTCAGTTTCAATTGTTTTTAATCGTTTGTTTGCTTAGATATTCATAGATTAGTTGTTAGAGATCTTATATGTTATGGAATTAACCCTAAACTCTCGTTTTAGGGGTTGGTTCTAGGGTTTATAGATCAGTGTTATCGTTTTTTTACTTTTTCATCGATTTATTCTTGTTTCTCGCTCTATATCCAAATAGTTTATCGTTTTCCAATGTTATTCTTATGTGATTAATTTTTTATCATAAGAAATATTATTTTCCAAAATTTTTAGGGTTTTAGTCGAATTTCTTCAGTTTATGTCTGTTTTGAGTCTGTTTACCGTTTTAAGTATAAAATCTTTGTTTTAAATCGGAATTGAGAAATACCAAAGCCAAAAATTTTCAAATTTGATTTTCTATGTTCATAGGTATTTTTTTTTATTGTTTTTAATGATTTATATACTTTTTTAATTTGAATATGTCTAGCTAAATCATTAGTCAGGAGTCCGTAGTGAAATATGCGAACTTTATCTTTGAATATAATCCAATTTAGGTTTGAATATGATTTTTCTATTGGTTATAGATCACATACTGAATGTATGAGTATTTTCTTATCTTTGCATGACTAGAAAATATATTTCCATAAGTTAGCTCATAAATTACATCTGATTAAGAATCATAAAACTTCAATTCATGGATTTTCGCACCAAAATCTTAACGTGGATGATTTGAGGATGGTATTTAACCTCTAATTAGTTAGGTTAGTTTCTTAAGTGAATTGGATGATTTGGAGTTGTTTTGGTGTTTATGATTTGGAGTTGTTTTGGTGTTTATTTACGTAAGTGCTAAAAAAGTGCTAGTTTTGACTTTCGGTATTCTTTTTAAGACGGATTTGATTTGAATCACATTCAAACATATTCAAACTTTAAAAGAGTGTTAAGATACTAATTTTTTGGAAGTTTAATAAACTTGGATTATTTTTGTCACACACTAATAATATTAGGTTCTAAATTACACTTTTTCAAAGTCAAAAAGTTTCACTATCAAATTATATTGCTCAAAGCTTGTCTATATAGTCTTTGTCATGCATGGGCTATGATATACTTGTAGTAGCAATAAAATTGGATGGTTGGAAGGTCTAGGAGCTGAATCTTAGTGAAAAATCTTATTTAAACATAGATTTGGATTACCCGATTTGACTAGTTCTGCACTCCCTAAGTACGGATACCCCTAACGTTTGTTTCTTGTTGGTTTAAGTTCACTTAGTAATATGTTTTGTTTAGTTTATGCGCCGTTTATTTTATTTATTTATTTTTAGTTAAATTGCATGTTCCCTTAGTGCATTTAGGAAGCCTTTTAGGTAGAAAACTTGCGCTCGTGGGTTCCATTTACTTTTGCACTATAGGATTAGATTTTTCTTTAATTTTAGTTTAATTAATTAATAGTTTTAATTTAGTTTCAATTTCCTTTCTTATTACCTAAGTTTATCATCTTTTTATTTCTTTTCTCATCCTCCTCTTGAAAGAAACCTTCCTAATTCAAAGAACTACCCTCCTTCCCGTGGATCAACCTCGGACTTATCGAGTATTTATTACTTGACCGACCACCTGCACTTGAGTGTAATAACTCGCTTTGTTTTCGCCAAGTCACTAGGTAAGCATCCATTCGGACCTGGGAGAGATCTAAGGTTTGAGTCTCAATAAGGGGAGCTTTGCGGTGGATTTTCGTCATTTGTAGTTAAAGGGCAAAATGGATCTCCCTTTTTTTTAAATAAACAAAAATAAAATAAAAGAAAAAACTTCTTGGGCACATAATAAATTAATTATGAAAATCAAATGGAGTCTATTCGGAAGAGCTTGTGGGGTACACAATTATTGTGTAAGATACTGATCTTTGTTTGGAGAGTTTTTCATTCAGCCGTCCCAATTGGCGCTTTTTTAATGCATTGAGGGAATCCGGTTTCAAGTAGGTGCGAGCGATGTAACAAAGGGGCGCTAGAGGACCTAAACCATATTTTTTTCAAGTGTTCCTGGGTAGTGGAGGTTTGGAAGAGTTCGAATTTACATGAGTGCGTTGAAATATAACTTTTCCTAATATGTGAGCTGCTATTGTGTACTTTATGAAATTCAAATGGGGAGTTTTCTTGATATTGTTTATTGTCATGTGTTGATTTTTGTAGTGGGATAGGAACCGGTGGAAGTTCAAATCTATTTATTTAGAAGGTTCACTTGTAGCGGTTAAAGCAGTTGCCTTCCTCTCTAGCGTTAAAGAATCGCAAGCCTAATTGAGTGTCAAACAAAGAAATCAGGTAGTTAGTTGGTGCAAACCAAGGCAACTATAGCACCGTATCAATGTGGATATTGTTGCTTCGAGTGATGTTGTGATTTGAGGTATTGGAATGGTTGGTTGAGATAATGATGGATCTATTTTTTTAGCTAGAGCTAGAAAATTTGATGGGCAATTTTTTGTTGAGATTGTAGAGGCATTAACTATTTATGCAATTAGAGAAACATCTTTTCATGGTCTATTTTAAGTGGTGTTTGAAAGCAATGCTCAAATGGTGGTTAATTTAATTAATTCAGAGGAGGTTCTTTTAAATGAGCGAGGTTCTTTTAAATGAGTTGGGTTCTATTGTTGAGTCTATTAGGCTTTAGAGTAGGGGAAAGAATTTTGTGCTCATTTTTTCTTCCGGTTGGGAAATATATTAGCCCATGAAATAATTAAGTTTGCCTTTTCCATTGTTGATTTGAAAATCTTGGATTCCTTGTTCCCAAAATGGTTGATCTTGTTAGCTGATAATGATATTTCATGTTTTTCTTTTCTTTTTAAAAAATAAAAAATTAACTATGAGATGTTCTTAAATATGAATCAAGAGTAACTTGTCTTTTTTTTTAAATTCAAATTTAATTGAATCTCATATCTAATGATCTAATTAAAATTAAAATCTAGCCGCACCTTAAATTGAAGGTACTGTCATCCCTTACTCTGGAAGTGATACATTGATTTGGACTCCTATTATAAATGGGAAAATCACCTTTCAGAACATCTATGAAATATGTAGAAGTCACGGCCAGAGTTGATTGGAAGTGGATGGCTTGCATTTGGTTGCCTTATTTATTCCTTCTAGGAGATCTTTGTTGTGTTATATAAGAGGCTCTAATTCAACCATATGCTCATTAAACACATGAACAAGTTTTGGATTATGAGATATTCGATCAATTACAGAGAAATCAATTTATTCAAGAAATGAACACTTTGGCCATACTGAAGATTCAAGAGAACATATATCCTGAATAAGAAATTCTAACATTTATAATTGGGAAACTAGTGCAATCGACTCTTGAGGACCGAGAGTTGTAGCACACACTCGGCCATTAATAATCGAGTAAGGTCATATGTACTCGATCGTTGACAACCGAATGAGCTTTTTTCAACCATGCACAAAAATGGCCATACTCGGTTGAAAGTAGCTGAGTGTACAAGCCTGCAACTTAGTTACGAGGAACCGAGTAAACCTTATTCATGCTTTAAAAGGAAAAATGTGTTTATATATATATATATATATATGATATATATGTTATGAAAATAATATAAACAATGAAACATAATAAAGACATGTATTATAGCTCTCTTTGATTAACTATCTCTTCCTTATTTTCTTTCTTTTGTTCCAAAGTTTCTTTTGTTCCTACCATTCTTCTCAAGCTTACCCTTTTGCATCAATGGTGGAGGTTTTCTTGCATCACTAGTGGAGGTTTTGTTGGCTATTTTGGTGCAACTGAAATTTGTTACTAAATTCAATTGAAGATGGTAGAGGTGGTGGATATGGTGGAAGAGGGGAATTTTGGAGGATAATTTAATTTAGGGATAAATGTTTGATTAACTTTGGAGGGAAATTAATCTTTAACTAGTTAAAGATTAATTAACTTTTGTATTAAATTAAAACAAGTGGGTAAAAAACTAATTAAGGGCTAGTTAACTTTTGTACTAAATTAAATCAAATGGGGTGGTAATAACAATTTAGTTTTGTTTTTAGGTGGGAGTGTTAGCAAGTGATATTGGGGGTGCCAATATCACCACCCTTAACCAAAAGTATATGCATTACTAAAATTTTTAAACACATTTAGGAAATACTCTATAGTGACAGAACGTTAGGCTTCGTCACTAATTTCTTGGTTGCCACAACTTTGGTGAAGAATTCTAGATTTTTGTCACTAAGGGAGTATATTTGAAACGAACATTTATTTTGTCACATGTATTTCCTAGCTAAATGTGCACATCATGTGACAAAATACAAAATTTTTCGTCACTGAAGGAGTTTGACTTCGTCACAACTATTTCGTTGTTAAAATATTTTGTGACGAAAATGTGTTTTCATCACAAATATTCCGTCACTAATTGAATAGTTTATTGTACTAAAAAAATTCAAAAAGTGTAAAATTAAGTTTGGCCAATTAGAATTTCATGTGTCGAAACTTCAAGTTCTTCATTGGAATGTGGGACTAATTCAGGCTTATAAGAAATTATAGAACTTCAATTTCATGATTAAGATAAATGCGAGACTTCAGACTCATAAGAAACTATAGAACTTCAAATTCTTGATTGTAATAAATATGAGATATTCGGCTCATAAGAAATGGTTGAATAAAAGGATATATATTCTATTTATATGCACAAAGAAAAGAATGTAACAACGTCATGCTTAATTTAAAGTTAATAATTTTTTTAATTAGGATAAAAATATAGTAATACCAGGGACATTGGGCCCAAATTCGCTATTTATGAGATTTTAGGTTAATACCCTTTTAAATCAAAACTTCATGTTGAGTTATTGAGGCATACTTTTAATAAAATTTCATGTCCACAATAATGGTAAACAAACTTTAAGCCCTTAAATAAAATAGGGGTCATGTTAACGTAACGTGTCTCCTAATGGCAAGTGGGTTTATAAAACATTTGTAGGGGCATATAATCGATCCTAGACTTCCTGGGATTGATCTTGACTCTTGAAACATGTGGGATTCGGCAGTGCAAAGGTAAGGATTAGGGGTGTTGTCGGAAATCCGAAAACCGAACGAACGAACCGATCCGATCCGATACGAACCGAAAATTCCCGAACCGAAAAAAAAACCGAAACCGAAATCAAAAACCGAAATCAAAACCGAACAATTCGGGTCGGTTCGGGTTGGGGTTCGGTTGACCCGAAAGGGACCGAATTGCCCCGAAAAAAAAAAAAAGGGGGATAAAACTCAAAATAGTGAAACTGTGAAAGACTCAGAGACCTAATTTCATTTCATTCCGCGCCGCCTCTCTCACTCATCTCGTAGCAGAGCACACTCACAGATTGACACTCACTTATGTTGTCTTTCACAGTGCCATCTCTCTCTTCTTTCTTCTCCAGTCTCTTACTCTCATTGCTGTCTCTCGCTAACGCTCATCTCCGCAGGTCGCAGCTCATCGCCTCAGACGGTTAGATATGAACTAAATCTTTTTAATCTTCAAGTTGTGTTTGCAATTTTTGATTTTGATGTGTAGAATGTATCATCCAATGCCTGTATTAAGTTGTGAAGCACATACTCTGTTCTTATTTGGGCCCTTTCACTTACATATATAAGGTAACTCAGTCCCTTTTCTCTTCAAGCTATGCTTCCCTTTTTTTCATTATATCTTCTTTACTTTCTTTACGAGTAGTACGAGCTTCCGGTGTCGAGATGATGGGGTTTCAGATTTAAGTACCCATTACTGGTAATAGAACATAAGTTAAAGCATAAAAAGAAAATACTGAGCTTTTGTTGAATTGAGTCACTTGAAACACTCGCTGATGTTGTTATTTTGAGAAACACTAAGATTAATAGATTATTTAAGTAGTATTTATGTACTGACTACTGAATCGATTATTTGATTATTAAGAATTAAAGTAGTTGCAACCTTTCAGAATCCAAATTATAAGTAGCGTAACATAATTATGCATTGCCATGATTCATAGATATTTCAATCTGATGTACGCATTTTACTCATGGACCTGTCTTTAGTCTAAGTTACATAAGTGCAAAACAATAATTACAAATATTACACATAAATTTATATACAACATCAAATCCCAATTCTAGGCACGTTTTAGTGCAGTTCTAGTGGTGTTTTATTTTTTCTAAATGCTGTTTTTAACGATATAAAAAAAAACCGAAACCGACCGAATTGGACCGAAACCGAATCATTTGGGGAGGGTTTGGGTTCCATAGGTATCAAAACCGAAACCGAACCGAACCGAAACCGAATTATGAAGTTTGGGGAGGGTTTGGGGTACCCCAATCTCTACCCCGACCGAAACCGAAAACACCCCTAGTAAGGATCGATCTTAGCCTGATGGGATCGACCCCAGAAGCCCATTCGAAAATTTTGCTTTTTAATTCTTTTTTTAGGATTGATCCCAAATCCTGGATTGAGCTTATTTTCTTCTTTTTCTTCCTTTAAACTTATCAAAACTTTTTTGATGTTCCAACTTTCTCTCTTGCCATTTTTTTGAATGAATTTCTTGATCATTTCATTGCATAAACTATACAAAACCAGGCTTGCAAATTCATATTAACAACCTAAATTGCTTAGGAATAAACGAGTAGTAATTTGAGGTTTAATTGATGTGTTTAGCCATACAAGCATGCTATAATGCCTATGTATAAGCATATACATATGCATTATAATGTGCTTATCATGGGTCTGCCTCAGTTAACTTACATAATTTTAGCTTGTTTTTATGTTAAATATTTTTATTTCAATTGTTTTTATGCTTGTGTTTTGATCCCGAAAATTCAAAATTCTGGATTTGCCATTGGTTATACCTTACCTAGGGGCGCCCCCAATAAGGGGCAAGGGGGACAATCTCCCCTCCTTAGATTTGATTTGTTTTAAATTTTTTTTATTACATATGGGGTCTTTTTTTGAAAAAAAATATATATTTAAACTCCAAGTCAAAAATTTCACCTTGAAAATAATAAAGTGAACAAATCTTATCCACCCCGTCTCTTGAAAAATAAATTTTGGTGCAAAACATGGCATTGGGTGGCTGGCCTTTTTTAGGTCGATATTCGTGTTTGCGGGTGTGGGCATTAATGAGTCGCGAGGTTCGTCATGGAACCTGGATTTGCACCCCCTCGTAGGCGCAAGAGAGAATCTTATTTTTCTTGGATGCTTAATAGCTCATAACAATTGATCCCTTATAAATCCATCAATTTTTTCACATAGTTTTCATGTGGGACTTACCATTCTAATTCCATTTTTTCATTTCAAGTAGCTCACTTTGGACAATAATTTCTTATTCACCCCATAACTATTTTGGGTAAGAAAATATATGATTTTGATATCCTCACGAAGAAAAACACGAAAAATATAATAACCTTTCACAATTGAGTGTGAAGTCCCACTTAAAATTACCATCAAAATGGCTCAAAAATGGTATTTTTATCCATTTTTCCAACAAAGACCAAGGTAAATCCTTTTTTTTTTTTATCTACTTTTTAATATTATGTATAATTTATTTCTTAATTATTTACGTAATATTAATTGTATTTCTTGATTAATTACATAATATTATCAATGCGATTACGTTTGCATTGTATTTTTGTAATTCCTCATAATTGTTCACATTCGCTATTTGAGTTGTATGAAGTATTATTATTAATACTATTAGGTTTGCATTATAATTTTATGTCTTTAAATATATTTTTTTGTTCTTTGAATTTCACCCCCTTTAACTGGATTCATGGGTGCGCCATTGACGTTACCTAATATTAAGCACAAGACACTTTTTAGTGTTTTTATTTAATTACTTGCCAGTTGTAAAGTATATAATTTTGTTGGTTTTATTCCTTCGACAAAAACACATTTGCTTTGTAAGTTATTTAAGTCATTCGAGATTAAATTTGAAGAATTACAATCAAGCTAAGCTACCGAAGTAGTGCAATGAAGGATGACATCGAAATAAATACGGTGAGCATTGGCATCTGAATTTAATTTTCTTGGTAGTACTTTCACAAAAACATTTTAGGTCAATTTTTTTTATTAGTTTTTTTCCGGCATCCATAATGCTTCGACGAACCGAATTTATGAGAAAACTCTTGAATTATGCTCCTAATATGTTCCTAGATTTGCTCCAAAAATTTGGGTCAAATTTAAGCTCAAACAGATTTAGAACAACGAAAAACAAAAACAAAAAGTAAAAGAAATAAATAAAAAAAAAGAGATTTAATTATATAATAAACAAATAAAATTTTAATTTTCAAAAAATTCAAAGGGAGAGCTTTTTGAGATATTTTGTGATTGCACCCTATATTTTGGGGGGCATTTTCTACTTGAACCCCATACTTTAAATCCTTTGTATTTGCACCCCACCGTTAGCAACTTTTGTTAAGTGGTGTTAAATATTTCACAAATGGACAATTATTCCCCATGTGAGTCAAAAGTGTGGGTTTCAAGCATTAACGGCTCGAAAAAAAAAAGAAAAAGGAAATAGAAATGTTATTACAACTTTTTTTTTTATTTAATTTAATACAATAACTTTTTTATTTTTAAATTATTACATAAACTATCTTATATATTTATTAACTTTTACATAAATCATAATTTAATGACATACTTAATTATATGTCATTATTCATATAATATCTTTTTCACAATTTAAGTATCATTTTCTTGCCATTAATGATTGAAACCTACATTTTTTGACTCACATGGGGACATAATTGTCCATTTGTGAAATATTTAACACCACTTAACAGAAGTTGCAAGCGGTAAGGAGCAAGTGCAAAGGAATTAAAATATGGGGTGCGAGTACAAAATACCCCCAAAATGTGGGGTACAATCGTAAAATATCTCTAGCTTTTTTAAAAATTGACGTGTGGTTGGTTTGTTTTAAGGGAAAATGACCCATAAATACACTCTCTAGCCTCCCATTGCCCATTAACTCTTAACAGCTTTTTTTTACCACTAACTAGAATAGTTTGCCTTATTTTTCCTAAATAACACATCTTTTGTATATTCCAAATATTCATTCTGATTGTACCATCCTAGGTAAAGATGATATTTAATTTGAATTCTCATCCGTGCTTAACACGACTGAGGAACTCTATACACATTTTGAAAAGCGAGTGAGATCGACTGTATCATCCATTGGCTGGTGAGCTCATTTGTAGCGGAGGTCTCCATTGCGAACAGGATATTCATATCCAGGCATCATCATCAGCGGCGGTCTCCATTGCGAATAGGATATTCATATCCAGACACCATTTCCATTGCAAAGAACATCATTATCTCTATTACTTTATTTCGTTTGATTTTCTGCATTTTGATTTTCTGTATTTTCGATTTGCAAAATGGACGATAATGAAGCTTTATTGTTATATCGGTAAATTTTCATGCTTATTGTTTTGTATTTCAATTTTCGTTATTTTGTTGGAACTGGTTAGGTTTGTGGCACTATTTCATCATTACTGGTTAGGGCGTTGGGCACTGTTTCATTTTTTTGGCACTATTTCAGAGTCAATATGACGCCCCAAATCCCGTTATGAGGTTTAGACCTCCGGAACCCGATTAATCACAGTGCCATACGTGATGGCAGGTTTAAGGTGCATGATTTAAAACTTATATAATATAAAATTTATATGTAAAGCCTCATTTTTAAATTTTTTTGGCATGTGGAGTCTGTAAAGTAGATAAACACAATCCTATAAATAAGTAAACACAGCTTAACTAAAAATAAAACTCTACATCTTTACAGTTATTAATTTTATAGAGATAAAACAATTCAATTTAAGACAATCCCTCCAACGAGGTCCCAAGGTTACTTAAAAGACATCACTTGTCAATAAAATTGAATACAAATTTTATCAATATATAAAGCTCATAAGACATTAGTTGTCTATGGACGACTATAATTGACTAAGGTAATCAGAGGCCTCTATACTCCGTACTCGTACCGTCCCTGGCAAAATACCTGCAAAACTAGTTTGAAAAATGAGAGTGAGCCAAACATGGGCCAAGTGGAAATTATAGGAGTTTGAATAAGAAAATACATATTGGAAAGTACAGGCGACGTGGAGTAATGAAAGTAATTTGAACCATATATATATACTAATACCGTTCCTACATATATATATATATATATCTATATTATAAAACATCAAGTTTGACCAAAAAAATTATCTAAAAAGTATGAGAATTTAATGGTTAAAAATACACATGTTATGGTGTGCTTTAGTTCTACACCATTGGATGGGTTTTATACACACATCAAGATGTCACATCAAAGTTAAAACACTCACACCAATAATATACACACAATAAACTCTCACAGGCTAATAATTTTGTCTATACTAAAAATGCTATAACTTAAAATTCAAAATTCAAAATTTAATAAAAAATTATTTTTTAAAATCTACTAATCAATATCAATTAAACAAGATCCATCATGACTATAAAATTATGTAAAAAAAATTAAGAAAAATTATTGAGTAACATTTTAGAATCCATACATTATTGGATTATTTTTACATCTTCCGTTGAATTTATTTTATTAAAAAATCATTTTTGCCGAGATCAAAATAAGATTAAAAAAAGGTATGATTAATAGATTGAACATACATTTCGGTTGATGTTTGTCGAAATAAACTAATAATCTTTGTCTATTTAGATTTAGAACACGTTATTCTTTTTATCCTATTATTTTTTCGTGCCGGATGGCACGGGTATACCCTAGTATATATATATATATATATATAGTACTCTTTTCAAAACCTTGAAACTATGTAATATGCAATGCACACCAAGTACTATCCAATCCTCGAAGATACAATAGGAATACATCATCAAGATACTGAAATACTATAATAACAAAGTATCCTCGAAATGTAAATAAACTATCTCAAGTATTAATAATCATAAGACAACTGTAGACACTAATCTCGTAATCGTCAATCTTATATTCAGCTATACTCATCTCATATCATGCATCTAGGATTTACTCAACTGTGCTCGCGATCGCGATTGAAGCCCTCAAGGCTAGGGTATGCAGACCCTAATGTTGGGTCCCCCAGTAGACCACCTAGATGTGTAGGGTATACAGTAAGCTGGGTCCCCCTATGAACCATAGAGTATACCGCTATCAAAGTGAGATCCCTCTGCACGGATTAAAGTGTGTAACCGTCAACGCTAAGTCCACCCATGGACCATTAGTGCCTTACCAAGTCAAAACATAAATAAAAAGTATTTTTCAATGAATATATTCATACATAATGCATATACATATTACATGTATATATATATCTTAATTCATATCTAGTAATAATTTTGTATGCCAAAAGTGGTACTAGCTTTCAAGTACTGAACCCATGATCTATATACGTACTATACATATAACCAAGCATGTATATGTAATAAGTAGGTAAATTCAATGACAATGATAATGATTTTAACTTAAAATGTATCTAATATACATGTTCCATTTAAGAAACCAATATAATCACATAATTATATCCATGTAGTACTTGAATAATCCCAATGCGTGAGCTAGTAATCTATTTGTAATAACCTCTCATTTTAATAGAAAATCGTGAATAAAACAACTAATCCATACAGTGGCGTAAGTGTCTCATGGATGTGAGATTATTAATGTCCTTGAGGGACAGATTTATGTGGTCATAGTATAATGCCTACTCTAGTTTGATCTATCACTGTTGAATTATTTTATTTACAAAAATTGGAACTGGATATCACTTGATGTGTAGCACTATTTACTCTTTAGCTATGAAATTCTACACCATTATTTTCTATATATATATATATATATATATATTCACATTGTGTGTGCATAATCATCCATATTTTAATAAAAACATATATAGTTCCCACTGGACTCGGATGGCTCACTATTTTCCCACAATAGGTACATCTAACGACAAGCTATAACGTGTGAAATAGATAAAGGGCGAGGCTTCTTAGTTACCTCTGATAGCCTTTAAGGTGTGATTTACGATAAAAAAGACTTTGTACTTTAAATTTTGTTACATATTAGGATATTATGTATTAAGTACTCTCTATTCTAAGTTGTAAAGTTTGTGAAATGTTATTTGGAACTTTATTTTGAGATTAAACATTGTTGAAAAACTAGACCTGGTGTTTTATAATATAACTATGTGTTTGATTTCTATTATATTGCGTGTTGAAAACCATCTCCTTGATTGAGACTGGTGATGTTGTTGAATTCAATGATGATTAATGACAACCAGGTTACGTTTTCGTTTACCGCCGCGCAATGGATAACTAGCTTGCAAAACGGAAGTTAATGATTATTATGGGATTGCATGACACACCGAGTATATTTTTTTCCTGATAGGTGTATTACAAATTTCACCAGTCTTTTTTTTCTATATAATTTAGCCGTTGTTAGTGACAACATCTGTGATTGCTTACTCCTGGAAGGTGATTGCCTCATAATAGGAACCCGAGCATCACAATTGCATCTTTCAACCATTCAAAATTTTCACATTTCATATATTTTAGAAACTTTTTACCTTTACTCTATTCTTTTGTGGAAGTCAAGAGCTTTCTTGCACCACAACCTACAAGACAGATTGATGTTTTCCAAGGGCAATCTTTTGCCCAATGACCACTTTGTTCACAATGAAAACAGTAGCTTGAATTTTGAGTACCGTTTGAACTTTAAGCAGCACTTGAACTTTGTGCAGCTTGAACAATTTTGGTGAAAATAAGGCATTATGCTGCTGTGTGGCCATGTTTGTCACACAGTTGGCAGATTATTTGATCACAATCGCATTATTGTTTTTTACCTCCCATTATTAAAAATGCTTGCATTCATATTGTTCTGTGTTATCTATTTGTGTTTTAATGGATTGTGTGGTTGAATAGGCATATGATACTATTTATAAGGCATGATGGTTGCTAAACAGTCATATTCATTTGGTGTTGCATTTAAGGCCATCAGGGGTATTATGGTTTACAAATAATAGACTTAACAGAGTTGGGATGGAAAATAACAGAATATGTATTAAAATACTGATTAAACTGAAAATGAGTACCAAGATAACAATATATAAAACTTAGGGTACCAAAATACCATTATTATAAAACTTCGGGTACCAAAATACAAATGGCCCAGATAAAATTTGACTTAAAAGACTTTTAATTTGAATTTTAACACTTAACCACCACCTATATTTTGAACCAAACATATAACCAACTCACCTTAGGTTCTAAATTATATAGGATGCATCCGGTAAGTTCGGTGAGCTTTCGTTAATTGTCGCTTCTTCAAATTTTCAATTTGACTCAAACAATTTCAACGGAAAAAATGTTTTTAAAATCGGAATCAAGCCAACTAAAAGTATAATCCTAACAAAAATCGAGCCTAACATAATACAAATGAACTAAAAATAAATAAATTAATTAAAACAATGCACTAATTAAATAAAATAGATTATTAAATGAACTTAAATCAACTAGAAACAAATATTAAAGGTATCCGTAGTTAAGGAGTATGAAATTAGTCCAATTGGGTAAACCAAATCTAAGTTTAAACAAGATTTTTCAATAAGATTCAGTTCCTATACTCTCCAACTATCGAATTATATTGCTACTAAAAGTATATGATAGGCTATGTTTGACAAAGACTATATAGACTAGCTTTGAGTAATATAATTCGACAGTGAAGCTGTTTAACTTTGAAAAATTGTAATTTAGAACCTAATATTGCTAGTGTGTGACAAAAATAATCCAAGTTGATTAAAATTCTCAAAAATTAGTAGCTTAACACTCCTATAAGGTTTAAATAGGTTTGAACATGATTCAAAGTAAATTCGTCCTAAAAAGAATGCCGAAAGTCAAAACTAGCACTTTTTCGGCACTTACGTGAATAAATACCAAAATAGCGCCAAATCAGCCAATTCACTTAAAAAACTAACCGAACTAATTAGAGAATAAAAACCATCCTCAAATCAGCCACGTTAGGGTTTTGGTGCAACAATTCGTGAATCAAAGTTTTTATGGTTTTTAAATCAAATGAAATTTCTGAGCTAACTTATGGAAACATGTTTTTAATGCATGAAAAAATAAGAAAATACTCATATATTTAGTAGGTGATCTATAACCAATGGATAAATCATATTCAAACATAAATTGAATTACATTCAAGGGTTAATTACGCATCTTTCACTAAGGACCCTAACTAACCATTTAACTAGACATAATCAAATCAAATATGAAAATAAGCTTATAAATCATGGAAATCAGTAGAAAAATACCTAATAATGTAGAAAATCATATTTGAAAACTTTTTACTTTCGAATTTCGCAATTCCGATTTAAAATGAAGATTTTACGGTTAAAACAATAAAAATCTCAAAACCAACATAAACCGAAGAAATTCGACTAGAACCCTAAAAATTCTGGAAAATAAAATTACTAATGACCAATAAGAATCAAACATGAATATCATGGAATAACTACAAACTTTTTGAATAGAAAGTGAGAATCAAGCATAAATCAACGAAAAATCAAAAAATCAACAAAACAAACCTATAAACCTTAGAACCAGCCCCTAAAATAAGGGTTTAATGTTGATTCTAGAATATATATGATCTCAAACAACTAATCCATGAATAAAAAAGAAAACAAACAATTAAAAGCAATTAAATTGAAATAAAACGAAAAACTAGGGTTTACCCGGCACAAGATTAAAACTTGAATTAAAACTGAATTGAATGATGAATGAACGTTGATTACACTAATGTTCTAGCCTCAAAATAATACGAATAAACTAACCTAACAATTTTTTTGAAGAAAGAGAGAAATAAACTCTCGAGGTTCGATCGTTAGATAAGCGCAAAAGCTCCCAGAAAGTTATAGTGCTCTATGTCTCTCTGTTAATTGATTTTAAATTATGCCGTACCCTAAAATATGATATATATATATATATATATGACCTTTTACATGTTCGACAAGTGTCTCTGGTCGTGGGTTGTATAATCCTTGAATAAACGGGCTGAAAAGAGCTAAAAATCGAAAATGGGCCAAAATTTGAAATGGGGATCGATCTTGGTGTGGGGATCGATTCTCATGTATTTTTTTTTTTCTTCTTTTGGTTGCTTCTTCTTTCACTTATAACTTTTTGCTCCGAACTCCGATTGACACACTGTTTTCACCCACGCGTAGGTAATTTAAAGCTCTACAATTTATATTTTTTTGAGATTTTTTTAAAATTCTCAATGTAGAAAAACTTTGATTAGCTACAATTTTGGTTTTTTTACGGTATTTCTCGGTTTTGCTCGAAAACTTTCGGAATTGATTCAATTGAGCTTCTTTCTTCTTGAAATCACTCCTGGACACTTGCATTTACTTCATTCATGCTTGGGGACTTGCTTTTCTCTTCTTGCTAGTACTTTGGGGGTAGTTTGCAGAGTTTTTCTCACTTCGAACCTCGGAATGGATATTGACTTCTTCTTCGGACATTCTTCTTGCACTTTTCCTCTTTCAACCTTCTTTTTTACATCCAACCTCAGTTTCTTAACCATTTTAGGCTTACAAAATGGATTAGTAATATAGAAATACAATGCAGTGCCTTCTTTTCATGCTTAAACTGAATTTATATGCAATTTTCGATTTTAGACGGTAACAAGAAGCTAATTGAGTCTTATCTAAGGGATTAAAAATGTAATTTATGGGCTCAATCATTGGGGGGTAATATGATTTCTGCCCCAGTAATCCATATTACTGGGGAGTAATCACATTATTAACGCCAATGATGTGAATTACTGGGACCAGTAATGACGATTACTGAGGTGTAATAACATTACTGGGACTAGATTACTAGGGGCTCACATTACTGCTCCTAGTAATCCAAATTACGGAGGAGTAATCACATTACTCCCTCCAGTAATAATGATTATTGGGACCAGTAATGACGATTACTGGGGGCAATAATCATTATTAATATCATTATTTACCAATGATTTGGTTGTAATCTCTTTCTTAGGGACCAATTTTAAATTTGTAAAAATGGTGGATCATCCTTGCTCGTTAGAATTAATTTTAATAGCCAGGGTTTCTTGTTTCCATTGAATCCTAGTATGGGATATAGTTCTTTGTGCGAGGAAGTATGTCGCCGATATAATTTTCGTCAAAATGAGACCATTCAGCTAAAATACTCACTGCCAGGTTGTGATGTGTGCTTTCTAGATAGTGAAGTCGACTTTCAGATGCTTTTTTCTAAGGCAAAGATATATAAACTGAATCATGTTAAAATTTTAGTTTTCAAAGAGAATGAAAACTTAAGCATAACCAGCACTGGTTCCGAGCAAAGAAAGTGCTCTGTTGATGAAGAGGATTTTTTGGGTTTGCCGTATAGGTCTGAACCTGAGAAGCCCTTTTTATCTGATGAGTGGTGTCATTATATTGAGCATGTTGGCAGAAATTTAGTGGTGGTGTAGCCGAATTTTGAGAGAAACTTAAAATGTATGTCGCGTCAATTTTTTTTTAAGTACGTTTTACATAGAAATGACGGTGTTCGCGTTCATGCCTATATGTGAATGTTATAAGAGATGAGGATTAAAAAAAGTGCAACTGGTACATTAAAAGTTCGGCATCTTCGTGCAATGGTTTCTTTTATATTAACGAGATGGACATTGTGCACACCTGCATAGGCACCATTCGCAAAAGCATTCGATGGTGGAGTCCGATGTGGTATCCCGCTTTATTAAGGCAGACATTATGTATAACATGTCAATGCGGCCGAAGGAAATAATAAGTAAATTCAAGTGTACTTACGAATTCGATATCACCTACAAAGTTGCCTTGAAGGCAAAGGAAAAAGCAAGGGATATGCTATATGGTAATGATGCCGATTCTTTCAATAAGTTAACTTAGTACGAGGAAGCTGTGTTGGAGACAAACCCAGGCTCTTATTTCGAGCTAAAAGTTGATTCGTTGACGAATCGGTTCAAGAAGCTATTTTTAGCTTATGGAGGCTGCGTCAATGGGTTCGAGTTATGTGTTCATATGCTATATGTTGATGGGACCTTTGGTAAAAGTGTGTACAAGGGTTAGATTCTTGTTCCAACCGGAAGAAATGAGAACAAAGGTAAATTAATGCACCCAGTAATCTACGTTACCTACACCATTTATTTGGAAATTTTGA
Organism: Lonicera japonica; assembly: GCA_021464415.1. Lineage (NCBI taxonomy): Eukaryota > Viridiplantae > Streptophyta > Magnoliopsida > Dipsacales > Caprifoliaceae > Lonicera > Lonicera japonica. Next base: position 96,807,340 of record CM038463.1, on the reverse strand, counting down.
ATGCTATTTACCAATTTGGAACAAGGCAATTTCAAAAATTTATTGTAACAATAATTTCTCTGATCACTGAAAAACAATATATTACTGCCAGTAATCAGGCATTGATGTGGCCAGGAATACTGATTACTGTATAGTAATTGGGATTACTAGGGTTAGTATTCCTGAATACATGCCAGTATTCTAGATTACTGGGGCCAATAATCCTGGCTACTAGGAGCAGTAATTCTGAATAGATGACACTATGACAGTAATCAAGAATACTGGAAGCAATAATTAGGATTACTTGGAAGTAATCAGATTTCTAGGTGTAGTAACATTGGCTACTACAAGTAATCAAGATGACTAGGGACATTAATAGTGGCTACTGCCAGTAATTAGGATTAATAGGGTCAATAATACTGATTAGTGGCAGTAATCAGGATTACTGGGGACAGTAATCCAGGTTACCTATACCATGTATCTGACATTTTTTTCATCAATGTTTTGATTTGTGCAGGCATGTTTCCACTTGCCATTTGTGTGTGTGTGATTCCGAAAGTGAAGATAATTGGTACTTATTTTTCTGAACTTAAGAAATGTGCTCGAATGTCAACGAATAATCATTACGTTCCTCAGCAATCGTGGTGTTGGATTGTTGAGTGCCTTCGAGAAAGTCTTTCCCGGTAATCCTCATTTGTATTGTTACAAGTATTTAACGTTTAACCTTGCCAAGAGGTATAAGGGTCGAGGTAATTCTGTTACTTTTGACAAGATCAAAACTTGTTTCTTCAAGCTAGCATACTCCTAAAGCAAAAAGGAATACCGGTTTAACCTTCAATTGCTAAGAGAGGAGGGTCACACTGGGATTATCGATTCATATTTTTTTGAAATTTCGGTTTAACATTAGTGCCGTGCATTTTTTAAGGGATGCCGTTACAGGATAATGGCGAATGGCATCGCTGAGTCGTTTAATAATTGGATTAACATTGAACGTTTGATACCAGTATATTGTCTGCTGGAACAGGAGAGGGTAAAATAAATGGAGATGAGTTGTAAAAAAAGAGTCGAGTTTTTGTTGTGAAAAACCAAGCTTACACAAAAAATAGAGGAAAATCTGGAAATAGAGATGAAGAAGTCTCGTAAATTCAGTGTTCAAGAATCCTCCCTTGGTGTGTATGAGGTAAGATCTGAATTTTCATATTCAGTGGACCTGAATGCGCACACATGTTCTTGCTTTAAATGGCAGATCAACTGTTTCATTTGTCCCCATGCTCTTGCTGCCATACAAAATATCCGAACATGGATGTCTATAATTGTATTTCACGCTGATTCATTCAGGAAGTCATACAGTTTTCCTATTCATCTAGTAAGCAATATGGACGAGTCTATCTCAGAGTTTACAGCCACCTACATTTTTCCTCCCCTATAAAGAGGCCACCGGGTAGGCGTAGTAGCAAAAGAATGAAGTCAAGTGGTGAGTATGAGAAGAAGCCTATTACTTGTCACCACTGTCATAAGAAGGGTAGCCCTAACAGGCTTACTTGTACAGAGGCTATTTGATTAAGCCAAAATATTGCATTTTTATATGTATTTAGGTGGCTTAATATGCATGAATTTGATTTTAATTATCCTAAATTGTTAAGAATTGAGATTTAATCATGAAATAGGATAGTATGTTTGTTTCTAGTGCATTATAACCTTTTTACAGGTTAAAAATGAATAAGAACGAATTTAGAAGCAAATTCCCCCAAAGTTAGTCATTGCCAGTCAAATTCAGAGCTAAATTAAGTTCAAGAAGTGAACCGAAAGCAAATTCCAAGCTCAAGCGTGAAGGAAGTTGATGGAAGAGAGTAAGAGAAGCCAATAGAGCAGTCCCAAGCAAAGAAGAGTCATTTGAATCAAACCGAGCAATTTTTGAATGAAGAAGAGATTCACTGCGCGCATTGCCTCTGTTCCGATAATTTTTGGTATTTATCCGTGCAGAATTTGAAGAAAACTCCATAAATAGAAGTTGTAGAGCTTTGAGTTATCTACGCGTAAGCGAAAACCTTGCATCAATCGGAGTTCGGAGTACAAAGTTATGGCAGAAATACGATCAGTGCACCAGTGGATTGAGTTTGAGCGCGAAAGAATATCTAAATTTATGATGCAGATATTTATTGAATGGGGTCCTTAGCCTAGATGGCAAGTGACCAGCTGTCTACTCATGCTTAGTCTAGTGTTCGAATCCCGCGGCCAACAAGTTTTAATTATTATTTTTAAGCTGACCCGAGAAGTTAAGGAAGAAGACTTAGTCTCTCGAGCCAACGACTTGATAGACGACAAAGCTATTTTTAGCTTTTGGATTATTATCTTTTTTTTTTATTTATTAATTAGTTTAATTTTTGAATTTTGAAAAAAGGAATTAAATGTCGATGATATTTTTAGGTTTTAGGTTTAATTTTGAGTAAGGGAAGACGGGCCGCCATTATTATTCTTCGAGTAGAGAAAAACAGTCGTCGTTCTTTTTCTTTTGAGTAGAGGAGAACAGCCGCCATTATTATTCTTCAATAATTTCAAATTTCTTTGCGTAACTAGAGAAAGAGATATTTTCATTTGGTTTATAGCGAGTCCCATTACAGTTCTTCAAGAACAGCGTAACTGTAAGTTTTTCTTTTCATTCAATTTTATTTTTAATTTATTTCAGTTAATGCTCATTAATGCTTATATGTTGTTAGTTAATTATGTGTTTGAATGCGATTGATGATTGAAATCCATGCATAATTTATAATTTTTATTAGATTTTTTTATAGATTCCCGCGTAGAACCCTAAAAAAATATGTGTTTTCTTATTTTAATCGTAACTTGCTCGTTTCTTGGCCGATTTTGATGATCCACCTATCAAAACGACCGCGATCGAATTTTCTACAAAACCCTACTGTTTTGGGGATCTAAATTCCGAAATTTCCTGAGGACAGTAGGCGATTTTCGTGACTGCAGTGTGCTATTTTTTTTGAAATTTGTTTAAACCATTTTCTATTTCTTTATTAATCGTCCCTTAGTATTGATTGCTGTGAAATTTTGCGTGATTATTCAATTATATTCCAGAAATATGTTTGGTCAATTTTTGATTGAATTTATCATGCTTTGCTTAATTTTCATCAATATGCTAGCATAATTTAGTAGTTAGGGGTCCGTAGCGAAAGCATGACGAACTAGTGTGAGTATACGATTCAATTGTGATTGTGGCTTGAATTTCTCATTGGTTATAGGTCAATTAATAAATCTGGAAAATATAGTAACCTTTCATGCGTTAAAAACATGAATTTTTAAGATTTTTTCTCGATTATTCGACAAAAGAACCGAAAAATCTCAAATTACGAATTTTTGTACTAAAACTCTAACGAGGCTGAATAGAGGACGGTCCTTATCTTTTATTGAGCTGAGTTAGTTATCCAAGTAATTTGGGAGTTTTGAGCGCTGTTTTGGTGTCATTCCGGAATTGATACCGAAATAGTGCCAATTTTGGCTTTTAATGACTTTTTAAGAACGGTTTTGACGTATGTCATGCATACGCATAATCAAATCTTAGAAATAAGTTAAGCTTTTGGATATTTACTAAAATTGATTAAATTTAGCTTGTTTTTGTCACGCACTAGCATTACTAAGTGAAAATCAATTTTTGTAAAATAAATTATAAGTTCCCTTATTGAAAACTAAATTTCTATGCAGCTTATATGAGTCTTGTCATGCACTTCTCATGATATGCTCGTGAATTTTAGTTTTTAATAATTGGTAAGCTAAGGACATTCATTTTTAATAGGAACTCAGGTCTACAGTCATCTCTTGAATCGGTTGGTCATACTATCTGTAATGTCATAGTTATGGATACCCCTAACGCTCTTTTCCCATTTTATTAAACACTTGTTTTAGTTGCTGCTTATTTTATCCTTGCTTTATTTATTTATTTTATTTTTATTTTTATTTATTTAATTCTTTATTTATTTTCTTTTAAGTTTTAAATTTAATTTCTTATTCTATTATTTCCTATTCAAAAAAAATATTTATTATCTTTTCTTTATTTTATTTTTCTTTTCTTCTTTTCCCCCTTGAAAGTTTAGCTAGAATAATAAGATTACCATCTTTCCCTGTGGTTTGACCTTGGACTTCCAAGTAAATATATTATAACTTGACCGCCTGCACTTGGGTGTATTAATTACGCGTTTCTGAGCGTAGTCAAGCAAAGATTTTGGCGCCGTTGCCGGGGAAGGTTGTCAGTATCTTATTCTAGTTTTCTTTCTTTCTTCTTTTTCTTCCTAGGATTCTATATTAGGTCTCAGCCTAGTATATGAAACCTTGACTTCGTGGTCCAATTAACCGTATCTCAAGTAATCCTCTATATGAGTACCGTGTCATCCCTGACAAGTACAAGTCAGACGACGAATCTTCTGAAGCATCCGTGTCTTCCAGTTCCACTAATTCACTTCCACTTTCTTTTTCTTCTAATTCTTCGAACGGTACTATCCCGTGGGCAGCTGAACACCCGATGGCCGATCAGAATGCTGAAGAACAAGCAGCTGCATTTGCAGTAGCACAAGCAGCACAAGCAGCTAATAATGGAGTCAACCAAGCAGTTCAAAATCCTAATCTTACTTTGCATGAACTCTTACTTCCTGGCAGAAATGCTACTCCTTCTTGCATTAATTTTCCAAATGATGCAAATAATTTCCATTTTCACAATGGCATGATTCAACTTCTACCTACTTATCATGGGTTTGAAAGTGAACAAGCCTACCTTCATATTCGAGAATTTGAGGATGTATGTGCCACTTTCAGTGATCAGAACTGTTCTGAAGATACAATTAAGTTGAAGCTATTTCCTTTCTCTTTGAAGGATAAAGCTAAAACTTGGTTTATCTCTCTACGCCCGAGATCCATTAACTCGTGGTAAGAACTCCAAGAATAATTTCTCAAGAAATTCTTTCCTTTACATCTTACTTCCAACTCGAAGAAGGCGATTCAAAACTTCTCCCAGAAGGATGATGAAACCTACTTCCAGTGTTGGGAGCGCTTCAAAGAACTTCTTAATTCTTGTCCTCATCATGGTTATGAAAAGTGGAGAATCATCAGTTTGTTTTATGATGGTCTAGTTCCCTCCACTCGTCAGTTTGTTGAATCAATGTGCAATGGGCAATTCTTAGGAAAGAGTCCCACTGATGCAGAGGCATACCTTGAATGGATTTCTGAAGTTTCTCAAGAATGGGAACCGAGTGCTAAGGCAGGTACAGCTAGAGCAAAGGTAACACCAGCTGGTGTGTACCAACTGAAAGATAACGATGAAATTAGTGCTAAGCTAGCTACTATTTGCCGAAAACTTGAATCTTTGGAATCAAAGAGAGGAGAACCAACTTCCAAACCATTTGCGACACACTTGGTCATCTCACTAGTGACTGTCCGACCATCCCAGCTCTTAAAGAAGTGTTGAACACTGATGTCAATGCTGTCATGGCAATTGGCAAATCCAATTCTTATGGGGATCGATATAACCCATCTTGGAGGAACCATCCCAACCTCAGTTGGTCTGGTAACAACTATGAAGGGAATCCCATGAAACCTTCTCAACCATTTCAGCAGCCCCAGTCTAATTTCCAACCACCGCCACCACTTTAACCGTTTTATCAGCAATCTCAACCTCTAGTTAATTTTCAATCTCAACCTCAGCAGTATCAACAACCTCAAGGTTCGAGTCCTAATTCTTATATTCCACCGCATAGGAAAATCCCTGAGGAGAATCTGCAAGGTATGTTTCAGCAGATGCTGCAGACGATGAACCAGATGAAAGTTTCTATGGAAAAGATTGCTAGTCAGAATGACCCAAAAGGGAAGGCAGCTTTTCCAGCTCAACCTCAGCCCAATCCCAAAGCCAATGATAATTCTTCTTCTTCAGGCACTAAACAATATCATGAGCAGGTCAAAGCTATCACTACCTTGAGGAGTGGTAGAGTTATTGACAATCAAATAAAGCCACCTCCACCTGAATATGTTCAAATAAGAGGGATGGAGGTAGAAGATGAAGAAGTTGAAACTGAGCAGTACACTTCTACTAAAGCTTTGAAAGAAGCTGAGATAGCTAAGGAAGCTGAAGCAAAAGCCGAGAATGTGAATGATGTCCCAGAAAAGAATAAAACTTTTATTCATCACATTCCCGTCCCTTTTCCTCAGAGGTTGCAGAAGCCGGCTAAGGAGAACCATAATTATGAGATTCTTGATCTTTTTAAGCAAGTGAAGATCAACATTCCTCTTTTGGATGCGATCAAGCAAATTCCTTCTAATGCTAAGTTTCTTAAAGACTTATGCACCATAAAGAGAAGAGTCTCTATTCAGAAGAAAGCATTTTTAGCTAATCAGGTGAGTTCGATCATTCAACATAATATGCCAGCCAAGCACAAGGACCCTGGTTGTCCTACCATTTCTTGTTACATTGGTGATCAAAAGATTGAACATGCTCTCTTAGATCTTGGTTCTAGTGTGAACTTACTCCCGTATTCTGTTTATCAGCAGTTAGGTTTGGGTGAGTTGAAACCCACGAGAATTACCTTGCAACTGGCTGATCGTTCCGTGAAAGTCCCACGAGGAGTAGTTGAAGATATTTTAGTTAAGGTTGATAACTTTGTCTATCTAGTTGACTTTGTTGTTCTAGATACTCAACCTATGACTAATATTGGTACCCAGATTCCCATCATTTTAGGAAGACCTTTCCTTGCTACTATTAATGCTATTATCAGTGTTAGGAATGGTGTTATGAAGCTTTCGTTCAGAAACATGACTCTCGATGTCAATATCTTTTCAATTCCTAGACAACCAGATTTTGAAGAAGAAGATATTCGAGAAGTGAGTTACTTGGATACTGTTGTGGAGGAATACTTTGGTTTGTTGCAATATGAGGACCCATTTGAGTCAACCTTGACTCATTCTTTTTCTGATTTCGAAGCTTATTCTCCTATCGAGAAGGAGATAAGTAAAGCAGTTTCTGATCTCAATTCCAGCGAAGATGCTGAAAAATTCGAAACAGAGCAGGTTATGTGGACTGAATGTTTTGAAGAACTCCCCCCGAGTAATTCTTTAGTTATACCCTCTGCGTTCGAAGCTCCAAAATTGGAACTTAAGCCCCTACCCCAGGAGCTAAAGTATGCCTTTTTAGGAGAATCCGAGACTTATCCTGTCATAGTCTCAAACAAGTTGAATTCTACTCAAGAGTCTGAACTCTTGAAGGTTCTTAAGTTACATAAAGATGCATTAGGATGGACCATAGCTGATCTAAAAGGTATTTGTCCTAATATCTGTACTCATAAGATATACCTTGAAGAAGATGCTAAACCTTCTCGACAGATGCAGAGGAGGTTAAATCCCAACATGAAAGAAGTAGTTCGCAAAGAAGTTCTTAAACTTTTAGATGTTGGAATTATTTATCCTATCTCTGATAGCAAATGGGTAAGTCCTACTCAAGTTGTGCCTAAGAAATCTGGCATAACTGTTGTTCCTAATGCTGAAGGAGAATTAATTCCTACACGTGTTACCACTGGATGGCGCATGTGTATTGATTATCGCAAGCTTAACTCTGTAACCAGGAAAGATCATTTTCCATTCCCATTTCTTGATCAAACTTTGGATAGAGTGGCTGGTCATTCTTTCTACTGCTTTCTAGATGGTTACAGTGGTTACAATCAGATCGAGATCGCTCCCGAAGATCAGGAGAAAACCACTCACTTGTCCTTTTGGTACTTTTGCTTACAAGAGAATGCCCTTTGGCTTGTGCAATGCACCAGCAACCTTTCAAAGGTGCATGATGAGTATTTTTAGTGACATGGTGGAAAAGTTTCTCGAAGTTTTCATGGATGATTTCTCTCTTTTTGGTGATTCTTTTGAAGATTGTCTCCAGAATCTGGAGAAAGTCTTGATCCGTTGCAAAGACAATAATCTTGTTCTGAATTGGGAAAAGTGCCATTTCATGGTTACCCAAGGAATTGTTTTAGGTCATATTGTCTCAGCTGAAGGAATTCAAGTAGACAAGGCTAAAATCGACCTCATTGCTAATTTGCCAGTTCCCAAGACTGTCAAAGAGGTTCGATCATTTCTAGGTCATGCTGGTTTTTATAGGAGGTTTATCAAAGGTTTCAGTGCTATATCTCGACCCCTATGTAACTTGCTTGCCAAGGATGCACCATTTGAATGGACTTCAGCGTGTCAAGAAGCTTTCAACAAGCTCAAGGAAATGCTCACAACTGCACCCATCGTGCAACCACCTGATTGGAGCCTACCATTTGAGCTTATGTGTGATGCTAGTGATTATGCCATTGGAGCTGTCCTAGGACAGAGAAAGGACAAGAAGCCCCATATCATTTACTATGCTAGCCGGACTTTAAATGATGCTCAGTTGAACTACTCTACGACTGAGAAAGAGTTGCTAGCAATTGTATTTGCTTTAGATAAGTTTCGTTCCTATTTGGTTGGATCACCAATTGTCTGCTTTACTGATCACTCAGCAATTAAGTATCTTCTTATGAAAAAAGATGCGAAAGCAAGACTGATTAGGTGGATCCTACTACTCCAAGAATTTGACTTGATTATCAAAGATAAGAAAGGAGTAGAAAATGTGGTAGCTGATCACCTATCTAGGCTCACTAGTGAAGTTATAGACACAGACAATTTACCTATTAAGGAAAGTTTCCCAGATGAACAGTTGATGGCTGTTCGTAGTTTGCCATGGTATGCGGATATCGTAAATTATCTTGTCACATGAAAGATTCCTGATTGGCCTCGTCAAGAGCAAAATCGATTCTTTACCTTGGTAAAGAACTTCTATTTTTATGATCCGTACTTGTATAAGTACTGTCCTGATCAAATATTTCGAAGATGTGTCCCAGCAAATGAAGCCAAATCCATCATGTATGCTTGTCATGAAGCAGCATGCGGGGGCCACTTTTCTTTTCGGAAGACAGCTGATAAAATTCTGCAATGTGGTTTCTACTGGCCTACTCTTTTTAAAGATGTAAAGAACCACTGTAGAATGTGCACTCGTTGTCAAATGTTAGGTGCTAATTCAAGAAGGAACATGATGCCTCTAACTAATATCATGTCAGTTGAAATTTTTGACTGTTGGGGTATAGATTTTATGGGGCCATTTCCACCGTCTTTTGGGCATCAATACATTCTACTAGCTGTCGAATATGTGTCTAAATGGGTTGAAGCCATTCCCACTAGAAATAATGATCATTTCACGGTCATTACATTCCTTAAACATAATATTCTTTCTAGGTTTGGCACCCCAAAGGTGATTATAAGTGATCAAGGGACTCACTTCTGTAACAACCATTCGAGAAATTGATGCAGCGTTACGGAGTGAACCACCGTGTTGCTTTGGCATATCACCCACAGACAAATGGGCAAGCTGAATTAGCCAACATAGAGATCAAGAGAATTCTCGAGAAAATAGTCAATGTTAATCGGAGAGATTGGTCTATTCGTTTGACAGATGCTTTATGGGCATATAGGACCGCCTACAAAACAAATTTGAATATGTCCCCTTACAGGTTGGTTTACGATAAGGCATGGCATCTCCCCCTGGAGATTGAACATAAAGCATTATGGGCTATCAAAACTATGAATTTCGATCTTCGAGAAAGTGGCAAAGAAAGGAGCTTGCAGTTGAATGAACTTGAGGAGTTACGCCATGAGGCGTATGACAATTCAAAGATTTTTAAGGAAAGGACTAAGCGTTTCCATGATCAAAAAGTACTAAGGAAAAATTTTGAGCCGGGACAGAAAGTACTTCTATACGATTCAAGGCTCCATTTATTTCCTGGAAAACTTCGATCAAGATGGACTGATCCCTATAAAGTTCATAATGTCTTTCCTTATGGAGCAGTAGAATTGGAAAATCTAAAGGATGGCAGCACATTCAAGGTCAATGGGCATATACTTAAGCCATTTCTGGAAAAGCTTGATGATAGTAACGAGAGCATTAAGTTGGGAGAACCCGATTATAATGCTGAGGACTAGTTGAGAAGGAGCTGATACTACTGTATAATTTGTATATTATGTAAATGTTTATTATTATTTTTATTTTATTTTTTATTTTTAGCTTTCTTTTATTTCTTTCTTTTAACTTTGAGTTGAAACTCGTACTAGCGCTATCATCTATCTGTTTCAAGTTTCAATGATGAAGTTTGTTACTATAGTTTTTGTTGTTGTTGTATAATCTTGTTTCACTGTCATGCTTATCTGCCAATACTTATATATATATTGTTTCCTGTCTAGATAAAACACACTCCCGAGCCACAGATATTATTGCACACTACCTGTCTTTAGCACTATGCTAGATAATTTTTCTCCTGCTAATATTTCTTCTTCAAACAAGCGTTCTCGAGACTTGATGGGGATGGGGCCGACTGCAGGATCCCCTTTGCATGTTAGGGTGAGACGTTCTTGGCCCGCTCGATTTACCGAAATAGCTAAGGCGAGTATCTCCCCTAAGCGTGCACCACCATCTTGTAAGAGAAAGTTATTTGTAGAAGAAGCAGACAGTAAAGATTATTTGCAGCATGATGCCAAAGACAATATGGAGATTGATGGAGACGTGGAGTTTTCTAGTTTACAGAATGCTGGTTCGTATGAAGAGACTCGCGATCACACGAGCGAGTCAGAATCTGATCCTGAAGAAGAGCCAGAATCTGATCCTGAGGAGGACCCATTCAAGTCTGATCCTGAGGAAGAGCAACTTGAGCCTGAGACAAATGAACCCGAGTCTGATCCTTCAGAGCCAGAAGAGGAATCAGAGTCAGAAGATGAGCAAATTGAATTGGAATCTGAGTCAGAGGAAGAGTCTGATCATGAAGAGGAGGATCCAGATGAATATCTAGTCCCTGTTACCCCACTGAAGAGTAATAGAGAGTCGAGAGGCTGTGCAGTCAGTAGCCCACCCCCAATAGCATGCGGATATAAGTATATCTTACTTATCCAAGAGAGCGGAGGCAGAGTTAGGCGAATGACTTCGCACTTCTTGTTTGCAGAAGATGCCATTGACCCGTACAACCCCCACCTCTGCCATCCGTCAGACTTGAGCATAATACGCAACCCAATTTCGGGGAGAGTTCTAGTTCTCCCAGATTATTCAGCTTATGCGAAGAGGATGTGGGGGAGGCTATTTAGGAGACCCCGTTATGAGGCCGAGATGAGGAGAATTTCATGGCAGCTCTGGATACTAGATTTGAGCATTGTAGGCGAGTGCAACTACGTTTACAGCATACAACTAGGTGATGTCACATTCTGTGTGTGGCAGAGCCATCGCTACAGCAGGTAGAGTATGGCAGGTATGTATAGTAGGTTTGTTATTTTCTTTCTTTTCGTAGTTATTTTCTTTCTTTTTTTTTCATAATTTTAGATTTTTGTAGAATATCTATGTGCTAACATACAGCTTTTGCTTAGCCAAGCTGCCGTGAGGTATACCATTTTCTCCCTTATCTTTTATTACATGTCCTTACATCCATGCTTTAATGCTTAGTTGTTTACATTGAGGACAATGTAGGATTTTAGTTGGGGGAAGGGAGACCTTAGGTCATTTTTTTCAAAAAGCACGCATGTTAGTACATTAGTTAGGATTTCCCTGCTTTCATTTAAAAAAAAAAATTAAAATTTTTCAAAAATAAAAAAATATAAGAGATTGCAAGCCTAAGTCGCCTGATGGTATCTTTCTTGTTCCCTTTCATTGGGCAACGACGCATTCATGATTAGACTTAGCATGCTTGGTAGCGTCAGATAATCTTGAAAATGTTGATTCTTATTATGTTTGAAAAGTTATATGCCGATTTGAATTTACTTGTTCATGTTTATAGACTAGATTGATATACCATAACTGGGAAATGCCTTGTTCACAATGAGTGGAGACTATATAGCCTTGTGAGGAGTTGAGCCTTTCTTCCTTATTTGAGAGCTATTAGTAAAAAATTCTGATTCTTTTGAAAGCGTTTATTAAATTGTCCGAGTCTTTCTACTATCACTCTTATTCAGTTTTAGAGAGGTTCGTCCATGAGATTGCTACTGTCTTATTGTTTAAATCTAGAACTGGCATTAGGGAAATGACATAGGCCATCTTTCATTAGCCTATTTAGCCTTGGCCTACCCGTTATGTTTTATCCTTAGTAGCCAATTTTGAAGCCTGAAGCCTGATTCGTATTGATATACCAAATGAATAACCGAGCCCAAATTCCATAACTTACCTACCTTTTTGGCTCACTAGTAGTATGGCTCAAAATCAAAGGCCTGGATTGTATTGAAATGAAAAAAAGAGAAGAATATCTTACTTTGAAAAAAAAGTATGGAGAGAGAAAAGGCAATGAAAAAAAATAGATATCAAAAGAATGCCTTAAAAATATAATGCAGACAGTAAAATTTGGGTATGTGTTTGATATAGAGGTTCATTTATATACCTCTCGAGTTAACTGAGCCAATGAGTCTTTTGATCCCTTATTTGACCCGTTCATTTCATAACCACTACCCTTAACCCCATTATAACCTAGCAAAGTCCTAATTGATCCCTAAAGGTTTAGTTTGTGGTTTAAACAATAAAAAGGCAAATATAGCAATCTCGCTTCTTTAATAACTGAATCTTAATTTAAAAGACTCTCATTCTTTCATTTTGGCGTCTTTCAAAGAAAACATACGTCTTATTTGTAGAGTGTATGCCTAGTGAGAATTGAGTCGAGGCTTAATGATGAACAAGAACTTTATCCCATGATTGGCATTGATATTGACAAGTTAATATAACTGTCTAAGTATGAACACTTAAATTCACTTATGTATGCATCTTTTCAATTGTTATCAAGACTTGTACTTTTTTTTGAATATCTTTTGCTAATATATTGCATAAGTCTTATTGAGTTCTTGCTGAGCTATTTTTGAATGGACAAACTTTTTAGATACTTTGGCTTGATTTGTCTTGCAATCATGAATTTTGTGGGCAGATTCACTGCAAACCCTCACGAGACAAAACTCGTCCTACTAGGGGTGACCTAGAGGTTTAAAGGCTTATTGCATAAGCTTAATGCAACTGTTTAAGATTATGATTGTATTTTTGGTCTTTTTTTTCCGTGTTTTTTTTAGTTGGCTTGTAATAAAGATCACTTCATTGCTAGAGACTAGCAATACGTTAGTTGGGGGATGTGATTAAGCCAAAATATTGCATTTTTATATGTATTTAGGTGGCTTAATATGCATGAATTTGATTTTAATTATCCTAAATTGTTAAGAATTGAGATTTAATCATGAAATAGGATAGTATGTTTGTTTCTAGTGCATTATAACCTTTTTACAGGTTAAACATGAATAAGAACGAATTTAGAAGCAAATTCCCCCAAAGTTAGTCATTGCCAGTCAAATTCAGAGCTGAATTAAGTTCAAGAAGTGAACCGAAAGCAAATTCCAAGCTCAAGCATGAAGGAAGTTGATGGAAGAGAGTAAGAGAAGCCAATAGAGCAATCCCAAGCAAAGAAGAGTCATTTGAATCAAACCGAGCAATTTTTGAATGAAGAAGAGATTCACTGCGCGCATTGCCTCTGTTCCGATAATTTCTGGTATTTATCCGTGCAGAATTTAAAGAAAACTCCAGAAATAGAAGTTGTAGATATTTGAGTTATCTACGCGTAGGCGAAAACCTTGCATCAATCGGAGTTCGGAGTACAAAGTTATGGCAAAAATACAATCAATGCACCAGTGGATTGAGTTTGAGCGCGAAAGAATATCTAAATTTATGATGCATATATTTATTGAATGGGGTCCTTAGCCTAGATGGCAAGTGACCAGCTCTCTACTCATACTTAGTCCAGTGTTCGAATCCCGCGGCCGAGCCAACGACTTAATAGACGACAAAGCTATTTTTAGCTTTTGGATTGTTATCTTTTTTTTATTTATTTTATTTTATTAATTAGTTTAATTTTTGAATTTTGAAAAAAGGAATTAAATGTCGATGATATTTTTAGGTTTTAGGTTTAATTTTGAGTAAGGGAAGAAGGGCCGTCATTATTATTCTTCGAGTAGAGAAAAACAGTCGTCGTTCTTTTTCTTTTGAGTAGAGAAGAACAGCCGCCATTATTATTCTTCAATAATTCCAAATTTCTTTGCGTAACTAGAGAAAGAGATATTTTCATTTGGTTTATAGCGAGTCCCATTACAGTTCTTCAAGAACAGCGTAACTGTAAGTTTTTCTTTTCATTCAATTTTATTTTTAATTTATTTCAATTAATGCTCATTAATGCTTATACGTTGTTAGTTAATTATGTGTTTGAATGTGAATGATGATTGAAATCCATGCATAATTTATAATTTTTATTAGATTTTTTTATAGATTCCCGCGTAGAACCCTAAAAAAATATGTGTTTTCTTATTTTAATCGTAACTTGCTCGTTTCTTGGCCGATTTTGATGATCCACCTATCAAAACGACCGCGATCGAATTTTCTACAAAACCCTACTGTTTTGGGGATCTAAATTCCGAAATTTCCTGAGGACAGTAGGCGATTTTCGTGACTGCAGTGTGCTATTTTTTTTGAAATTTGTTTAAACCATTTTCTATTTCTTTATTAATCGTCCCTTAGTATTGATTGCTGTGAAATTTTGCGTGATTATTCAATTATATTCCAGAAATATGTTTGGTCAATTTTTGATTGAATTTATCATGCTTTGCTTAATTTTCATCAATATGCTAGCATAATTTAGTAGTTAGGGGTCCGTAGCGAAAGCATGACGAACTAGTGTGAGTATACGATTCAATTGTGATTGTGGCTTGAATTTCTCATTGGTTATAGGTCAATTAATAAATCTGGAAAATATATTAACCTTTCATGCGTTAAAAACATGAATTTTTAAGATTTTTTCTCGATTATTCGACAAAAGAACCGAAAAATCTTAAATTACGAATTTTTGTACTAAAACTCTAACGAGGCTGAATAGAGGACGGTCCTTATCTTTTATTGAGCTGAGTTAGTTATCCAAGTAATTTGGGAGTTTTGAGCGCTGTTTTGGTGTCATTCCGGAATTGATACCGAAATAGTGCCAATTTTGGCTTTTAATGACTTTTTAAGAACGGTTTTGACGTATGTCATGCATACGCATAATCAAATCTTAGAAATAAGTTAAGCTTTTGGATATTTACTAAAATTGATTAAATTTAGTTTGTTTTTGTCACGCACTAGCATTACTAAGTGAAAATCAATTTTTGTAAAATAAATTATAAGTTCCCTTATTGAAAACTAAATTTCTATGCAGCTTATATGAGTCTTGTCATGCATTTCTCATGATATGCTCGTGAATTTTAGTTTTTAATAATTGGTAAGCTAAGGACATTCATTTTTAATAGGAACTCAGGTCTACAGTCATCTCTTGAATCGGTTGGTCATAATATCTGTAATGTCATAGCTATGGATACCCCTAACGCTCTTTTCCCATTTTATTAGACACTTGTTTTAGTTGCTGCTTATTTTATCCTTGCTTTATTTATTTATTTTATTTTTATTTATTTAATTCTTTATTTATTTTCTTTTAAGTTTTAAATTTAATTTCTTATTCTATTCTTTCCTATTAAAAAAAATATTTATTATCTTTTCTTTATTTTATTTTTCTTTTCTTCTTTTCCCCCTTGAAAGTTTAGCTAGAATAATAAGATTACCATCCTTCCCTGTGGTTCGACCTTTGACTTCCAAGTAAATATATTATAACTTGACCGCCTGCACTTGGGTGTATTAATTACGCGTTTCTGAGCATAGTCACTATTGAATAGCATCATCATGTCAATTGGATTGTAATTTTTGGTTATTGTTGAGTGATAAGTTAGACTACCAAGTGATAATGTTTCACTTTAACCTAGTTGAATTATTTTTGCAGTTTGTATTTGTTTTCATGATATTTACCATATTTGAAATAAGGCAGCTTCAGAAATATCTTGTTTCAATTATTTCTCTAATAACCAAAAAATAGTAGATTACTGGCAGTAATCAGGATTATTAGAGTCAGTTTTATTGATTAGAATACATTAAGCAGATTACTAGGGGTAGTAATCCTGCCTACTGGGTGCAGTAATATTGGGTGCTGCCAGTAATTAGGATTACTGGGTGCAATAATCCGGAATACATACCAGTTGTCAAGTTACTGGGGGGCAGTAATCCTGATTACTTGGATATAATCAGGATTAATTGTGGTAGTAATTAGGATTACATGGGGTAGTAATCCTAATTACTGGCAGCACCCAATATTACTGCACTTTACTGGGGGGGGGGGCAGTAATCCTGATTACTTAGATATAATCAGGATTAATTGTGGTAATAATCAGGATTACAGGAGGCAGTAATCCTGTATGCATGACAGTAGTCAGGATTACTGCACCAGTAATCCTGGTTACTGCCAGTAATAAAGATTAGGATTACTGCCCCAGTAATCCTCAATACATGCTAGTAAGGTAAATATATCAAGTTAGGTATTCATCTTGCAAACACATAATTTGGCAGTACATATATTTAAAATTTTAGATGGCTTACCACTATTTGTGCATTTTTGCTCTATTTGTTGTCGTCGAAAAGTTTACCCTTTCCGGGTAGACTGGAGTTCATGTGGGTTAGTCTTTTCTTTTCATGGTTTATGTAGAGAAAGGTGTAATGGTTGCTGGTCCTGTAATGCAATGGAATCAAGATTTTGTTACGGGGAAAGATTTTCTAGAGGGGTTCTTTGAGTAGATTTGCAATCAATCTCGTTTCCACTGTAGTCGGACCCTGACACCAAAAGCTTTTCTTCGTGCGCAATACAATAAAACTATAAACAAAAAGATAACAGAATTATGGCATTGTACATCTGTTTCAAGCGTAGAGGATTTTTTTTTTTTTAGGTTTACCTATCGAAGCTTCCAGGTCAATGAAACCGATTTTGTCCTTTTTCTTGGCGTCCAATCCTCGCGCCATCAAATTAATGTACATCTTCACTACATGCAATATTTTCCACATGCAGTTAAGTTGTTAGAGAATGTATTAATGTAATGTATATCTGAATAAGGGATTACAACCCAGAGGATTACTGGGGCCCATTAAGACTGAGTATTTACAAGTAATCAGGATTAATGGGGTTAGTAATATTGACTACTTGCAAGTAATTCAAATTACTGGGGTCAGTAATACTGATTAGTGGCAGTAATTATGATTACTGAGGTGAGTAATACTGATTACTAGGGTTAGTAATCCCCAATACATGATAGTAATCAGTATTATTGGGGTCAATAATCCTCAATACATGACAGTAATCAGGATTACCAGGGTCAATAATTAGTAATACTGATTATTAGGGTTAATAATACTGACTACTAGCAAGTAATCAGGATTATCGGGGTCAGCAATACTGATTAGTGGTAGTAATCAGGATTACTGACCCCAATAATAAAAAATACCACAACCAGTAATAAACACTACAACCCAGTAATTGAAATCACCACAGTAACCCATTAATGCCAAATTACAACAACCAATATCTTAAAACTACCAACTAAAGTAACCCAATTTACCAACCTAAGTAATCAACATTACAACACAGTAATCCAAATTACCACAACCAGTAATTAACATTATAACCTAGTAATCAAAATTATTCAATTAATACAATCTTTATCCAAGTCTCTATCCTTAATTATGTCTTTTATCATCATTATCTCTATAATAGGGCAAAATTCGTCGTTAAGATCTTGGAAGTAGATATTGCTGTCAAAAGAACAAAAGAAGATAAATTAGTTTGGCCTTTGTTAATTAGTTTTACAATTTCAACTTTTGTGAAAAACTATATACTTACTTATTGGTGGCGAAGAAACTGTGGTAATGCCTTTGAACATCCAAGTCGAGGGACTGCCAGGTGTCCTTTGTCCAGTCGACCCCCTCAGCAGGAGTATCATGCTCCCACTCGCTTTCTCTTATCCACGTTGCACCCTTGCTATGTCCTTTGACCTCCTTCTTGATTGAATGTCGGGCCAGCAACATATTGCCACTTTGTTTAGGGGCAGCCTCTTGAGCAATCTTATTAATGACGTCATCGACTTGTGAGAATGCTTATGTTTCATCCATCGGCTTTCCCCAAGATTTGTTGCTTTCTCTAAAGACCTTCGGTTCCCTTTTTCCAACCACCTCCTCATCCCTATCTCCAACCACCTTATCTCCCATTTCTTTGGCCACCTTATCTTCCATTACCACAACCTTGGCAGTGTCTGCACATGGTTGTTTTTTGTCACTAATTTTCCTATTTTCTCCCTTTTTCTCACCACCTTTTCCCACCTCTTGCACGATCGCCTATGGTCGAGACTGCGTTTCTGTCAAAGAAGAAGATTGAGAACAAATACATCTGTAGAGTCGACGCAACCTATTTTGGATCGGCTCTTTTTTTGTTTTTGCACCTTCGACAGGAGCAAGTTCTTTATGTCGGTTCATGAAGGCCCTATCGTCTCCCTGTAATTTGGGAACAGGTTGGCGGCCTGTTTCTTCCTATCTTCTAGCCTCGTAACCGGTATGATTTTTGCGCCTTCAGTTGGCAGTTGGAACAAGACGATCAAGAATTTTGGTGTCAAGTCCAACTGCAAAGTTGCAAATGACCACACCATCCGATCCTTATCAAAATGCTTCATTATTATTTTAAACTCTATCTCAGTCTTCTTACAGTCGAATTCCTTAATTAAGGAATCCCTGAAGCATCGCAACATGAAGCCGAAGACAGTTCCGCTCATTATCTTCCACGTAGAAGCTGGGATTTCTGCCTAGTATTGATTTACCAATTTAGAAAAAGCCAATATTGTGCATCTCTAGGGAGTTGACCTCTTGGGTTTGGCTGCCTCATTCTTTAATGATTTTGGCTTCTTGTTATCTTTGTTTGTGTAATACCCCGTAATGTAATTAGTGTAAATTAGACACATATTTTAGAAGTCTTGGTTGAGTATGGACCAAATTGTAAAGTTGCAAAAGTTCAGGGTTAAAATAATAAAGTTATGAAACCCCAGGGTTAAATTCTGTAATTAAGCCAAAACTTTTATTTTCTTAATTTGACCACCGACTTGGTCACCTTCTTCATCCTTCATTTTTCTTTTTCTCCATACTGTTGCCTAGAAACGGAGAGAAATAAAAAAAATGGTACGAATGTTACGTCTTATCAATTGGTCATCAAAACTCCGCCGAATCGAGTCAAACCTTAAGAAAAAGTTGTTCTATACGTCTAGGGCTACGCAAAGGTATAAGAATTTTAGAGTTATATTGGTCGGGATTCGGGTATCAACTCAAATTTCATTCTTTGGGGCTAAATATTTTGAGGTAGATGTTTAATTATTTTTAAAACTCGATAGTATAATTTTATTATATATGAATCATCATATTTTAACTATCTTTGTTTTAAGAATTATTATATGATGAGGATGGTGATATTTTATGATTTATTAAGCCATGAGCATGTGATTTGAAGCAAGATATGCCATTATACTTGATATAGTTATGTTATTTAATATACATGAGATATCCTTTGGATGTATAAATATTGTATATTTATGAAATTAATTAATTAATGAATTATATACATCAAGGGACATGTATAGAGATTTATTATAGTTATGCGGCATAAGTTGTTTCAAATATTCATTTATTAACATGTTATGCATACTGTGCATCGTTATTGTGTCAACCGGATTCTTGGAGATCTTTCGGCAAGCTCGGATTATTCTTATGGCCTATCATGTGGGCATATATCTTGTATCTATGGTGCCGAAAGTTTCTTATATATGTTGTATCATTCTGGGACGTGATATGATCCCGTGATGGGTTCGATTATGATTGTTATTGTGGCCCTTCGACGATGAAGGGAATATGTATTGACTAGTGCTTGCCGATGTGAAAATAAGTGGGGCTCAGTGCCCTTGGGTTAAAAATTTCTAAACTCCCGGGGGACAGTAATGAGGTCGGCTGTCTAGAGCCAGCGGTGAGTAGCTCGAAAATCTAGACCTTGGCAAAGCACTGGTGATTCTGTGATATGATATGGATGGACATGTGGTCCAATTATATTATGATATGATGATGATCTTTTATGAGCTGGATGATATTATATTGTGATTATGTTCGACTTATTCTCTAGAGCGGTTAGGCCCATTCTTCTTCTTATGCTTATGGTTCAGCCCAGCTTTGGTATCTCTTGGGAGCGGTCAGGCCCATTGTTATTATCATTATTATGATTCGGTTCGGCCTCGGTATTCTTTCGGTATAATGGTTGACACAAGGGAGGTAACCTGCATATGCACATGCATGCATTATTTTATTGGTTGAGCCATGATTTAAGATTAAATAGTTAATTACATTTTGTACGTGATATTGCCTGTTATATCCCCCTACTGAGTTGTGAGCTCACCCCTTTTTATGTAAACAAATTCAAGTATCCAAGAGACGGATACGACAAAAGAAGCAACTGGGTTGGGAACGAAATAGAGAATCTCTGATACGGACTTATTTTTGTTGTCTAGGTATGTACATGGCAAGCCACGGCTAACCTGAGTTGTTGTTTACTCTATAACACATATTAACATAGTGTGTATGTCTTTTGGATTTTGTATCTATGTATAGATGTATATTGCACTCATGTTTTATATTATCGCCCTAGCATGAGTATCAGGGTTGTTTATTCCAGGTTATGTGATTTTCTTAGATTTATTGTTTCATTATTTATTTCAAACATACTTTAGCTCGTCTAAGGTGGGTTAGTAATGCTCCAGGTCTTAATTACAGATGTTATCCTACTAATTAAGCCGGGGGTGTTACAGTTTGGTTCGGCCTTTTTAACGGAACCAGTGGGCTTTTTCACCAGCGGTGTTGTAAATGGTGTAACCTATTTTTCCATCTCGTATATTATAACATCGTTGTCGCTACTCATAGAGACCTGCTCATTGCCACGGACCAAGGATGTTGCTTTAGGATCTCGTTTTTGTGCCATTCTATTTTTCAACAAAATAAATTAGTTTAGCAAGTAAAAAATAGTTAATAGGGTCGTTTTATGATCCTGTTTTTGTGCCAGTAATCAGGATTACTGAGGTCGGTAATTCTAATTAGTGGTAGTAATCCTGGGGTCAGTAATATTGTTTACTAGTAAGTAATTAGGATTACTGAGGTTAGTAATATTGTTTACTAAGGTCAGTAATCCTGACTATTAGCAAGTAATTAGGATTATTAGGGTCAGTAATCCTCAATACATGACAGTTATCAGGATTATTGGGTCAGTAATCCTCAATTCATGACATTAATCAAGATTACTGTGGTCAGTAATCCTCAAATCATGATAGTAATTAAGATTACTGGGGTTAATAATCAGTAATATTGATTACTGGGGTCAAAAATCTCGATTACTAGCAAGTAATCCCAATTACTAGGGTCAGTAATCCCCAATAAATGACTGTAGTTATCAGGATTATTGGGCCAGTAATCCTTAATTCATGACAGTAATCAGGATTACTAGGGTCAGTAATCCTCAAATCATGATAGTAATCAGGATTACTGGAGTCAGCAATCAGTAATACTGATTACTGGGGCCAGTAATCCCAATTACTGTAGTCAATTATACTATTTACTGGGGTTAATAATCTCGACTGCTAGCAAGTAATTAGGATGACTAGGGTCAGTAATCCTCAACACATGACTATAGTTATCAGGATTACTGGGTGAGCAATCCTCAATTCATGATAATAATTAGGATTACTGGGGTCAGTAATCAGTAATACTGATTACTGGGGTCAGTAATACCGATTACTAGGTCAGTAATCAGGACTACTGGGGTCAGTAATCAATAATATTGATTACTGGGGTCAGTAATCCTCAATACATGACAGTCATCAGGATTACTAAACACTAATATGTGTTTTCAAATAGATATTTTTTGAAACCTTATGATTGTCGAAAATCAACCCTAGAGGGGGTGAATAGGGTTTTTGAAACTAAATGCAGAATTAAAAAGTTTCAAGTAAAGTTTTAAGAATAAAACTAATGTTTAAGCAATTTAACTAGCTAAACAAATATATCAAAGACTGCAAGCAATTCAACCAAGCAATCTCAAAACACAAGCAATCAATAAATATAGCAAGTAAATAAAGAGCTTAAGTTAAAAATATTAAACCGATTAAAGTCCAAGAATTTTTGTTCTCGCAGTTCGGTTGTCTAAACCATATGTCCACACCTGGATAATGCCTCCGAGAAATTCCATTAATATCGATTTTCTTCCGGGTGAAAATCAAATCGTAACACAAAATTTGTTATACACACAATACTTATAATGTTTCTATACCCACTACACTTCTCACAAGATATACTCTCTTGCTAATTTATGAGATTTACCTCTCACAATTACTAAACAACAATTTACCTTCTTGTTATCCTATGAGATTTACCTCTCACAATTGAATATAGATTATTTGGTGATTCACACCAATGAATAACAACTCATAAGTGTTTAAAGGATACAATTGAAACTCACATTAGAATTATCTTGATCGATCAAAAAGATATAGCTCAAAATGATGAATATGATCAATGCTAAAGCTTGACTTCTTGAATAGATGAAAGATCAGCTTATATAAGTGTTCAAGCTTGTCAAAATATGTCTTAGCTAGTGTATATATAGTCCCAAAAGTGATATAGCCGTTTTGAGGTTTGGTATCAAAAGTGGTAAAAAATCATATTTTTAACGGTTATATTCTGGGCCATCAGTCGACTGAGTAAGCCTTAGTTGACTGAGCCTATGCTCATCAGTCGATTAAGCAGCTCTGATCTGCTGGCCAAAATCTCAATTTTAACATTTTTTTGTAAATTAGCTCTAAAATCAATTTTGATGCTTTGGGGATGTTAAAACCATATATCTAAGACACATATTTTCATGAGAGCTCAAGGTATGCTCAAATGAATTTAATATGAATTTATTTCAAAACCAATTTTTGTAAGAATGATGTTTTAAAATGGCTTTGATTCAAATTTGTTTTCAATCAATGAATGATGCATATTCATGTTTGAGCTATATAAATAATCAATTAAAAAACTTTACATTATTCGATTTATTTTTTCAAATTGATCTTCACTTGCAACTCTTGCCTTAAAACTTTTGCATATGATCCTTGATCTTTGTGCTTCATGAGATGCATTGATAACATGTGTGTGATAAGATTGATATCCTTGATTTTTCCAATGCTATGTTGACTTGATCAAATATGGAATGAATGATCCTTGTCATGTGGCATGCTTTTCTTAATTTTTCAAGTGAATAAATTAGAAAACTATATCAAGAAACATGTTAAATTACGCATGATTGATTTATTGTTATAATCAAAATAAGATTAAGACCTTTAGGTCAACACCCTAAATTTCAAAGTTTTACTTAGAATCGCACATTGCTTTCAACAAAATCGATTTTTGATTGAATTTAACGTAGTCCAACTAAAATGTGTGAAACAGGGCATGATAAAAGTAGAACGAGAGAGAGAATTAGAGTTAAACTCAGATAAATGGAATGTGTGAAAGAGATGAAGTGCAGAAAGTGCTGGAGAAAGTGCGACAATTAAAGATAGAGCTTCGCTGTGAATCGTGGGCTCCGAAAATAGCGGTATCGAAGAAAATGTAGGAGAGAGTGAAGAGTTTTTTTGAAATGCGAATATTTTTTGAGGAGTGGCACTGGGTGTAAATAAGAGGAATATCTAAAGATATTTTATAAGTGATGGGTGAAAATGAGTTAGTGGTAAAATTTTAGCCTTGTATGAGTTAGCAGGCAATTATTGGGCTGACATGTAGTTATGGGTCATTCCCCCTCGTTTTAAATAGATGGTGGCTTTTCATTTAAAATATCTAGAAATAAGGTTAAAGGTCTTGTCTCACAATGTTTTTTATAAAAAAAACCAATGAATAATATTTTTTAGAAATAAAGGCCTAGATATCATTATTATTTTGAAATAAGGGCTTGTTTATCCATTGTGTTTTAAAATAAGGGTTTTGATCGAGTGCAAACTTAACTTTGCACAAAATTGTGTTTTGCGCAAACTTAACATTGCACATAATTGTATTTTGCGCACACTTAACTTTGCACTCAAAAAAATTAATGCAAATTTGTTTTGCATGATGTGTTTATTTTTTTTAATAATTATATTCTTATGTTTTATTCATAATACTTTAAAACAACGTCAAATAAACACAAATACATAGTAATATTTTAAAAAATAAGGAGTGCAAACTTAACTTTGCATAAGTCCAAAAATTATTAATAAGTAGGTTTTGAATATGTAATTTGGTAAAATTATTTTAAAGCATTGTCATTTAAATACTTATTTATAATAATATGCTAAAAACATATAGTGCAAACTTAATTTTACATGATTCAATAAAAAAATACAATTTAAAAATTTACAGGAAAATTAAGTCTGCACTCTTTTTAGAGTTTGGTCAAATATAGGCTCTTAATTTACAAAAATATTATTCCTTGATTTTTTTTGTAGAATTTTTTTTCATAAAAGTCCTATTTTTCAATATTCCGTTAAAACATTAAAGTCCACATTTCTAATTTTGATTGGTTAGCTTTTAATGTGTTGGTTGGTTTTGAAAGTTCACCATTTATAAAGGTGGACCTACACATGTTTATGATGTGTACTGGTCTAGCGCATCTCGGAACTCAGAATTAAAATCTTCAATTATGAATCGGTACGCTTTTTTGGTGTTGGATTGATTCGACCTTTATTTTTGGAAAGTGTATTTTTTATCGCAAAAATTTTGTTTTTAAATATTTTTAACCTTTTTCTAAAGGGAGTTGGTCTCTATATTTTTATATAAAAAGACCCATAGGGTAAGGAGCTTTCACACATATTTTGAGAGAAATTTTCAAACTTTAGAGAGAGATTAAAATTTCAAAATATAAAACCACCTTAGGGCTTTTTATTTATGCCAAAGTAAGCATTCTTTTTTAAAAGAATAAATCATATCTTAAAGTAGATTTGCAAAAGGAGTTGAAGATCGGTGTGATACCGTGGCGAGTGATTCGTTGTGAACCTTTTCGTGCCATTCAAATAGAAGGACTATATGCATCAAAGGTGGAGAATTTTGCAGGCGGCTTTTGTGATTCAAGTTTTGTAAGTTTATGTGATTTGTTATTAATCAAGTCTGTAAACTTTTGTATATATAGTGGATTGTATTAGAATATATTATTCATTATTTTTTGGTTTCCTTATGTTAGAAGGTTTCCTTATTCTATTAGGTCTCTTATTATGCCACTAAAGGAGTGTGACAAAAAATTTCTTTCGTCACAACTATTTCAATGTTAAAATATTTTGTGACGAAAATGTGTTTTCATCATAAATATTCTATCATTAATTGAATTGTTTATTGTACTAAAAAATTCAAATAGTGTAAAATTAAGTTTGGCCAATTAGAATTTCATGTGTCAAAACTTCAGCTTCTTCATTGGAGTATGAGACTAATTCAAGCTTATAAGAAATTATAGAACATCAGTTTCATGATTAAGAAAAATACGAGACTTCGGACTCATAAGAAACTATAGAACTTCAAATTCTTGATTGTAATAAAGATGAGATATTCGGCTCATAAGAAATGGTAGAATAAGATGAAATATATATATATTCTATTTATATGCATAAAGAAAATAAAAGAAAAGAATGTAACAATGTCATACTTAAATTTAAAGTTACTAGTTATTTTAATAAAAATAAAAATATAGTAATATCAGGAAACTTCAAGTTCTTCATTGGAATATGAGACTAATTCAGTCTTATAAGAAATTATAGAATATCAATTTCATGATTAAGATAAATACTAGGATTCGGGCTCACAAGAAACCATAAAACTTCAAATTCTTGATTGTAATAAATATGAGATTTTCGACTCATAAGAAATGGTAGAATAAGAGGAAATATATATATATATATATACATGTGTGTGTATATTCTACTTATATGCATAAAGAAAATAAAATAAAAGAATGTAACAACGTCATACTTAAATTTAAAGTTACTAGTTATTTTAATTAAAATAAAAATATAGTAATATCGGGGACTTTGGGCCCAAATTCACTATTTATGAGGTTTTAGGTTAATAACCTTTTAAATCAAAACTTCAGGTCGAGTTATTGAGGCATATTTTTGATAAAACTTCTTGTCCACAATAATGGTTAACAAACTCCGAGCCTTTAAATAAAATAAGGACCATGTTAATGTAATGTGTGGCCCAAGGGCACATGTTAACATTCATTTATAGAAAGAAAAATGTTTTAAATACAAATTAAATATGACACATATTCTCACCAAAAATTTTGTTATTTTTATTCGTAGAATGTTTAACATGTGCTCTTAAAGTACAAGTTAACATTAATTCATAGAGTTTGGATCCATTATATATATGTATCTATTAAAGATTGATGAACGATAAGTAATCGAGATATCTAACCCAAATGAAGCAATCGAAGAAGGAAGGAGAGGAAGATTGTGGTGACAGCTTTTGCAATAACCTCCAATTAAATAGAGCGCATGCGCGCGCACACACACAGAGAGAGAGAGAGAGAGAGAGAGAGAGAGAGAGAGAGAGATTTTCTTACCCAATTGTATTAAAATAATGAGAGGGGTAAGTCATACACAAATTGATGTGGGAAAGTTATACCTTATAATATATATGAGTATCTCCTCATTCATTCCACAAAATCGGTGCGGGATAAATTATACTTTTAAACGTCGTATATGGACATCCGCATAATAATCTTTTTATACTTTTGATTTGTTCAAAATTGAGTTAAGTTATATAGTGCTTGGTTTTTTCATTACAAACTTCTCTTTTTTTAAATTGCGCTCACGGGCCAAACTGCTATAACACACTCCGTTTACGACCATCTATCTAGACATGTTATGTTAATAAGTTGGGTTGGCCAGGTGCTCAACTAGTTAAGAAGCTGATCCATTAGAACTTAACGTGTACCCGACCAACCTGCCCGTTTAATTTTGTCACATCTACGAGCTTGATATTGTGTTTGGAGAAAAGAAGTGTGTATTTGCTCAGCAAGGTTAAAGTTGCCAGGCTTAGAAATCGACGTGAACAATAAAAAAAGAAAAAAAATTCCAGATAAAATAGGCGATAGTAACTAGAGAGGTTCTTAGTATGTTGAACATGCTATTCAAACTAAAATTTAGTTACTCTTAATTTTGCACTATGTTTTTAGTTACCTATTAATTTTAGTTTACCATTTTCATTTTAGGATTGTTCCCAGAACTAGAATTAGTTTATCCTTCTAAAAATTAATCGTAAATTTATTCTCTATGATTGATTTCCACTAATATTTACTTCTAATATTTGTGGTTCTGACTTTAACCTATTAAATATTTATTACTAAACCAAATACTTGCACTCGGAATATTCCAACCGAGCCAATATCTGCAACGGATAAACTAGTCAACCCCTTTTACATAGGTACCATTCAGTGGCATAGCCAGAAAATTTGGCTAGTGGGGTCAATTAGTAAGGCATCATCAATCGATCTGATGCAATTAGGGTGACTAAATTATCAATAGAAAAAAATTTAAGAAAAGCTAGTGTTACTCGGTCCAGAAAAACATAACCCTAAATGCATTTGTATCACTCAAAATGCATTTAGGACCCGATTTTTTGAACATGTTTTGGGTTGAAGAGCATTTTCTCGAAAAGTATGCTTGAAACACATTTGTTTTTGGTTTTTTGCACAATTTGACTCCATTATTAATTAAATTTTTTAAATTTAAATGGTGTTATTTATACATATAAACTTAAATATATCCAAAATATACTTTATTAATATGTATATTTTAAATAATAAGTGGGGTCATTAGACCCCATAAACCTTAAAGTAGCCTAGCCCATTGTACCATTGTTTCTTTGTTTGACCCACAAAGAAGCAACATTATTTACTTAAAATAAGAATTATGTTAAAATAAGCATTTTCTTAAAAAATACATAGAGTTTTAATTTGGAAAATAATAATAATAATAATAATAATAATAATAATAATAAATTGTACAATTATCAAAGGGGGAAATGGGAGATCAAACAATTAATGCGAGTCAACAAACATAGTAAATGAATCATATAAACTAAAGAATACACGATACAAATCCGCTATACACGGCAAAATACCCAACCCAACTCATCGCAAGTTTTAAAAATGAATGCCCATGACATTCAAACTCAAAGATTTTGGGGATTTGTATTCGATCTTTCAGGATCTACAAAAAACTTCTTCACGCGTTGTTGAGCAATAGATACCTAGGATCACATATACAAGAATAATAACTAATTTGGACAAATTCAAAGAAATCGATTGTTCAATGTAGCAGACCAAAGAAAAGATGAAGAACACAACACATACCTGCTTCTCCCAATCAGTTTTGTAAGTAATCACCATAAGTACGATTGTTTGAACGAACGTACCAAATAACATGCCAATCCAAACGCCCTACAAAATCGATGGTTAATAGGAATATACATGGCCAATCTCCTATATAGAAGGTCTGTAAACATACCCAATTTTTAGCTAAAAACCGTGGCTAAACAGCCTGCTCTTTACAAGGACCGTCTATAATAGAGACGGACTTTATATATATGTTTGAGATGGGCCAAGGGATTGGTTAAAACTTAGTAAATGGGTGGGCTTAAACTAACTTTTTTGATATTTTTTTACAAGTGTTAATAGATTTTTCAAAAAAATTCCCTGTGCTGAAGCTCGCCCTATCCCCCCTAAGTCCGCCCCTGCCTCTACTTCGACCTTTTTTTTTCCTTTTCTTTTTAAAACAGAATCAATAGACTGGTCCGTGGTATATATATGTGCGTGCTGTCTGTGCAATTGACCGGTCTATTGTATATGTGTGCATGTGCGTGTGCGTAGAAACCTACTTGGACTTGGAGTTTGATAATATAACCAAGAACAACTCCAATTGGAATCCCAACTAAGTAATAGCATCCAATGTTGACATATGCTACTATGCTCTGCCACCCAGCCCCAACAGCTACACCTGTATAAATAATTGAAATTATTTTTGTTACATAACATTCATCAAAAGTATTTCACAATTATTCCAACACTAAAAGGAAAATAGCAAATTTAGCATTTAATGCCCAACTAGCTAGATATGCGCATTCAAATTAAGCTGCCCTTTATTTTCCAATCCCGCATTTCATTCCATGTTATATTTTCAAAACTACCCAAATTACTTCCACTACGATGATGAGTAAAAATCATAACCCATGTCTCCTAATATAGCCAAGTGCACACTAGAAGTTATGACATGAAATTAATTTTGAGTTTCCAATTTTGGTATTATTGTCATTTTTTTTTCTTCTAAAGAATGTGTAACTAATCAAGCTTGACCCCGTGACCTTTGCTTTTCTAGAAATCTTTACCACTAAGTAAATACTCATTGTTGTCATATTTCCAAATTCAAATTACATGATGCGCATGCAGAGAAGAAAGTAAGGCAGATGCATTGCTTCAGTGTCTGGAAGTTGGAGGCAAAGATTATGAGGAAGAAATGTACCGGAAAGAACTGGTTGGATACTGTTGAGAAGAATGGAAAAGGCCAGTAGAGGTGATAAATCAGCAACGGCTGCAGCGACTTGACGACTTTCGGTGAAAATGTAAGCTAGATGACCACGAAAGAAGAGGAAGAATATGAATAGTACAAATCCGATAGCCAATGATGTTAACACTATCATCATTATTGAGAACTTTGCGGCTTTGGAGCTTCCCCTTCCTAGCTCATTAGACACCCGTACACTAGCAGTTTGTTTTTCCAAACGTACAAGAATTAGTCACATTCACCAACATATGAAATTTATAGCAATATTAAGATATAGGGAAAAAAATACTGTGACGGATAAACAAATGTATTACCCAAATTTAGTGATACGTGAGATGGACCGGACAGAAATATACACAAGCTATAGATGGTTCAGATCTCAACCTTTGTACTTTTTTCGTCTCAAATTGATACTTTGACTTCGGTACTTTTTAAGAAACACCAATTTCAACCTAATGAATGGTAAAAAATACATTGTGTTCCAAAAAGGAAATGGAATTATCAATTTGAGACTTCCCAAAAAGAAAGGGGCAATATCAATTTGAGACGGAGTATGACATGAATCAACCCATTGCCAATCGTGAATATGGCTAGCTGCCAAAGTAAATTAGGGCAACTAAGGTTGGCATCTCTATGATTACATAGCCAAAGTGAATTTCAACTGCTTTGAGGTTGTGTTACCTTTGAAATTTCCAATTTTTCCTGTCATCATTTTTTCCCTCTAAAACTGATCCGAGGATTTACGTAAGTAATAAGACTCAAACTCTTTACCATTCTCAAAAACAAGGGCAATTAATGTTACCTACTTTTCATATTAAATTATATGACATGCGTCGCGTGTGCACAAAAAGCTAATATGTATAATAAGGGACCTGATATACAAATATCCCATGTTATAATAAGGGCAACCAAAATCCAATTAGAACGACTTTACATGATAAGGGCCTTATTTTCCATTTCCCCACAGAATCCCATAGTTCTAAGGATTAGCCATGAGCGAAATAAATACCTTGCCGCGGCCAAGAAACCAAGAGATATCATCATTTCCCAACCATTAATATTAAGGCTGCAAAAATGAATAGATCTTGGCGTGTTAGTGATTAAAAGCTATCATAACAATGAATAGAGAAGGGAGGGGCGAATTAGAACAAAGAGAAAAAAAAGTTACCATATGGAAAGAGCATCAATGGCAACTTCAGCATTCCTCATGTTTCCTGTTAAAAGAATCAGTATAGTGTTGTACCAGAGTTCTAGACTGCCAAGGAAATTTATGTGTTCAAAATTCAATAACCAGAAAAACTAGTGATCTCAATGTACAATACGCACAAAATCGCAGGGAGCATAATCCTTTGAGGAGCTCAAAGAAACCCCAAAACAGAATGAAAAAATAGGCAAAAAAAGACAAGTACATGAAGGGCTCTAGAAAGCACCAGTTTTGATGCCTTTCATTTTAAAGCATTTTAGTCCTGCAAGTTCAAGCGTGTCAGCCATTGTGCTGCGCGTCTCAGGAAAAATATGCGCTGATTTTTTTGTTTGTGAAGCAGCAGCTCATGGCTGACACGTGCCAAAGATTGAGGTGAGGCCCTTGGGAGAGTGTTGCTTCTATGGTGAGTACTTGGATACAGTATAGTTATATAATTCAAAATTGAAAATAAAATAAAATATGGTGTCAGCCAAAGAGCCAAAGCAACAAATATTGAGGTAGACAAAAGAAACGAAGTATTAGTAGGACTTGGCTAGTAAATGAAGTGACTCTGCAGTTCCATTTGGGGAGTTGCCGAAGTTTTATTCCTTTTTGGCCAAATTTGAAGTCCATGGTGAGTGCAGTTTGTTTCGTTAATAACTGAATGGTAATGGTTCTTAAACATAAGGTACCGAAACAAAGTTGACCAGGTCGTTTCTGCCGAATTTCGGCCTTGCATGTCTTTGAACCATGATCCCAAAACATATCATTAACTAGACTTGTAGCTTAACAACGTAACCCTGATGTTGTATGGTGAACTAATGTGTAATATATGTGTAGTCACAAGTCCTTCCTAGTAACATGCCTTTTGAGAAAAAGCAAAACCATGAGGGCTTCAGCCCAAAGCAGACAAAAATCATAACGGGCTGGACCGGGACGTGGCACGTAGAGTACTAGTGAAAACAAGAGGGAGGCTTTACCAAAGCATGGCACCGGATGATAAAGAAAGCTTAATGACTGGCCAAAGATCCTTAAAAGCCAAGAACGAAAAACCTTTCCATGAATCTCGGCACCCTCCACAAAATACAAACAAAAGTTGACCAATATTTGGTATCCAAAACGCCAAGATTGTAGATATCATAGCCCCGGGGATTTTAAACTTGTATTTAACCGTCAAAAGCCACGATAGAAAGACGTGGATTGCAAGCGATGACGCAGCCAAGTACGCAATAATCATGTTCTTACTTTGAGCTTGAAGGAACATTTGGCATGTGAATGATACAATAAAGGAGAACATCACAGGGATTAACCAAAGGGAAATTACTCCTGCCTCTTGTGCAATAGCTTCTTCTTGGCCTAGAGCTTTTAGAATTGGGGTGGTGAATATAAAAACCGGTAAAAGAATAATCGAGCACATTAACAAGACTATCCATGATCTTTGAAGGTATACACCAAGCATGTGGTGTTGTTTTGCGCCATATGCTTGCCCACATAGAGTTTCCAACGCGCTAGCCATACCTAGCTGCACTGAACAAAAATGAAGTCAATATTTGGAATTGGGTTAAGCCTATTGCCAAAGCAAAGAACTGTTGCAAAAGTTGTACCATGTGCATCAACAGTTGTACCCTAGATAGGAATATTTGCTTTGGGAAAAGAGCTATATACATGGATTTTTTTCGCTTAAAAATGTATACGATACATCTCATGTTTTAAATGGAACTTCCTGCTTAGCCAAATTATTTGGCATAAGTTGATATGCTTCAGCCATAATATCCGACCATACACCAGTTGGAATGTTTCTTAACTTCAAAGAGTTGGTATTCAAACATAAAGAAAATATTTCTTGTTTTGAAGTAAAAAAGAGTGAAAAACTTTACCAATCCGGGCCAGCGGCTATCCCACCCGCGACTAGGCGGGGGATAAGCATCACTAGGTTGGGAAATTTAAGAACACTGTTCCAATGGTAAGTTCTTCATATAATTAAACTATCTAGAATTATATTCTGAAAATGTGGTGGCAATGTTCACAACACCTAGACACGAGATGGAAGTTTTATGCCTAATTAAGCCTCAAAGGGGGTAAACTTCCCCAATTAAAAGGTACCTCAAAGTGATTTGAAACCGCCCTTAATCAGTACACGTGTAGATATCCATTTCCAACGGGACTACAGATTTTCTCAGAATTGTAGTGGATAGAAACAAAGGATATGTGCACAGCATATGCGCACAAGGGTGTTGTACAATACACAAGTACAACCCCCTTGTGCACATGTGATGCACAGTTGCCACACTAAGCGGTGCGGAACTCATAGCACTGCGTAGGGTTCTCGCTTCACAAAATGTTGCATGTTTGGCCATTATAGGATAGTCACTGGAGGGTTGTCTCCAAATGACACAAACTTAGCGGATCTTGGTTGATTCTTTACATGGTCTAGTTGATAACAGGTTGGCTCACCTAACACACATAAACACATGGGTAACACAACCCCAACAATAAATGGGTCCGATCGGGTTGAGCCAAATGAGTCAGACACGTTACGAACATGACAAAACATGAACCATTGCCAGCTATGATTAGACTTGATCACTCAACACAAACTTGACACTGCACAAAAAAGAGTTCCGATTTTATCATTGTCATCTTATCAATTAACCATGCATATACCATCTAGGAAAGGATTTGAATTATGCACAAGTTTGCTGATTCTAGTTTGACCCCTTGAGCCCCCTAAAATCTAACCATGATCCAAAGATTGTGACTGAGGTGGATGAAGAAATTCATTGGGCATAATCAAGTGTTGAAAAAGATTCAACTTATTAATTCGTCATTCCTCAAGGCTTTAATGCTAAATGTGAAAAGATGAAGATCCCATTCCACATTTTCCCACTTCTATAAGTCCATTCCAAATCCAATCCTCGAGATTTAAGTCTTCAATGTCAGAGCTCCCCATTCTTCATCCTTTCTTATTACAAATCACGACGTCGAGTTTTTCTCAAATGTTGGGGAGAATGATGCAGAAGATAAGAGGAATCATTGGGGGATTCTGGAAAAGATTTGAATATTATGCATTTATCTTTAGTAGTATATCATGGTAATAAATAGAGAACTAACGGATTGAATAATTCAGGGAACCGAGGGACTTGAACTGGTTTTCTTGTTTAGTTTGAGAATTCACCATTATAATATGGACTAATGTAACTAGGCGCAACTCGAGTTGAATTGAGAATATTGAGTTTCTTCCCTATTCTCTTCCTCCCTGTCACTGATTATGCATCAGTAACCCTTCAACTGAGGGAGCCAGAGAGAGAGAAGGGTAGAATGGTCCCAATAACATAAGAGCGTCGCAGTAATCCACATCTGTAGAATAAGTAGGTTCCTTATAATATTGTGCGGTGTATATTAGGTGAAGGATAAACTTAATTTGGCTAAGTTCCTTATCATACAGAAACATGATGTCCGTTGAGTTCCAAAATGAAAATTGGTATCCGTTTGGGACTTTAATGGACAAGTAATAGCAATGGAGTTTGGGGCTCAAGCAGGCAACGGATATCAGTCGTCTGTTTGAGTCCCAAACGGATACCAGTTGTCTATTTAGAACGCGTTATATAGACATCTGTTCTCCCTATAAAAACCAAAAACAATACATTCATATATAACTTTAAAACACAGAAGAGCAGACACTGAAAGAAGATAATTACCAGAATGCCGTTAGCGAACCTCAACAGAACAGTATTCACAAGAGCATAAGCAGCAAGCTCTGTAGAACCAATGTGACCAACAAATGCTTGGGTAATGACATTAACACCAAACGTCGAAAATCTAGTGAATATAGCCGGACCAGCCACAACCCACATTTTCTTGGTCTCACTCCATAGCTTGTCCTTGAGTTTCTCTTCTCCATCAACACCAACTTCTTCGCCTTCGCCTTTCCTCAATAGCTTTTCTCTAATAGAACCCTCCATTTTTCTGAATTATACCATGGACTGACTTCCTCTGTCAATAAATACACAAACAATAAAAGAGAAGAAAGTTTTCAATGCAGTTCCAATAATTGAATTACATACTGATAGAACTGTCGTGGTATGGTGTATACTGACATTGATTGCTTCATAAAATTAATTCAATGCGTGTCATGTACTAGCCACCTATAATTCGCTTGGTAAGAAGGAAAAACGGAAGAAATGACTAGTTTTCATTTTCTTACTACAGGAAGGAAAAGCGGGAGAAAGGAAGGAAATTAAAGGATGGAGTCGCTTTCCTTCCTAATCTACCAAATTTAATCTTCCCAAAATATGCACTAGTGGGATATGGTAGGGCTCAATAACTGTTGGCATTCTAATAAAACGATATATAAAAACCAAATGTTTTGTTAAAAGGTATAATTGTTAATGCGTTTATTATTTTTCTTCAGTTCCGTCCTCCTTGCATACCAAACAAGAAAATATTGTTCCTCTCTAATTTTCCATCATTCCGACCAATTACCAAACAAATACAAGAGAAAGACAGTATTTTTCTTTATTCTTCATCCGTTTAACCAAACGGGATCCTAAAGTTATCATTAATTAAGAGCGGTATTTTGTTAACATGAACCCGGAATACACAACCCATGTCCTCAAATAAATCACGCTATGTGTACACGCATACATGTATATATACACGTACAAATTTAATATCTCTATCCCAAATTAAGAATACACAAATTCCAAACTTTGCTAAAAATTCCAAAATTTCAATACGATCAGTGTTAAGAACAAAATTTCGTTATTATGTGAGATTGAGTACATTGATTATGTCTAGAAAAAAAATTAGACTCTTAATTTGAGATATCTGTGTATCTTTTTCCGAGAGTGAAATGCATAATTGAAATTTGGGGTCTATCCAATTAAACTCGCAAACAAGAAAAACGTGAACATAAGTGATTGACACACTCTAATTTGGGGTCTATCAACATCAGGGCCTAAGAATGCTCATTCATTGTTTATAATTGGTAGGTTAACTTACTGATATCTGTCACTCTCTAATTAGTTGGGCATTTAATTTATATTTATTTTTTTTGAATTTTTTTCGTCCATCTGGACCAGCACTTTTATGGAAAAGTCAAAGATGTTGGTAGAATGAAAGGACCTTAATTTTTCACTTTTCTTTTGGGTTATAATTATGGAACTAGCACGCTTATTCGCTAAGACATTTACTTGCAATACTGGTTGTCTATAATTTGATGTAAATATTGGAGTTGCCCTAAAAATTGTCTCCTTCTTTGAAGCAATTTAGACACTTTTCTTCTTTAGAAGGTAAATAATTGAAATTTTCTTGAACTTCAGTAGAGATGATGTTCATGGTTAAGAATGGAAGAAAAATAATGATTAACAGGAATATAATTTACTATTAAAAGTCCTACAAGTTGTAGTGAATGGTAGGGGTCGTCGGTACGTTTTGTTATAGAAGGCTGTGTTTCGAAAAAAACATAAAAAAATTATGAAATATTTTTAGACATGATCAATGTAACAAATTCCATCATAATATAATGGGAAAGTATCTAAAGATAACCAATTTTGTTGTCCTTAATTGCGGACTAATCATTTTGAAGGGGTAAACAGATTGTTTTTTTGATAAAACTTGGTGAAAATAATATCTAATCATGAAGATCATTTTCACCAAATTTTATCTAAAAATTCAACCGAGAAATAGGTTAACTAAAAAATTGGCATATATACGCATTTATGGCCTTAAAATTTTAGATGTTTAGCTAGCTTACTTCCTG
Source organism: Lonicera japonica (assembly GCA_021464415.1). Lineage (NCBI taxonomy): Eukaryota > Viridiplantae > Streptophyta > Magnoliopsida > Dipsacales > Caprifoliaceae > Lonicera > Lonicera japonica. The sequence continues at coordinate 96,770,768 of CM038463.1, read as the reverse complement.
GTTGAATTTTTCAATGGAATTTGATAGAGATATATGATCTACTAATTATGAAAATCATGTTCACTAAAATCCATTTACCACAACAAAATGGTAATGGCTCTAATAGCATATGTAATCACCAGATTCCTTCAAAATGGCCAACCCAAGTTGTTATTTAAGTTGACTATACCCACATATATGCCAAGCAGTCAAGCATCTTCCATTACGACAGCGATGTGGGATATTTTTTTGGTCGTTACAACATATATCCAAAATATACACGCATCACATGTGCAGATTAAACTAGTATATATTATGTGCAAATTCGGGTTATTGAATGGAAGGGGGATAGATTTCGTCTTGGTTTTTTGTGTTATTTTTTTTTTTTACTATAACTGCCTACTAGGTAGCAAAATAAGAAATACAACCAAAACAGATCCAAATCTTTGGTTGCCAATGCCAACAAAATTCATGAAAGATTTTTGAAAAATCTGAACTCCAGCGCAATACCAAAGATGAATAATTTAATATCATACTCAATATAGAGCGGTAAAAAGACTTGCAAGTTAATAAATGGTGAAGCAAATCTCCGTAGTGGGATATAAATCTTTTTCTTTTTAAATAAAAGTTTAGGGGCATAATTGTAAAATAGAAAATTTGACACGTATTACAGTCAAAATGTCTTCGAATTTTACATATATAATAGTATAACCCAAAAAAAAGAACTTCAAAATTAAAATCAAAAGCCAAAAGTAAATATAAATGCATATATTTAATCACTAGTCACTCTTCTTCACCGCAAATGTGCAATTAAAATTCATTTGACTTACTGGAACCCTTTTTTCTATGAAACATATCATTTATAACACAAAAAGAACAAAAATACGGAGAAGAGATAGAAATGAGAGAGAGAGAGAGAGAGAGAGAGAGAGAGAGACTTACAAAAGTCACAAGAAGGAGGAGAGAGATTATTTGCGTTTGGGTGATGGGTGTTGAAGTTGTATGGATAACTGATGAAAGACGAGATTTATAATTATATATATTTCTCTGCAGCCTTTTCTGTTTTGCCAAAAATCGATTTGAATTACGAAATCTCGAACCCCCACCCGCTATATAATCTCCTAAATTTGCTTACATTTGTATCATCGTATAGTTTTTACATGTGTGACTAATAATTATTAATATTATGTATAAAGTTTTAAATAAAATAAGCAAGTCAAATGATATATATTTGGTGAAATTGTAGTAATTAACATGAGTAAGATTAAGATCATTCTTTAAATCTTTGCGTAAGTATTACTTTTATAATAATTTTCGAAATGTGAAAAGTAATTTTATAATTTAACTTGTTTATCAAAAGTCATACTCGCACTTTAAAGATATTTTTTTCACCTTTACTCTAATAATGGTGTGGTTAAAAAAATATTAGGCCCATTGGACAAGGTATAGAAACCTTTTTATATTAATTGCTCAGCCTACAAATCCTTAGCACATGACGTGTTATTGTAACATTAACATTTGAATGTTTAATCATATTTACATTGCAAAACACCTACTAGTATTTTTTCACGACTCCATATTTACATACCTGCTCAGTCATTATTTCATCATTAATTAAACAGTTTGTTGTTGAGTGTATATATACGCACACTAGATTTTCGTGCACACTCACTGTTTTTACTATTCAGATAAACAATTTAAAGGAAAAAAAATTAAATTAATAAGTTGCACACCGATTGGAAGCTATAATATCCTTATTATTAGTGTGAGTTCTTTTTAACATATAATTAGGCTCCGTTTGATAGCAATATGAAAAATGAAAAGAAAAATAACTAGTTTAAGTGAGAAGATGGAAAATAAGTTGAGGGATGTGGTAAGATTAACTCTTGCTTTTTGCTTTTTTTCATGACAAAATTTTCTTTGGGTAGTGGTGGAGAAAAAATTTCCACAAAATATAAAAGGATGATGGAGGACATATACTCACAAAAATGAGTATGAGATGAAAAATATCTCACCGTATGCCTCAACTTATTTTCTATCTTCTCACCTCAATTAGTTGTTTTTATTTTCATTTTCTATATTGTTATCAAACGGAGCCTTAATGTATCAAATTCATGATATTAGTAACTTTTATCCTCGTACAATAATTATGTTAAAATTAATATTTTCAAAATCAAGGGCAAAGCAAGTACAATGATATTATTACATTAAAGAAATTCCACAAGCAAGTCTATTTTACCTCTTATCCTTCGGTCTAATCTTAAGTCTGTACTTGCTCCAATTACTTAAAATGGGGATTCATTTTGAGAGCTAAAAGTATGGATAAATTTTTTCATAAAATTTACTAAAAATGATATTTATAACGAGTAGATAAATAATTGATATCAAACCCGACAGTAATAAATTATTAGGGCAATTGTGTATGCCGCTAAATAATAAATGCCCTTTCGTGTAATAGCATATAGCTCAAAAAAAATTCAAAGACACAATTCAAAAGTAGTTTTCAAACTAAATCAGTACCATTCATCACTTTCTCTCGTCTAAACTCCAAAACAAATGTTTAGTTTAAATTCATTGGAATTATAATTTTTGGAATAAATTTTGAACAACATATCTCAATACTTGTGGTTGTTCAAAAGACAAAAAAATGATAGTTACTATTTGCACTCTACAAAACACTTGGTAACATTTTATTTTTTATTTGCTCTATGATGAGCGAGTAAGTACATGTTATTCTCCCAATAATAAGCGAATATATACATATATACTTGTTAGATGATAAGTGAGTAAGGTATTTTCAAATTTTTACTCGCATGTTATCAGACAAATGAATAAATAAAATGTTATCAAATATTTTATGATGTGCAAAGCATTTGTTAAAAAAATTCTAGTTAGTTTGGCATTTGTTACCTCTTGGAAAGTAAATTAGTTAATGACCTTCCACATCATTGATTACTTTCTTTATTCTTCTTTTTCTGAATTTTTACCTTTTTCCTCCACGCCGGACCAGCACTATTACAGGAAAGTCAAATCTAGGAGAATGAAAAGGACCTTTTCCATTTTTGTATTTTTTTTTTTTTTTTTTGTTCCTGAGCTCTAATTCTAGAAAGTTATTCTTAAATGTCCTTACGAAATTTGTCTTTTTATTTTAATGTGAAAATATTTTATTTTTATATATCTTATCAATTTTTTAAAAAAACTTACAATTTATTTTAGTGGCGGTGGGAGTTTTTTAAAATAATGTAAGAAGGATAAAATTTTGTCATTAAAAGTAAAAATATTAAATAATATTAACTTTTGCATTAAAATAAAACATAATAAAACAAATTACACCATTCTTAATAAATTTTATTAAAAATTCCGTATAAGTCATTGTACCTATGAAAAAATATAACACCTTAATTGTGATAAATACATTTTTAGTGATTATATGATATTTCATATATTATATTACTATTCATTACTCTCAAATAATTACTATTCATATTTTAAATTTGTCTATAAATTTTATTTTTATGAAATAAGTAAATATAAGTTTTAATTCACTACACCAAAAAAATTAAAAGATCACTGCAACACTTCTCAATAGTAGATAAATTTGATTACAGACAAATTCTAGCTAAATTTCATGTTCTTAGAATTGAACTAATATCAAAGCATTTACAAATAAAGTAAGTTTTGTAAAGCTAAAACTACACGTACCATTATTAATTAATAAAAAAGTCTCAAGATACCTTAAAACTTAAAAACTTTATTAGTGTAGTTGTTGTGTGCATAAATTAATTCAATACTCAGCTTAACTATATTGTAATTTAGTGCATGATATTTAATTCAATAGATACAACCATATAAGAGACAGTAGTACTTGGGAACTTTAGCTCTATCATTATTAACATAGATAATGAACACTATAATATTGGGAGATCTACATGTAATTTTATCACATATTCTTCTTCTTCTTTTTAAATATTATCTTCTGTGAAAAGGGGATAAATGAATTGAAAAAATAAAATGGTTCTCATAAAAAAAACATTTATTAAAATATTTTGTTACTTTCAATTTCTATGATATTCAATTTTTTAAGAGACTCAAAAAACGATTTATTTGCAAAATATTAAAAGGATAAAGATTTCTCACCAAATTTCATAGAAAATATATGAATACGTGAAAATACTCATGCATAAAGGCTTTAAGTCATCTATTTCTTAAATCGACTCTCGAAATTATTAACAGAATATTCTAAAAAGAAATAGAAACTGAAACAATCGAAACAAAAGTTGAATGCAGAAACAAGTAACTAATTTGAGTAGGGAGAATAAAATAAATGAAATTAAGGTTTCATTAGTACTATTCACGGTCTGTGAATTGATCCATCGATATTATTGGGCTTTTTCTGACTGGGAAAAAGAGAAACTAGAGTTGTAGACTTGTTTGTTGGAAAGAATGGAGTTTTTTAATTTTTAAAAATTTAAGTTGGTAAAAAGATAAACTAGCAACAATTTTTTCAAAGTATAGAAATCAGGATGAGAAGAAAGTGTTTTATGCTATTTTTTAGGTTAAGAATAACATAATTTTAACTTTGGATAAAAATGAGAGGATGGATTTTATTGGAAAGATGGATTTTATGAGTGTGTTTAAGAACATTCTTCTAAAACTAGCACTCTTATCTGCTAAGCCCATTTACTTACAATAATGGTTGTCTAACATTTGATGGAGATATTAAAGATTTATGTCTTAATTAAAAAAAGGTAAAAGATAAGTTGGACCTGGCAACTTGTGCAATTTATCACTTGTACATTTATTTTTTCTTCTCAAGCTTGTCCCATTCACTTGTAATTAAAAAAAATAAAAAAATTGTCCCATACATACAAACATATATATATCAATATAAAATTGGCTTAATTTTGCATTTCCCAATCAAAATATTTTTTAATCTGGCTTTTTGTCACCATCAATACTATTAGCCCTTCTTAGAAAATTACTGAGATCAATATCCTCATTAAGTAATTTGTTTTTACTAGCTAATAGCTAGAGTAAGTTTTGAAAATTAAAGATATATATATATATATCGCCAATATTCCGCGCGATTTAACAACTTCATTCAATATGAGTTGCTTATCTCATTCAATTCATTTCTCTACCACTCAAATCTCTTCTCTTCAAATATTCAAACTACATGTCGGTGAGTTTGGATTCGATCGTTGATCCTATTTAATATGATATTTATTATTTCGTCTAATTAATTAATTGTCTAATATATTAAAAATAACAGTGACCCACACTGCACTCACCCATTTATATTTTAGGGGATGGGGAATCCAGGACTTTGGCAAAGGAGCAACTATATATATAGCAGTAAAAATTGTAGTTAGAGAGGGAGGGGAGGGGAGGGGACGGGGTTGGCACTAGTACTACTACTATTCTTTTTCAAAATTATTATCCCTATAACACTAGATATATATAATTTAACACTAAAATATAATACCAAAAAAGAAAAATTAAAAAAGGAGGGTAACAAATGCCTTATTTATTTATTGATGTTTTAACCAATATAATCAGATTGGAGAGAAAGTAACAAAAGCATTAGTTTGACCAATAAATTGGAGGGCCTAACGCGAGTTCACTAAGATCGAGGCAACAAATGCAAACTTTGATGTTTACCGAAAACAATAACAAGAAGAAGGGGATATGGAAATGAGAGAGAGACTTACATGACAGAGAGAGAGGAGAGTCCCTTGTATTCGAAAATTGCTTGTGGGTGACGAGGTTATGAAGGTGAGAGAGAAAGAAGTAGAAGAAGTAGGGGAATTAAAAGACTAATTAATTAATGATTGTTGAATTTGTGCATGAATTGAATTAATTATTCAGTTTCTATAGCCTTCTCGAGTGAAGGGGAAACTAAATAAGTAATTGTCTTTTTCTATCTTACGTACTTTAGTTTTCTACTTCAATTTGTTGCCTCCATATATAAAAATGGGTTGTGGTCCCTGTGCATGTAAGCAATGTGTTAATCTTTACCCAATATTTGTTTTTTTTGTTTTGTTTAAGGCCCATGCAGGGCAGGCAATATAGTTTTATTTTATATATATATATATATATATATTTTAGTACAACCAATTATTTTAATATATTTTTAAGGAATCAACAAAGACTCGCTAATCACTACTCATTCTTTAATATACCACCACAACAAATAAATTTCAAAACTGCATTCGTCGAAAACTGAACTCGTGACCTCTTATTAGTTGAAAAGCACTACGGCCAACTTAACTAGCCCAAATTGATTTTAAGTAGGATCAATTTATACTCCTAAAAATGCACTCAAAAAAATTGTGAATAAAATGAAGTGTGTTTCAAGATTTGAGGAAGAGTTGAACAAATATATAGTGCATCCAATCCAAAACTTAAAATAAATTGCTTTTTCTCATATATACAACATATTTTGTCAGGCTCTTTTTTAATATATACAAATATATTATTATGTGGCAAAGGTTTAAGTTAGCTCGGTATAAAATTAAGACCTTTTACCCGGTCGTAATTTTTTTTTTTAGTTCGTCGTTTATCAATCAATCTCCCAAGATAAATTTTTTTATATATATATGCGTACGTGGCGTTCAATTCGTGTGATGAAAAAAAATTAGAATACGTTCCCTAAGTAAGAAAAAAAACAGGATGCAAACTATAAAATGTCATAGTAAAAAATAAAACAAAATTCTCTGTGTGTGTGTGTGTTGGTGGGGGTCCGGGGGGGTTTCAATCATCCAATTGTTTAGTTTATTTTTAAATGATGTAGTCACAGCTATTGTATCTGTGTATGTCACAGATGCTCTGTATCTATGTATTCAAGACACTAAGAATTAAAACTAACCAACTTGTTAGAATATGTTGAAAATTGCAAAATGCTAGCAGTTCGACTTCTCTTATTCGTTCTCTTTAATACTTAATCCTTACATATTACTTGTACTAGCGTGAAAAAAAAAATGTATCCAAGATACTATATCTATGTATCCTTTTTTTTAACAGATCAGATCCTAAAAATTCTTTCCATGATTCAGCTATATAATTTTTTATTTAAAATAAATCAGTGACTAGCTCTCAATGCAAAATAAATAAATAAATAAATTAAAAGAGAAGAGAAGAGCGCTCTTCGTACATAAAATAAAAGTGCATTATTGCCCATTGCTCTGACCAATCCTTTAAATTCTCAATTTGAATAATTTCCAAAAGCAGAAAGTAAAAGACATGATTGACCTAAAAGGTGGAACCGAATCTCATTATGTCCACCATTAACGTACGGAGAAAAAAACAAAAGTAGACTGCTGCAATGAGAAATAATAATGTACTGTCAATACATTATTCTTTTTCTGAAATAAGTAAGGCCATCTCCAATGGTGTTTCTATCCAAGCAAATTTCTATGATAGAAATGAATAATAGAAAAAAATTTCTCCAATGGGCATTTCTATCTCTATTTCTATCTTAGATGGAAGTCTATTGGGATTGAGAATTTCTATCACCATTTCTACATGTAGAAATAGTGATAGAAATTCTCTATGTGACATGGCAATTTTTCATTGGTTGTTGTACACCCACTAATTCTCTCTCTTCATTAAATAGGGGACAAAGTAAGGAAGAAATTGAACAATAGAAATCACCATTGGAGACCATATTTTCTATCCTTCTACACCAATATAAATATATTGCCAATAGATATAAAAATATTATAAAATAATATTGACACATAGGATAGAAATGCAAAAATAGAAAACACCATTGGACATGGCCTAATGCACAAGTGTACTGATTACTACCCGAGTCTAAAAAATTTTGTCACTAAATTTCTAAATTTTTGTTTTATATTATAAATTATATATAATGACATTAAGACTGCAACACTCAAAATATCAGATGACAGTAATTTTTGCCACAAAAGTTTAAGTTATTACTACAAGTATCTATATACTAAAATTTTGGTCTACATGTAAAAAATGTTCTATAGTGACAAAATTTTTGAACTTTGTCACCAATTTCTTAGTAGGCAACTAAAAGAATTATTTTTTTTCACAAAATGCATTTTTCAATTTTAAAGAAGTATATTAACCTTTACCTTATTTTAGAGAAAATTTTGCATTTTTGACACCTTAAATACCATATTTAAAATTTATAGTGAATGGTGGACTCTATACAAGTATTTTATCACTTCAAATCGATATTATTTTAATATTTGAATTAGGATATCATTTGACCTTGTTTTAAAATATTATAATATTAATGAAGTGCATATCCAACTATACTCAAAATTAAATTTTATCTACCTTAACGTAAATTCCTGAGTCCATCATTGTAACTAATTAGATTTCATGGCAAAGTAATTACTATTGCTCGAGGATGGTAATTAATGCATTATTATTATTATTATTATTATTCAATTATTGCTTAACGCTTGAACCAATCAAATTGTATGATCTGATCAGACTGCTTAACGCTTTAAAATTATTTATTCGATTTTTAGCCTTGGAAAGTGTGTTTTCTACGTTGCTGTCTACTTTTTTATGGATAATTGATGGCCACTTTGCCTGGTTCACGGAAAAGCCAAAATGCCGTTCACAAAAAATTGATATTGTATCATGTGGTCAGTATTCTAAAGGAGCGCCAAGTCGGTGTTAGAGATATGTTACATTAATTGTGTATTTTTATTATTTATTTTTGTCAATATACATTATATAAATTGTATATTTATAAAATATAATAAAAATATAATTTATGTAATTTACTCTATAAGAAAAAGCGGTAAGAATTATAAGTAATTTTTCTCACATATATTATATTTATTTTTAGGATGTTATTTTAGTGTTATGTTTAGAAATATTGGACTCCTCGTCTAAATTATAAAATCCATGTAACAATAAGGTCCGCTAGCAATTTTCTCACCATCCACATTCTTAAGGCCGGTCACGTTCGCGTTGAGTTCATCATATTTAATATCAAAAACCAGTTAAATTAAACTTTTTCCATAATACAAGATGGCTTTTACTTTTTTTTTTTCTGGTTTAAACAATGTTTGAATAAACTTCACTATATTACATGCACTATGAAGCACATATACGGATATAGGTATTCGATATGACACTACACCGATGCGGTGATATGGCAAAATTAGAAAAATAAAAGATACAATACGTCTTTGACACAGATAATAAAAAATAATTATAATATATATATATATATATAATTATTCAGTTATAAGAATTTTATAAATTTATAAATAATATCATGAATATTCATTAAACTAAAGCAAACGACTAAGTAATTTAATTGTATAATAACTTAAAAATAGATATAATATCAAAAGAATGATGGAGACCCAACAACGATGATTGTAAACAAATGACGGAGTATTTTGGTCGATCGTTTTATATTCTGATAAAATGGTTGACTTATTTACTGAGATGTAAATGGAAAGTCTAAATCTCTCTTAGAGGTTAATATATTGAAGAAATTATTTATTATTTTTAAAGCGGATCTAATAAAAAAAATTACAAAACTTTCGCTGTATCTCGCAAATATCCCTCTCGTATCCTTACTGTATTCAAAATTTAAAAAATAAATAAAAAATATTAAATACTTGAATACATATCTTACCATATCTTCATACAAGATATATATCCAATATCAATACTGTCAAGGGCGGATCCAGGATTTTACCTTGGAGTGGACTGGTGATGGAAATTTTGTGTAAAAAAAAATTCAAGAAAATATTAATAACGATTTTTTCCCCTTTTCCAAGCATAAGAAATTTTGAAATTAATTTTGTATTTGATTACTAAAACTGAAGTTTTGAAATATAAGCTCTTGGAAAAAAAAAATTAAATATAAGTATTGGTCCAACTGGAAGCAATAATATTCTAATAATCTAAAAAAAATTGTATATAATATATATTAAATAAATTAAAGTACTGAACAATAAATTAATAATATATACAAATTATTATGGCCTAAGTAATTGATAAAAGTCAAATGGACCGAATTGCTATTTAGTTTATTAATATTCTAACTATTTTATTTTTTTTGAATGGAGATTTAGTACGTTCCTCCACCTATTCAACCAAATACATATCATTTATGTTGAAAGAAAAATATTCACATAAAATTAATTCATTATTTGACTTTTAAAAATGGCACCCCATGCTTCTCGACCGCACGAATTACGAATTAAATCCGTATAAGAAAAGAATCTCATCATGTCATGAAAGAAAACATTTTCAGCTTTAATCATTCGCAAAAGCCAAGAAAGAAAACATACGTCATCAAAAGATTGTAAATATTTTTCTAATACGTCATTAAAATTTATTTTAGCCATTTAAGTTGGTGTATATGGATATTATTATTTTATGAAAACAAACCAAGCCATCTCAAATTTACACGCATCTCAAGGCACCTCCAATAGTTTTTCAACATTTTTAATAGTTACCCCAACACTTAGCACGGATGGTCAAGGGGGTTGACTTTGGATCCTTGCCGATAGATTCGGCAAGTGAGCGAGTCGATACTCCACAAGAGCACAAATCCTTATTCAAATTTTCGGCAAGTTTAGAGTGTATTTGTTGAGACGGCGTTTACATAATTGATTAGGGTCATAAGGGCTTGGGGTTAGAGTGGTTTTTCGTTACAAAAAAAAAGAATTAAAAATCATTTTTAATAATTATATAAAAATTAATGTGTAAATTTTATATATTAACCTACATTTACGCAATTTGAAATTTGAGGAAAAAAAAATGTTTTTGAAGATACCATTGTAAACTCTTATGTAAAATTTGAAAGAACTAATAAAGTAGCAACACATGTTAGATGTGATTTTTGGTCATTATTCGTATTGTTTTTCTTGAAACTACTATGCGTATTTTGGTTATCATGATAGTCTTCTTTTACAGGTCTTGTAAAGTAGATTTCAAATATATTGTTTTTATCAAAATAAACATTTTGTATTAAAAATTGTAGCGATTTAAAGTTTCATAAAAAAAAATTAAAGAGAAAGAAAACTAATGTGTCGGTATAAATTTAAGGTGTATTTTATACATCTACTTTATACAAAATCAACTTCTACTCCACTTAGAGTACTTTTTTTTTTACACCATAGATACTTTTACACAATTATTGGGCTCATATTTAGCATCTCCTACATTGAACCAACATGATAAACAAATTTTTATACAACAATATACTTCAATTTTTATACAAGTTTATATCTTATATTCAGCCCACACTTAGCAGAGTGGGTCATCCCTATAATACCGAACACAAGTTTTTTATACAACAAAATACGCATTATTTAATGGAAAATGCATACCATATTTATTTTATTATAAATTCTTATGATTTAAAATGAATTTTAAAGAAACAGAACACAAAAAATACGATAATGAATTAACTTTTAAATAAAAAACGTTAACCAAGTCTCTTAGCTTAATGGTACCCCGGTGGGGTAACTCTCGAACCAAATTAAAATAAAATAAAATAAAATAAACAGCGTTAAATCTATTCAAATTTCAGTCTTAAAATACATTTTTCCATGCAATTTATAAAGTTAAAGTTTGTCCGCGTGTATTTGGAAGCAACATATTCTAAATAAAATAAAGCATTTTCTTTTGTTCTGTTTAGTCGGATTCGCTCCCGACTTCGTTTAATTTATCAAAGGGGGGAGTAGTTCCCTTTCCTTCTGGCCCATTGTGTGAGGGAGAGTTTGAATATGTCTTGCAAGCCCTTAGAGATTGCAGCAAAGTTAAGAAAGTTTGGTTGGCTTACGGCTTATCGGGGAACCGGGTATGGGAAGTGTTAGAGGGGTGTGGGAGTAGCTACGACTACGAGTAGTGCGGGAATTTGAAGAATAAGTGGTAGCTTGGTGGCTACGATTGCTTGGTTACTTAATTTGGTACCAACGGAATCTAATGGTTCATAAAAATGCTTGGTGATATGTCGGGGGAATTATTGATAAAGCCGAGATACTTCTATTGGAGTTTTGAAATGGGAGGCACCTCCCAATGACGTGCATGTTCAAGGTCAATTTCGGTGCTTCATGAGCTAAAGATCATAATTCAGTTGGCGTAGGAGTCGTCATTCGTGATTCTAGTGGTGTGTTCTATGCCGGGGTGAGTAAATTGGGTGGTAATGCAGCTTCTGCTGAGGCAGCGGAGCTAATCGTGGTGCGGGAGGCGATCACTTTTGCAGCAGAGGCGAGATTTAGAGACATAATGCTTGAGGGTGGTGATTTGGGAGTTATCAATGCGATCCGATTGAAGGAGGATGACTTATGCTCAATTGGGGCGATTGTGGCAGATATAGATACGGTGGATAGGCCATGTACGAGGACTACGAGCTTAGAATTTTCATTTATTTAAAATACTATCTTTCACATAAAGCTTAAACATTGGTAAAAATAAAATGAAAAACGAGCCGTCAAGAATTATATATAATACAACTTTCACAAGTTTGTCTCTCAAATATTTAGTTTAAAACTATAAAATGTAAAATGATAATTACTCTATATATGCGCTTGTAGCAATTATATGTAGTAGGCTAGAATATTACTCTGAAAATTAGTAGTATACTAAAGTTAAGTACTAGAAAGTTTGGGGAGGCACCGGGAACCTTCGTTATTGCAGTTAAAAAGAAGAGATTTGGACCATTTTTTTTGGGAAAAAAAAAAAAGAAGTTAGGTTCACTAACACATGGACATGTAAAGTCTGGATAGAGAGGACCATACAACAGAAGTGCGTGCCAGCACAACAGAAATGCGGATGACCAAATACGCAAGGGGATCAAGTGTAATTATAATATACTACGAGTACGAGAGAGGCAAGCTCAATTTAGGGTTTAAAAATTCAATTGAAATATTTTTTTGTATCAAATAATTTTTTTTAAAATATATCACCAGAGAAATAAAATTAAATTGTAGGGAGAGCAAATATGGTGAAGCTCCAATCTTTCTCCTATTGGGTATGGGATTTTCCCAAAAAGACCTACCTGCAAAAAATTCATTTTTGAAAAAACTTCATTACGCTCCATCAACATGTTGCTGTTCTCGAGCTCTTTTTAAAAAATTTACATTCATTCTGAATTCACCTTGCCATACAAGCTTCACCATCCCTTAAGGGATTAATTAACGATCATGTCATGCTCCATCACCATCCTGACGGAATTCAAACCCTACTCACTCTTGTGAAGAGTAAGCAATCATATCATTTGACTTTTCATAGTTTATTTGGTATGATTTATACCCAAAATAATGTAAGTATATATAATTCATACACATATACAAGGAAATATTCTTGTAAAGGAGTCTCTTATTTCAATAACAATAAGGGTCATCCTTTCGAGGGCTAAATGAAAGCATTTCATGATAAAATTTTGTTGAGATGATCTCTATAATTAGTATAATATATTTACCAAATTTTATAAAAAAAATTCTAAAAATTGGTAATATGATCATATAAATTTTCAATGGACAAAAATAAACATACATATAATATTTGAGTAAATGACACTAGAAGCCTTTAAACTATACATCAATTTTCAATTGAGCCCTTAAACTCAATTTTAAGTCAATTGAGCCATTAAATGGCCCTATAGAGTTGGCCTAGTGGTTCACTAGGTTCCTGTGAGGAAAGATCTATTTAGCAAGAGATCTCGTGTTCGGATCCCTCTAGATGAAGTTGCTCAAAAAGTCATTAAACTATTTAATTTAAACAACAGAAGCCCCACTCGGGGTATTTATATATGTACACATGTATATTTGGCACCATAACACCACAATTGAGTTATGAATTGATTTCATGAAACTTCATTATTACTATGTTATATTACTATGTTAGTTCAATACACTCAAACATATATATATATATATATACTCATACAGGAATTAAATGTAAAATTGATTTTTTATTGAAAATACCCTTAAATGAAGTGCATGTGACTAGGCACCACAATTGAGTTATTAATTGATTCCATGAAACTTCATTATCACTATGTTAGTTCAATACACTCAGACATATAGATATATATATATATATATACACTCAGACGGAAATTGAATGTAAAGTTGATTTTTTAGTGAAAATACCCCTAAGTGAAGTGCATGTGACCAATTTATGATTGATTATAGTAAGGGATTATAGCTAAATGTCACAAAAGGGCTTGCAGTGTTCAAAGATAATGTAATGGCTCAATTGACTCAAAATGGAGTTTAAGGGTTCAATTTAACACCCCTAGTATTTCCTAAAATTTATGCACTTGGCATTTGTTATGTTTTGGTGCATTTGAACTGGATTAGTCACTAAGACTCTGTTTGATAACAATATGAAACGTTCCATGCTTTTATTTCTAACAGCGATCAAAGTACTAATCAAAACAATGATCAGATCAAGTTGTGTTTTCCTCCATCATGTACCATTAAGATCAATTTGGATGGATGCACTTTTAGGGAGTATAGATGGGCACCATATAAGGGACTTACTCGAGATAATTGTGATAGATGGATTGAAGGATTTTTTTGGGCAAATCGGCTATGCAACACCTCTCCAAATAGAGCTATAGGGAATATGGCTAGCTATGAAATTGGCTAATGAAATAGCTTGGTTAAAAGCCATTGTGCAGACAAACTCGCTCATTGTAGTGAACCTAATAAACAAAGATGACATTAAGAATCTCCCGGCTAAAACACTCATTTAAGACTATAGGACCTTGAAGGAAACAATGCACTTGAAGCTTACATACATGCTAAGGGAGAGGAACACGTGTGCTAACTACATGAAGCTTGGAAAAATTCAAGGAGAGCTAAGCAAGAGGGCGAAGGTTTCAACCACAGAGCTAGTAGTGTTACTCAAAGTAGATACGTAAGGAGTCGTGTACCATAAAGGAAATTAATTGTTATATTTCTTTTCAATTGTAACCCAAAAAATAAAAAATAAAAAATAAAAAAGATAACAATATGTAAAACAATAGTAAAACTTTTTTTTATTTTTTGTGAAAAGTTAAAAACTATAAGAGGTGGGTTAGATAAATATCTAACTTTTTGGGTTTTTTTTCTTGAATATTTTTCTTTTGGCGGCGATGGAGAAATTTTTTCCACAAAAAACAAAGAATTGTGAGGACGCCTACTATTAAAAATAGTATGTGATATGACACATCTCACCATACCACTCAACTTATTTTCCAACTTCTCCCAATAATCAATAAGTTTTGTTTCATTTACCAACTTGGCTATCAAACGGAACCTACAAAAAATATCAAATTTGTGCAAACGTATTTCAGAAAAAGGAGAAAACTATAAATGAAAGGAAAGCTTTAGTAGCCATATTTTTAACCTTTCTCCACATTTATTTTATTTTTCTGGCACATTTTTCTTTGTATTTATTTTTGTTTCATCGCACCAAAATCACTCACATGAAAGATTAAAAAACTCATACAGGTAGGAAACTTATAGCACCCATGTTGCTAATGGTACATACAAGTTTTAGACTCGGCTACTAGTAATTGTCAGTACAGTTAAACTCTGCATCATGGTACATACACAGTTTAGACTTTTACCTAACACAAACTTTGTACCATTTTAAAGCACCCCAAAAGAGAAAATGGCAGGTGATAGGGTGAGGGAGGGAGGAGGGGGGAGGGGGCAAAGTGACTTCAGCTGAAAAGAAAGATTAAATATCTAAACTCCTATGTCTAGTAAAACATACCTCTTAATATACAAAATGACACAGTTAACCCTATACTGCCTACTGCCGAGGTACAGGTGGTGGCGTTGGCTGGTGGCTTTGCCCATAGAACCCAATACCCGGTGGCCGATAATACCCTCCATTGCCTGTTTGCTGTTGCTGCTGCTGCTGTTGCTGCTGATGGTGTTGCTGCGGCGACTGGGGTGGCTGAAGGGCTGGCCTTGCTAACCCCATGGATATATGGGAAGGCATAGGCGGCGGAGGTGGTAGGCTGCTAGCAGCGTACCCGTAGGGCATAATCCCCATCATCAGACCTGCAGATTGCACAAATTGGTTCACCGGAGAATTCGAAGCCTGTACAGGAGGTGGCGGCGGCGGCGGCGGTGGTGGTGGTGGTGCAAGCGAAACATTAACCATCGTTTGCTGTTGCAAAGCGTAATAGGGAGACTTTGTCGCAGCCTCAGAATTGTGACCATCGGAAGGCGTCATCGGTTTCTCGAGCTTTTGCCGTTTCTCGGGCGAGAATAGCGAAGAGAATCCTCCGGATTTTAGGCCTCCACTCATACTGGCGGCAGCCTCTTCGGCAACAAGGGAAGAGAGAACAGAGGTAAGCATTTGCGCAGAGGAGGTGGAGGCAGCAAGCTTAGCAGCCACGGCAGCTGCTGCAGCCTTCTTGCTCTCTTCTTCAGTGGGTTTTGTAG
This sequence comes from Lonicera japonica, assembly GCA_021464415.1. Lineage (NCBI taxonomy): Eukaryota > Viridiplantae > Streptophyta > Magnoliopsida > Dipsacales > Caprifoliaceae > Lonicera > Lonicera japonica. The sequence goes on along the minus strand of CM038463.1, from coordinate 96,754,380 downwards.
CCGAAAATGTCATCATGGGCTGGGCCGCAGGTGGAGCCAGGCTGTTTAGTTGAACCGGCGGCAGGTTGGGTTCCACCGGTGGCTTAAAAGTTGTGATAGGTGGAGAGGGAATTGAGGGTGATGTTAGCCTCTCCCTAATATTCGTTGCTTGTTCAATCTGTCCGTGAACCACCTGCAAACGCGTTGATAATGTCAACCGTTCATTCGTCCCAGAAAGCAACTGTGACTAACACAATAACATGATGCATGGAAGCAAAAATTTTAGAAAAATAATACCTCAAACATGATATAATAGTATGCAAATAGCTCCCATCATGGAAAAGTAAATTAAAACTTGATGTCAAAACAAATCAACAAGAGAGATGAAGTCAGTAACTGATTATTAGGTCTACTAAAAGAAGAAAATCAAAGGCAAATACATGCATTTGTTTTAAGAGATCTTAAGAGAGAGAGATTGCCAACCATTTGATGAGCGGAAAACTAGGTGGGTCAGTGTTGACACCAACCTCTCGTGTTATATAGATAAAAATTCAATTAAAAGAAGAAAAGAAAAGGAGAAAGTGTCTTTCATGCTTTTTAGCTGGTTCTATCATGTCTGGTTAACAGGAAAAATATCAATAAATGAAAGCTTAAACCAAAAGATTCTTCCACACTTGAATCTCTAGCCTCTCTAATCTCGAAGTAAAATTTAATTAAAAAAAAAAGGAACAAAATGAGAAGCACTTACAGAGTGAGGCATACCACATTCACCCTGTCTTAAATGAATTGGACAAGAGAAAATTGTTGTCGAACTAGTTTTTATTGCATTCCAAGTGGTAGTTTTACAATGCAAAGCTTACACGAAACAAACAGCAATTACCTTTGAATCTTTCAAGTATATAGGACTCATAGGCTCCATTTGATAACATGGAAAAGGAAAATAAAAACACTTCATTTGGTAAGGAGTTGGAAAATAAGTTGAGGCATGTCATAAGATACTCTCTATTTCATACTCATTTTATGAGTAGATGCCCTCCATCATTCATAATTTTGTGTGGAAAATTTTTCATCCTCAACCAAAAAATATTTCTCCATGAAAAAAGCTACAAAGTAAGAAAACAGATCACCACATGTCTCAACTTATTTTCCAAGTTCTCACAAAAATCAATTGTTTTTATTTTCCTTTTCCATGCTGATTTTCTATCCTAGTCATCGCCTAAATCTAAAGGACTATCACATTGAAACAATTCATTTTCCAAGCGGAATCCCCTAGTATATGAAAGAGAGAAACTTTCATAAAGAATACCTTCTAAAATCAATTATGGGGATGGGGCATGTGGGAGTTGTTTTAAAATTTAATCTAGCTTGAACGCTCAAAAGCTCGGTTCAGCTCGCGTTGTTTGCACTGCTAAACAGAATATGGACCTCAAGACACTTCCATGTTGAGTACACATGTTGAGTACACAAAGAGCTTGCATGAAGTGGTTGTGAAATTGCCACACTAAGCTTTTCACTAGTGTTGATTGTTTTGGATCACGTTGGTGATGTTAATCAACTACAATAAACATGGCTTTTCTAGTTAACTACTCTGCGTAAGATGTTCTTAAAAAAGATGTGCATACCAATATCTCACCAAAATTTGGAACAAAGAAGTCCAAAGCCCCAAGCTATAAGGCAATGCAAAAACAAATGACCTTGTTATTTATAAGGGGTGTGGCTATTCTTGTGTTTCATCCTAACAATATCGCATAATGCAGTTACTCAGAAACAAGGCAATGTTTTCGGTAACTTCTTTTCGAATTTTGCGCCGATTATTCAGCAATGTTTGCCCACCTAGTACCTGGGAACACCAAGATATGTCAATGGTCATTCTACCATCTGACACCCAGCCAAGGATACAAAAACCGATAAAACCCAAGGACCAACATTAATCCCAACAAGATTGCTCTTTGCCGAATCCCAAAATCTGCATAAGCGCCTCTTTGAGAGCTCGTAAGAAAAAAGATCGCATCATCAGCAAATTCAAGTGAGACGCACTAATATTGATACTACCCGCAAACTAATTCTCAACCAGCTCCCACCTCTCACCCCTACTAACTTAAACGCCGCATCATCTTGACTACCAACCCAAAACAACTGAAGACAAACTTATTATTTTATTTATTTGTTTCTCTTCTAATTTTTATTTATTATTTTAGGGTGATATTTCTTTATTTCAATTTTACAAATTTTGGTTAAGAAATATAGATTTAGGATTCAAATTTAAAGGATTTGATTTAGAGAATTTTCTCCTTGTAATATATTAAGTGCTTATTTTCTCATTGTAATATTGAACCTATTCATCACAAAATAAAATATTTGACAACATAATCTGTTCTTTAAGAATTCAAAGATGCTTCTATGTTTCCTAGGGGATTCAAGAAGCCAAGGTTGAAGACGGTAATATCCTCCTGTAGCCTTGCCTCCGTTCTACATCAATATCCTCCTCTAATTTCGCTTCTGTTCTATATCACTACCACAGTAAAGAGAAAGGAGATGAGGGACTCCCTCGTCTCAACTCTCAAGCCTCTTGACAGTCTGAACTAACACTGAGAAAAAAGAAGCTTGAAAATAGCCCCTAATCCTTCCCTACCAACTACTCCCTTCCATGACTCTCTCATCTAAAGAGGCTCAACTCACACTATCATACAAGAAGAATTTTGTAATTGGCTTAATGGCTTGCTCAAACTAGGGGATAGAGCTTATATTTTTTTATATATAAAGATTAGGGTAAAATGAGGAAGCAAATATAAATAAAAGGACAAAATAACCTATAGGATAAAATCTTAATGAAAGACAATCCCTAAGATCCCTTATTTATGGGGCGTACAAAAGATATCTAATTACACCTAAAAACCTAATAATAACAAATAAAATATGATTGCCAACAAGACATCTTCTCAAGATCCATGTTAAACTCTCAGGCATCTCAACCATCCCCCCTAGCATGCATCATCAATCATCTCATTCACCACGAGGGCAGCGTCTAAGATCCATCTTCCCATGGGAAAAGCACTCGGAGGAGCTATAGTATCACCCAATTCAAGAAAAAATTCAAGTAGCCAACGATTTTATCCATGTTGGTAACCAAGTTAATAGGCCTGAAATCTTCATCTTGATTGAATGGTACTTCTTAGGGACCTTCTAAGCTCCTCTTCCTCAAAACGTACTCTAACTGCCCCCCCTTTCAGCAATTGAAGAGGAAAACTACTTTTTTTTTATAGGAAACAAATAACTTTACTGATATAACAGAAAATATACAGCAGTAGAGAACAAGAAGTCCACTAAGGGCTTTTTGGTTCAAGTTCTGGGAATGGAATGAGCATCCTAGATTCTTGGAAAGCTTCTCTCCTAGCATCTAGGATGCTTTGCCAATGTTGGTTCAGACATGAATTCTCCTTTCTTGGAATGTTGAATTACCTTCTCTATGTTTTGTTCAAACAAGAATAGGAATTGAATAAGTGCCAATTACTAAGATGCCCTTCTTTTTATAAAATTAGAAAACAAGTCCTTGCGATTTACAAAGTTACAATTTAAATTTTTATTGTTAACATTTGTTATTGTTAGGAACCATCTCACCCAAAAGCTTAAGCTGTTAAGTAGTGGGCCAACAATGTATATCATACTCTTCAACACTCCCCCTCACGTGCGAGCCACTCGCACGTGGATAGACAAACGAAACCAAAGGCCAAACCGGCCAAACCAAAGGTGCATACTGCACAAACACAAAGGGGGAAACAAATGCAAGCGGGAGGATTCGAACCTGAGACCTTGCAGAACCTGAGCTCTGATACCATGTTAGGAACCATCTCACCCAAAAGCTTAAGCTGTTAAGTAGTGGGCCAACAATGTATATCATACTCTTCAACAGTTATGAAGAATTTCAATTTTAAGAAAAATTGTTTAAAATGTTTTTGATAACTGACAGAAACTATAATTTGTTTAGAAAAAAGATATGGATGAAAAAATAATAGTCGGAAAATTCCATTCGTAGCTAGATCTGATTGTTGGAATCACTCAAGTTTTTAAACAGGATATGGATGTAAATATATATATATATATATATCTTCATAAGAAAAAGGGATATTTTTAGTCATAACAAAAAAATTAAAAAAGAATGCCTCGAGTAATGCTATATTCCCAGCATTTTAAGAGGGAAACTTTGAAGGAAACCAATGAGCTCTGGCTCAGATGGTATGACTGTCCACACTTCACATGAGTGGGTAGGGTTCGAACCCCGTCAACAGCGCGGCAGTTTAACAGGGCAATTGATTAATCCCTTAGCCCTTAGGGGATGGTGATGCATGTATGGCAAATCCAGAGCGACAGCAACTCTTTGGAGAGGAGCTTGAGGGTAGCGGTGATACAAGCTAAAAACCCCATTAGGGGCTGTTTAGAAAAATCCCTTTAAGGGCCAGTTTGACTGGGGAGGGCTACCCCCGTTTGTGTAGCCCGTTACGATTTCTTAATAAAATTTATGCTCTAGTCCTTAACAAAAGATTTTATTTAAAAATAAATAAAAATTGAAGCAATAATCTATTCCAAGAATAATGCATTCCTAGCCCAAAACTTGAACCCACAAGTCCTAAGAGTACAACCAAGTAAGGATTAAAACAAAGGAGCAAACAAACCCATTTAAAACCTGAACTACCGCAGCAAATTACAATAAAATTTCCTTCCGGTTATTTCAAAAAGGGTGCCCAAAGAAAAGCCACAAACTTCCTCCTTATCAGCAGCTTTGTCTTCAAAAATTCTCCTGTTTCTTTCCAACCAGATTCCCCAAGCAACACTCATTATGATACATCTCCATAGACATTTGGCCTTTTTCTTATTCCCAAAAGAACACCAATCCATTACAATAAAATCATGCCAAGTGAGAGGCAGAGCTCCTGATACACCCAATTCCTTGAAATTTTAGCCCAAATAAAATTAGAAAACTTGCAGTGCAACAAAATATGATCAAAATCTTCCCCACTGCTCTTGCACAAAACACACCAGGACGGTGAAATGCAAAGATACAATCTCCTTTCTTGAACTAACCGCAAGTATTGACTCTCCCATTTGAAGCCAACCAAGCAAAAATCTGCTCTTTTGAAGAGGAAATTGACACTATAGTTCTACTGAATTTGCACTCCATATAACCCTTTCAATCAAATAACAATTAACCACCCTGACTACAGTGTGATTCACTAATGCAAATTGATTTGAAGGTTTCCCTCAAAACTGTGTAATCAGCAAACAATGTAAACCGTGGGTTATCTTCTTGTACATCCATTATTTTTATCATCCAATAGTTAGAACAATTCTGCTGGTCCCTGTACATAAAAATGGGAGGCACTAATTCTTCCTAGAAGTTAGTTGACGTGAATGAGTGAAAAAGTATACCGCTCAAATACCCAAAGCGTGTCTCCTCACATATGAGCAAACTACGAATATCACACACTTCCTAACATCCTTGGAGGACGAAAACTCATTACAACCATAGTGAAAAGGTGTTATTTATACTACTAGCAAGAGAAACTCACCACAGAATAAAATAACTGCTAATGTAGTAAGGATATAACCCAGAATTATCTAGAACATGAAAAAGAAATAATTGCAAAAATTAAAACAAATCTCCCTCCCTCCCTCCTTGATCCATATGCAGGTCACTCATGCTTTCTCGAAAAGAACCTTGGCTCAAAAGGACTGTACCTCTAAAGCCTCATCCTATGCTCTTCAACCCACTGACAGACAAGCAACTCCAGCACTCACTTCTGAGAGACAAGCAACTTCACTCTCCAAATCCTAGAGACAGCAAGTCGTGAAGTCCTCTACAACCTTCCATGACAATGGCGATTTAACAAAGGCTCGACAGATGTAGGGTCAGGTATGAGTATATAATATATATGAGATTTAATTATCTATTTTTTCTTTGATCAATTTGATTATATATGACATATGTCCCTATTATTTGGATTTCTACTTTCCTCGCTCTGATTTTTCCTTTTTTATGGGTCCTCCACAAGGACTAGTTTGAAACCCTTTTTGATTGCTAGGAAAATATTAACTTGTTGTTTGGTTACCCAGAAACCCAAAACGCACTGGGAAAGTGAAACCGACAGTATTGTGCTCCCTCAGCTTAGTCTCGGTTGGCCTGCCGATGCAGAACTAGAATATAAGAAGGGAGAGAAGAGGGAGGAGAAGGAGAAATGCCCACAGGCAATGGCCCACACACCTATATATAATTCAACTCCCATTACAAAAGAGAATAGGACCCTTATATATAATATCCTAAAACCCTAACCTAAGCCTAAATTAGGGCTAAAAGGTTAATATCAAATATACTGAATATCTATTCTAATTTCCAAATATCTTAAATATCTATCTTGATTCCATCATATCTAAAATTAATATTTCATTACAAATATAAATATCTTCAAATAAAATGGAAGGTCCTTGACATCTAGAACGATCCACATCATTCTCCTCGGCATTTAAAAAAAAAAAAAAAAGCCTAGGGATGATGAATAGTGAGCTCCCACATTGCATCCATTGAAGAGTGAAATCTCGAATGTTGGGCACAGCTTGATCTTCTAGAAATTGAAAGATTTCGAGCAAGATCCCATCTTTTCATTGGTACCTCTAAAGCCAGAAGGAATGATGAAGTCAACTTGTTGAATTTCTTTGAATGCTTCAAAATGCTCATGTGATGTCTGTCACCTTTTTTTAATCAGAAACAAACCCATTTTATTAACATAAAAGGGATAAAGGTACAAAAACGATGAACCAGAGGATCACCCAAAACAACAACAGACTATCAAACACTAAAAAGAAAGAGCTGAAATTAAAAAATTGAAGCTGCCACATGTACACGCACTAAACAAAAACATCGACTATAAGAGAAGCCCCGAATCCTAGCTCACTGCTGCTGCCCAATTGAAGTGAATATCTGATATCAAGTTATCAACAGATCCCCAAACTGTTTAGAAAAAGCCCATATAGAAGGTGTAAATTTTGCTTTACACCATATATCTGCTGCTTCAGTGTTTCTATCCTTGAAAACCCTAGCATTACGTTCTAACCAAGTGTCAAGCCACAGCCATGCAGCAACACCTCACACAGCACCTTAGCTTTCTTTTTCTTACCCCTCACACCCCACTCTATGCTCAAAAATTTGTACCAAGATCTTGGCAAGGCTCCAATAATCCCCAATTCCCTTCTAGCTTTAAGATCACATATATTGAGTAAAATTACAATGCAACAAGATATTATTAGCAGATTCACTGTCACTCCTCAAGTCCTACACAGAATGCACCAAGATGAGGAAATAGCTAGGTTTGGTCTCTTGCTTTGGAGCAAATCGCAAGTGTTGCCTTCACTCCAAGCGACCAACCATGAATATACTCTCACTTTTAGAGGGATACCAATTTTCCATATCATTTTGAGTGGCACAAAGGTAGTATCATCCGAGGAATTGATAAGCAATCAAAGATGGATTTACAATTAAAGAATCCCGACTTATCACCCACCGATATTCTTTTATCCGATTCCATTCTAGAAGGAGGTGAATTTCCCACAATGGACAACAATCCCGCAAAATTCCTCTACTTCTCTATCATTGAGATTTCTTTGAAAAGACAAATCCCATGAAAATGAATCAAGAAGAATTCCAACTAGCTAAAGACACAATCAAGCAATTGGGTGTGTTTGATAGGCCATATTTTCCATGGAAAATACGGCTTTTCCACCCAAATTCCCATTTTTGTAGTGTTTGATTGCAAATATTTTCCATGGAGTCAAACTCCCACTTTTTCTACTATTCATCTCATTTTCCTTGTAAACGTGGAAAATATTTTCTTTGGGGGGGGTTGGTTTTAGTTTTCCAGGCAATTCGCACAAGGATCAAGGCAATTCAATGACATCATGCGTGGTCTAAAAAAAAAACTGTTTTTTAATGAAGTAAAATTATTAAAAAAATAAAAAAAACTGTTTTAAAAAAATTGTTTTTCAATGAAGTAAAATTGTTCAAAAAAATAAAAAAACTGTTTTTTGATGAAGTAAAATTGTTAAAAAAAAAAAAAACTGTTTTTCGATGAAGTAAAATTGTTCAAAACAATAAAAAAACTGTTTTTTGATGAAGTAAAATTGTTAAAAAAAAAAAAAAACTGTTTTTTGATGAAGTAAAATTGTTAAAAAAAAAAAAACTGTTTTCAAAAATGTTTTTTGATGAAGTAAAATTGTTAAAAAAAAAAAAACTATTTTTCGATGAAGTAAAATTGTTCAAAAAAAAATACTGTTTTTTGATGAAGTAAAATTGTTCAAAAAAAACGGTTTTCAAAAAAACAGTTTTCGATGAAGTAAATTTGTTCAAAAATAAAAAAACTTTTTTTTGATGAAGTAAAATTTAAAAAAAAAGAAACTGTTTTTAAAAAATCTGATTTTTTAGGTAAGTTCCATGGAAAAAGGTTCAAGTTCCTTGGAAAATAATAGCTATCAAACAACAAAAGTTCGAAAAAGTTACAATTACCATAGAAAATAATGTCTATCAAACACCAAAAGATGGAAAAGTACACTATTTTCCGGGTAGAAAATTAAGGCAATCAAACACATTTAATTGACATTTTCCATGCAACTCAATTCTAGGCAATTCAATTGCCTGGAACTTATTTTCTTTCCATGCTTGCAATCAAACGAGCCCTTAGTGTTGCAAGAAACCCTATATAGATGAGGAAAGAGAGATGATGATGATGGAACTTCCCTAATGCACACATCTTCCCAAAACCGAGTTTTGTCCCCCATCCCCCCTTGACCTTAACAAAAGAATTAAAAGATTCAAGGCCATTAGCAATAGCCTTCCAAGGATTACAGTGGGAGCCTCTATCCACCTTATTAGAGTTCCATCCATTATGTTGAAAGCATATTTGCATCGAATTATTGAGCACCAAATAGAATTTTGTTCCAAAGGGAATCTCCAAAGCCACCTCCCTAAAAGAGTCAGGGCTTTGGATCATCTTCAAATTGTAGAGGACTCAAGTACTCAGAAATTGAATATGCAACTTTGGGTTGACTTTTCTCTGTAGTGTTGGCAGAAATCAGTGTCATGCGGTGATGTTCATTCTTGAATGTGTACGTGTTCTTTTCCTCATCACAGCATTCATGGGAAGAATGTCTAAGAACCCATTTGAACTGGAACAAGGCGCCTTTCTTTTTTCCTTTTTTTTTATCAGAAACAAACGCTCTTATTGATATATAGAAACAATATAAGCGTACAAAGATAGAACCATCTGGTGAACCAGAGGTCCACCATAACAGTAGCCATCAAACAAAAGAACAATTAAAACATATATAAGATTCTGCTAAGCATCAATCCCCAAAATAAAAGCCCAACTGCCTAAAGATCACAAACCACCCTAAATTCCCAACAGCCTTGACTCATGGCTGCACCCCAATCTCTAGATTTGTCCATGGTACCTCAAATGGATGTGGGTGCCATTCTCGAGCAAGCTTCAATCTCTATACCATAGTGTACGAAAATATATTTATATCACGTTCCCAATCAATGATTATTTTACACACTTTCTGCTCATTCTGCCCACACTTAAGATATGTCCAAAAAGTACTTGGAGGCTTAGAATCATCTTGCTTAAGAGTTGGAGTAAAAAGATATCCATGGCAAAGAAGGCGAAATTGGATTGGGTCAAAATCGGGTTTGGGGCGAAAAGATAAATAATCTGGTTTGTTTCTCTCTTTTTTTGGCTAGAAAGAAGTGGGGTTTGAAGAATAATCTGACACAGCAGATTTAAGGGAGGAGAGAAAAATATATGGTTTAAGGAGAGGAAGAGGAGATCGGTGTCTTTGGACCATGTTTTGGCTCTGATACCAATTGATGCAGAACTAGAATAAGAGAAGGGAGAGAAGAGGGAGAAATGCCCACAGGCAATGGCCCACAAGGCAAGAGCTCACAATCTTTGTTCAATTCATAATTCAACTCCCATTACAAAAGAGAATATGACCCGTATTTATAAAATCCTAAAACCTAACCTAAGCCTAAATTAAGGCTAAAAGATTTTTTTTTATTAGAAACAAAGAACTTGTATTGATAAAATAAAACCAATACAAACAAAATAGACTGTAAGAGGTCGAGAAGTCCACAAACAGCCTGAGAGAACAAAATACATGAGTCTATGGCCCACAGACCACCTAAATAAAGGACATAAGAACAATCAAAATAAACCCAGACTGTAAACAAACCAAATCTAAGAAACTAAATAAGAAAGGCATCCCTGAGAACACTAAAATACAGTCTAGAGTACAGCAACTGCCCAGTCTCTAGATATATCCAAAATTGATAGAATGCCAAATGCTTTAGATGAAAAAGCCCATAGCGAAGCCGGTGCTTTAACTATCTGCCAAGTCTCCTCCATGCCCTTCTCCTTGTCCTCAAAAGTTCTGTTATTTCTTTCCTTCCATAAACACCACATCACTGCCAAGCAACAACACCTCCACAAAATTCTGGATTTCTTCTTATTCCCCTTCCAACTCCATGAAATAGACAACAAGCTGAACCAAGAATATGGGAATACACCAACTAAATCTAATTCCCTACGAATATTGTTCCGCATAAACTGTGCAAACGAGCAATGCATTAATAAATGATCTATCGATTCACCCTCCCTTCTACATAGAGTGCACCAAGCTGGGGATATCTGCAAAAACGGATTCCTTGATTGCAACACATCATATGTATTTACCTTCCTCCACGCAGATAACCAGGCTAAAACTTTAACTTTCAGGGGAACCCCACTTTTCCAAATCATATTGTAGGGACTAAAGGGCCTCCCCTCATCAGAAGAAGTTAACCTCTCAAAGAATGAGTTTGAAGAGAATACACCAGACTTTTCACCCACCCAAAGTATACAATCCCTTTCTAATCTATTCATTTTCCAAGCACCCACCACCTCCAGTAAATTCATAAAGACAGATATTTCATTTTCATAAAAGTTCCTCTGGAATGATATATCCCAGCAATAAGAGGAATTCTCCCCCCATATTAAATTAGATGCAATGAATGAATCCGGGTTGGAGGCAATTCTGTATAATCTCGGAACAAGAACTGCCAGAGAGTAATCTCCCACCCAACAATCTGTCCAGAATCGGATTTTTTCGCCATCACCAGCCTTGTATCGAATGTATCCCACAAATTTCTCTATCCCCGGAGAAATAGCTTTCCGTGGATTACGGAACGACCCTCTTAGCACCACATTGGAATCCCACCTGTTAGATTGGATGCCGTACTTACTCTTAATGATCGAATGCCAAAATGAATTTTGCTCAAGTGGATATCTCCAAATCCACTTGCCCAGGAGAGCCTCAATTTCTTTTAATTATATTACTGATGCCTAAACCACCCATCTTCCTACTTTTAGTAACCTTATCCCACCTCACCAAATGCACTCCTTTCCTTTTATCAAACCCTTCCCAAAGGAAATTTCTCAACAGTATCTCAAGAACTTTAGCTACTGCCACAGGAATTTTAAAGAGAGATAAAAAATAAATAGGCATGCTTTCTAACACCGATTGAATTCAGGTCAACCTTCCTCCTTTAAAAAGGCACCCTTTTACCCACCCCTCTAACCGTCTTCCAATTTTTTCAAATACAGGACTCCAAAACCCAGCTCTTCTCGGATTATCTCCTAATGGTAGACCCAAATACTGTATCGGCCAAGATCCCACCTCACACCCTATACTGTCCCCGATTGCTTTCATCTTCTCCTCCTCCATATTAATTCCCACCACTTCACTTTTCGACAAATTGATCTTCAACCCCGAAGCATACCTAAAAATATCCAATATGCCCATGAGATGGCAAATTTTCTCCTTATTATTGGCAAGGAAAAATATAGTGTCATCGGCAAATTGTACATGCAATAGGCTTACCCTCTCCCGCCCAATGGAGAATCCCTCAATCAATCCTCTCTCTTTCACCCTCTCCACCAACCTATTCAACACATCCGAAATCAATACGAAAATAAATGGAGAAAGTTGATCCCCTTGTCTGATACCCCGAGATGCTTTAAAATTACCCCTTGGTTTGCCGTTCATCATCACCAAGAAGTTGACCAACGAAAGACAACCTTTAATCCATCTCCTCCACCTGCACCCGAAACCCTTCTTTTCCAAAACACGATCCACAAAGCCCCATTCTATATGATCATGAGCCTTCTCAAAAATTTTCAATACTACTCCTTTCTTCTTCCATTCTCTGTACTCCTCCACCCCTTCATTGGCGATAAGTGCCAAATAAGATTTGCCTACCCTTCACAAAAGCCCCTTGAGCTGCCCCTACCGTCTCACCCATCACTTCCCTTAATCTTAAGGATAGGACTTTAGCCAATACCTTATAAAGGCTAGTGATAAGACTAATAGGCCGAAAATCCTTAAGTTTAAGTGCAGGGGCCTTTTTTGGAATAAGGCATATATAAGTGGAATTTGTGCATGCATTTACTACCTCATTGTCAAAGAATTCTCTAAGCACCTTCATTACATCTTCTTTAATTACTTCCCACCCTTTTTTGAAAAACTCCATTGTGTACCCATCTAGGCCTGGCGCTTTATCTCCCTCACAAGCTTCAATAGCAGCTTTGACTTCTTCCACCTCAAAAGGCCTTTCAAGCCATTCGCTACTTTCGGCCCTTATAGGAGCACATTCCAACTCCTCAAAACCCACCTGAACCCCCTCCTTCTTTGAATCTAATTTTGTGAAGAAGTTAATCAACTCCCTCTCAATCTCATCTTCCTCCACTACAACCGATCCGTCCTCCCTCTCTAGCTTGCAAGTAAGCTTATTCACTTTTTTGTGGTTTACAATCCGGTGAAATAAATTAGTGTTTGCATCCCACTCAATTACCCCTTTCACTTTCGCCTTTAAGGCTAAAAGATTAATATCAAATATACTTAATATCTATTCTAATTTCCAAATATCTTAAGTATCTATTTTGATTCCAGCATATCTAAATCTAATCTTTCATTACAAATATAAATATATTCAAATAATATGGAAGGTCCTTCACTTCTAGAACGATCCACATCACCTACCTTGACAACTGACAAGAGTGATTCCACTTGGAACAGTAATGCACGGTTCACTTCTGCAGCTGCCACGAGCACGGTTTCTTATATTCTTTCCTAGGACAATTTAATGCCTTCCCTTGAAGAAAGCAAATAATAAAGTTTCCACATGGAGTTGTCTTTCCCTCGTCTCAGCCTGTAGCTTGAATTATATTTATAAAAAAAAATTGTAACTATATTAATGAAATCACAATTTCATTAAAATCAATAATCTGAATCTATATCGTTACCTTCTTTCTGTTTTGACTCCAGGAATGATATTGATGGTTTAGGTAAAGATCGTCGCTCCAAGCATAATTGATCATCATATATTGGTGTCCCTAAATCTAGATTCTTTTAAGAAACTTGCATTGATAAGATTGTATTGTTATCTATTGTTGAATGATTATGTAATATTTTATTAGACAAATGCACCATATATTAATATTACCAAGTAGACAATGCAATTTGTATCAGACAATGATTATATGTCTAATTGATCCATCATATTAATTTCATTACTTCAAAAGGGTTCTATACTTTGTTCATAATTTCTCCGACCCTCTAAATAATGATTCGCTGCGTTATTTGCGTATTGCTCAGAAATCGGAACTAAAACCAAAACCAAGTTGAAATTGGACTGTCAAGTTCCCCTCCAAACCCCCCAAAACTTTGGACCATGATCCCATAAGTCTTGGTTCTATTACATATTTTTCCACAATTCTGCAGTGTAATTCCTAAATTGGATTCATCTATGTTTTGCACCACCTTATTTGTGTTAATCGCACTTGATACATCAAAAAACTGCTTACAATATTTCTGTTAGCCACTCAATTATCCTCGCATATAAGAGGCATTTACAACTCTATAATAATTTTATTTGGTCCTAAAACTTTGTTCTTCCCAAGTTTATTCCATCCCTCCATGTAAGCTCCTCTATCTCATTGAATTTGATCATTCCTATGTCCTATATTGAAGGAGATACGAATAGGAGGTTAATAAGGTGGGCGGCTACTTTGGGGACTGACCCATGAAATATCTTGGGTAGCCTCTAGGTGGCGGGGGCAGTCCTTGTAGCTTGACTTTCTAGGGTCAGGTGGTGGAAAAGGTTAAATGTTAAAAAAGTTATTTCATGTTTGCTTGTTGTAGGTTTTGGGTAGTACTCCCACTTACTTTCTATTTTAAATCAACCCAATAAGGCATATGATGAGATATATTTGGGGGAAAGTATTAGAGGGGAACAAGAGCCACTTAGTTAACTGGAGGGAGATGTCTAGGAATAAGAGGAAAGGGGGGCTAGGGTGGGAAATTTACAAAGGCACAATCATGCTTTAGTTGATAGGCTGTTATGGAGATTCCCTCAAGGGAGTAAGTAGGCCACTTTGGCACTCAAATCATTTCAAGTAAATGTTATTTCCATAATAATGGGTGGGATTCCAAGGTGGAGGGAGATTCACATTTCGTTGTCTTTTGAAATTCATTTCTCAAGAGTTGGGTCGCTTTCTTAGGAACACTAGGCCAAAGGTGGGACAGGGCTTTAGAGAATTTTTATATTTTTTTTTTTTTTTTTGTGCTCTTTTTTGAAAAAGAATGTGTGGGCGGAAGGGTCTTCTCTTTTTCCTGGACTCCAGAGAGTTGCTTCGGGTAATAAAGTGCAAAGTGCAAATTGATTATTTAGCGTGTTTGCCTTCGTTGCAATCTTATTCATGGAATTTATCATTCTCTAGAGACCTCACCTATCAAGAACTCAATAAGTTTGCATCTTTGAGCTATCGTTGATAACTCCACAATATCTCCAAGGAAGCCAGTAAGAGAATTTGGTTGGTGTTGTCCAGGTGTTTTCTTCTAAATCGTTCATTGATATTATAAATTACCCATTTATTTTAACCCTTACAAATTCATTTGGAAGACCAGGATAAATTCACATTTTAGCTTGATTGGCAATTAAGAGGAAGTTGAATGAATGTGATTTGCTTCAGAAGTACATAAGTACTTTCTATTAAAAGTTGGAAAACAAGATGAGCGATTTGGTGGGATGTTATATTACTTTTTCAATTTTTTCATGGAATATAATTCTTTGGGCTGTGGCTAGGAAATTTTGCCATGGAAAAAGATGGAGAATATCCCATCAAATCATCCATCACTTTTTCGAACTTCCCATAAAACTTAGTTGTTTTTACTTTTTCCCAATCACTTTCCAACTTCATAATCAAATGGACCCTTAGTCCACCCAAAACAAAAAACGCAATGACTAAAGCATAAAGCATCATATATAGTCAAGACCCGACTGCTTTCCCAAACAATCGGTACTGAGAAGAAGTATATATCAAGAATAATATTTTAAGCAAACCAACACCATCTTCAAACAGATATTCATGAATACATAGAGAGAGAGAGAGAGAGAGGGAGGGAGTTTTACCTGCAACTGAGAGCGAATAAGTTCCAACTTTGACTCCTGAAAAATTAATGTTGAGTAAGAATTCATCAGTTAGTGTACTAATTACGAAAACAGGGGATGAGTCTAATTTCGCATTAAGAACATAGGGCGAAGTTGAAAAATCCCTTATTTAAAACTTGAAAGAGCTTGATTACAAAACTGTACTTGATCCTGAAGTGCTTCTTTAAGCTGTGAAACCAAGGCAAATCTTGTTGCTTCAGCACTTTCAAGTTGGCTAGCACATTGCTGGAGTACATTTTCTTGTTCCTGTATCTCACCTACCACAGCAGCAGATCCCTGCAAATTTCCTGAGCAATACAAAAACATAGAAAAGCAAAAAGGGAAATTAAAATGACACAGAGCATTAAATGTTTACACCTCTAATGAAAGGACTCTACTAAAATGCCCAATTAAATCACGCTAACTTATATGGGTCCAAAGTTCAGATTCTACTCAACAACAGAATAGAAAAGCTAGGGGACGCTGAAAAAAAGGTAAAAACTGTTGAAACTAGAGGAAGAAAAAGACAATGAAATTTCTGGAATTCTATTCTTACACAACTACACATTTATACCATGAGAATGATACATAAGTCATGGGATATAATAAAGCATAAATCATGGGCTATAAATCTGATCCATTCATGTGATTTACTGAATATTCTGTAAATCCCATTCAATCCACACAATCAGCCTGATTTGCATAATCTACCAATGCCAACAATAACATGCATCAAGCAAACCAATCATCTTAATTTGAAATGGCAGTGTAGCTCATGAACTTTAACATGCTGACATGTGGGACCCAAGGTAATCAAAACATGCATCAGATCTATATCATTTTTAACAAATATTGTATTGTGTCGTAATGTATCCTAGGAAACCCATTAATCTATAATATTTACATGAATTTGTACATGCATATTTTACCTAACTTTCATTTAGAAGATAATTATGAATTTTATCTTGTTTTGCGTGATAGAATTTCTTCATTAATTGTCCTTTTGTCTCATAGAGGTAGTTTAGATTAGGTTATTTTTGTTGCTTACAATGTCTAATTTGAGTAGCCTATAATATAGGTCTTGTATTGGAATAGACAGACTGATTGAATAATAAACTTAATGCATCTCTTTTCTCTCCATCGTCTCTATATTTTCTTTGTTTTCTCTTGGGTACTACTATTGATAATCTAATATTATTTAGATTAGTTATTTATTTATGTTATTTTGTTTATGGTAGAATCCTACCTTAATAGGGATTTTAGGTGAGTTAGGATGGTATTTCCTATATAATGTCATAGTATTCAATCTTTATTATGATGGAATAAAATACAATAGTTCTCTATATTTCTATATGGTATCAGAGGAGGTTAGGGAGGAGGGTTAGGACTCCTTAGGCAGTTTTATCCTAGCCGTCACCGTAGTATTCCGGCCAAAACCCTAGTTACGTACGTTGTCGGTTTTTTCATCACACCACCATTACAGAGGTGGTCGGAATCTTCAGGAGAACCCACGCTAGAAAAATCACCGGGAAACGGCCCTTCACGCGCTTACACGCGCCACCCGACCTCCGCGCGTGGATCTCACGAGCCGTCCACTAGAGCCGCGCGTGACGGCGCGTCGAAGCTCCCGATCAGTCCCAAATTTTCCAGTGCTCGTCATCTCACAGTTCCACACCGTATTCTAGTCTTGGTTTGGTGAGTTTGATCCGTTTTGGTACTGTTCCAATTGATCCGTAGCTGTTCCGGT
The DNA here is from genome assembly GCA_021464415.1 of Lonicera japonica. Taxonomy (NCBI): domain Eukaryota; kingdom Viridiplantae; phylum Streptophyta; class Magnoliopsida; order Dipsacales; family Caprifoliaceae; genus Lonicera; species Lonicera japonica. The sequence goes on along the minus strand of CM038463.1, from coordinate 96,737,089 downwards.
TAGTTCTACCACTGATCCGCTTAGTTCTGCCACTGTTCCGGTGAGATTGCTAATGTTCTATACTGTTCAGTCTGTCCAGTACTATTAAGTCCCTGTTCTTGGTCTGGTTAAGTTAATTCTCTTACCGTATGAACTATAAACTTGCTATGGTGGGTGCTAGTAGTCCGGGTGTCACAGAATCTTCTAGTGGTTCCACTACAAGCCCATCTTCTACATTCATGGATTTTATATCGCAGTTTACTTCTATTTATTCTGTGAGTGAAAACCCGGTGGCAAATATCAGTCACAAGTTGAATGGGAGAAACTACCTTGAATGGGCACAATCAATGAGACTGTTTATTGATGGCAGAAGAAAATTAGGTTATGTGAATGGCGAGGTGATACCACCTCCATCTACCAACCCGGGCTTTAAGTCTTGGCGCGAGGAGAATTCGATGGTTACTTCGTGGTTGATTAATTCCATGGAAGTTGGTCTTGGTAAACCCTACATGTTCTTGCCAACCGCTCGGGATATTTGGCAAGCGGTTAAGGAAACGTACTCGGACCTAGACAACCATTCTCAAATGTTCGAACTCAATAACCGGTTGTGGAAGATGCAACAAGGGGATCGTGGGGTTACAGCTTACTACCATGACATGATGGCCATATGGCAAGAGTTGGATTTGTTTGAAACCGAAGAATGGGAAAACCCGAATGATAGTGCTCGTTACAAGAAGAAAGTTGAGCGAGGTCGCGTGTTTGTCTTCTTGGCTGGATTAAACAAAGATCTAGACGAAGTTCGGGGTCGTATTTTAGGAAGGATACCATTGCCTACTATTAGAGAGGTTTTTTCAGAGGTACGGAGAGAAGAAGCTCGACGATCTGTGATGTTGAAAGACGAACGTGAACCTCGTGCAGAGAGTGAAGGATCTGCACTTGTAGTCCTTGATAAAGCAGTAGATGGTGATAAGCGGGGAGGAAAGCAGTGATTGTGGTGTGATCATTGCCAATGGCCAGGTCATACTAGGGATAGTTGCTGGAAGCTTCATGGCAAACCAGCAAATTGGAAGAAGCGGGATAACAAAAAAAGGGGAACCCGAGCATTCCAAGCAAGCACTACTGATTCAGAGCAGCCGTCTTCCTCAGAACCACTTCCATTCATAAAGGAACAAATGGAGCATCTGTGTAAAATGGTTCAATATCATTCCTTAGGAAATTCTGGCTCATCATGTTCCATAGCTCAGTCAGGTAATACGTCTACAGCTACAATTGCCTGCATCAAACCCTATAGCAACTGGATATTAGATTCAGGGGCTACTGATCACATGACTGGTATCTCGGAATTCTTTTCGTCTTATACTCCGTGTGCAGGGAATCAAAAGGTTAAAATTGCTGATGGTTCTTTTGCTGCAGTTGCCGGCAAAGGAACTATAATCGTCTCCCCATCTCTCACTCTTAAAGATATCTTACATGTCCCTAATTTATCGTATAATCTTATATCTGTTAGCAAATTAGCTCTTGATCTCAATTGTCAAGTTAACTTTTGGTCTTCTCATTGTGAATTTCAGGATTCAAATTCAGGGAAGACGATTGGGGTTGCTAAACAGGATGGGGGTCTCTACTTCTTCAATAATGGATCTACCTCTGGAAGGCAAGACCAGCAGACTTGTTTTAGTTCTATTTATGTTTCTAGTGATAGTCAGATTTTGTTATGGCATTATAGGTTAGGACATCCAAACTTTCAGTATTTAAAGCATTTGTTTCCCAAGTTATTAATGAATAAAAATTTGCTTAAATTTCGGTGTGAATCTTGTGAATTAGCAAAACATCAACACACGGTTTTTCCGTCTCAACCATATAAGAAATCACAACCTTTCACCTTGATTCACAGTGATGTTTGGGGTCCCTCTAGAGTGCCCACTTGGTCTAGCAAACGTTGGTTTGTAACTTTTATTGATGACCACACCAGAGTATGTTGGGTCTTTCTTTTAAAAGATAAATCAGAAGTTGGGAGTGTGTTTCAAAACTTTTACACCATGATACACACACAGTTTCAAACCAAAATTCAAATTTTTCGGAGTGATAATGGGAAGGAATTTTTTAATAAGATGTTAGGAGATTTTTTCGTCAAAAATGGGATAATTCATCAAAGTTCTTGTAATTATACTCCTCAACAGAATGGAGTTGCCGAAAGGAAAAATAGACATCTACTTGAAGTTGCTCGTGCTTTAATTTTTCAAACTAAAGTTCCAAAATACCTTTGGGGAGATGCTATTTTGACTGCTACTTACCTTATTAATCGGCTTCCAACACGAACTTTGAAATTTAAAGCCCCTATAAAATTGATTTCTGATCTATTTCCCAACACTCGGTTATTAGGGGATATTCCCTTAAAAATATTTGGAAGTGTTGCCTTTGTTCATAATCATGACCCCAAAAATTCTAAACTTGATCCAAAGGCACACAAATGTATTTTTGTAGGCTATCCTACAAATCAGAAAGGATATAAATGTTTTGATCCGATTTCCAAAAAATTATACATTTCTATGGATGTTACCTTCTTCGAGGGGCAATCCTATTACAACTCCCATCTTCAGGGGGAGAGCACGAGTGAAGATGGTGGTTGCGGTTTTGATAATTCAGTCGTTGATGTTTTGTATGAACAAGTACCTAATTATTTTAACACACAATCTGGGAAACCAAATGAATTAAATATTGAAGATACTTGTGTTGGTAATGGTGAACAACCAGGATTAGTGTCATCCCAAAATCTGACTACCGATGGACCAGAGATGTGTGCAAAACGGTATAAAGGTCTTGTTTATTCTAGAAAAAATCCAGAACAAGGAAGGAAAGAAACCATCCCTCTGCAACCCCAAGAATCCAACCTGGAGGTGGATCATGATACTCACGATGACTCTTCCCAGATACCTGAAGGTAATTCTCAAGTTAATATCGAGTCAACTCGGTCTGATCAACTTGATCTCCCTATTGCTCTTAGAAAAGGAGTCAGAGCGTGTACGAAATCTCCCAAATATCCCATTTCGAACTTTGTGTCATATAAAAATATCTCACCCTCCTATTCTACATTTATCTCTCGTGTGTCGAATGTGGTTATTCCTAACAATGTTCAGGATGCTCTAAATGTTCCGGAGTGGAGAGAAGCGGTGTATGAGGAGATGAGAGCGCTGGAGAAGAATGCTACTTGGGAGAAAGTAAAGCTTCCAAAAGGAAAGACAGTTGTTGGTTGTAAATGAGTATTCACTGTGAAGTATAACTCCGATGGGTCAGTGGAACGGTACAAGGCTCGTCTGGTGGCTAAAGGCTTCACTCAAACGTATGGAGTCGACTACTCCGAAACATTTTCTCCCGTGGCAAAATTAAATACAGTTCGTGTTCTCTTATCAGTTGCAGCTAATTTGGACTGGCCTCTAAATCAGTTAGATGTAAAGAATGCCTTCTTGAATGGAAACCTAGAAGAGGAAGTCTATATGGAACCTCCACCTGGTTTTACTGAGGAATTTGGGACAAAAATCTGCAAGCTAAAGAGGTCTTTGTATGGCCTTAAACAATCCCCTAGGGCGTGGTTTGAAAGATTAACGAAGTTCCTCAAGGGCCAAGGATATAATCAAGGGCAGTCTGATCATACTCTCTTCACAAAGACGTCCACAAGAAACGAACTTTCTGTTCTCATTGTTTATGTGGATGATATGATTTTGACAGGGGATGATGTTGAAGAAATGAATCGACTGAAGCGAAATCTTGCTAGAGAATTTGAGATTAAGGATCTTGGTGACCTACGATACTTCCTTGGAATGGAGGTGGCCCGTTCAAAAAGTGGTATTGTCATAACACAACGGAAATATATTTTGGATCTGCTGTCAGAAACTGGGATGAGTGGGTGTAAGCCATCGGATACTCCCATAGAACTGGGTACCAAGCTAGGAGATGTTAAAGATGGTGTTCCAGTCGAAACAGGGAGATACCAAAGGTTAGTTGGGAAACTAATCTACTTGTCTCATACGCGCCCTGACATTGCTTTCGCTGTGAGCATGGTTAGTCAGTTCATGCACTCACCATGTGAAGAGCATCTAGAGGCTGTGTATCGTATTCTTCGTTACCTTAAAGGCTCCCCAGGGAAAGGTCTGTTCTTCAGGAAGAACGATAAAAGAGGGATAGAGGTGTATACCGATGCTGATTGGGCTAGCTCGGTTACTGATAGGCGGTCCACGTCTGGCTATTGTACGTTTCTTTGGGGCAACTTGGTTACATGGAGAAGCAAGAAGCAAAATGTTGTTGCTAGAAGCAGCGCAGAAGCTGAGTTCAAATCAATGGCTCAAGGAGTATGTGAGGTTCTTTGGCTACAAAGGGTTTTAGAAGAACTCAAAAGGCCAATAAGTCTTCCGATGAAGTTATACTGCGATAACAAGGCTGCTATCAATATTGCCCACAATCCAGTATTACATGATAGGACAAAACATGTCGAGATTGATAGGCACTTCATCAAAGAGAAGCTAGAGTGTGGAATAATATGTACTCCTTTTGTTCCGTCTAATCAACAAGTTGCAGATATTTTAACCAATGGTCTGTTAAGGCAACCATTCGAATTTCAAGTGAGCAAGTTGGGCACGACGGATATCTTCGCACCAACTTGAGGGGGAGTATTGATAATCTAATATTATTTAGATTAGTTATTTATTTATGTTATTTTGTTTATGGTAGAATCCTACCTTAATAGGGATTTTAGGTGAGGTAGGATGGTATTTCCTATATAATGTCATAGTATTCAATCTTTATTATGATGGAATAAACTACAATAGTTCTCTATATTTCTATAACTACATCAAATCCTTCTTCAGGTTCCCTATTCACACTCACCGTATTATCCAGTTCCATTGGCTAACTTTATATGGAAAATTAATGTCCTGCTTGAGTTTACGGCTTTCGCTTGGTCCTTCATATGCTCAAAATACCAACGACCTACTACAGAAGAGGGAACCATAAAGCGTGGTCACCAAATTTCTGCACAATGTACCGTTCTTCAGATGACTCGTTCAAATAAACTTGTTTTTAGACTTCATGTTCACTTGACTTCTAAGGTTTAACTACCGGTTCTTATGGCATTCTGCTATGTTCACAATTATTTGGTTTGTTTTGTCTGAGAGGAATGGGAAGATTTTCAGGGCTCAATGGTTCATACTTCCTCATTTTGCACCTTTTGGAACAGGGTGATATTACTTGCATCACTATGGGCCCTAACATCAACATTCAGCGGAATTGGGGAGCAATGCTATTTTAGTACCTCTGATTTTCCATTACAGTTTCATTTTTCCCTTTTCCCTTTTTTTGTGGATCCTTGTCCTCACACACAATTTTGTAACTTCCCTTTTCATTAATGGTTAGGATATGAGAAGATCACAGTAAAAATGCCAACAGAATATTTAGTTAAGACTAATAAACAACCAATTCTTCCATAGAACAAACTACACATTAACTTTACTCAAAAAACTATAGCCTTCCCATTAAGACAGAATCTTTTCAACATACATTATGAATCTTATCGCTCTTTTTTTAAGGTAAAAAAAGGGAAGATCTAAGTCTATTCCTTTTACTACAACTAACAAAGAAACACTCCCCACCCAGGGTGAGACTCAAACCCAGGATCTCCCTGATCCGGGTGGGCATCTTTATCACTAGGCTAACCCGCTCGCTCTATCACACTTCCTAGTTACAAGGATTTAATTATTAAAGCGAAAATTAAATGAAAGAAAAACAATTAAATATTCAGCCCTCCAATGAATATTTTAGCATTAGATATTCTCACGAAGAAAAATTAAATGAAGACACTAGCTATAGCCTTATTTACCTTTACAACCAACTTGGTAATATTCTCGCAAAGACACTAGTTATAGCCTTATTTTTGTCGCTTGTGTTAAAAAAAAGGGCAAGTTCGATTTATTGAGGGTAAAAAGGGCATTCAAATCGAAAGCATTTGCATTCATTCACGTAGTAAACCTCTATCTCTCTCTCTCAAGAAGATGAAGAGTCTTCTTCCCATCCACCACCCATAACCACCATCTACCACCATCTCTGCCACCACCCCTAACCACAACCACCACCATCTTCACCATCACCAAAAAAATTCTCTCTCAAGAAGATGAGTCTTCTTCTCATCCACCACCCATAAGCACTGTCTACCACCATCCCTGCCACCACCCCTAACCACCGACCATCACCATCTTCATCATCACCAAATACCGACCATAAACTCCACCTTTTTAACCATCATCCACAACTTTCTCTCTCTAGAATTCCAAGGGTCATGAATATGGAGTTAGTTTTCTCATCTCAAACCTTTCTTCTGATCTGATCTCTATCATATTAATAATCAAAATCATCAAAAATAATACTACAAATCATCAATCATGTTCATCTAAAGAGTGCATTTTGTTCAAATTAAGTTTTGGGTCAGAGTTGCTGTCAAATCTAATGGCGTCTCTTCAAAGTCTCGATTTCATCACTTTGAAAATAGAACGAAAATCATTCAACTGAGGGTCGATGATAAGAAGTCCAGGCACATCCTGATCACTGAGAAGCACAGAAAAGGTAAGAATACTATTTCTTTAAGTTTTGAAGGAGCATTTTGGGTGGTTGTTCAACTGAAGGAGGCAGTTAAAAGGATGGAGCAACAAGCGTTTTTTAAGAAAAGTAAAATGATGGATCAGATTGTTTGGGTCAATAAACTTAAGAACGATAAGGGGCAATTTATGGAGGTATATAGAAACGTGTATGGAACAGGGGAAAACATAATAGTGCCATCTGGGGAGAAAGGTAAAAAATGGTTAGAGATTGCAGAATCCATTGAGCAGATACTGAATGGATGGTTGAAGGAAAGGAGAAGGGAGACTAATAGTCTCAACACCCATGATAGTCTCAAAAAGAAGAAGGCATCCATAGTCGAGCATAAAGCACGTAACATGAAGGGGGCCAGCCAAAGCCATATGGAAAAACAAGCAGCATCATACGTCGAGACTTTAAAGAAGAGCAATTTCAATTCAAATCAGTTTAACAACCTTGCCCCAAGCGCACTCGAGAAAGAGGTGGTAGAACCAGTATTCGATGAGGAAATGGCTTTCATATGCGTTAGAGAGAAGGTAGAAGATGCCTGGAGAAAAATAGAAGAAGCTATCAATGATTGCTTTGATGTCGTATTCGGCTCAATCCCTTTCAAGCAGATTGGGCCTTTTTCACATGCAAAACTGATAAGGAGATGAAGATTTTTAAGAACATAAATTTTGCTTTACTTAGGGGATCAATTGCAGTCAGATTTAAAAGCTGGGAAGAAGATGAAGGTAGTAAATGCAGAATGATCACTTTTACAGGGGGATGGGTCTCTATTGCAGGGTTACCAATTAGCATGTGGAACAAAAGTAATTTCGAGAAAATAGCAGAGTATTATGGAGGTTTAATTGAGATTCATCAAGATACAATGACCATGAAGAATTGTTTTGAAGCAAAGATTAAGGCCAAAGGTAATCTCAATGGGTTCATGACAGCTGGTATTCAAATTGGCAGTAGAGGAAGTATTTCTTCATTAAAGTTGAGGAATTCTTCGAAGTTGGAATTAGGGCTTAGAAGATTCTTGCTTCAAAAACCTATCTCGGCTATGGGCTTTGCATTTTCAGGAGTCTGTGGAGAAGATGATGACGCGGAATACGAGGATAGGGTGGTGGGTGTGGAGAAAGAAAGTGGTAATCCTGAGAAAACGGTGGAAGAGGTGGGGAATACACAAGAAGACGTGGAAAAGGTAGGTGGGGTCGAAGAGGAGTCACTGAAGAAGAATTTCTATGATTTAATTGGGCTGAGAAGGATTTTTGATAAATTGAAAAGAGTTTTTTTCTTTTCTGGAGTGAACGGCAATAAACAGTTGGTAGTATGGAGTGGGCTTCTAAAGTGGGATGTGAGATAGAGAAGTGGCCATTAAAGTATTTGGGGCTGCCCATTGGGGGTAATCCGAATGCTATAGAGTTTTGGAATCCGGTGCTAGAAAAGGTCAAGAAAAAACTTGATGGGTGGAAAGGAGGATGCTTATCTAGAGGAGGGAGACTCACGTTGATTCAATCGGTATTAACAAGCTTGCCAATTTATTTCTTATCCATTTTCCACCTTCCGGTTAAGGTTAAGAATGAACTGGAAAAAAGAATGAGAGATTTCTTGTGGGAGGGGTGTGAGGATAACAAAAAAGATCATCTCATTAATTGGGAAATTGTGTCTAAAGCAAAATATAAAGGGGGGTTAGGTATTGGGAATTTGTTAAATCGAAATAGAGCTTTGTTAGGCAAATGGTTGTGGAGATTCCCACATAGCCAAAATTCCTTATGGTACTCCATCATTAAAAGCAAATATTGATTAAGTGACAATGGGTGGGACTCCAATGTGGTTTGTAAAGGGTCTTATAGAAGTCCTTGGAAATTTATTTCTCATGGTCTTGAATCATTTTTACATCACACAAGATTGGAACTGGGTGAGGGAACTAGGATCAGATTTGGGAGGACAAGTGGATAGGTGAGATTGCTTTTCACTCTTTGTTTTCTCGATTATATAGGATTTCTTTGAATAAGGGTAAATCCATCTCTTTGTTGGCTTCTCTAAATTCGAAGCAAATATCATCTTGGAACCTATCATTTTCTAGATCTTTCAACAAGAGAGAGTTTGAGGAGTTTGTTTCTTTAATGAACATAATCGAGGGAATTCGATTTTTTCCGGGTTGTAAGGATAAGAGAAGGTGGCTATTAAATGGGGAAGGCTTCTCTTGCTCCTCTCTTTTCAAATCGCTCATCGACTACCCATTGGATCCTTCACTCCTAAACTTATCTGGGCAGCAGGTGTTCCTAGAGTCTCTTTCGAATCTTGAAACTTGAGAATTAGAAACCAAATCCAACAATTCCAAAAAGTCCCCAATATCCCTTTCATTTAAACTTCTACAAAATTCTAAATTCCACGAGAAAGAATCAATAGAATTCCAACAAATGATTGATGCTATGAAACTGTTAAGTGTTTCGTGAAATCCTATATAACCGGGGAAAGAGAGAAGCAAGAGTAGAATCCCTAACCCATATATCTTCCCAAAACCTAATGGAATTGCCCATACCCACCTTAAGTTGAATACAACAACAACAACAACAAGCCTTTATCCCACTAGAGATGGCTTTCCAAGGATTCCTATGAGTGCCATTAGTAACCATGTTTGCATCCCACCCATTTTCATGAAGCCCATATTTACTTTTAATTATTGAGCACCACAATGAATTTTGTTCGATGGGAAATCTCCAAAGCCATTTCCCTAACAAAACCTCATTTTTCTTAGCAATGTTACCAATGCCCAACCCCCCACAACCATATCCACCGTACAAATAACCCAAGTCTACAACTATTCAAGCCTACAACAAATTATTTGTACTAATTTATTGGGAATAATTAAACATAGGGTAGTGTTAATGTGTGCCCTAAGGGCACATGATAAAGACCTAAATATAGATAGAACAAAAGCACAACATGTATTAAATGATGTACAGATTCTCATGCAATACCGAATTATTTCCATTTATAGCCTACTTAACATGTACCCCTAAACATATCACTTTATTTAAATGTGTATAAAATATTGTTTCTGAGAGTACTTTTGTTTCGATTTGATGTTTGGATAAGAGAAATAAATACGAAGATAAAGATACATGCCACATCAGATCCTTGATTTGTATTATAGATTTTCACAGCAATGTTATGGCCTTTTAGGGATCGGATGGAACATTGTTACAAATTTGTAGCTCCTTTCTTGTGCCATTGGGGCTTTGTTTGAAGAGGAATGTGAAGATTGCCAAGGGGATGTTACTGATCTTGGTAGCATTGGAGACCACTACACTACAGATTTTTACTTCTATTTACTATAACATTTTTTTCCAAAATGACTAAGGATCGAATGCACAATTGGGTATCTGGTTAAGATGTAAATTTAGTAACTATCATTCATTTCAATATCAGAACCAACAATTATTTATAACCACATATTATAAGTCACTTGATCTTCAGGTTGCCTACATAACTTACTCCCCATCAAAAAAACCATCCATGGTTATGGTCAACACCAGTTCTTCACTAGAACGCCCTTTTCTGAATTGATTGGGTGTAGCTTGAGTAAATAACGAACAAAATTAAGCACAGCATAAATTTTCTAGAATAAAGAAAGAAACATCGAATCCTGAAGATCACCACAAAGTAATAATAGATTACAAAACTAATGGAAACAAAGTGGGCAATCCAAACATGCCATCAAAGGAATGAATTCCCTACTCTTACCTTGAGCGGAAATGCTTTCAACATCTCTCTCTATATCCCCAACACGAGTAACAGCATCTTTGCACTTGTTTAAAGCAGCTTCTTCATTGACATTTTCATCATGTACCAACTGAAAGCCGGTTAATATTTTTTCTGGCATACCTCCGACAGCCAATTTCTGAAATTAAAATTTGAACATACTTGACCCCAGATCACATTTATCCATAGCAAACAAATAGTCCAGAATATGAAGAGAAAAAAACACAGTATTTCAAACTTACAATTCTTAAAGAGTGGGCATCCCTCTTCACAATCTTGATAGGGTTTGAACTCTTTCCGTTGCTGACCAAAGGAGGAGGGAGAGGATTCTTACCCATCAGTTCATCTTTAAGATTCTGGCCTCGAGATCCAAAAACTTTTCTTTCTTCCCATATGTCAACCTGATAATTACAGAAACCCATCCACAAACAGGGAAAAACATGAGCACAAGCTAAGCAAGAGGTGAAGATTGAATAGAGATTAACATTGCTGTTAACTTTAAAAAGGTCAAGACTAGAGGCAATCAGAAAGCAATACTCTTAAAACATATGCAGGAAGACAACATACATACAAGATTACTTCGATACTCCCTCCATCTACAACTACACTCCGTAGCTCCATAATTCTTATTAATATTGTATCTTTAGAAAAACAAGTGAGATGATCCAAAATGACACAGAAGAGTTTAACATGCAGAAATTCATAGATGTCAGAAAGTTACGATTCGCGATTCATATCTCAGCCAATATGAACCCAAAATGAATGTGACTGGTTGTCAATTCAAAGGGTCGTATCTTTTTTCTTTTCTTTTTTTTGGATAAGAAACAAGATTTCATTAATAAATCAAAAAAGTACGAACTGAGGGGACAAGGAGTCCACCATCAAATCATATAATCCAAGAAAAAGAAAAATATAAAGCCAAAAGATAGTATACAGATTATTGGATCGTGACAAAAGAAATTACAATTTTATCCCTGCTCTCCGAACTACCACTACTCAAGGCAAAACTAGCAACACCATTAGCTACACAATTACAACCACGATGAGAGAAAACAAACGTAATATCCCAATTACAAGAGAGAGATTCAACATCATTCAAATAGGTGCCAAATAACTTAGATTTGGCACTTGTGATTCAGCTTTGAACTCTTAACTGCTTTGCAATTATTCTAAAAACAACTTAGAATTAAATTTGTAGTTCATGGTATTTATACCATCTTCATCTCTTGAACTCTTTCTTAATAATAATCTACAATACAGAATATGAATTTATGAATTTTTGTGATTAAAGTATTCCAATTGTCAGTTAGAAATTGGAGTCAGAATGGTGATGTAGGCAAGTGCCGTTTAATTAGCTAACGAAATCATGTCCTAAAATTTATTTACATGATTTTTTTTAGCAGAAACAAAGCTTATATAGATTAAAGAAAATCAAATACAAGCAGGAAAAGAACTGAAAGTGAACGAGAAGTCCACCAACAGCCCACACCAAAACAGAAACAGAAAGCAAAAAAGACACAATAGCTCAGCAAACTACAACCAGCCTAATATATTAGCCTTCAACATATAAACCCTGCCAAAACAAGCAATCAACACTAACTACAATAAACTAATATTGTCTTTCCTAACATAGTTTTGAATTATCAATCATTTTCTTATAAGCCTTTATCGAGAACAAAACAATGTTACCGATAATGAAATTATGTACACAGAATTTGAGGAACAAAGAACTCGGAAGAGAATTAGGAAAATAGAGAAGAACATTTGAAAGAATGCTTAAAGTATTCTGCCCATTCTCTATTTTGACACTGCATCTCTCATTCACGTCAAAAGAATCTTCAAACCAACTCGAAAACTCAAAAGCCTTCGAACTGCTGAATCGTTGAAGCCCAAAGTGATGCAATAAGTTGAATTCTTTCCCACACACATTCATTTTCAAGCAAGCCTTCACTTTGCGTTATATCCTCCCAGATCCACTTTTCAAAATAGAAAATAAGCTACTCTCTTAGGAACAACACAGATGATGCCAAAAGTCACACAAATTTTGAGCCTAAAAAAAATTTAAACTTGAGGAGGAACATCGAAACATCACATGGTTAATGTCTTACTCATTGCGGTAAAGCCTTGCTCCCTCCATCTTTCCAAATAAAGAAACAAATTCCAAACCCATTTTCTTATAATTCAAATCAGGATTTGACACATTTTTACTCACAGTGGCCAATATGAAAATACTAGCTATGCGCAAATGATTGCAGGATGCTGACCTTAAGCCTCATAGGCAGTATAGATATTCATGTCTTCACAAAATTTCCTTCAATACACAAATTTTATAGCAGTAGAGCATCCTCTTGTTTGAATGCAAATCATGTATATACATATACAAATGTATAATTTACAGATATATGCATCTTTCAAATTCAGTGAATGTATGTGTGAACCTACCTTCGTCATGACTTTTTATAGTCTAACACACACACGGAGGCTTTAAAAATCTATTCATAAACGAATTATGGACTTACCAGTCTAGAGGCTGCCTTTTTTCCATTCTCATCACCAGATTCATAAACATTCTTGAGAGTTGCAGGAAGGATTTTCCAGAATTCATTCACAAACTCACTGCCCTTCCGCCTGCTATTTTGTAAAATGTCATTGGACAGATATAGAAACGAAACCCGCTGTTCCTTCTGTGCAGACTTGAACAATTTATCCCATGTCTCAACAATCTGTTTGGCCCTCTTCCGGTGAGAAATGCACCAGCGGGATAATGCTGATCAAATGTTAAAAGAAACTCAATATGAAAGGGATGGATCAGTCAGGGTTTAATTCAGAATTAGCTTGTGTTTAATTTTGTTCAATACACATTCAAATGCTTTCAATTGAAGAATAAGATTTAAAAGAGAAACACAACACTCGCAACATTTATAAATATCTGATGTGCATATGTACATCTTGGTATGCAGATTATCAATGAACAAAAACATTATAAATCTCTAATCCGTAGCATAAGATTAAATGCTGGAAAAGTGTTTGTTACGTATCCATAGTTGTTTTAAGGATAAAGGCATGCCTAGGGCATAGGCGCAAGGTGAGGTGCATGCCTTATCGGCTTATCGAAGCAAGGCGCACACCATACAAAAACATTAAAATATAATTCTAATCGTAATTACAACAATCACTGCAAGAAGTAAACCAAATAAGATTGGCGGCGGAGAACAAAAAAACAGAGAAGAAAAAAAGAACGGAGGTTGGGGGCAAGGCAAGGACACCAGGGGTGAAGAACATAAGAAAAAAGTGATAGAGACAGTTAGGTGGAGGTGGGGGTAATGGTAGTGAGGTGGTTAACGGAGGCGGCGGTTAGGCATTTAACATTAGTGTACTCATTGATCTTGAATCTGAAACAGCAACAGAACAGCACGACAATATGAATGCATGAAGGAAAAAAGATAAGTACCCCTGGATAGATCACCCTTTCAGAAACCCTTATGCAGGGGTATTGTGATATGTATCGTGGATTTGTTGGTAGCATTGCAATGTTGGAAAGGGCTTGTTTCAAAAACTTAACATTTTTTCCCTTCGAACTCTAGTCAAGGACCAGAGTGAAATTTATTAGGAAATAGTCATGGGCTGCTACACAAATGGGCTAACCCTCCCCTATGAACAATCCCTTAAAGCATTTGAAGGAGCCCCCAATGGGGGTTTTAAACCTATCCTTAGGGGGATTTGAAACTGCCCTGATCGGGGTTTGAAACTGCATTTCCAAACCTGCAACCTCACTTGTGGGAAGGTGCAGTTTTGCCATTATCCTATATGCTCATGTGCTCGTAAACTTAACATAAAAGAGCTACTTCACCAAACAAGAACCTGAGAATAAAATAAAATAAAAAGGAGCTACAGGTACTAGGACCTTATGGCATGGTCTGTTCAACTTAATATAAGATCTTACACTGAAGCCATAGAATTATTAAAGTAATCACATCATCCTAAGCAAATGGTATGGAAACTGTTCAGTTTGGGAAAAGTAAGACCTGTTTTTTCTTGATAAATGTGCCTTTTGACGCATTTGTTTATCGGGGAATATAGTGGAGGCTAATGGTCTTTTCTAGATAAGCCTCAAAATGAGAAACGGCAAGGTACCCGACAAGAATTCACACAAAGTTATCAGTTAATGGAACGACCTTTAATAGCAATGGGTCATACTAGTGCAGGTCCCTTAAGACACGATAGTTAACAAGTAGTAGCAGTTAATAGTCATTAATCCGTCAAAACCAATTAAGATAAAGACAAGGAAGAGAATAGACAGGAGATGGGCGACAAGTTATCCTTCTAAGTAAAGAAACTACAAGAAACCTACAACCCCAATAAGCATTTACGGGAAAAACATCTGTTTCAAAGACCATTGAGTGGAGGATGTCAAAAACCTTAGACTGAAAATTTTGGTTTATTGCCTGGAATAGATGCCGATTTCAAGATTCAGGGAAAATTGGTTAAGGACCTACCTTGTTTGTTTTTCTTTTTCTTTTTCATTTTTTTTTTTGGATAAAAAACAAAATTTTATTATAACCACGAAAATGACTACAAATTATTACCGTGTTTTACCAACTGATGATGAGGCTCTGTTGGGGACCGGAACAAGGGAACAAAGTTACTCAGTTATTTTCTAGATGAGTACATGTGGAAAAATAGCATAATCTTAAGAGTTGGAGAAGTGGTCCTGCAGAATTATCCCGTCATTTATCTCTCACTAATTGCATTCTTTTTTACCATTAGCCGCCTTTCGAAATATTTTAAAAACTGCAATCCCTCTCCCCAACCCATGCATATTTTACTTTTTTGCCTTCAATTTAACTCCTCTTAGGACACTACCTACATCTTGAAAATCCTTCTTTAAATGAATTCTTTCCACAAATTGGGCCCGGAAGAAGTGACTCACTTTTTCCATCCTATCCAACACCGTAGGCTCATCGAAGAGTTATTTATCTCTAAATCCCACTACACCAAAACACCTCATTTTTAATTTTTTTTATCAAAAACGAAAACTTCTATTGATAAGAAAAATCAATACAAGAAATAAAGCAGTTAACAGAGGTCGAGGAGACAACTAAAGATAGCAAGACAAAAGCATAAAAAAAAATCAAAATATCAATCCGCACGACACACTACTAATTCTAAGCTCCCTGTATCAAAGGACCTATCCCGCAATAAAAACTATCCCAAAACCGCCGCCCAATCCCGTGAAATATTTGTAATTGAATACACTCCAAAGGCATTGGATGAAAAAGCCCATAATGATGCTAATGCCTTAACTCTACTCCACAGCTTGTCTTCAGTTGCTTCCTTGTCCTCGAAAATTCTTGAATTTCTTTCCTTCCATATGCACCACATCACTGCCAAACAACAACATCTCCATAAAATTTTAGCCTTCTTTCGGCTTCCCTTGATATACCAACTGATCGAAAGTACACTCTACCATGTTTCTAGAAAAGCTGTAACTAGCCCCAAATCCCTTCGAACATTAGCCCAAATATATTGCGCAATTGGACAATGTAACAACAAATGATCCACCGTCTCTCCTCCCCTTTTGCACATTGCACACCAAGTAGGCGATATCTTAAGGAACGGTTTTCGTTGTTGTAAAACATCCGCCGTGTTAACCCTCCTCCATACAGTCAGCCACGCTAGAACCTTCACTTTTTGAGGTATGCAACCTTTCCAAACCATGCTATAAGGCCTGAAATCAACCCCCTGGAAATCCGAGATGATATCAAAAAACTATTTAGTTGAGAAAGCACCATTTTTTTCGCCCACCCATAACCTAGAATCGCACTCAAACCAATCAAACCTCCGATTATTCAACAACCCCATCAAATCCATGAACTCATTCATCTCGATTTCATTGAAATTTCTCCGAAAAGTGATATCCCATGTATAAGAGGAATCAGCCCCCCACAACACAGTGACTCGAACTGTAACATTTGGAGAACTAGCAATTCTATATAGTCTTGGAAATAGGGCTGCCAAAGATGTGTTACTCACCCATTGATCCACCCAAAACCGAGTTCTAGCCCCATCCCCTACCTTATATCTAGTATTTCTAACAAAGCCTTCGTTGCCTTGCTAGATAGCCTTCCATGGACTCCTGTGTGTACCTTTTTCCACCACATTAGTATCCCATCTATTGTCTTGAATGCCATATTTACTTTTTATAATCAAATGCCAAAACGCATTCGGCTCCCTAGGAAACCTCCAAATCCATTTACCCAAAAGAGCAGCATTCCTACTAACGATGTTCCCGATTCCCAACCCACCTCTCCTCTTACTCTTACACACCTTCTCCCACTCCACCAAGTGATCACCTTTCTTTTTGTCAAAAGCCTTCCCATAGAAAATTCCTAATCAACTTCTCTATAATTTTTGCCACCGCCACCGGGATTCTGAAAAGAAAAAGATAATAGATAAGGATGCTTTCAAGAACCAAATAAATAAGTGTAAGTTTCCCACCTCTAGAAATACATCCCTTCCACCAACCGTCTAGCTGCTTACTAATTTTCTCCACCACTGGACTCCAAAACCCAATTGATCTCAGATTATCACCCAATGGAAGACCCAAGTATGATAAGGGCCATGCACCAACCTCACACCCGATCTCAAAACCTATATGCCTCATCTCTTCCTCCTCCATGTTGATACCCACCACTTCAGTTTTAACAAAATTAATTTTCAGCCCTGAAGCATAACTAAATATATCCAGAATGCCCATAAGATTACGAATTTCCCCCACATTATTAGATAAGAAGAAAATCGTACCGTCGGCAAATTGTAAATGCGAGAGGCTTACTCCATCCCTCCCAATGCGAAACCCTTCCACTAAGCCCCGTATTTTCGCCCTTTCAACCAACCTATGTAGGACGTTAGTTGCCAATACAAAAAGGAATGGCGAAAGTGGATCTCCTTGCCTCAATCCCCGAGATGCCTTGAAATTGCCCCTTGGCTTACCATTCATTAGAACCGAGAAGTTGACCGAAGACAAGCAACCCATTATCCATCTCCCCCTGAACCCCTTCTCATTAAGCACATGATCGATAAAATCCCACTACACAATCGTATGCCTTTTCGAAATCGATTTTCAACACTACCCCCTCTTCTTTCCTTACTCGATAATCCTCCACCCCTTCATTGGCGATCAACACTAAGTCTAGAATTTGTCGACCGTTAACAAAAGCTCCTTGTGCCTCTCCGACCGTCTCAGCCAACACCTCCCTTAACCTTATAGATAATACCTTGGCCAATAACTTATAAAGACTAATGACAAGGCTTATCGGTCTATAATCCTTAAGCTTAAGTGAAGCAATCTTTTTCGGAATAAGGCAAGTGTATGTCGCATTAGTGCGCGCATTGGCCACCCCATTCTCATAGAACTTCTTAAACACCTTCATCACATCTCCTTTGATAATTTCCCAGCCTTTCTTGAACACTTCCATTGTATATCCATCCGAGCCAGGCGCTTTGTTACCCTCACACGCATCTATGGTCTCCCTAACCTCCTTCTCCTCAAACGGTCTTTCTAACCATTCCCGCTGCACGGCATCAATCGGAGACTAATCTAAATCCTCAAATCCCACGCAGGACCTCTTCTCCTTTGAATATAATTTCGAAAAGTTCACTAACTCTCTCTCTATTTCAACCTCATCCACCACCATTACCCCGTCCTCTTTTTCCAGCTTGCAAATTAATTTATTAACCTTTCTTTGATTGACAATCCGATGAAATAATTTAGAATTTGCATCCCACTCTTTCACCCCATTAACCTTCGCCTTTTGATTCAAAGAGATTTCCTCCTTTAACAGAATTTCATCCAACTCCTCCTTTAATTTTCTTCTCTCCTCCACCACTTCCACCCCAGTTGACCCCCTTGACTCCCCATCATCAATCTCTTGAATTCTTTTAAGAACTTGCCCCTTCCCAATCTTCTAAAAATCATAAATCAGACCTAGATCGGCAAGGTGGGGATTGGGGATTTTTGGAGAAATCGGGAAAAAATCGAGGATTAATCGAAAAACCCCATAATTTGAAAAATAGGGAATTAAATAATATAATAACATTTCCATTCCCACAAATAATTTCCAAAATAACATTAATTTCCCGTAAAAAAAATAAAAAAACAAGTCCATACCCACAAAGCTACAAATAATATGTTGAGCAACACAAAGCACAAGTAACAACTAACAAGTTCAAACTAAATAAAGCATGTTCAAAAGTAATCAAGTAAAGTCTTAAAGAACAACATAAAGCACAAATAACAAGTTCAAACTAAATTAAACACGTGTTTGTGATTTGTGAGTTAAGACATTTTTTTGTTATGTAATACGTACAAAGTGCAAAAAGAAAGGGGGGGGACCCCTCCAAAACGACATCATTTTATTAAGTTTTGGTTTATTTTCTAATTGTCATTAGCTCCCCGATTTTATCCGATTTTTGCCAATTTTCCCCGATTTTCGAGAACCGATTTATGAAAATCCAATCGGATAACTCCCGATTTATTGGCAAAAAATCCCGATTTTTAGAACACTGCCCCTTCCTTACTCTAATATCGCCGAAGACTTCTATGTTCCATTGTTTCATTCTCATTTTCACTAGATCCAATTTCTTTATGAACTTATAACCTTCCCATCCACTAACCGAACACTCCTCCCACCACTCCTTGAATTTTCCCAGAAAGTCCGCATGACATAGCCACATATTCTCGAACCAAATGGAGTCGGTCCCCAACGAAAAGGATTATTATCCAAGATCAATGGGAAATGGTCCAACACCACTCTAATGAGCGCCTCCTGTCTAACCAATACGAATTCCTCCCAATCTGAAGAAAATAAGAACCTGTCCAGTCTAAAATACGTATTCCCGTCTGACCAAGTGAAATTAGCATTGCTCATGCCTGGATCATTTAACTCTGAATCTCTAATAACAGCATCGAATTTCTTCATACTTCTGGTCCACCCTCTTTTTTTCAGACGGAAATCGAATAATATTTAAATCCCCTCCCAAGCACACCATTTGTTCCTGCACAATCCGCTTATATCCGCCAACTCCTCCCATAACTTATCTCTCTCCCTGTATCTGCATGGCCCATAGACTCCTGTCAGCCACCACCCCTCCCCTTGTAACGGTTTCAGCTTGACTGACAATGTGAACTCCCCTCTAATGCATTCCTCCCCCGATAGAACTCTCACATGCCAAATAATTAAAATCCCCCCTGACCTTCCCACAGAAGGAAGAAAGGCCCAATCATTGTATCTAACCCCACTAAGCTCTATTCTTCATCCAGAATGACTGTCAATTTTCCAACCAACACATACCCTTTCCAAACAGATCAACTAAACTAAGAATTACCGATCTCAATATCTTTCAACCAAAATCTATGATAAATGACTCAAAATCCTTCATGCTCGCCAACAAGCCAGAACCTGCCATCCTCCCCGAGGGGACCTTCATCTCTTTTGTTAAGTAAAATTTATGCTCTTCATTAATTTTTATTTTTAAATGTCAAGGAACACTCCTACCGGATTTTATTTTTTTTCAAGTATGTGCGATGTATCTATGCAGGGCAGCACCAAGAAACTAAGAGAAGTTTGTGTTTGATAGAATATTTAGCGGGCCTATGTTCTAAAACTATTAGTTTAGGGTTCCATACTTCCATCAAGTGGCAATCTGCAAGCTTTAATGACAAAAGTAGACAGAATTGGCAAGGGCTACTGATGCCTGCTGCAGGAAAATGGGTGCACATGTTGCAGGATTTGTTGGGAAGCAACCTTAGAGAGAGATAAGCACTGGAAATGACGGATAATGGCAGGGAATGGTTTACATTAACAACTTGCTAAACTAATCTTCTCTCGGTGGATGCCTTGTCCACTTCCCCATAAAATGTAGTACACTGAATGTGCTTAATGTTCTGCAAATCCAACTCAACTCACCTTCTAAGCTATTAAAGCCGTCTTGGAATCAGCTTCTGCTTTTAATGCAAGGAGGCAAAGTGTGCCTTCTGATCCTCCACTACTGGATCCAACACAAAGAATTGCTGAAATTTCTTAATCCAACTCTAGGATCCGTACCACTGAACTTACTGAACATCACCTTAGGTATCCTTGCACCATTAAAACAGCTCATACGACCTTTCTCCCATCTTTAAAATACCACGTGCCGTCTGATTACTTCAAAAAACGGTGTTGTCTGCCCAATCTCTCCCAACAGTCCAACCATTTAAACTTCAATGCCTAACAAAGGGTACGTTAGACCCATATTGTCTTTCGCATGGGTTACCATTAGTACATATATATAACAGAATAAAGCCAAATATATCACTATGAGCATTCAAATTTCAAAATTTTGAACACATGTTCAAAACCATAAAACCAAATGCCAGCTAAGCACAAAGGGTGACAGCATAGTCAATAGACATTTTTTATCACTATATTGAACAGTCAAAGGATTTCTTAAACCAACAAAATGATGAATAACATGAGGGATAGATGTATAATCTTGTAAGAAAGGGTGAATGTACGAGAAAAAGGAAATTGTTGGGGAGATCTAAAATAATGGCTTAAATCTTTCTAGGCTTCTTGGTCTAATCATTTCAAGTATTTTCCTCAACGTCTTGTAAATCTGAGCTGGTTGAAGATTGTAGCGTGAAATCTTGATAAGCTTGTCTTTTGAGATCTCCTTTTGTTCTGAGGCATTTAGGTGGAGTGGTTGTCCTATTATTGTACAACCTCCATATACACAAAAGAGTATACCTGTATACGCGTGTATGGACACAGTATGCTTATAAATGCAGAGTACAAGCCAGTAATACTTCCATAAGGGCAGTAGTAAATTCAGGTCCCTCTTTTAGTTCCAGCTATTAATGAATTATACAAAAATAAATATCATATTTTTAATGTTAGATTACAAGTTTGAAATAATATTATAGTTGTAATCGTACTTTGTACTACAACCCAATAACCTTAAAAAAAATGTTCTTAACTTAAAATACAGTAAATACTTAAATATGACCCCTTCTCCTGCCAAAAAGGATACATTCTATGCTCTGCTGCGAACTATTGAGTTTAGATAACTTATCAGACAGTATCTGTCCATCAAAAGCACTTTCGCTCATCCTGCTGTTTATAATGTTCTTACTTCGTACATTCAAAAATCCCTCCAACAATCTGTATAAATCAAGTATTACCATAAGTCCATAATATTCTCAAAAGCAATTCAATCATTCAAGTACAAAAACATAAAGCATTCAAACTTGACTATATATTATTTTGCAAAGTATAACGACAACAAACATACAGTAGAATAGCATAGGACAAGGTATATAACAGGAGGGGGGGTGAGGGCAATGTTACACAATAGCATTATAGCAATATTATGGTACCCATTGAAACATTTTTTTTTTGATAAGAAACGAAAGATTTTATTGCTAGACAAAGAAAGTTACATCAAAGAAAAGCAATAAAGATAGCAGTGGATGAGAAAACCACTACAGAAATGTTACAACTCAACCCAAAACAACAAGAATAAACCAATCAGGCCAAAAAACTACAACAATCCAAATCAAATAAAAGCCTATCAGTACTATCAAATAAATTAGCAGCCCTAGCCCAAAGACCAATCAGGAATTTCAAGTGATCCCACAAGCTAGATACCGATCTATAACAATCTTCAAAAACTCTCTTGTTTCTCTCTAGCCATATTGCCCATGCTGCTGCCATCACTGTCACCTTCCACAGGTTCCCAGCTTTTGCACTGCTAAAGCTCCATTCCAACCCAATCAAATCTACCCATTTCTTAGGGACAGCCCTATCAAACCAAATGCCTTGAACAACCTAGCCCAAATTCCCCATACGTAGTTACAATGGAGCAGAATGTGATCAATCCCTTCGAAACCTTTTTTACACAAAATACACCAAGACGGAGATAAACACATGGATGGCCTCCTCTCTTGAATAACGTCACAAGTGTTCACTCTTCCTCTTAATACAAGCCAAGCAAAGACCTTAACCTTGGAAGGGACTTTTCCTTTCCAAATGAAGTTATATTGCTGTGGAGTGATTGAGGGCGATGAATGAGATAGTGTTTCAAAAAAGGATTTACAAGAGAATTCACCAGAAGTGTGAGCAACCCATACCCGTTTATCCAATGAATTTTGGTTTAGATTTAAGCCATGAGTCAAACCTAACAGGGAAACATACTCATCGAACTCCCTATCAAGGAAGAACCTACGAAATGAAAGGTTCCACAAATACTCTAAATGGGATGACCATGAGATTACCAAATGAATGGTAACATTTTGATCACAAGAAATCCTATATAGTCTAGGGAAACTGATTTTGAGTGGGCTATCCCCTGCCCATGAATCCTCCCAAAAGCGGAGTCTCTCCCCATTTCCCACAACCAATTTAATATGTTGCTCAAGTCACTCCACACCCTTCCAAGTACCCATTGAAACATATTGTTCACATCAGCTAATAAATCAGACACTGCTCCATCAGATAACAAATCATAACCTATGAAATCCCACAATCAATGGGATCTTATAAAATCCTAACTAAAGACATGTATAAGGACCCTTAATTCTGGCATGTACAAAATTCAACTAATGACACCTAATAACAAATTTATAAAAAACAATAATAATAGAATATGATTTATTTTTTTATAAGAAACACTAATAGAATAATCTTCACCCAACACTCCCTCTCAAATTGAAAAAAAAAATGTTAAACCTAAATAAATTTACACCAGTTAATGCTGCTTCTTCATTGAAATTGCTCCCCTTTAAGTCCTCAAACAAGTATTCAAATGCTTCATTTGTGCTTTGAAAATGTGCATGACCGAAAAACTACCTATATTCTATGAATCAAAAGGCACATGTGCTACAGGTGGGAATAACATAGATCACAACATGTGCGAAGGTGGGAACAACATCCACCCAAAATAACATTAACCACAAGACCAACACAACCACTATAAGCCGCTAGACAACACTGGGGCTGAATCACCATACCTCAAGGGCAGAACCGGAGCCTATCAAACCCTGTGTCCGCCCCTGCCAAGCCTAGGCCACAAGTGGGTCGGCCTACTCTTGGCTGCATTTAATGAAGCATGGTGTCGTTAATCATGGCATAAAAGCTTCTCCAACAAACTTCAGCTCAGTCGAGTTGCTCCTGAATGCCTATAAATACACTGCATTTTACTCATTGCAGCAACTTGATCATTAATTTCCCAGAGCAATTATTATAGTGATAC
The DNA here is from genome assembly GCA_021464415.1 of Lonicera japonica. Classification (NCBI taxonomy): domain Eukaryota; kingdom Viridiplantae; phylum Streptophyta; class Magnoliopsida; order Dipsacales; family Caprifoliaceae; genus Lonicera; species Lonicera japonica. Next base: position 96,713,446 of record CM038463.1, on the reverse strand, counting down.
TTGTAGCATTTGCTTTCCCTTGAGATCAAATAAGTCACCCCGTCTATTCTATTACTTGTAACTCAATTATAAAAAAGACGTCTGAAAGCCCTAACTTTCTGTTGAGGTGGAGAAAGCCCTCTGAGAAAAAATCACATCCTAGATCTCGTGTTCTGCTTGTTGACCTCATAGATACTTTTTGTTTTATTTTTTTATCAGAAACAAGAACTTTTATTGATTCAGTCAAAAAAACAAAGAACAAACAGTACATCTAACCTCGTAGATGCTTTAACAATTCACACATACGAACCTTCTAGTGATGCTCAAGTATCCTCTTAGATCTTGACACCAAGTATGTTCCAGTGTCCTTACACATCTTTGAGATCTCCAGGTTTAAAATATAAAATGCATAATGTAGTGTGTCAAGTTTTTCAAGTCTCACGTTGGTACAAGGGTGTGTTGTCCAAGAATTGTTTCATTCTTTGTAATTTTGTGCTAGAGAATCTCTAAGAGACTAGTAAGTAGAAAAAAGCCGCCTTCTATTTGAGAGTGCATAGTACTTTGGTCCAGTCTTGCATTTCTAGTATCCCTTTTTACTACCATATCGATTTAGCTGAGAATAATAAAAATCTATAGCAGATGTTTTGGTTGGTGGAGAGGGATCAGATTCAAAAAAATTGGTATCAATTTTTGGAAGCTTTGGCTGTATTTGATTCCCATCATGCTTGTATTTTCGTTTATGTACCGGTGGTGGGACAGCTTGTCCCCCTTCACTTTGTAATCAATTTTTGAGTTTTTAATAAAATCTTGTTTCCAATCAAAAAAAAAAGAACATTTCTCAATTAAAATTAATTTACCAACTTTTACTTGAATTGGACTTTCTCTACCATAGGGCAATTGCCATAAATATCAGTTTCGGCGAAATGGGTGGGTGGCTAGCTCTAGTATTAATCCCATTCACATAACCCACTGAAAGCTCATATTTTCTGTATTTCTAGTCTCTTACTATATTTCTCTAGTCGTCTAAAAAGATGGGGACAAAACCGTGTTTGTTCCCAGAAAGACCACTGAGCTGGGGACTTGCCTTTAAGGAGCCTTCGCTCATTTATGTCACTTTTTCTCTTCATCATGCCTCAATTTTCCTTTTTCTTGTGGTTGGTTGTGTTCCTTTACTTAGCATTTACACTACTTCCAGGATCAGAGTGATATCTCACATACACAATGTCTGTGCATAACTATTCTATTTAATTATTGTAATTATATTCAAAGACAATAATAAGGTCTGTTGACTGATCATCAGTCTTAAATATCTTAAAGCAAAAGATAACATCTATATTGCAATAATGTGGCCTACAAAATTATTGGGGCTGATTATGAAATAGTTTACAATACGAGTCCTGAAAAAGATTTTGGTGGGATCAAAGTGATGTGAATGTGTGATAGAGATAATATGGGATTTTGTGGGATCAAAGTTCTGAAGATAAACCATCCCAGAATTATATGGTCCCTACTTGGTACTTCGGGAAAAAAAATTGGTTATGTGGCCAGTGGCTTACAAGCTACCGCTTCCATGTCATGCTCAAAAATAAAATTTGCACATATTCATGGATAGGGCATTGCCTTGGCAGTTGACACTAACAGTTACAGACCCAACTGGTCAATTCCTTGTAGAACATCTAAAAAATATTGAGCCAACGAATGATTCAAATAGTTCAAGTTCCAATTGACTAACTTAACTCCGCAACTGACTTCATTTGATCCTTGAGATCAAGGACAGTTATACGGTGTGCTACGTTAGGAATATCTAATAAGATGATTCAAATCAAAGTAGCCATTGTAAAACAACAGCATAACAATGAAAACAAAAGGAAGTTCAAAACAATGTTTAACCGTTCATTAAATGATGGTGGAACGCGTCATGTCAATAATAGAAAATTGAGAACAACACTGTTTTGTCTGTTAGTTTGTTAAAGCAGTTAGTCCATTATTTTGTCATGATAGCTGCACCAACGATGTATGTATTTTTACACCATCATTTACGCATGCTATAATCAAGGGAATTCTCTCTTTCTCCAATCACTAATTTCTTCTTTTCTCTGTCTTATTTTCCCAATCCTTATAATAAGGGAGAACGACTTTTGAATTCTAAAAATGTATATGAGATGATAAAAGATTAGATGGCTGCGATGAAAGATAGCTTTTAAGAAGTTGAGATGCAAGATGCTTTTTCAAGGGTCGAGAACTAGAGATGCAAGAAGCCTTTTCAAAGATTTAAATGCAAGATATGCTTTTTCAAGGGTGTAGATGCAAAATGCTTTTTTATACATGGATAGTGCCTTTGGCACGGGTTGCAACTAGTGTATATGTATATTTTATATATATATATATATATGCATCCATAGTTAAGACTCTTAGTAATACTTTTATTCTTTTTGATCCAAAAATTATAACTTTATCCTTTGTTATTTCTGTGTCTTCACCTTCTAAGAGCCTAAACACGAGTCGTCTGATCGCTTAAATTATCTCGAGCCTCAGCATATCACATCACATGCCTCAACCGGAACTATAAAAAGTTGTGGATAACACCCATACAATATGATATAGCAACTCACCAACACATGATAAGTATAAAACTAACCACCAATGTTCTAAAACATTCTAGGCAGGAGGGCAACTAGAACAGTTATTTCTATTGTTCCAAAAATCCCCTTCCAGGGCCAATTACTCCCTGCCTAGACTCTACGCAGTGGCCTTCCGCTAACTGTAGCTAGGCAGCCGCCTAGTCCTGGGGGATGGCAATTCAGCATGTTTCACCTTTTTGTTTTAAAAATTATTCTTTTTCATGTTCAAATTATGGGATTATTAGTTTAACAAACCCTCAATGTCATTTTTGTAAGTAAATTTAGATCTTATTTGTATTGTGTTATTTTAGGTAATTAATAAATATAAAAATCGTTTGTCTAATTAATCCCCAACTAATCCCTGGTTAATCCCTTAACTATTCATATTATACATATAGAGTACAATACTCCAAGTTAACAAACTTCACTTTTTAAAAAAGAAACCCTTTTGAAAACTGCTAATAAAAAGGATATAATGAATAAATAGCAATATCTAGAACCTCATTAGCTGGTTATACGGTGTATTGATACTACACTAATCATTCTACTAGCTATATGTGTGTATCAAAGTTGTCGCAAATTGGCAAATATTTCATACAAGAACACAAATATGAGATAAAATCATGTAGTTTATCAGGTGAAAATAAACAAATTTTTTTACTTCAGACAAATACAGCATAATAATCCCTCTCTATGTTCTACACTTCCCTTACTGAATCAAACACCCTATCCATGAATAAAGTTCCCAAGGAAGTAGAGAGAGTGAGAAACTACCGTTGAAATACCTTTATAGACCGTGAAAATTCGATTACATAAGGATTGAACTCAATCTGGAGAATAATTCTTGTTTATGGAAAAGAACAGATCCGATTAGAAGCTAGGGTTTCAAATTCTTCTTCCAAGGAGTTTGTCGGCGGGAGAGGGTGAAATACTCTGCAATTTCTCTCTTTATTACTCTCTAGACCCCTCCCTCTCTCTCTACACAAACGACGATGAGACAACGAAGTATTGCACAAACTAGTTTTTTGATTATCATGGGTACAAAAGTTTATCCCCATTTGCATTGGTCATTTTAACTTCTTTTTTTTTTTAATTAAGGTTTTAGTTTGGGATTTCGATTTCCAGGAGAAAAAAGACAAAAATGTCTCTTTTTATTTTATAAATAATTATAATTATAAAAAGTAAAGTACGAAAATAAATACATATGTACTGTCATTATTAAGAGGGACACATTTACATGAAGATGAAAATAATTTTTGATGACTTTACTTGTTTTATGTACATTAAAGTTAGGATAGAGATACATCCAAAAACATTTAACTTCTACTTTCATTCGATTATTTGCAATCGAGTAAGGTCTCTATTACTCAATTCTTAAGAGCTGAGTATAATTTTATATAGTCACAACCATATAAGGCATTATCAAGATACTCGGTCATTCACAACCGAGTAAAATATACCTTACTTAGTTGTTAAGTATTAAATAAAAAGTAAGTATGTTTTCAAGAGATATTATGGATGGCAATATCTCCACCCTTAAAGTTATACGGCTACTTTTTGTTGATCCCAAGTGGTAAAATAATTTAGGATGGCAAATTATAAATGATGGTACAAATAAGTAAATTAATTTACTCTGCCTATTACAAGGGGACACGTCACTGTCCACGTTAACAGCCTAGTCCACCATGGCAAAAGAAGCTCAATAGCTCTGCTTGAATGCTACCTGGAACTATGAGCTCCAAAGAGCTTGAGTATTGAACCGAAGGATTATTTTTGTACAACAAGCTGCGAAGCTCGAAGACCAGAACTCTTTTAACGAGTTATAGAGCTCTCTTGCCAACCACCATGTCAAAGTAGGTGCAAATAGTATGGGCGACTGCTACCAATTTCACCAGTGTTGTAGAACTTCCTTCAACTTCATTAAATGCATAATAACTACATTTAATGCATCGGAATCGATGAAGAAGTAACGTCATAGTTGATGTAGATAAAAGATGGCATTAGACTTCATTTACAAAGCTCCCTCCACACGTCTCCTCTCTATCATATATATATATATATGAAAAGTATTTCATTCTACCATTAACCAAGAACGACCAAGTGATTAAGCAATCGAGCAACAAACAGTTAGCAATTAAAATGGAACTGAGCAACCAAGCCTCCATCACAAGATAGATAGAGATATAGAGCTAAAAAGCCTATAACAGAGCAACCAGCATAAAGATTCTAGAACTCGTATGGCTTGAAAATACTCCTGTTATAACCTTGTGATGATAGAATAATTAGAAAGACTTTGTAAACTTGTAATATCAGTCCAGTTATTATAATATAAAGCTGTCCGAACTCCTAACTCTATTCATCCAGAGGAATAATAACACATATCTTCATATAAGGCAAACATCCTCTCTATATCTTTGACTCCCTTAGCTCATTTATTTGTTGAGCCAATTATTTGATTGCGTGGTCGAAACTAACCTTGTATAGTTTTTTACACCAACAATAAATGAGTTTGTATTATAGTCTTACTTGGTCAATAAGTTATTACTCGTATCCATGGAGTATTTTTTTTTTATTTTTTTTAAATTAAAGGAAGTTTAACTCAACCCCTCAAGGTGAAGGTGAAAGTTGCTTACCACTATGCCAACCCCCTTCTCCTCTTATGTGCATGGAGTATTTATTTTTTTATTGTATTTGCGCCTCCTGTGTGCGCGATAAAGCCTTATTTTTCTCGATTTCTTGTCAAACTTATAAGAGGTGATTTCTTATAAGTACATTAGTGTTTTTATAAGATTCTCATATGAGACTTACCATTTTTTCATTCTATTTTCCCATCTAAAGTAATTTACTTTAGCTGACAATTTTCCATTCACCCCATAACTATATTGATTAAACAAATATACGATTTTGTTGTACTCATGAAAGTAAACACAAACTTATGACAACTTTTGACAACCAAGTGTAAAGTCCCACTTAAAAATTATCCCAAAAAATGATTTTAATACCATTTTTCTAACAATTTTTATGTTCAAATTTTATTATTTTAAATTTATATTTTTTCGTGCTTTAAATTTTACCCTTTTATTAAATTCATAGCTCTGCCACTGCTTGGATGAGAAAAAAAATAAGTATTTCCGTTTTTTTAAAGTTAAAAACCAAAACATAATTAAAACCACTACAAAAATATATTTGAAATCTCTTAGTACTACTATGTACACCACATAAGGTTTTTAATTAATAAAATTCAACTTTTCACTTTCCTTCCCCCCACTCTCTATTTTCGCTCACGATAAATATGGCTTCGTACTATGAATGGGTTTAATTATTAGTGTTGCAACAAAAGTTTCAAAATCTAGGATTCTTCGTACTTAATCTAAACATGTTGGGCTAAAGCTATAAGGAGCATTTTTGTTTAATGTTTGAAGTGAGGAAGGATGGTCAACCATTTTCATCAACACTGTAGGGTCAATCCATTTGTCTTGCAATTACTTTATTTGACATGCTTGTTTTATTTCTTCTACTGTTAATACAATTGTTGGTATGCTTACAACTCTGTCGCTACCGTCGTTTGCGGTTCCTACTTTTTTTCCTTTTTATAATTGTCGTCCATGCTTGTTATCAACGAGAATACCTCCATAGCAAAGTCGCCAAATATAGGATTGTACTACTTTTAAGAGCGTCAATCGATGGAATTAAGTGATTGGGTCCTCTGTTGTATGAGAGTTTGCGAGGCATTACTCCAAGTTTCAATGGAGGAGTAAAAGACAAGATGTTTGAGGAAAAGGGAATTCTTTCTCACTCTATCTTGCAATAATGGTGTTCTTGATTATCCATTTTTTTCTTTTAGGAGTCAAGTTATGTCCTTGAGCTCTCAGTCTCTCTTTATTTATATTATCATCCCATGTGGTTGATTTATAATCTTCTTGATTAAAATAGTATATTCAATTTGGAATTTTTAAAGTCCATAGGTATTCAATTAGGATTTTAAAGTCTATTAAAATATCACTGTGTTCAATTATGATTTTAGATTATCCATCAAAATCTAATGGTATTTAAAGTTTAATAATTTTAGAAAAAAAATATTTATTGGTGGATTATAAGGTCCCTAGTATGAATAATAAACGACTGAGAAATCTCACCACATAATAAGAGATTTTACGCGCGTTCTCTCTTAGACAATTAACAGAGCTTGAAGACAAACATACTTTCTCCACTAAGGTATTTTTCTTCATGTTATTAATATTAATATCAGCATCCTTACAATCAAATGCACCCTTTATTGGGGTATTTTGTATCTAAGGTGATATGGTGGATTTTGTTATATGGATGTTATATCTAGGATTATGACTTGTATACAAATTTTCATCCTCTTTGCATGTAATGTTCGTTATTTATGATTTTGTGATGTTACTTGACTATATATCATATTTTTCTCCGTCTTTTTTGGAAATTATATTATCTGTAAAATGTGACTATTTATATTGATCATTAGCATAATGATTCTTAGCTTAAGAAAAAAAAAATTCAAGTAAAACCCAATAATTATTATCAATGCATTTAAATCAGATTACAATGTAAGTATGTGACTCAAATTCAATAGGACTATCACTTTTAATTAAGGCATTTTTTATGCGACAAAATATATATTATTTATTTATTTAAGCGGTACACGAATACACATGGTGGTCGACCACGAAATGTGGGGAAAGCAAAAAGGGTTCCTGTGATGTAAACCTGGATGTGGGGTAAGGAAACTCATGTGATGTAAACCTGGATGTGGGGTAAGGAAACTCACCCCTATTTCTAATACACTGGCACCCTACGTGTATTTTGCTACAATATTTTTGTGCTTTTTAAACATTTTTTAATATTAACAACGATGATCATTTGCAATAATGTTGCACATAAAAATTCTATATTTTGTTCCTATATTATTTATTAATTATTATATTAATATCTATATTATTTATTATAATAATCATAATTATTGTTAAATCGAGTAATAATTATAGTAATAAATAGTTTTTATTATGAATTTTTTATTTACTTATTTTTAAACTATTTCATTTTCCATACTTATATATATTCTTATTAATGACAATTAAAGTCTCATATTAAAAACAATTAGAAGGAACACAAAAACTAACTTCTGTATTTCAATCTACTAGATGATATAATAAAATTTGTTTATTCAATGTATACTATTATTTCTCATTTAAGTAAACTCATGTTTGGTATTTGATTTGATAAATTTTATATTTGAAAAAACTTGGCTATAATTATATAAGTATAGATATGTATATACAAAAATAAATACAATATATATATACTTATGAAAAATAATTTATACAACGTCCGCGCATCGCACGGGTAATAAAGCTAGTATATCACTTAATATGCATATTTTCCTTTCAGATTTCTTGAATGCATGTGTGTGAAATTCAACGGGAGCTAAAGCAACTCAAATGAAGATGTAAATTTGAATTTTGGAAGAATTGCACATAACAAAGTGCTAACTATATAATGTGTAGTTTGCCTTTATATTACTATATAATGTGTTTGTGTATATAATACGGTATGATAATGCATTTTTTGTAAAAAATTCCACCCTTAAACACTAAGGGCTCGTTTGATTCGAGCTTTAGGAATGTAATTGGCATTCTAGATGCCAGGAAACCTTTATTCCTGTCATCCTTTATTCCAATCCATTAGTACTTGTTTGGTTGGAGTTTTAGGAATGAAATCGGCAAAAAAAATATTTTTTTAATTTTTTGGATTTTTTTTTTTTTTGTTTTATGGGAATTTTTTTTTTCATTTTCTGGAAAAAAATAAATTTTTCGTTTTATGGGAAAAAATATAATTTTTTCATTTTCTAGAAAAAAAAAGGAAGAGGACTCCTCCCAATTTAGAAGGGAATGAAATTTGGCAAAAGAGGGGAATTTAAGTTTCTTATGAATCATAAATTCATATCTAAAACTCTAACCAAACAACAAAATCTTAATAGAATGGAATTTAGGATTCTATGAAAGTTCAAAAGTTCGAACCAAACAAGCCCTAAAATGCTAACTATATTCCCGAGTGAATATATATGTGTGTAGTATACGACAGGGCATTTTTTATACAAAATTCCACCCTTAAGTATTAAAGTGCTGATTATATTACATATGAATAAATATATTATATTTATGTATGTAGGGTTACATTCACGTGTAGTTGGTATATGCAAATGTCAATGAAGGAAGTAGTTATCTCTCTGCCTATATATATACATGATAAAATAAGGTTTCGTTTGGCTTACGGATTTTAGTACTCGAGAAAGAAAAGTCGTTCACTTCCTTTGTTTGGTAAATACAAATTCCGGAAACACTTTCCCAAGAGAGGGGAAATTAGGGGCTAAAACCATTCCTCTCAAAACACATGAGATTGATTTTTTCATGTGATTTTCAAGCATTTATTACAAAAAATTTAGACAATAATACCCTTATCTAAATACTTTCCATACTTTACCAAACACAAGAAAGAAAATTTGACAAAAAAAATTAGTTTTACACCTTCATGAAAAAGATAAGAGAATTAATTTTTCTTTCGTGAACCAAACCAGGCCTAATAGTATGTGTGTGTACTTGGATAATTAGGTGAGGGCAACATCACTGGACAAGGATTTATAGAAAATTATGCTTAAAAGGGGCCCACGTGATAGGAATGTTATGGGTTATTAGTGTACAGTGGTGGATACACATAACATCATTTTTTTTCTTCTTTATATGTAAATTTATTTTTGGAATTTTCTTTTTGATTTAGAAAAATGCAAAAACAAATATTTAAACTCAAACTGTTAAAAATATATTTTGATTGGAATATCCTTGTATTCCTTTCACGCCAAACACAATACACCACAATAGAATAATAGATAATCTATTAGTTTATAGCAACATTCATGCTTTAAAATTGCTTTTACTAATATGTAAATAGACTTTTAGATAATATTTTTTATTCTTTTCTTTAATAATATTTTATTAAACTAGTTAAACTTCTTTGCATTGACACTTCTTTTTGTTTTTAATATTCATCTTATTTTCATACTGCCCTTACGTTATGTATATATTTTCCTTATTCATGTTATCTCTTTTTCTTTCTCTTTTTTTTTTTGCTTTTATGGTATGATATTAGTAACATCATCACGGTCGATCAACAATGAGATGCCAACAAAATTATGAGTAGTGGATTGAGGAAGAGAGTAAATTATAGTTAGAACTTGTGATTGATGTTACCATTTAGAGATGTTGTGACATGAGTGGCATGTTAGAGAAGCGAGTTGTGGAAGAATTGATACTTTGTGTTCTTAATAAAAAATTTTGGATTCAGAAGACCTATAAAATTACCAGAGCCAGTTGAAATGGTTAAAAATCGGTGGAGCTCTTACTCAACCCTTATGCATTTTAGCTCCAATTTTGGGTATAACTCAACTACAAATAAGTTCACTGCTTGTGACAAAAGAAGACTGACAAAGTGAGAGTTGCACATAATGTATCCAAATGTTTTCTAAAGTTGTGTACTTTTATTGGAGAGAGAACACCTTTAGAAGATATATATTCGTGGAAAAAAATGCTTGCAGCATTCTTGCTCGTTGCAGGCCACAATGATCGATGTTGTAATGTTCATCAAAGGTTTAGCCACTCACAATACACAGCTAGTCAAAACTTTAACAAAATTTTAAAAGTCTTGAACACTATAGCACCGCAAATGATAGTCAAACTTGGATTCGTAGTGCTTTGTAGATTAAGAGAAAGTAAAAGGTTTTACCCTTATTTTAATGTATGTTTTTTAAAAAAAAAAAACAGAAAGTTGATATAAAGTAAGATGAATTAAACCTACTATTCTTACCATTATTTTTAATTGTATGTCTTACGAGTTTTATGTGATTTCTTTATTTTTAGGATTGCATTGTAGCTATATATATTGATGGCACCCATATTCCAACAATAATAAAAGGTTGTGAAGTAAGCAACCATCGCAATCATCATGGAATTTAATTCCAAAATATTTTGGCAGCTTGTAACTTTGATTTATAATTCATATACATCCTTAGTGGGTGGGAATTGACACATGATTCAAAAGTATTGAATGATACATTATCAAGAAGAAATAAACTTAAAGTGTCTCTAGGTAATTAATGATTTTTATTTTGTATATAGAAAATGACTCGTTCGGACTTAGTAAAGTACTCAATTTTTTCCATATGGCCGACGTGCTAATTCAAAATGTAATTAAGAGAACAACAATAATAAATTGATAATCAAAACATTGGCAACGAGAATAATGAGGAATCTATAGCTGGTGAGAATGAAGAGGGTTATGATGATCATAATGATGTTTGAATGGAGTAGTATGCATTTTCATAATGTAGTTCGTTAATTGCCTTTACATTTTTTTATAATGTTTGTTTAAAGTTGTAATTTATTATATTTTATTATTTGTTTTTTGATTATTCTTTTTTCCTTTTTATTGATATTAGAAAAATTCACTTACTTGTAAAAACTGCATAAATACTATAGAATCCTTGCACTAAAATCAGTCAGAGTTTATATGAATTTAAAACAATCCATGAAGTAAATAGAATATGTGGATTATAAAAAGTCAGTTATAATATTTTAAAATTTGAATTGAATACACCCCCCTAAATTATATTTTCACGTTTAAAGATTAATTAAGTGATTAATGCTTTAGGTAATTAATTATTCATTTGTCAGTGTAGTAAAGACTAGTCAAGGGATAAAATGAGTAGCTCTTTTGGCTCCTTCTTCAGTAATTGATGTCGAAGGTAAGTGAAAAGAATTGGTTAAGTGATTTTTTTTTTGTGCTTTTTCAATGGGTGCAAGCTCTTGAAAGGAACCTAGTTAAAATTAAGAAAATAAAAATGAATAACTTCTTGTCAAATCTCAAACAAAGGGACAACTTTTCTTCGTATACTATGACAACCAATAACAAAAAGAGTTGTGACATTTTAAAGAAAAATACATATATACCTAATTGGATTAGTTTTGATATGCAAACTGAGAGTATATTTATTTATATGTAAAAAAAAAAGAAATACCAAGATGATGTTAAGAAATATTTTATCTTAAATTATTAGTCTCATTTTTTATTTCAAAAAATATGAAATTAGGGCATAATTTTTTTTGGGATATAATTAATGTACCAAATAATACAATTAAAAATATGTGTCACGACGATTAATTATGTTAAAATTAGTGTTTTCAGTAAAAAGTACTAAGGTTAAAGTGAGATTATCATTTTTTTTTTCTTTCTAATTTGGTGTTTCATAATCATGAATAAATATGCTTCACTTTCATAATTTGACACACTAAAATGTCATTGAAATATTATAAGTGTCATAAAATACCATCATATCCTCTAAATTTTATATTTCTAAAACGGCCATTACATTATCTATTTTTTGTGTCGAAAATTAATTATTTTAACTATGGTTAATATGGCCCCTTAAGATATATTTATGGTTTCATCATTAGTTTTTTTTTTCTTTCTTTCTAAATGTATATTAAATTCAATTCATAAAATTCAAAAAAGTTGGATTATATTAGATCGGCCAGTTTGGAATTGGATTCTGGCCACCCCTATAATATTGCCAAGGGTAGAGCCATAATTAAATTTGTTCAAGGTGTGGCACTTTCCACTAACTATTGGGGTATGCATTTTATGAAATATTAGTAGTGCACTTCCTCAAGTACCTGTTCACAAATGAATGTATATAGAATAAAAAAAAAATTGTTGGAACAAAGGCCCGCTTAACAGTAAAGTGAATCCGCCCCTAATTGGTGCTTGTATTATTATATAAATAGAAATGGATTTCAACATCCGTGAAGTTATGTCAAACTTTTGATTTTTAAATTTGGCCATGTAATTGTGTTTTTTTTTTTTTTTCAATAAGGGTGTATTTGATGCCTCGGATTAGAAAGTCTAATAGGATTATTTAATCCCATTTGATTGGGATAAAATAATCGCACCTCTTAGATGTAATTTGTCATCCATCTCTTGGTGGGATAAGAATCTTTAATGGGATAAATAATCCACATTAATATATAATTTTAATGAACACCAAAAAGTTATCCTATGATATCTTAGTCTCTTATCCTGCACATCAAACGCAATATAAAAGTATACTTTCTAAGAGACTCTTATTAATTTACTTTCTTCAAATTATATTGCATCGCATGTACACAATAGTCTAGTCTATATAAACTAAAAGCGACCCTCGATAGTGATGGCATCAAATTTGGTATTTTTAATTTTGTTAAAAATGACAAAATTAGAACTTGAACCATTGACTTTAAGGTTAGATAAAGGAATAGTTTACCGTTAACCGACTACTTCATCCATTAAATATTTTCCTTTTCAAATCTTATAATACACAAGTATAAAAAGCAAGATTACATATGTTATTGTCTAGGGAACAATAAAATAAAGGCTACGAATCATTAAGAAATCGTAAGGGGCGGGTTTTAAATAGAGACTCTATTTCTCATGGGGGTGTTTTTGGTTTTGGTCGGAGTAAAAATTAAGAAATTCAAATCTAAGTCGAATTTGCAAGTTCAATTTTGGTTTATAGATTTTCCAAACTCAAACCTGAACTAAATTTTTTGTTTGGTTTTTATTCGATTTATACATATATTAGAATTTTTTTGTGAGGCAACATTTATTATATTTAGAAAAATAATAACTCTTTACTCGTTCTTATTTATTTTAGGAGGAAAAATTATTAACTCTTAATTTTATGCCATAGTTGCAATATTCATGATAGCTCAATGAGCCAGATTCTCACTAAAACTTGTAAATTTAAGAAATATAAAATTGATAGTAAATTTAATATTATTTTCGAGACAAGTATACAATGATTCGGTTTGGTTCGGTTTTGCACTGGCACAACCCATACCTGGACCAAACAAATTCGATTTTGATTGGTTGTTTTGTTTCGATTTTTAACGGATTGGTTTAGCTCAATATGGTTCAATCGTTTGATTTTTGAATTTTCCACAGCTAGAGATGGCAAAATGTCATCACTCGGTGGGTTTTTAACTTGTCCCGATTTGAATGGGGCTGATTTGTTTCCAATCGAATTACGCTCAATTTGCTAAATTAAAAAGAGCTTTTTGTTTTTGGCTCATTTTTTTCAAATAGTTTTGCATTTAACCCATATATTTAGGGAAATTAGGAAATGGCCCAAAAGAATGGATAATCATTAATTTATTGTTTTTGTTTTGTTTTTTCCAATATTAATATTTGTGTAGTTTTCCCTAAAATACCCTTAATTGACTTTTCAAATAAACAAATTAATTATCCCTAAGATTTAGTTTCTTTTTTAAAAAAATCTAGCAAACTTTTGAATTTTGAAATATATTAATATCCTAAATTTCAAAAGAAACATCCATTTAATTAGGGAACTTGAAATTTATTTCAAATTTCAAAAATACTATAAATCTTAAATCATAACGCTGCATACATACTATTAACAATTAAAAATAAAAAAAATACAAAGAATCATAGACATATTAGAATGCACGCATGTTAAAAAGACATATTACTAGTATCCCTAATATGTCTTTCTATGAATATAAAGGAATCAAACATGTTCAAAGACATATTAGAACTTAAATTTAATTTAAAAACTACTAGAAATCTTAATTTTTTTTGTGCTCCTAACATACACTAACAACTAAAAATAAAATAATTATGTAAAATCAAAGACATATTAGAATGTGCACATGTTAAAAAGACATGCTACTAACAATCCTAATATGTCTTTCCATGATGTATATATAAATAAAATAAAATAAAATACCCTAATATGTCTTTCCATGTTGTATATATATAAATAAAATAAAATTATCAAGAAAAACAGTTTTAGTGGCGTACCAACAATGCCAACAACAATACGAGCATATCTCTATTCGTTATGATTGTGATAAAACTCTAAAAAACCTCCATCGTCATCATCTTTATCATTATCACAATGTATAAACATGTATATATATGTATAAATATGTATACATATACAGATGGAGGATTGAGGTTGGATGGTTCACTATAGAAGAGTTGAAGACGGAGCATGAAGAAAGGATAAGGCTGCAATTAATTTCATGTCATGGGAAAATGTATGAATAAGGGAAGGACTTCTACATGCTAATCTCTTTATACATTATATCTTATATCCTCTTAATGAATGTATATCAATGGAAAAATAATTTCTTTTGTATTGAGAAATATTAGAGAGAAGTATCATTTCAACCACTTTGCATGTGATAGAGCTACTAGTACTTATCTTTAGGATAAAAACTATTTTATATTTAGAAAATTAGTATTTAGTGCAATTTCATAGCTATTACAACAAGTTAAATAATAAGGGTAATGCTATTATATTATAATTAATAATATTAAAAATATTGAAAAAAATTAAACAATAAACTGGGTCGAATGCAAAATAATTAGGGTAAAAACAAAAAAAACTAGGCTAAGTACTAATTTCGTAATTGGGATGGGTGTGAGTAAAAATACTCTTATAAAATTGGGCTAAATACTAATTTTCTAAAATTAAAATCCACGTCAAGTTGGGCTTCAAATTTAGGTAAAAAAACCATTTGACTTGTTCCACTCCTAAATATAGTATTTTATAATTACACTGGATTAGGGCGAATCAATGCAGGGCAGAACTAATTCAATTTCAAGTAAAAAAGTTTAGATCAAATTTTTCAATGTAAAACTTGCCCCAAATTAAAATAGTTATAATTTTTTTTTCAAATTTAGGTTTAATCAAATCCGTGGCAAACCCAACCCAACATGTTGCCATCCGGACCACACAACGCCTAGTTCCTCGTCCTAGATTTTTTTTATTAGGGTGCGTTTGATTGCGAGCATGGAATTTGCATGGAAAGAAAATAAGTTTCAGGCAATTGAATTGCCTAGAATTGAGTTGCATGAAAAATATCAATTAAATGTGTTTGATTGCCTTAATTTTCTACCCGGAAAATAGTGTACTTTTTCATCTTTTGGTGTTTGATAGACATTATTTTCTATGGTAATTGTAACTTTTTCCAACTTTTGTTGTTTGATAGCTATTATTTTCCATGGAACTTGAACCTTTTTCCATGGAACTTGTATATTTTTTACATGGAACTTACCTAAAAAATCAGATTTTTTAAAAACAGTTTATTTTTTTTTTTCAATTTTACTTAATCAAAAAATAGTATTTTGATTTTTGAACAATTTTACTTCATCAAAAATCAGTTTCTTTTACCTAAAAAATCAGATTTTTTAAAAACAGTTTATTTTTTTTTTTCAATTTTACTTAATCAAAAAATAGTATTTTGATTTTTGAACAATTTTACTTCATCAAAAATCAGTTTCTTTTAAAACAGGTTTTTTTTTTTTTTTTAACAATTTTACTTCATCAAAAAACAATTTTTTTTAGACCACACTTCATTGAAAAACAGTTTTTTTAAAAACAGTTGTTTTTAACAATTTTACTTCATCAAAAAACAGTTTTTTTTTTTTAACAAGTTTACTTCATCAAAAAACTGTTTTTTTTTTTAACAAGTTTACTTCATCAAGAAACAGTTTTTTTTTTAAAACAGTTTTTTTATTTTTCTAACAATCTTACTTTATCAAAAAACAGTTTTTTTTTTAATTTTGAACAATTTTACTTCAGTGAAAAAAAGATTTTTTGAAAACAATTTTTGGTTTTTGAACAATTTTGCTTCATCAAAAAACTGTTTTTTTTAAAACAGTTTTTGTTTTTTTTAACAAGTTTACTTCATCAAAAAACTGTTTTTTTTTAAAACAGTTTTTTTATTTTTAACAAGTTTACTTCATCAAGAAACAGTTTTTTTTTTAAAAACATTTTTTTTTTCTAACAATCTTACTTCATCAAAAAACAGTTTTTATATTTCTGAACAATTTTACTTCAGTGAAAAACAGATTTTTTGAAAACAATTTTTGGTTTTTGAACAATTTTGCTTCATCAAAAAACTGTTTTTTTTAAAACAGTTTTTTTTTTTGTTTTTAACAAATTTACTTCATCAAAAAAATGTTTTTTTTTTTTTATTTTTCTAACAATTTTACTTGATCAAAAAACAGAAGAACACTTGTAATTGCCTCGACTTTAGAATTGTAAAAATAAAAACCACCCCCCAAAAAAAATATTTTCCACCTTTACGAAGAAAAGTATATAAACAGTAAGAAAAGTAAGAGTTTAATTCTATAGAAAGTAAATACAATCGAACACTACAAAATTTGAGTGAAAAAGCTATATTTTCTGTGGAAAATATAGCCCATCAAACACACCCTTACTGTCTTGAACCCGTACGGACCGAACCCGCGACTCCGTGAGTTCTTTTACCATTCATAAGACCAGAGCGTGCATTCCCTCTGCATCGCAACTCCTCTGTCAATTTTAGTCTCCCTCGATTCTCCCCTTCTCTTCTTATTGAACTTTCACTCTCTAGCATTTGGCCGAAGAATCTTGCAGAGAGAGATAAGAGAGAAAATGGAGGAAGAAGTAGACAGAGTAATGTACCTGCAACTTCACAAGCTATCATCTATAAAGTCGGAAGAAGATCTCCAACATATAATTTCAACCCTATGGAGAACCCGCAAAACTGGTCTCACTTCTTCAGACAAGTCTTACCTTCAGTCTCTTCTCAATCTTCCATCCCTAAATGACCTCGACCCTGTAAGTACAACAACAGCTCTCTCTCTCTCTAGCTTCCCCTTCTATTTTTTCTATTTAATTTTTTTGATTAAAATAACCTCTTCTATATTGTCAGTGGATGTTGTAATTGTGTATCCTAATGCATGAGGGTCAATTAGCACTATTGGGTGGGTGACTCTACTCTACCATGCTCTTCATTGCATGGACTTTCCAAAAATTTCACTTGGGGGATGTTTGATTTTGCCCTTGAATGCGCTTAATGGGAGAGTTTTAAGCACCTGGAGGTGCAATAAGTTGACTGCTAAATTAATCATTAAGGTATCAGTCCTGCTGCTGAATGCTGAATTTTTTTTTATTTAAACAAACATTTAATATTCTGAGGCTCATTCGGAATAAAAACAAACAACATTTTTCAGAGCTTGAATTCAACATTCAACTTTCACTATTCAGCATCAAAAGGTTAAAAAATCCAAGCGTACATGGAATGGAATTAGGGTAGAAAATGTTTAAATTCTAGGCAATTTTTACTCTAGGCAATTGAGTTTCATGGATAAGTGTATAAAGGTGTTTGGTTGTATTTATTTTCTATGTGGAAACTGTAAAATAACTTTCCTTGCAATGATGACACGTGTTTGATTGTCCATTTTCTACCGAGAATTGAACTCTTTTTTTCTCTCTTTGCCTTTGAGCCCTTTTCCACTTTGCCTATAATTCGTTTTCCTTGGGGGAGGTAAGAATTCAGGTTTCTACTATTGTGCATCATTTACTTATACCATAAAATTAGATGGAATTGCCTAGACAATTAGGCACTCGAAGATGGAAAGGACATAATTTTCTAGTTTTCCATGAAAAACTTTGCTCATCAAACACATTAATAATTCTATAACATTTTGTGTCTTGATGATCGGATTCAAGTTTTCTAGGGATTTGAATGATAAGCAAACTTGAAGAATTCATTTCTCTCAGGGAGTTCAAAGGATTCACTGTTCTCTTCTTTTTGTTTCATGTGATTCGACCAAACAAAAGGTGGGAAGGATAGAAGGTTATGCTGTGAAGCCAAGGAATTTTTGGGCCAATCATTTTTTCAGATTCTAGTGGATTCTCCGTTTTTTATTTTTTTGAACCTTGGAAGATGATTTGTAACTTCAGAATATGTTCAAATACAAGTGGTTTCATGGTTGGCTAAGAGTGGTAGAGTTAATACATGCGATATATTCCAAAAAAAGAAGACCAAATCTTTGTTTTTCTTTTGGTGCATTTTATGCTGGGAAGATGGCGGAAATGTTGACTACTAGAAGTAACCTGTGCCAAAGGCACTATAGTTCTGATTTAACCCCTTGTACCATTGTACATCTTTCACCTGAGCTCTTAAAATGACATCTTTCTAAACCCTTTAATCTTTTATCTCATATACATTCATCTCAACCCTTAGAAAGATTCCTCTTATCTCAGCCCTCCAATCTTCTATCTGTTATACATATTTAGGATTCAAAACCCGTTCTTCCTTATTATGTAGATTTGCTTGTACATTGCAAATCCACAAGATTCCTTTGAGTTTGCGAGAAGGAGTTTTCAAGAGCTTCGCATTCTAGATAATATAACTCTCTTGGAGTTTTGTCTTGAAAAAAAGGTGAACCTATTATTGCAAGAAATCATTCTCATAATGACGAGGACGAGAGGTTATTATTGATAAAAACGAGAAGTAAGAAAAATAAAGTTGAATATACCCATGCGATCTAGATTATCAAATCAAAAGGAGGTTTATTTAATGGAGGCCAAAGAAAGTAATGAGAAAATCCTTTTAATTCTTTCTTTAATTTTTAATTACTCTTGAAGCTATGCCCTTACTTTTCTTGAAAACAGATAGAACTGTTGCAGCATGTACTCTATCATGTTCCATAACATAGTTGTATGTCATGATATAATAATATGCGTGATATATGTTGCTTTCAAATAATTAAAGAGTACAGTTAACTGTTGATATCTGTAAGAAGCTTAAGGAATTGATCTTGTAGGATCATTATACTGCAATTTCAAAATTAGTAGGCATTTCAGAATTAATTAGGCATATGATTCCTTTGAATTGGCTCTTTCATCTATTGCATCACACTCCTTTTTTTTTTTTATTTTTAACATTAACATGTGTTAAAATTCCAACAACAGGTTTCAGCATGCCTTCGTTTGCTTATCAGAAAATATTTACGCCAGAACCTCACTGGTGATGATATTTTGAAGCTGTTTCCACCTGATCTTTCACTCGATCTGCAGAGCATACTTATTATGATATTTCAGAAATATGAAAGCCAATGGAAGGAGGAAATGTCCAGAGACAAGGTGATGTGATTTGCCTGTTGACTTACATTGGAATTTTTTTTTTTTAAAGCAATAGCTATTAGTTGGATTTACTTGTAATTGTGAAGCATACATATGAAGCATACTTTTACTTGTATATAATAACTGCATCTTGAATAACAAGAGTCAATTTTATTCTTGTTCATATTAGATTTGCTACATGATTCGTATTGATTGATCTAAACTGAATTGCGAATCTAATGATTCATGCTCGTTTCAGAGGGTGTTCTAAAAATCCCCGCTAGTCTACCGGGATGGCAATTTGGCAGGATTGGAACTTTTCACTCATTTTTGTTTTAAAAATTATTTATTTCATATTTGAACTATAAAGGTCCGTTTAATAAAAAAGTTGGGAAATGATTGGAAAACAATAAGTTTTAAGAGAAGTTGCAAAGAGAGATAACTGGTTGGTGAAATGTTCTCTATCTGTTCCTCTTTTGTCATGGAAATTTTTTCTTACCCATCACCAAAGAATTAGATTCCATGGAAAAACCAAGAGTAATAGAACTTCTCACTAGATTACTCATCTATATTTCCAATTTCTCATAAAACTTAGTACCTTTTTCAATCATTTTCCAACTTTATATCAAACCCAACCTATGAAATATTCGTTTAAAAAACTCTTAATTTTTTGGATATTAAAAACTAAAGCTGGATTCTTGTAATATTATATTTTTTAAAATATAAATAAACAAAAAATTAGCCACTTGGCATAGCCTTGCTGCTTATTCCCCCACCTAGGTGCCCTCCAACTGCCCAACTTCCACTTAGCGCTTTTTCAGAACATTGGTTTTAGATTTGCTACATAGACAGCTATGAGTGGTTATTCCTAATATTCTGATGACCATGGTGCCGGCACTTGCTTGTGCTTGCCTCGGTCGACTTCTTAATTTGAGCTATTTGTACTTTACATAACTGGTTATACTCTTTTTATCATTACTCAATTTTTTTTTACCCATTCTCATTTTCCTGTTGTATTGTTCATATGTATCATATCTAGCATCTGCCGAGGACGAATACCGCCAACCTGGTCAATGCGGGATTGTCACCACCACCTTTTGCATCTTTCCCTTCTGCAGAAACAAATGCATCCCTTTGGCCTCATCAAGATGGTCCATTGGCTCATTTTAACCGCAACAATGTTGGGGCCTCTACACCCATCATTGCTGAAACTAATGTCTCTCATTTCGATTCCATACCTATCCAACAAGCTGTTGATTTGCAAGAATATCTGGTATGTGGAAGTAATATGATCACTTTAATGGAGCTCTGTTTTTGTAAGGGGTAGTTTAGGGCTTTCTTTGTTATCCTGCTAATGTTTGCGTGTCTAAAATCTCTTAGATTGTTCTTTTTATTATTTTCCACATGATTTTGTAATTGAGATCATGATGATAATTTTTTTTTTTGATCAGAAACAAAAAGATTTATTTCAAACTCAAAAAGATAATACAATCATATCAGGTGTTGGCCAGTGAATGGGACTTCCACCGGAATTATAGCCTAAGCCTACAATACATCAAAATGCTACCAAACCCATTACAAAATCAAGATAAAAAGCTGTGACAATCCAGAGAAAACAAGAAACGGTCAACAGAATTGAAGACATTCAAAGCTCTAGCCTATAACCCAACCAAAAAAATACTATGGTTCCACACTTCTACCACAAAGCTGCATCTATCATCAAAAATTCTTCTATTTTGTTCCAACCATATTGTCCAGGCTATAGCCAAAACCATAAGCCTCCAAACGTATTTAGCTATACTACCGGTTTGCTTGAACGACCACTTAATTGCATTAACGTCCGCCCATCTTTTTGGAAGAGCACCCACTAATCCAAACAGATTAAACATTTTAATCCACAAATCTTGAGCAAACTGGCAGTGAATTAAAATATTGTCAATGTCCTCTCCACTTTCCCTACATAATACGCACCATGAAGGGGACAAACATATATACGGTCTCCACCTTTGGATTAAGTCGCACGTATTCACTCTACCCAACAAGACAAGCCAAGCAAACACCTTGATCTTAGAGGGGACACCACACCTCCATATAAAATAGAAATGCGGGAATGGGATTGATGATTGTGTTTGCAAAAGAAAGTCATAGAAAGACTTACACAAGAACTCACCGGAAAGATGTGTGGACCAAACCCTCTTGTCAGGCATGTTTTGATTAAGACTAACATTTTGGATCAGGTTGAGTAGTGATAAATACTCCCCAAATTCCCTGTTGTAGAAATTCCTAGAGAATCTAAGATCCCAAGAATAAGTAGTATTTGAAGACCAAGAGACAACCGAACCAATTGACATATTTTGGTTATTGGAAAGATGAAAAATTCTAGGAAAAGACTCTTTTAAAGGAACATCCCCGATCCGTTTGTCTTCCCAGAATCGAATATTATCCCCCTTCCCCGCCACAAGTCTGATATTTTGCACAAAAGAATTCCATACTTTTGCAATTGATTTCCAGGGAGCATGGCGAGAACAATTTATATCAATGTTAGCATCCCACCCATTAGGATGGAGGCCATATTTGCTCAAAATAATTTCATGCCAAAGCGATCCCTTTTCAAGAGGGAATCTCCATAGCCATTTCCCAAGCAAAGCCTCATTCCTTTTCAACACATTGCCCACACCTAAACCCCCACTCCTTTTTGACTTCGATACTACTTTCCAATTTACTAAATGATTCCCTTTACCCTCCCTCTTCCCTTCCCAAAAAAAGTCTCTCATTATATTTTCCAAAATTAAAGCTGGTTTGTTAGGGATCTTAAAAAGTGATAGAAAATAAATAGGAATACTCCCTAAAACCGATTGTAACAAAACCAACCTCCCCCCTTCTTTTTGGCTAAGATCCCATGATCTTCAAAGTATTTGTGATTTTAAAATGCTACAAATTGTGTCATTTTAGAATCTCATTAAATTTGCTGGAATTTAAGAATCTTTTACTGCTTACTTGTCAAGCTATCGTCTTATTTTATGTATATATAATTATATAATATATATGTTCACCTGGAAAAACATTACACATTTGAAGAGCATTGATGGGTGCATGAACTTTCCTCTCCTCTTGACACTTAGATTGCCACATATTTGTAGGTAGGTGCTCCTGAGTAAGATCCCAAGGGGCGTGGGGTGGAATTGGTGTTTTAGTGTTGAATTATTTATAGAAAATTTTTAAAATATACATAAATGAGCTATTGCCCCCCTTTAATTTAGAAGAAAAAAATACTAGTAGTATTAATTTGCGACCCCCACACCCAAATTACATTTTTTAGTGCTATAGTTGCCCCCCTTTAATAAAATTTTCTGGCTCTGCCCCTGTTTCTTGGTGCATTTTACTTTGATGATTTACAAGGAAATTGATGGCAACTGCTAGCAAGATGGAATTAATTTTTTGTGGAAGTACCAATTTCCGTTAAATTTAGCACTGGAACACGTGAAAGATGATAGGGTCCATCATTCTAATCATTTGAAAAGAGGCATGGAATTGATATGTTTAGGATGAGTAGCATTACTAGAAGTATATAGCTTTATGGGATCTCAAGTTCAAAAGAACAAATGCATTTAGAAAACGAGTTTCAACTGATGTGATTTATCAAATCACATGAACTCTAAATTTTGTCAAACAACACAACCTTTTTGCTGTTCCTCTTTGACTTTGTGGCATTGGTTCACCAAGTTTAAAGCATGTCAAGTAATGACTAACGAACTGGTGGAGACTCTAAACCAATAAAAACAGGGCGTGTTTGGTCGCAAAGTTGGAAAATTATGAAAAATGAATTAATTTCTATGAGACCTTGGAATATGAGAAGAGTGATTTGGTGAGATCATATGTTCTATTACTTTTTCGGTTTCCTTTGAATCCAATTCATTGGGCTGTGGGTAAGAAAAATTGTCCATGAAAAATAATGAAAGGATGGAGAACATCTCTGCATATCATTCTTCTCTTTTTTCCAACTTCTCATGTAAATAAATTGCTTTTCCAAACATTTCCAACTTTGCTATCCAATGGACCATAAGAACACATTTTTTTGTCATGGAATTAGCCAACTAATAGCTTCTTGTACAGCCAATAACTTGAATAAATTTTAATATCCTGTTTATGATGTATTATCCAAGTGCTGCAAACTCTAGTATTACAATGCGGACTATGTAAGTTGTAGCTAACGAGGGTATTATGTTTATCTAATTGGACCGTCTTATTGATATCTTTTTTGGAATTTCTTTATATCTTTTTTTATAATTTTCTGGCCTTCCACATAGTGTAGGTGCATATCTCCCGAAACTGAGTTGAAAATTGGGTGGCAAAGTCCGAAACTTTTATTTTGAACCATGCACACGTACCAATTTTGGTATCTCATTCATTTGTCTAAAGGTCATAATTTTTAACATGTACCACCCATTTTTGGGAGGGTCTTATTTACCCATTACTTTTTTAATAATCTTGTGCCAAAGAGGGACCTGCTTCCAAGGGCAAACGCTGCAACCGCTATCCCACCAAAGAAATGTTCTTATACACCACGCTACTGATTCCTAGTTCACTTGACTTTTCATTTCTCTTCATTAAGAATCAATTGTTTTAAAGCTATTTTTTAATGTATGTTTGTCTTTGATGTAGGGAAATTTACCTCGGCTGAAGTCTATGACTTGGACCTTGGAGAACAGGAACAGGGCAACAACTAGTCGAGTGGCTGTTATTAGTCTCAAGGTATGAAATAATACGTGAAAACACTTTTGATATTCAAGTGGACATCTGAGCAAAACGACTTAGTTTCACGAGGTGTATGCGCTTTAGTCTCCAAAAGTGTAATCCTCAAACCTTTTGTATTTCCGATAGCCTCAGAGCATTTCACAGTTGCCGTGCCTCATGGCATATGCCTTGAGCACCTTTTAAAACATTGCTTGGAATTGTGTGAAATTCAGGCATTGCAAAAAAAAGGAGGTGTCATGTGACTCATGTTCCAGTCTGCCTAGCAAGATATTGGCCTCAAGCCTGAACAAATTTTCTTTTACCCCGAAAAGGCCTCTTACTTGGAAGGATTCGTGACCACACACAAATAGCAAATTTGTTCACCTCACCAATGTTTTAAAAGGCGTGAGGCGGGTTTGAGTCGTTTTGCCCGTGTGAGGCAAGGTGTAGGCCTCGAGGCGCATTGAGGCGTAAGCCTCATTTTTAGGAGAAAAGTATAAAAAAAGATCACAAAAATATAAAAACATTGTTCATCATTATGAAAAAAGCAAATATAATAACAATCTCAAATCATCAAACCAAAATAGCAAATATCAAAGTCACCAAATTATAAATTGAGGGCTGATTCCTTGTTTGAATTGTAGCTGCTGTGTTCTTTTTGTAATTTTGGGTTCATCTCTCGGTGGATTTCTCATTCGCTGTGAATGACCCTTGCTTCTCCTTTGTTGTAATATTCTTTTTAGTTGCTATAAAGTTTTGTTTCTTATAAAAATAAAATAAAATTATAAATTGATGTAAATAATATTCGTACAAGCGCATTCCAATTTACTACCTTTCTGTTTTTAAAATTCCAAAACAACTGGCGAGAATATTGGAAAAAATGATGAGAGATTTTTTTTGGGGAGTGTTCGGGGTAGGGAAAGGAAATCACCTTGTTAATTGGGAAGAGGTTTCAAAGTCTAAATTGAATGAAGGGTTGGGTGTGGGGAACATTATCAAAAGAAACATGGCTTTGCTAGGGAAGTGGTTATGGAGATTTCCTTTGGAGAGAGATTCACTTTGGCATGCGGTCATAGAGAGTAAGTATGGGTCCCATTCTAATGGATGGGATGTTGGCATCGGGATTAGTGGCACTTCTTGTGCCCTGTGGAAGTCAATTTCTAGAGTATGGATTGACTTTATGCAAAACATTAAATTAGTGGTGGGTGTGGGGGATAAAATCCGTTTTTGGGAGGATAAATGGGTAGGGAGTAGTCCTTTAAAGGATCTATTTCCTAGGATTTTCAGATTATCTTGTAATCAGAACATGTCTATTCAAATGGTATTCTCTTGGTCTCTAAGCTTGTCTTGGGATCTGTCTTTTCATAGAAATCTAAATGATAGGGAGATTGTTGAGTTCACAGTCATGATGGATATGATATAGAGTGTTTCGCTAAATTAGAATTATCTTGATAAAAGATCTTGAGTGGCTCATTCATCCGGTACATTTTCATGTGAATCCCTTTTTAATGTCTTAACTCAATCTTCTATGTCAAATTCAGCTTCATTTTCTAGTTTTATTTGGAAAAATGGGGTTCCTACCAAAATTAAAGTGTTCGCTTAGCTTGCTCTTAAGGGGAAGGTTAACACATGTGATGTGGTTCAAAAGAGGAGGCCTTTTTGGTGTTTGTCCCCTTCTTGGTGTGTGATGTGCAAACAGTTTGATGAAAACATTGATCGTATACTTCTTCATTGTGGGTTTGTAAGGAGGATTTAGGCAGGGTTATTTGAGGTGTTTGGGATGGTTGGTGCTATTCCCAGGAAGTGGTCAGAGTTTGTGGAATTGAAATGGCACTTTGATAAGGGTCAGAGCAAAGCTAGAATTCTTTGGAGCTGTGTGTTGTTAGCGGTAGCTTGGGGTGTTTGGATGGAGAGAAACAAATGTATTTTTGAAGGGAAATCTAGCTCTGTTGAGGATTTGTGGGAGCATATTTTATTTATTATAGGATTATGGGCCAGGGCATCTAGAGTTTTTGATAGTTCATAATGTTTTCTATTCAATATTGACTGTACCTAGCCTTTTGTTTAGCTAAGTGTGTAGTGTGCCCCTTTCTAGTAGGCATGGTTGTTGTCAGTCAAGTGGAATTCTCTTCTACTAGTCTATTTATTTTCATGTTGTCTCTGTGATGTTTTCTTTTTCTAGTGGCAATAAGATTTCTGTTTCTTATAAAAAAAATTAAAATATATCACAAACCATAATTAATAAAAAATTATAATTTCACAAATAGTTTAAATTTTAAAAATAGTGGACTTTATGAATAAATAAGGTAAAAAAATTAAATAAAAAATTGTTTTTTTGAAGCCATAAAAGAGAGAAAACAAAGGACAAAAAAGTGGAATTATTAAAAAATAAATAAATTAAAGAACCCGAAGAAGTCTAATAGAAGGAAAGCAGTATAGTTTTCCATCTATTAAAATGGAAATAGAAAAAACGAGAAGAAAGGGAAGTGGGGAACTCTGTTTGAGAAACGGAACTTACGAAGGTCTAGTTGTTGAAGATCTTTGAGAGTTGATTAGGGTTTGGACTTATCTCTCTGCCATTCTCTCTTTTACTCATGGTTGACAGAACGAGAAGGGTTTGGATATTTTTCACTTATATTTCCTTTCCTCTTTTTTTTTCTTTAATAATAGCCAAAACAAAACAGTTTCACGAGGCCTACGCCTCGAGGCGTAATGCCTCAAAGCGTGTGCCTCACCCTCTTGAGGCATAAGCCTTAAAGTTTCGCGAAATAAAAAAGCCTTTGAGCGTTTTCTTGCAGCCTCAAGGCGTGTGCCTTTTAAAACATTGCACCTCACCAGGCGATATGGGATGAACACCCTTAGTGTGTAGTCTACCCAGTGCATATTGTAGCCATAGCTTGCCCAGAACACTAGGTTCATTACATTCACCCCCCAATAGGGACCAACGTCCTATTGGGGGGTTTTGCTTTGATACCATTCTGTTATGTCCTTGTGCACTTAGTAAGATGTCTGCTTTGGGCTCAAGCTCGTAGGGTTTTGCTTTTAAACACAAAAGGCCTCTTACTTGGAAGGACTAGCGACCACACACACATTGTTAATTAATTCACCATGCCCATGCAATGTGGGATGAACACCCATAGTGGGTAGCCTGTTAGCACCTATTACAGCCGTACGGGACACATACAACAGCTATCCCATACCATTATGGTCACTACAAGAGGCCTCAAATCAAAGAAAGGTGGATTTGAACGAAAATCTTAACTTTATTAGAAGAGGATTTAAATTTTGAGTCACTATGGAACATCATGTTACTTTGATGCACAGATGCCTGAGGTCAAGCGTAGAAGATAGAAGAGGTGATATGAAAGTACATTGACATCATAGGAGTGGCCAAGGTAGTCAATATCGTGTATCGGTAGCATATCATTCTGCCGACATATCATAAGATACGCTTTGATTATGATATTTACATAAATATACATTATTTTATACACGAACATGCATACATACACCGTATACATATAAATCAAAGAGAAGACAATCTAGTAGACTAGTACATATTTCATTCAAGTATCAAGATTAATATAATTTAATATCCTAAAGTCATTAAACATGTATAATTAAAAATATTATCATAATTCGGCAAAACATAATTAATCACATGTGGGGTAGAATGTTCATATGTGGGATCGGTTGCCTTTGATTTCGTATATTTCATTGTTATTCTAAGGGAAATTTAATCACATAATTAAGAAAAATCAAGAAAAGATATAATATAGATTAATAGATAAAATCAAGAGATCAACTCAACTCAACTCAAAGATAAAGATTATATTTCAACTCAAAGAGATAGATATTATATTTAAAAAAAAACAAAAAAACAAATCCTAAACGATACAAAACTTCTAAAAATAAATTACGTAGGTTTTAGGTTCCAACTCAAAGATAAAGAATAAATTTCAACTCAAAAGTGATCCGAACGACGTCATTCCATTACAAAACTCCCAAAAAAAACACACACAAATAACACGATACAAAAGTGTGTATCGCACGTTACACGCTGAAGCACGATACGTATTGTATCAAACGATACTAACTACCGAGTGGGTACAGAGTTAGGACTAGGTACCCAATTGGGCTATTTGATATTCAAAATAGAGGAAGATACCAGTGCTACAATGGCGTTAAAAGGTGGCCTTATGGCTACTATGGGGTCTTTAATATGTGCTGGCCCTTAAGGTGGGAAAAGTTGCTAGATCAATGCTAGTAGAGAGGGCTGGACCCTTATGAGGGAGGGGCTTAGTATATGAATGGGATGCAATAATATTAAAACAATCAGATATGTACGATAAATGTGCTAATGCAAGATAGGGCCAAGGGAACCTTGTGTATTTTTTGATCAGAAACAAAAAAGATGTTATTAATGATAAAAAAGAAGATTACAAACATAAAGGTGAAGGGAACCTTGTTTATCAATCATGGGGATCAATACCCATCGGCTATTGCTTAAGCAGAGGTAACAAAAGTAATAATCTGCAAGGAAACTAGTCTTCAATAGAAAATGCCTTGTCTACAATCGTAAGTTTATTAAATAGAACTCCTAAATTAAAGGTGAAGATCCAGTTACACAAGGAAAGTCTTGTAGGTCTACAACCGCTTTGACCTGTGCTAGTTGTTCCAGATTATCTGTATAAAAAACTTACTGCAAGCGCTAAACTTTGTCCTTATTGCATAACTTAACAACCCATACCTAATTTTCAGGCTTGAGGGTTTAGTTGAAAATTGTCACGTACTGACCACCCCAGTAAGATATTGTCTGCTTTGAACTTGAGCTCTCATGGTTTTGCCTTTCTCCAAAAAGGTCTCTGGACTAGTGACCAGTAAGATATTGTGTAGCCAGCTAGCACCTACTGCAGCCACACATAGGACATGCATTCGCCGGCCAACAACACAAGGATCTATTACAAAAATGGTTCGGTCATTTAGTCTATCCTCTAGGTCACCAGGTTTACTCTGGTCACTTGATCAATTTTTATATAATGAATTAATGATGACTAGCTTTGTTCTCTGTATTCTTTTGAAATGCTATTACTTTTCCGGTGTTTTATCGCTTATCTATTGTGATGCCTAAGATGAAGTTTCTGCATTTTCTTGCTTGTTTATCTAAAAAAATGAAATAATGAATATTATGTGTCTCTTCCGGTGGGGGTGTAATGTCCTTGTCTGTCTTGCTAATAGACCGCATTGTTCTTTTCCCTCTTTATAATCTATTTTTGGTGTATACTAATTTTGCAGCTGCAAGATTATAGCAAGTCTCCTTTAGGAGAGACGGAGGTCAAGTTTCAGCTTACTAAAGACACACTTGAAGCCATGTTGAGATCAATGACCTACATCAACGAACAACTCATAAGCATTGTAAGCATGCTCTTCTCCAACTAGTATTTTGTTTAAGTTGCATTATATACAAGAGAATAAATAAAGAGAAAAGAGGAATGTGAGAGTTGCATTGATAATTGTGTGCTTACAAAGACTCCCAAAGTGGATATATTTAGGACACAAACTAAACCTTATGATAACAATGAAGGAAAGAAAAGTAAAAGAAATAAACAACTAAGGGTTCCATAAATAAAGTACCCTATCTATGGTATGTTTTGACAAAAGACAAATAAACAATACCATAACTAATATAAATTCCATAAATAAAATATACTGCGGCAAATAATTAAATATCGATTTCTAACACGTCTCATTGTGTGCCGGAGCTGTGTCCTTCAAATTTTAACTGTAAAACAAGTAGACAGCAACATGGCTTGTCGGGTGTGTCCAAGGCGTGTCATACCTGTATATAGATTGTAGTAAAAGTACAATCACTTTGTTTCTTTCCCCCTAGAAAAAGGAAAGAAATAAAAATAAATTGCTTGTTTGTTTGTGTTATCATTGAGATGAGTATTTTTGTGGTGATTTTGTTTCAGGTTGGGTCTTCTTCAGGGGGATTGCAGAAGAAACAAAGACAATGAGATCAATTCTGGAAAAATTGCCCCCCTTTTTTCAAAAAGAAAAAGAATTTCGTTACAACAGTTGGATGGATGACATGGTATAATAGATTGAAGTTAAACGCACTATCATTGAAGCAAGGGTTGAGATTGCACCTGCATCCAAGTGATTGTTTATTGTCTTGTGCCACATCATCGTCACAACGATTGTATTTAATACAGTCTCCATTTCGGTTTTTGGTTTTCAATTTTGCCATGTTGTACGGTACATCAGAATTCAGGATGCACGAAAGCGCCATGTATATGAGTATTTTCAGAATTATCATGTAAATGTTTACCCTTTTATATCAATTTAAACTGTGAACGTTATGTCTCACCAGTCATTGCTGACCGCAGGTCACCACAACTGGCAACTGCCACCACAAGCGACCATTCGTGTTCAAAGATTCGTTGAGGTCACTGCATGTCTATCAGCGGTTGCCGGTGGTGAGCAATGTGTTTTTTGTAATAACAGAATGGAAGGATATTTAAGGTACCTGGAAAGAAATGTAGTAAGGATAAATGGAGCACACAAGGCACTCTGGTGTGGTTAAAACTAGTTACTTATCTTTACAGAAATAAAAGGAATTTGATGTTTTTGTGTCTTTTACAATCTAGTCTTTTTTTTTAAAAGGAAAAAATAACTAATGATATTTCAAAATTTTCCTCTTATTTATTTATTGTATATTAATTAATTGAATTGGATGATTGTTGGAAATAGCTATAGAAATTCTCTTTATAATTCATCTTTCACGTTGTATATAAGTAGATATAAAAATGACTATTGAAGCACTTATTATTGTTAAGAAAGATGTTAAAAAATTACAAAGTGAGTGATAATCATCATCTTCTTCCTCTTTTACACATGTTCTTTCTTTTTAGACCAAAACGGTAGAAAGCTAACATTAATTTTAACTCCTCGGAGTTTGTGTAAAAGTGAAGTATGAAAAGTAGGATATATATATATATATATATATTGTGAATTAATTTGCCATACATGTGGGGGAAAAGCTTTACTGAATAAATGAGATCGACGGTATAATTCACTTTTTCGATACAGGAAGTTTATAATTCATTCTTCCTATGAATTTATTTTTTTGACAAAAATTCTTCCTATGATAAACGGCAGAATTCCAGCTGCTCAATTTCAATGGCATAATAATTCCAACGGCTCTTCAATTGTTACTCTTCTCATGCTTGGACGATTAAACATGCTTCTCTGTATAAACTTAACATAATTACTGGGAATTTATTAAGAGTCTGTTTGGTTATCTTTTAGTTTACGAATTTGATAATTTAAAATTACTTAATTTATGAATTATCTAATTTGAGTGTTTGGTTGAAAAAATGAACTAGCATATTAAGTCATAAACTTAAAACTAGACGTTAAATAAGAAAACGTAAAGAAATAAAAATTACATAACTTAAAACTTTCATATAAATTCATGCAAAAAATATCATACCACCAATTTTTTTGTTTAAATGAAAACATTTATAATTTATTAATTTATAATGAAATAGTTATAAATGAGATAATTTACACAACCAAACGACCCCTAAAAAATTGAAAGTATTTGGTTGAGCTTTTGAGTTGAATTTTTAAGTTGAGTATTAGGTAGAAATTGAAAGTAGGTTGAAAAGTGAATTTTATTTTTGTTTGAGTTTTTTCAACCAATTAAAAAAACTCCATAAAAATAGTTACAATGAATCTTATGTTATAGATTTTGATAAGTAGGTTTCAAATATATATAATTTTTTATCTAATTTCGATTTTTGAATTTAAAGTTATGTTATTTTAAAAGTTTTTTAGAGAGAAAAAGTATAGTGAAATAAATTTTGAAAAATGTAAAAGCAAAGTTAACTTTATTAGGCCTCGTTTGGTTCACAGATTTTAGTACTCGGGAAAGGAAAGGCGTTCATTTCCTTTGTTTGGTAAGCACAAATTCCGGAAACACTCTCCCAAGAGAGGGGAAAGTAGGTGATAAAACCATTCCTCTCAAAGTACATATGATTGATTTTCTCATGTGATTTTTAAGCATTTATTACAAAAATTTTAGACAATAATACCCTTATCTAAATACTTTCCATGTTTTACCAAATACAAGAAAGAAAAATTGACAGAAAATTTAATTTCCCACCTCCATGAGAAAGATAGGAGAATTGATTTCTCTTCCGTGAACCAAACGAGGTCTCGGTAGAAATTTTAAAATCTAGATTTATAAATGCTAACCAAACATGGGTTAAGTCTTTTTTATGCAAGTTAATTATTAAATTGTATTTATGTGAGTGCATAGGACAAATGCACAGGGTATATTATACTCTTACTAATCCAAATTTTTTTTTATACAAAGTCACACTTTTACGACATAATATATTTTTGTATAATACAACTTTTTTCATACAAATTATAAATTTAAAACTACTATATTTGTAGTGACGATACTCTTACTAATCCAAGTTTTTTTTGATACAGAGTTGTAATTTAACAACATAATATGTTTCTATATAATACAAGTGTTTTCATACAAATTATAAATTCATAATTATTATAATAAAGGTGGACACATAACCACTACAATAAAGTGGACAAACAAAGAGTTCAACAACCTCTTTCATGTTTATCAAATTTATGATCTTATTGTTGCGAGAACATGAAGGATGCAAACAAACTACGAGATTGAAATAGTTATCTTAAACTAACTCCAATTATTGCTCAAACTTCTGCTTAAATTTAAATTTGTGAAAAAATCAATTAAATCTTCTCCTTAGATAGAGAGTGACTGTAGTTCATCCGCAAAATCTGATGCAGTAATTAGGATAGTTAGCATAATACCCCCTGAAGTTTGGGTGTTGTTCCAATTCTTCCCTAAAGTTTTAAAAATTGCAATCTTAACCGTAAAACATAACTAATAGTGCAATGTTAACCTTCCGTCCGTCCCATTTACAAAATAATAACAATTGTTTACGTTGCTGCTGACGTGGATCCGGCATAACTAAGAGCATCTCCAAATAAATCAACTAATATAATTTTAATCTATTACACATATAATATTATATTAAAATATTTTTGCTAGAGCGTTAACAATAAAAAAGTATATTTATATTTTAAGTAAACGCCGATGTGAACTGAAAAAGTAAAATACTATGCACGGGATCTTTAAAAGTTATATTAATTCTGTTGGAAAAGTTGAAAAAAAGGGCCCTGATCTGTGGGTGTAATGATGATGCTCATCCATTTGTCAGAAAAACACTTTTATAATCCTAGATTTCATATTCCGACGGCTCAGATAATAATTTTTTTGGTTACAATATGTCTCTATTCTATATTATTAAAACACTAAATTTTACTGTGGATGTAAGTTTGTTGTTAGTCATAATAAATTTACATAAAACTAAAACTAATCATTCTTTTAAGATGATAAATTTTTTAAGATCAAATGTAAACTAACTATTATAAGGAAGTAGTCGGATAAATTTTTTAATAAAATTTTATAAAAGTCGTCTCTGTAAATATGTATGTGTGGGATTTTATTGTTTTTTAATATATTAGTGATGCTAAACTGCTAACTAACATTCAGGTTTAGGAAGTGATGGAGTAGTCGAGTTCAATTCAATTGCTTTAATTCACAAAAAGTAAAAGAAAAAGAAAAGACATAATAATTTATAAATTGATTGCTCGAAAAAAAGAGGAATTGAGCAATCACGAGTTCAATCCAATCGTTGTAACCACTAAAGTTACGGCTAGATTCTTCATTATTTTTAGTTTATTTACTCCCATAACAAATTAAGACTTAACTATTTGCATATGTGATTTTATAATCCTATTTTCATTTTGTAGAATAATAACTATGCAAAATCTTATTATAATAAATAAGTTGTTAATTTTGACTACTTTTTTTTTTAATTAATTTTTTTTAGTCAAAGGCTAGAATAAATTTTACTATGAAATGGTAACGGTGGTGGGTTACAGAAAAAGGGTAACCAGCCTTTTCTTCTCGCCTCCTAAAAGGATTTGTTGTTGTAATCGATAGAGTTTGAATTAGTCTAAATGGATACCAACAAGAGTTTGAACCTGCCTAAATATGGATGAATATGCATTTTCATCCCTCCCGAACCTTCTCTAAAAACTTGCTTTTGTTATGAATTTGCCAATATTCGATAGATACCCCATTTTAAGGTAATGAAACTTGTCAATATTTTAAACCCATAGTCTCTTGCTTATAAAGGATATGCACTTCTCATTAAACTCTAAAAAATATGAAGATGAAGCTAAATTCTTAATTTAAAATGAAGAGACAAGTGTACAATAATTTTTATTTTAAACTTATTTCACACCCCTTACTATATTTTGAACAACCTCCATGTATATATGTTGGAAATTTTCAACATAAATTTCACTTTGGACCAAATATCCAAATTGCAGTGCCTGCTGACTCAATCTTAATTAATATAGTTGACTAAATGTGATGTTGTATTGTTCTAGAAAAATTTCTATTTCTTATCAACAATTTCCCAATACCTGGTTTGTTAAGATTTTTATCTTATATATTTTATTGTATGATTTTGTACGCTTTCAACAATTTATCAATACCAATTTCTCACTAAACATGAATTGGTTACTCTTAGACTTCAAAGGCGTTATCAAATATATAGCCCCAAAATATGAATTAAACATATTTTCCTTGGGTTTCTTGATGAACATCCGAAAGATTAAAACAATAAATTTGTCAAAATTACGATTAGGGGTATTTAGGTGCAAATTTAACTACTACTCTTTATAAAAAAACACATAATTTATCTCTAAAAGTTGGTTGAATTAGTATTCAAACTTTGAAGGTGCAATCCAATGAATCAGGAAGGATGTTTTGTGAATATTTTAATTTCAGTGTGCATGGTCTATCTTTAATCAAATTGTGGTTAGTCTAGTACTAGCGAGTTGTCACAGTTTACCTTTGAGAATCAAACGACACCTAAGGGCCACGCCTGTCAATGAATCGGATATGGATTGAATCATCTTGTATCCATATTCGATCCGATTGATAATATACCAAATTTGATCAGTGAATTTAATGGATATAAAAAGTACTAATCTCTATCTAAATTTGTTACCCAACATATATCTGATTCATATACCCGATCCAATTCGAAAATTTTAAAAATTATTAATCACAAACGGAGCAGATTAGTACCATCAATATCCGATTTATTATTTAAAATGCTTAATAGATCAATTTTGGATAAATAAATCATATATTCCTTATCCATATCTGATCATTGAACTAGCTTCTGGTAAAAATCCAATCTATTATCAATCCTATGAAAGGCCATTAAATTTTTTCACAATAGAGAAAAGATAGTGCAACAAACTCAAAAATTAGGAGCGGTGCTAATTACACACCACTTTATTCAATAAATTTTTTTCTCGTTTACTTAATTATATTGCGTTGAATATGTGAACATTACTTCGGTATAATAGGGCCAAGCTATTGTTGGGGACAAAAAAAATATACTAGCTTGGCCCTATATGATTAAAGTTATGTGCACATATTTAGTTTATATGATCGATTATGTGTGATGCTCGGATTTCAACCTTAGAGGGGGGTGAATAGGGTTTAAAAATTTTAATGCGGAATCAAATTTTTTTTTAAAAATGTTTAAGTAAAACAAATTTACTAAACCAATATATCAAGGAATGTAATAAATAAACAATTAAACACAAGAGCAAATAATGAAATAATCTCAAAACAAGCAATAATATAGCAAGTAGATAAAGAGATTGAGTTAGAAAGATTGAACCAATTTGAAGTCCAAAACTTTTTGTCCTCACGGTTTTGGTTTACTAAACTATAATCCGCGCTCGATTCGTTCCCTAAGAATTTTCACTAAAATCAATCTCCTTCCGGGTGAAGATCAAACATCTACAAGTGTTGTTGTCTCACACACTCTACAAGTATTGTTTTACCACAATACTCTCACAAGAATCCCTCTTGCTAACTTTGTGAGATTTACCTCTCACAAACACTAAATAAGAATTTACCTTCTTGTTTTCCTATGAGATTAACCTTTCACAATTTGAATATAAATTGTTTGGTGATTCACACCAATTAACAATAACTTTCAAATATTTAAAGAATACAATTGAAACTCACACTAGAGTTACTTGTTTGATCAAGATTTATAGCTCAATAAGAATGATCGATCAAAAATAATTTCTTGAATCTTTTGATATTGAAGATAGATGAAGAATAGAGTATGAGAGTGATTCAAGATGGTCAAAATGTGTCTTAGATAGTGTATATATAGTCCTAAAAGTGATATAGCCGTTTGTGAGGTTTAGTTGAAGTTTGGTACCAAAAATAGTAAAAAATCAGAAATCCAACGGCTATATTCTGGGCCATCAATCGACTGAGTAAAGCTGCTTAGTCGAATGAGTGAGCCTTAGTCGACTGAGCAAAGCTGCTTAGTCGACTGATAGGCTCTGTCCATCAGGCCAAAATCCTATTTTTTGCACTTTTGTATTTTAGCTTCAAAATCAATTCTAATGCTTTGGGGACCTTAAAAATAAGTTCTTAAGACACCTATTTTCGGAAAAACTCAAAATATGATCATTTGAATTTATTTCAAAATCGATTTTTGCTAAAATGATGTTTTGAAATAATTTTTGATTCAAACTTGATTTTTAAGAATGGTATATCAATGTATATGAGCTATATAAATAATCAAATAATAAACTTTACATAATACCTAAGCATTCACTCAATTATCGAATTAACGAGTATTTGAATGCTTCGATTTGTTTCGTCACTTGAAGCTTTTGCCTTGAAGCTTTTGCATGTGACCCTTGATCTTGATCTTCATAGATTTGCATTGTGATGAGATTGATCTTCTTGCTAGTCCAATGCTTTGTTGACTTGATCGAATATTGATTGAATGATCCTTATCAAGTTTCCTTTGAGCAATCATGCTATTCTTGATATTTCATATAAATGAACTATAAACTTATATCAAGAAACAAGTTAAATTACACATGATTGATTTATTGTTATTATCAAAATAAGATTAAGATCTTCTAGATCAACAATGTGCACATTACTCGCTCCTTGTACAACCAAACTAATGTTAGAATATTATAGTCTTTTGATGTATGTAATTAGCGCCAAAATAAACGGTGATTTACATAATCTATCTATATTATTATTACATATAAACGTATGAAAGTGTTTTTCTCTTTTTTTGTGAAGACAAATATACCCTTTGATTTTAAACAAAATATTTTAAGATTTACATTAAATAAAATAGTATAATTCCATATATTTTTATATTAGTATTTCAAATAAATTCAAATTATAACTTATTTTGCTAAAATAATTAAACAAAATTTTTAAGCTAAATTTACATTACATAAAATAGTATAAATATATACATAAAACTCTAAGTTAATTAAATAAGTTAGAATTTGTATTGAATTGTGTGTTTTGTATAAGACTTTTATATAACTTCATAAAATCAAATGAATTTTATACTTAATATTATGTTTGCTTATTTGTAATTATTTTTATTTCATACTGTAAGTTGGAAAATACCCTAAGGGGGGGGGGGTGAATTGGGTTTTTGAAACTTAATCAGATTTTTAAAAATCATTTTAAAAATATTTAAAATCTATATCAAGCAATCAAGCAAAACACTCAAGCAATCCCAAGCACAAAAATAATATAGCAATTATTAAAAGAGCTAGTGATAAAAAGATTGAACTGATAGAAATTAAAGACTTTTTGTCTACACGGTTCGACTTATTATACCATACTTCCGCGCTCGGATAGTTCTTCGAAAATTTTCACTAATTCCGATCTTCTTCCCTATAAAGATCAAATCTTTACAAGTATATCATCCTCACACACTTTACAAATGTTGATTTCTCACAACACTCATACAAGAACAACCTCTTGTTAATCTAAGAGATAAACCTCTCTTAATATTTGAAGAATAAAATTTTGGTGACAAACACCAATGTACAATAGCTTTTAAGTGTTTGAAGATTACAATTTAAGTTCACACTAAAAAATATCAAATTTGATCAACAATTTATAACTCAAAATAATGATGATTGTCAAAACAATATTCTTGAATATTTGAATATTGAATATAGATGGAGAGAATAGAGTTAGAATGATTCAAAACTGTTTAAATAAGTCTTAGAATAGTGTATATATAGTCTAGGACATTAAATGGCCGTTTGAAGGGAGTTGGTGGAGGTTTAGTACAAAAAATGGTAAAAAATAAAAAATTCAAACGGCTAGTTTCTGGGCCATCAGTCGACTGAGCCATGCTCATCAATTGACTGATGGTCCCCATTGGTTTGTTGTCAAAAAGTCCAAAAATTCATTTTTTTATTTACTTTTACAAATTAGCTCAAAAATTAATTTTGGAACTTGGGGTATGTTAAATATGAGTTCGTAAGACTCCTATAAAAGAGAGAGCTCAAAAATAAGATTGTTAGAATTTAAAATGAATTTATTTCAAAAATAGTTTTTCGTTACAAAGAGATTTTTGAAAGAATCTTGATTCAAACTTTGATTAAATCAATTTAATAATGTTAAAATAATGTATGAGCTATTATGATGATCAAATAAGAAATTTTACACATATTCTAAAGTACTCACTCAAATATTGAATGAACGAGTCTTTAATTACTTTAGGAAGTTTCTTTAATTATTCATTTGCTTTGATCTTTGATCCTCATTGATTTGTAATGGTGAATGAGTTTTGATCAAGTTGAGATGTGTAGTGTAAGACAAAAGAGATT
Organism: Lonicera japonica; assembly: GCA_021464415.1. Taxonomy (NCBI): domain Eukaryota; kingdom Viridiplantae; phylum Streptophyta; class Magnoliopsida; order Dipsacales; family Caprifoliaceae; genus Lonicera; species Lonicera japonica. Next base: position 96,674,245 of record CM038463.1, on the reverse strand, counting down.
TGTAGGTTTTGTAGAAGAATGATCTTGGTTCCGTCTTACCGGATTTGTTCACGTATGATTAAATAATTGTAACTATTACTTAAAACATCAACTATGTTAAATTATATAAAATTAATATTATTATTATTATCAAAACAAAATTAGTGATTTTTAAATCAATACATATTAATTAATTAATTATTAGTATACAATTTTTTTTTAATAAATTTAATAATATTTTTTAAGTCCTAAACTCACGTCAAAACACACGTGCACAAAAACTACACATGTACAAAGACTAGTAATTAGAAAAAAGAAAAAAGAAAAGAGGTGGAGAGAGAGAGAGGGGAGGGGGGGGGGGATCGGAATTTCTCTTTTTGCATTTTCTGTGTCTTCTTTAGGTACCGCCCCACTCACCCACCCACGTTCATTCCCCGTCTTTACATCACCTTACAAGCTGTTGCTGATTCATTCAAAAAAAGTGTTCAAAAGCATTCTATTCATTGCTCTTACTTTTTTGGTTGCTTCGAAAACCGATCTTTGCTACAAACTGGGGTAACTTGTTTAAACCCTAATTTTCTCTCACTGTCAGATTTTCTCCCTTCCTTGCACTGAACCCTTCACTTTCTCTCTCAATTTCCCTCATTTCAGGTACTGGGTTACCATTCAATTGATTTCTTGAGGTGGGTTTTTGCTATTCTTTGGACCTTTTTACTTTTCTTGATTTTTGGTGGAAAATTTTCTTGATTGATCTAATGGGTAATGGGGTTTATGTCATTTCAGGTACTGGATTACCATTATCTGATCCTTCTGGTGCTCATTTAATTGATTTCTTGAGGTGGGTTTTTGCTAATTTTTTACCTTTTTTTTTTCTGGCTATGTTTCTTATTTGATCTAATGGGTACTGTTTTTTGTTTTTTTTTTTTTAAATTTGTTGTCCACAAAACAGATAAAAAAACAGTTGGGAATCGGGGGAAATAAAAGAAGGAAGTAAAAATGGATGCTAAATTGTTGGAGATTGGAGTTCAATTCAAGAAAATTGTGATGTTTTCCTTGAGAACTTTTTACAGATCAGTGTGCAAAAACCCATTCCTAGTGTGTATGTTGTGCTTCTTGATTTTCCTGTACAGATTCTTTCCTTTCTTGTTTTCCCTTTTGCTCTCTGCTTCTCCTGTTCTTGTTTCCACTGCTGTTTTGCTTGGAACTCTCTTAAGTTTTGGTCAACCAAACATACCCGAAATCGAAAAGGAAGAAGAAACAGTAACCGATGAGGTTGTGTCTTTGAAAACTGGGGTTCCGAGAGATTCTCTTGTTGTTGAAGGAGATAGGAGTTACCCTATAGAGAGATACACTAATGTAGAAGATAAGTCCTTAGAAGAAACAAGTTCACTTGCCAATAATGTGAGTGAAGTTGATAGAGATGATAATGTGGTTCCTAGTTCACCTATAAGGGAGGAAAGTTCCCGAGAATTTCAATTCGAGAGGCGGGTAAATGAGGAAGTAGATAGGGAATTAGGTGAAGAGAAAATGGGTGATGGGAAAGGTTTTGAGAATCAGTACTCTCTGATTCAACAGTCGGATAACGAGAATGATGAATCGGAAATTGATAATTCACCAGAGGGTTCAATTGATTCTCCCATGGGAGATCACTTGAATTCTCCTCCTGGTTTGCCTTTGAGAGAGGCGGAGGAGGAAGGAGAGGAAGAAGAGGAGCTGTCGGATTCTGGGTCCGATGGTGATGAAAGTTCCTCACCGGATGCTTCAATGGCTGATATTATTCCGATGCTTGATGAACTGCACCCACTTTTAGATGAAGAAGAAGCAACCCAACCTGCTCATATGTCCAATGATGGCTCTGATCCTGATGCTGATGATGCCTCGGAAGATTCTTTGAAATCCAGTAAAAGTGAAAATGATTCGGATTCCAATTCTGAAACCCACGAAGCAGAGTTAGGAGTTGTGGAGGATGAAGAGGAAGAAGAATTACATGGAGACAAAGAAGAAGCTAAAGCCGCAATTACTTGGACCGAGGATGACCAAAAGAATCTCATGAATTTGGGTACTTCTGAGCTCGAAAGGAACCGACGGCTCGAGAATCTTATTGCAAGGCGAAGATCGAGAAAGAACATGAGGATGATGGCTGAAAAGAACTTGATAGACTTTGAAAGTACTGATCTTCCCTTCAATGTTGCTCCGATTTCAACTTCAAGAAAGAACCCTTTTGACCTTCCTTTCGATTCCAATGACAGCATTCCTGGGTCTGCTCCCTCGATTCTTCAACCGAGACGAAACCCTTTTGATCTTCCTTATGATTCAAGTGAAGAGAAACCCGATTTGGTGGGAGACACTTTTCAACAAGATCCAATTACATTTCAACCAAAGGAGCTGTTGTTCAGAAGACACGAAAGTTTTAATGTGGGACCCTCCATTTTTGGGGGTTTCAGGCCAGAGAAGCAAGATATCAAGTTAAGACCGTACTTTGTACCCGAGCGGACCACTTCAGGAGAAACGGACTTTTCTTTCTTACACAGACAATCAAGCGAACTCAGTGAATCAAAGGTTAGTTCTGTACAAGAAACAGAGTCGATTGGTTCTGCTGGAGATGTGGAAGAAGATAAGAAGCTCATTGATGAAGATTTTCCTCAAGAAACAGGGCATATTGGACATGGAAGCGAATCCTCTGAAGATGTAGACTCTGTGGATTTAGTTCAAATTGAGAAACAAGATGTTGAACGCCGTGAGATTGTGATAAAATTGGGGGGTGAGGAAAATCGTCAAGAAATGGAGTCAAACTTGTCCGAAATGGGAAGTGTATATGCTCCTGTTGAATTCAATTCAAATGTAGTTGATCTGAATGTAGAACCCGTTGAACAGAATGACGATAGTGGATCGAGCTCGTCATCATATTCGGATGTGGACGAGAAGATTTTCAATGAAAAAAACAAAGGGTTTTCAAGTTCAGAGCAAAGCACAGCCAATCTTATTGAGGAACCTGGCATTTCAATTCAACAAAAGGAGCCCATTTATGATTTGAGCCCCACATCATCATTTAAAATGAACCATTCTTCCTCGTCCGTTTCCTCTATTCTGCCCGTTGAAGTGATAGTTAAGAGAACTGTTTCTTTTGTTGAGAGAGAATCGGAAGCGCGTATTTTGAGCACCGAGGAGCATACACCTAATAATGAACAGAAGGTACTAGAATCATCGGAGCTTCATTCAGCAGATGAAAATAAACTAGGGTTGATTGAAAATACAGATATTAATCATGCATCTATTGATCAAAAAGATTCTTCAGACTCATCGGCGGAGGAAGATTCTTTGCATAAAGATCGAAGTCTGGGTGTACCAGATGAAGAACAGTCATTGGTTGATGAACAAATATCACTTACTCACCCGGCTACATCTTTTGAGGCTGAGGCTGTAGAAGATAATTTGATGTATAAGGAAGTAGCTTTGCGGTACGAGCAGGATCTTCATCACCCAGAAAATGCTGATGAGAAATCTATGAATCCATCTTCAGATAATTCAGAAGAACTGAAGGTAACCAATGAATTTATAGAGGTGATTTATTTTTCTGATACATATATTTGAATTAGTTGTGCTATGTACCGTTCCTTTATGACTTGTTTTGTGCCTTGTTTCATTTGAATTACTTATCATTATAAGCACTCTTGCAAGTTGTTGACAGTGATTCATGTTATAATAATGTTTTGAGTATCTTTACGCTAAGGGTGTTATTACATGGAAAATAATGAATTCCCTTTTATTGATTTACACGGGAAAAATTTCCACAGAAAATAAAACATTAGGGCTGAGATACCTTCTGAATTACATGGTAAAAAGGAGAAAATTAGGCTAATGCAAGTTTTACCATGAAAATTGATTTCCTTGGAAATTATGCAGTCAAACACCCCTAGAGATGGAAAATATGAAAACTGGGGATTTTCCATGGAAAAGATGGGCAATCAATGTGTAAAATATTCGTAGGTTTTGTTACTAGTGTGTTGTTTTGACATGGCATAGGTTGTGAACTTCCAAGACACAAGGACAGCTAGTTGAGTGTTTTGTGATGTTTATTGTTTTTACTTTGCCATTTTCCCAATAAAGGGTTGCCCTTGAGATCCCGACCGAAGCAAACACTTTGATAAAGGACGTTCTTCAGCTTTGTGTATCCATGCATAACACAATGTAAAGATTACAGTTGACTTTGTAGTAAAGTAGTAGCTGAAATTATTTATTAATAGCATTATGAAATGCAAACTTTCTTTATGCTATTGATTGATACAATGTCTCGTCATAATTATATCCTTTTCATCTCAAAATAAAATATCATTATATAAATATATATTGATTGATTTACATGAAGGAAATTTTACTAAATAATATTTTATTTTTAAAAATATTTTTAATTGTGGAAAAGAGAATTTGTCAAAAATCAAAATTCAATGAACCTAGTGACCCTTGGGGCATATTCCCGGGAAACCCAAAAATGGGAATATAGAGAAAAAAACAGTGATTTAATGAGAACAGAGTGATGGTGATTGGTTAAGTTTCTGGAGTAAATGGAACTGTGAGATAATTAGTACCTTTGTTAGGACTGTTGGCTTAAGAATTTGTGTGACAGATATTTTCAAGCACATTTGTGTCTTACTATATTGACGCGTATGCTTTTTCCATTCTAATAAGTAATAATAAATGTTATAGGAGTATTTTCTTTTCCGACTTAACTTGTTACTTATATTAGCATAATTCTTTGTTACTAACCATTTAACAAAGTAAGTTTTTCTAGATATTATTCATTTCTTGAGATTTAAGTTATTAATACAATGCAAAGGGGAGATACCAGTGGCATGACGATTGGAGGGTTGAAATGCATGCTTTTGGATAATCAGGAGCTCTGAGAGGCCTGATTATATCAATATATGTGTGTGCAGTGGCGGATCCAGGATTTGGAAATAGGGGGGGGGGGGGGGGTAGGGGGGGAGGCAAAAGACAACGTAAAAAATATGACAAGAAGTTTCAAAAAAATATATTTTAATTAAGAAGTTCTTTACATATATTTTTGTAGTACAAAAGGCATGTGTTTCGCATGAATCTACAGTAATTACAAAAGTAACTAGACAATCTTGATTTAACTACTAAACTTAGGCATCATCAGTTGCACTTGACGATTCTTCATCCCACAAAATTCATCTATGATTGTATCAATGTCGAAGCACCGAAAAATTTCTTTCTCAGTATATGTGATCAAGTAATTTGCAAGATAATCAACTTCCATAGCCACTTAAATTTATTATATATTTATAATATAAATAATAATGGGTATAACTATTGACACTCCATCAAAAAAATTAAGACTCAAAAATTTTTTATAACAAAATAAAAAATGCATAATTTTATTTAAAGAGTGCCAACAACTATATTTATATATAAAAAAATGCTAATACTAATGGAGGTTTGAAATATCTTGGGGGAACCCGGGCCCCACAGGTCCCCCCTTCCATCCGCCACTCTGTGTGTGAGCGCTATATTAAGTGTGAGGAGGAGATGGCAGTTACGTTTGGTACGCAATGAAATTACAACATTACTTACCCTTCATAGATTCAGAAAAATAAACACCACCTGCACTCGGTTTTGAACCTATAGCTTCCACCAGAAGTACATGTACCTTAACCACTCAACCAAAATCAGTCACATAGTTTATGAATGCTTTAAAATGTGCAAATAATCTTGAATTATCATGTATAGCAGTGCAGATGAATCAAGTGTGCTATGAGTTCTAGTATGCATATAAATTACTAGAGGGCTGGTCATAATTTAATAGGGAATGCTTCTTTTTTGGTGCCACATATTTTGAAGTAAATGAAGGTAAGAGTATTCTATATCGATTCAAACGAGCATTGGCGCAATTCAAGCTTTATTTGTTTGGTATACCCATATTAATAGAAGAGTTTCTCTTGCATTTGATATATTTGTTGTTTGTTAAACTAACATTCCAATTGTTTGGTTAATTATGTTCATGATTCTTATTTGTCATGTCACTGTTATGTTCATGACACACTCTCTCTCTGTCCTTCCGTCTGTCCGTCCGTCTGTCTGTCTGTCTGTCTGTCTTATATGAGATTGTGGTAAGATATATAATTAGTTCTCGGATATTGAGCAGGAACCATTGATTATCGAGAGGGAGTCTATTGATGACGCAAGCACTAGCCACAATTTGGATGTTTCAGAATCTCAAGCCATTCTATCTGAGGTTACTGAAACCAAATTACCTCAAACTCTACCAGATCTAAAAGACAGTACCCTCGATGAACACAAACATGTTCACAAAGCCCGGGATGTAAATTCAACTGCTTCTCATGCTAATCGCCAAAATAACATTGAGGAGGAAGATGAGATCAAGGAGATTGATGAAGGGTTACTATCGGAATTGGACGCAGTGGGTGATTTTAGTGTCAAAGATTTGGGTCCATACTCGAATGATATTGAAACCAGCTTTTTTGAAGCTGTTCAAGAAAACTACACTGCAGTTCTTGAAACTAAAGATATCCCATTAAAGATTGAGGAGGAAATTAGTAAATACAAAGATGAAATGGCAATTACTTCAGAACTTCAAATATCACGAAAAAGCTCCATCGAGGATGATGATTCATCTATACGGGAACTTGTTCACCAAGAAGTTGAAAATCCTGTTGATTTCAAATCAGTCGATGATGGAGCTGAGCCCGCAGATTCAGATTTAAAGCAAAACCCGGTTGTTGAAATGCGTGCACTTGAAGATATCGAGCCTGGCTTTGAAAAGGCCGAGCCCGTAGATTCAGGTGTAGAGCAAAATCCAATTGTTGAAATGCATGCACTTGAAGATAGCGAGCCCCGCTTTGAAAAGGCTGAACCCCTGTCGGTGGAAACTAAAGTTGGACATGTTGAAACAGAGATGGACCCAACGATGCAGATTGTTGAAGCACGTTCTGTTGAGGATATCAATTCAGCTTTTAAGCGAGTCAATGAAAGGGTTTTGACAGAGAACAAGTTAGAGTCGCCAGTTATTGAATCAAGATTGATCGAAGGTACTACAGAGAAACTTGTGAAGTCGGATCTTGGAGATGGATTAGCAAAATCTGAGGCAAATGAAGCTGGTTCTTCCTCTAAGGATATTGAATCGGACGCGCAAGAAACTAGGGCCAATGCTGCTGAGAAGGAAGAGGATGAAGTTAAAGGAGAGACGAAAAAATTTCGTAAATCGGGCTCTACTTCAAGCTCTAGTTCTAGCTCAAGCTCAAGCTCAAGCTCAAGCGATTCTGATAAAGAATGAGAATGCAAAGAGGAAAAAGAAGAAAAAAAAGGTAGAAAAATATTGGTGGGTGGTTTGGGTTTTGGTTTTTGAGAGAGTTATCTTTTGTTTTTATTTTTAAAATTGTTTTGTTCCACTATTTTGGTTAGTTTTGGGGTTTTGTTTGTGTTGGTTTGAATGGGTTTTGAACAGTGTGAATCCCTTCAAGAATGAGTTCTTGAAGTATGATTTTGAGTTTGGTTGTTTGGAAAGCGAGTGTTTTGAGGCTTGTGGAGAAGAGGTGGTTTTTCTAATCATTTCCATATTTGTACATTTGTGATTTTGAATGAATGTAGAAATTGGGGTTTTTGGTGTTACTTTGAGAAACGTGCAGATTACATAATTTTATTTTCTTCCATTGGACTCTTTGGGCAATTTCTTTTTTTCTTTTGGAATCACTTGATTAAATCCACCGTTAGGATGCAACTCATCTCGAAAGTTCATCCTACAAGGAAATCCAATATTCTCTATACGCGTCAAATAACTAATTATACTTTTGTTAGAGCATAATATTATGATACAAAGTTATACGTATTTACAATTGTAAATTGATGGAAACAATACCTATAGAGTGAAGAATCACTTTGAGTTTAACTAGTTAACTTTGTAGATGTAATGTGTGTACGACTCAAATATAAGTAATTTAGAAGAAAAAAAATTAAATAAAAATTAATGGGTTGCTTATTGTTTAGCCAAAAGGTTTTCATTCTTGTTTTGTGCACATTTTTTTTTTTTTTTAAATAAAAAATACTGCAGGAATAGAATAAAAAAATCGTAGTTTTAAGGGCGGTCGAAATTCCTCGACTTTTATATACAAAGTTGCAGGGTTTCCAGTTGAGATGCATTTGGGAAAATTTTCATATCTATTTTTGAATGAATGGCTTTTCTCATGTATTACTTTGGGTTTAACGTTCTTTTGGTAATTAATGACAAATCAATATCCATAAACTCGCAATAATTGATTTTAGACCAGGAACCATGCAGGAATTCATGAGTGCAAAGCTAGTGCTTGAAGTTTTGGATCAACAACTTAAAAGTGATTTCAAATGTGATTGAAATCACATTAACATTAACAAATGTGATTGGTAAGACTATACATCTCACATTAACAAATCAAATCTTCTCAAACCAATAGGCCATTAATCCACATGTTAGGCCAAACGGCTGTGCATAGACTCAACATTTATTACAAATACAGCTAATGTTAAAACACCTTTCATGTCATAGTCTAAAAGGATAGGAGTAATTCGGTGATGTATTCACTATTTTTTTGGTGGATTTCTCTTACTCATAGTTCAAAGAATTAAATTCGATGAAAAAAAGAGCATCACAATAAATCCCTCATCTTATTTTCTAATTTCTCAGTTGCTTTGTCCAACATTCTTCCAACTTCTGCAATCAAATGCACTCTTATTAATCCACTTGATCCGAATGCCCTACTCACCTTGCTCTAAGACACGTTAGCACATGACTCGCATACACAACTTTCACTTCTTTCTCATTCATTACAGTCTCTCCCATCGCGTGATGACTCATATACTAAAATTATATAAGATAAAATTAAAATGCTCTCTTTTAATGAGAGTTTGTCATATGTCGCATATTTATTATATTTATTTTTTAATATATTCTTTTCAATTAGTCCACTCTTTCTCTCTTTAACCTTTGATCTTTTGCATATTTTAATTAACCATGTTCTCTCTCATAATTTATTAAGTTAGTATTTACATAATATATTTAAATCTTAATTATTAATCTTTAATATTTTTTCCTCTTTTGGAAAAAGCACATTGTGCATAGGTTTAAAAACAATTCCATTTAATACGGTTGGTTCGTGATTTTGAAATAATTGCACAATTAGTCATAAAACATAAAATAAAAAAAATGTTATACACACATATGTGTGTGTTATACAAATCATTATTCAAAGACAACATTTGACTTTTGTACTTAAGAAATCTCTATTTACTTGATTTTCACAAATGAACGTAATTTTTTTTATGATTACTCATAATTAGAATAATTTTTTTGAAGCCTCATAATTAGAATAATTTATGTACTACAAATTTTTTATAATTACTTATTGATAGTAAAAGTTTTAAAACAATGGGCATCTTGCAAATTACATGCTTGTGTTGATAGAAATTGGTCATATTACTGCTTTATAAGCTGCAATTATCATCACTCTTCAACAATTATGGAAACAAGTAAACATCAGTTAAACCAGACCCACGTCCGATATTTTCATGCTTGATCAATGCTCACTCACTTTCAGCTTTTTCACCTCTTCCGCTTCAAGATTTACAGCGTCTTTACAGTAAAGCGTGGAACCTTCACTCTCCTCATCGACAGTCTCCAAATTTGATCCGGATTCATCATTAGATGAAGACCCAGATTCTTCATCGGCCTCGGAACCAGGTTCTGAAACCGTCGACTCTGATTTCCTTAATTCGGGCAAAATCAATGCTTGATTGGACGGTGAGGATCCTTCGGAATTGATCAATTCGGCCATTTTCATGTCTTCTTCCTTCATACGTTTAGCATAAGATTCAAAATCAAACCCGGACCCACTTTTCCCGCCAAAAGTGGATTCGAGTGCGTTCATATCGAATAGATCTTCCATTACCTTCTGGCTTTGCGGGTCATTGGAGTACACGAATTTCACTTTCCTGTACGTCTTAGGCTCAAGAAATGGTTTCACCATCTGCAAGAAACACTCCTAAATTAAACTTTTATACATATGTAGAAAATATGTCAATAAAGCCTCTAAGGAACTGGTTGGTTCGGCAGGAATATTTTTCAAATGTGTAGTGAAATATTTTCATGTGCAAAAAGTGAAGTACTTTGTCAGCTTGAAAAAGATGAAAGTATTTCGTGTTTATTTCACTAGAAGTAAAACAATACTTTATCCGTCTTAAATTAAGAGTTTCACTTTCTTTTTTGGGACATCTTGTCATGAAACCACGTTCCGCATGGAAAAATTGGAGCACCTTAGAGTTGTATATAGCAAATGGGCACCCTTCCATTGTAGGTTGGTATTTGAGAGTACGTCCTACCCATGGGCATGACATGTCTCTAATCAATAGTCCCAATTCCAAAATTCTACTATGATGAATTGATATATTCTAAAACTAACCTGGTGAAAATCAGGACTAATATTATTCATTTTGTTCCACTTGAAATTCACCAAACAAATTTTCCCTTTAGAAGTGCATCTTTAAAAAGCCCAACTTTGTAATTGACAGATGTGAGTTACGCCAACGCCAAACAGGCACCTAGACAAAAACAAATTCTGTTTACCTTGACATATTATGTGTGCACCTAGAGATACATACACTAAAGTTTTCCAGTTTTATTTCTTAAACTACTCTGTACAAGCATACAAGTTCCATTGCAGGGGACCATTTGGTTCAAACTTCAAAGCTTTGCTTTAGGTAGTTTAAGAAAGCAAAGCTCCAAAAAATCCAGAAATTAAGCACAGATATAAAAAATGTAAAAGATTAAAGATATAGTAACTTACCAACCAAAAGGACTCGAAGACTTTTGGTGGATTATATAGGATGGCAAGGCCCAGCCTCTCTGGGTAACGATTTTGCAATACATTAGCAGTTTCCCGAGTCACTTTCACCGATATGCTCGACATGTTCCACTTTTGAAAATCGATTAACCAAACCATCTGCTCCTTTCCTGGTTTTAAATTCATTATCGCGTTCTCCATGCAATAAATCAAGTATCTCATTTGCCCTCCTGTTGCGGTTGTATTCTAACGAGTAGAGAATACGCCATACACAATATAAGGCTGACATCAAAATAATGTACCCGTAGGCCTCGTTTGATTCAGGTATTAGGATCAATGGGATTAATAATACCGGACTATTAATCATGGTATTAATTTAATACCAATACCCTGTTTGATTCATGTAGTATTAATACTTGGATATCTCATGCTAATAGTAATACCATATTTGGTTCTGTAACTTGTATACGGAATTATATTTTGGACTAAAAATTTTTTTTTTAAAAAAAAAATTGTAAAAAAAAAAAAATTTAAATTTTTTTTTTTTTAAAAAAAGTTTTAAAAAAAAATTTAATTTTTTTTTTAAATAATAATAATATAGTAGTAGTGGCATTTTTGAAAATATAGTGTTCATTTTTATTAATCCTGGATAAACAATACCACCTCCCCCTGGTATTAAATTATAGCACAAAGTGTGGTATTAAGTTAGCACCGGTATTAGTAATCCCAGCACATTTGTGCGAATCAAACAAGGTATTATAAAAAATATGGTATTAATAACCCAATCGCACTTTTTAATACCCGAATCAAACGAGGCCGTAGTTTATAAATGTACTTTGAGATGAGCTTGTTAGGTATATCTACCTGAAAACCAGGTCTCATTATAAGAACAGACCTTCCATGTTTGTCACAGTAGTTAGCTCTGTAAACTTTGCCTGTCTCGGCTTCACGAGCAATCTCTTCCTAAAACAGCATGAGTTAAAAACACGGAACAATATAAACAAATAAATTTTAAGAAAGTTTAGCAATACGTACGCATAGGCCACAGGCTCAAGGCTCTGCTATAATTGAAATTCTGTTAAAAAAAATAAAAATTCAAGAACCATCTCGGATAATTTTTTATTTGTTTTTCTAGACGATATGTGATGTGATTGTTTAACTTGTTTAATTTTTTGCATATAGTTCATTACATAAACAAACTTGAGCACTGCCACTCGAACATATCAAAGAGCCATGACGTTTGATAATGGTATAATTCATCTATGTTGAAAATCATATTTATCTTTTATTGTTTTGGTTATTAAGTTATATTAGGCATCTTTTGTACATCCCATAATTATAAGAAATCTTTTAGATGTAGACTTAATTAGGATTTGATTGTGTCCTTTTTTGTCTTTCTATTTATTTTTGGTTCTTCATTGCTACCCTAATTTATCTATAAAAATAAACGCCTTTGGCTATCATATTGGGAATGCCTCTGCGCCAAAGCCCAACTACGTTTTTCATCTATCTAGACATTACATGATAAAATGTCTTTATACCTCTTTTACAATCATGCATATTTGTGATATTATGTTATAAGTTAATATATCTTCAATCTCTTATTACAAATGTAAACTATGATATATTTATGTATATATATAAAATTTAGCTCATCTCCTTTACAATCATGTATAATTGTGTGATGAAATTTTGTGGAGATTATCTACTTGTAATATAGATCATCTCTACCAAAGTTTATGAAAAAATTCATCCATTTATCCCTCAAAATGGATGGTCCATCCTCTTTAGACACATATTGTATATACGTGCGTGTCTACATATAATTCTAAGAGTATAATATGAGCCTTAATTTGATCAAGTGCATGCCTCGCTATGCGCCTTCCGCCTAGGCCCGAAAGAGACCTTGGCGCTTAGTTGTACAGTACACTAAGGCATTTATTTTTATAGATAACTATGCTTCCAAGTTTGAAGCATAATTTCTTCTAGTCCATGGACTTACCCACATTCTCTTTTGAAATATTACAGTATCTTTTAAAAAAAGACATTTCGTTAAGAGAAGGATATTAATTGATCACTGAAGATGAAAATCAAGAAGAGATAAGAGGCGATGAACTGAATATATAAAAATGATCCGAACTAAAATAAAAATCATACCCATCGGATCTTTTCAGGCTTGTATTCAAGCCTCCATTTCAGAGTGTCTTTCATCATTTTGGTAGCCCTCTTTGTACTCAAGTTTCTTGCTCTAAGAAACCTTAATATCGATGCATCTGAAAAGAATGTTGGAAACTTATCGGCCACAGGACCAATCTGCCTTCTGACCTCTTTGATCTGAACTAAAAGGGAACTGATCAATCACGTAATATATATATATATATATATTTCACGCAAATGGTTTATTTCTGTCATTTATTAGGGACCTTCCTTGTTTACTAGAATCAAACCTTGGATGAGTGTTGGTGGAATATATACTCCCTCCGTCCCAAACTAAGAGTAAAATTCGACTTCAACGATGATGCACTATTTTCAACATAATCAATGATTAAGCATAAAACTTGATTACTATTGTGAGATACAGTACATTGATTATGTCCTAAACGGGAACAGAATTTTCAATGTGGGAACAGGAAATACAGAAGGCGTACAGAAATGGAAATGCATATGTAGAATGGTAGAGTGGATTGGCGAAGCGAATGACATGTAACAAGTGGCTAACAAATTATGTTTCTATATAACAACTACAAGTATTATCCTAACACAAGTCTCTTACACACAATTATGATGATTATACTGTCCTTTAATAGGGAACAAATTATGTTTCTATATAACAAGTATTATCCTAACAAAAGTAAGTCTCTTACTCACAATTATGATGATTATACTGCCCTTTAATAGAATCTTTCCCTAGTCCTGTTTTGTACTGATATAAATACTAATTTAATTTTCTACTTCTGAAAATCCTAGCTATGCTTAGAATTGCATTGGGAATCTGGTTGCTATACATTTACATGCATTTGAATTGTAAAAGAGTGTCATATTTGAGTGGGAATAACCAAACGAGAAGAATATTTAACCACACTTTCACATACTAAATGATACTCCCTCCATTTTAGATTGATAGACCCACTTTCCGAATTAGGACATAATTACCGCACTCATAGTAGAACACAAGTGTATTTATTGATAGATTATGTTCAACTTAGTGTTTCCATAGAAAGTACCAAAGTCAAAAGTAGTCCTTTCCGGGATGTCTCAAATTACTAGCCTAATATAATTGACCACCGAGTATAATGAAATTAGCGTGTCATTAAAGTAGTATGGAGCATATAGTTTTGATTTCTTATTGTTTCAGAGCAATAACTATCAATACACATTGTAGTCTAAGACCGTCACTTGCATGTCCGAAATAGAAGAGGCCTTTTTCTCCGGTAAAAAGATCCAAAGGTACGAATTTCATCAAAAAGTTGAAATAAAAAATAACAAGGATGAATATATACCAAAGCTTGCTGCTGGTCAAATGACCAACTCTTCTCAAGTGATCCTCGCAACTTTCTGGTAGCCATTTTGCTAATTCTGATGAATGTAAAGCAGGTCGAAGTGCTTTAAAAAGTAGACTGCATATTTCAAAGGTAAAAATATGACATGAAAAACAATACAAAATGTCCAAAACTCTAGATCAGAACATGTGAAGCAACAAGCATCTTTCAAATTTCACCAAAATGAAAGAGGTATAATGGAGCATTAATATAATTTTTTTCTCGAGGAAAATAACCTTTGCAATTGAAAGATGATATACTAGCTTTAATATATACTCCTTGGTCTCAAATTAAAAGTCCCACCACTTTACTTTTTGGGATGTCTCATATTACGAGTCTCATTTCTTTTTTGGGACATAATTGACGCACCAAATCTCACAATAGAAAAAAAAAGTTACATTCTTGACCATTGATTAAGTTGATAATTTGGGACATATTCAAATGATTTTATCCTATAAGATCTTAGACTTGAATTGGATTGTCTCTTTAGTGGTGTTTAATTGCATAATTTTCCATGGTACAACTTGGAGTAGCCTATTTTTTTTTTTTTTTTTTTTCATTTTCCATGATTTCAAAAGCCACCTCCACCCTATGTTTTTCCTTCACATGGAAAATCTTTCCATGTAAAATAGTTTCTTCGAATTTATTTGTTTTCCACATAAGTTATCAAGTAGCCTATTTTTCTCATTTTCCATGATTTCAAAAGCCACCTCCACCCTATGTTTTTTTTGCGAGAAAAAAAAGATTAGGGGCCATTGTGTAATTCTGAGAGAGGGTGCTGTGTGCAATTAAACTTGTAAGATGAAGGGCAGGTGTTGTAATACGGGTAAGAGTGGTATAGTCTAGCGCGAGGTTTTTTTTGTGAAGTTAGAAAGGTTTGCACGGGAGGCGTTGTGTAATAAATGTTATAAGTTGGAGGTGTGAGTTTGTAATTCATATTAGGTCATAGCATTTTAATTAGGAGCCACCGGCAGCAGCCGCCTCCTTCTACTCTTCTTTCCTTCTGTCTTCAGTCTTCTCTTCTCCTCTTTCTCTCCTTTTTTATTCCTTCGACTGCTTCTTCCGTTTAAATTTTTATTTTTATTTTAAGTAACAGGCAGCAAGCTTAGCAGCTCTTCTCTCCATTTTCATTCTTCATTTATTTCGGTATTTTAGGTTAGATTTTTTTTTTTATAATTTTATACATTTTGTTTTAAAATTTTGAATATTAAAAATTAGGTGTTTTAATGTTGATTTGCTTCTTAAATTGTTAATATATTTGTTTGTTGGTTATTATTTATTAATGTTGATTTGTTTATTAGATTGTTAAATATTGATAATAAATTTTGTTATTGAGGTTGATTTGTTTATTAGATTATTATTTGATAAGTTAATATTGAGATTGATATATTTATTTTTTGGTTATTGCGGTTGATTCAATATTAGCTTTAAAAAATTCTTGAACAAATTTTTTTTTTGCCCCACCTAAAATAAATTTCTGGCTCCGCCACTGCCTATGTTTTTTTCTTCCCATGGAAAATCTTTCCATGTAAAATAGTTTCATCGAATTTAATTGTTTTCCACATAAGTTATCAAACACACTAGCTAGTGAAAGATTGGGACTGATCGGATAGTGATCTTGTTGGACATTAAAATTAAACAAAGGGGCAGTTTATCAAATTTACATAGAGAAGCAGAAAAAAGAGTTTCTTGACAGCTATGATCGAATTTGGGAACTACTTATAACTTGAAAATAATTCTTAGAGACATACATGGCCACAAGGATGGAGGGTATATTCTTCTTTAAGAGATCCCAAACACTGATCCTGTTTGAATTTAAAAATAGTTTAATAGTTTATTGTTTGTTCAGGTCTCGAAAGTTCAGGGTTAAAAAAGAACAAATATATCATTCAAGCTTGTATTAGAGGATGTGAGAGGATTGACAATGCAAATTTGATTTGCGACATCATCTATGATTATGTACACTAGGCAAACATAACAATATTTTGGTGTGATCTAACGACGAAGATATGAGCAAAAATGGCAATCGTTTTATGTTTCATGTCGGATTTTCTATTGAAACTTCTAATTGTATTGTATCCGGAAGGAGAGAAATGATCTTATAAATGTTTGAGCAATGTATATGCATAGCGGTCAACAAATTCCGATTCACACCCAGATCAAATTTTGATTCTCACCTGCCACATGCATATCCAACCTTTAAATTAATTTCATTAGTGGATTGTTCTTGCCATTCTAGAACGATTCTTGAACAATCTTGTGGACTTCACAAGGAATCCTAAAATTAAGTAGGACCAATAGTAATTTTCAAAATGAATTCGAAAATCTGTAAGCCAAGGAGGAGCTAAGAAAGAGAAAGGGATATTAAGAGAACTGACTCAAGTGTGTCCAAACTACTTACTAATTTATTACTCCAAATGTATAATTATTTTGGAGATTAATGTATGTATCCTAATCAAGATTTTCTACTAGCTAGTGGCATAAGATTATTTTAAAAACACTAGATTGTCGTTAGCCCGCACGCTCCAAAAGGTACTGGAGCCAAAATCTCGTTGGGCCAGGCTTGTTTGATCCTATTGACTGCCTAATAACAACCATTGCTTAGCTGTTTTTCGGCGAATTACATCATTGAGCCCCTGAATATGAAATTTTACTATTTATGGCAGGATTTGATTTCGTAATAACCTAAGCTAGAAAAGTCTAGATTAGTCGGAAGTGACTATTGTTAGTTCCAGCATGATTCTTGACATGGCATCAATTGAACAAAATCCCAAGATTTCTGCGATTCTCTTTTTATTTATTTATTTATTAATTAATATATAATTTCTACACTATTTGTATACAAGATAACGTAAAAGAGCCAAAGCCTTTCAAATCACATGATGTGTGTTGTATACAAGCACAACACAAAGATACATACATACATACACAAATACAAATATATATATATATATATGTGTGTGTGTGACTGAGAGAATATAAAAGAGTATAAAAGAATAACAAATTGTGTGACTGGGATTAAACATGTTTTTTTTGAATGGTCGGTAGTACTTTTGAACACTTGCTACGACCTAGTACGTAAACATGGGACGTGGATCAAACAAATGCAACCATATTCGGTCTTCAATTATTCATTCATCATGTATGCTATTTTGAGAATCCTAATTGAAATACTTTTCATCCAATCAATTGATATGAAAATTGATCAAAATTAAACAACAATTACTTAGAAAAACAAGGAATTAGAAAAATGTGAAAACAACATAAATATATATATAGAGAGAGATGTATACGTACCTCGTTCAGAAAAGTTGTTTCCGGAGGAGACCATTACCATGCGAATGAAGGATTTATTTATTCAATACAACAAGAAAGAGTGATTCATTATGTTGATGATTGAATTGAATTACAAAGTTATATATACGTGTGCTGTGGAGTGTGATTATGTAGATGATTGATTTGAATTACAACGTGAAATATATCATATATATATATATATAGTATATACGTGTACGGTCGAGTGGTGGTGGTAAAGTTGGAAAGGCAAGTCAATCTGTTAGAATTTTTTTTTTTTTTTTTAAATTGGAAATTTTTTGTGGATGGATGTAGAGCTTTACTTTAGTTTAATGAACTTCCAGAAGAATGTCTGAAGAGCGGATTGGTTGACATCTGTCAGCTACATTGATTGCCTTCATTTCTGGGCGATGATTTTCTAAATTATTTTGTTTGTTTGTCTTTTTTCTCTTAATTTTTTTTTCATTTTTTTTAATTAATTTTATTAGTGGTTCAAAAAACTTATCAATTCGTTTGATTTAACCGAGGATTTAGATGTAAGGGCCATCAGTGTTCAATTTGAATAGTTTAAAAGCTCAATTAACATACAATTGAATTTAAGGGTTTAATTGAAATTTATGATATAGTTTGAGGGCCTTTGGTGTTATTTACTCTAAGTTAGGCTATTTTTATTAACTAGAATAAAAAATATAATGTTAAAGTAAGTATTTAAATTATTAATATAAAAAAATACACAATGAAAAAAGTCAAAAAAATACACTCAAAACACATTATGTGTCAGTCAGAAGTAATATGTATGTTACGATATATGATTTGTTGACTAAAATTTAAAATATTTTATTTTAGCATGGTCAAGTGTTAAGTCTCACATGATACATTATGTATTGTGGAAATAAAAAAAAAAAATTCTCTTTCTCAACACATTATTTGCAAGTCGTGGAAGAGCACTATGATTGTCTGTATAAATGATGTGTTGGGTAGTATAAAAAATTACTGGTTACTATTTTTAACTTTGGTTTAATTTTTAGCATTTTTTAAATTGCGGTCAGGCACAAAAAATGAGTACATACCCTACTCACATATGAAATGGAGACGGCCTTTGGAGTTTTTTTTTTTTTTTTGGTTACATCTCAAATAAAAATTCAAGTTTCTAAAGTAGGGTATACAAAAAAAACCTTATATTATAGTAGCGTGATTTATCGAAAGTAACCTTTTATTATAATAGCTAGCTAATAGTAATAGTATATAACTAAAGAAATATTTCCAAAATCTCTCCTAAAGTAAGAGTTAAAATGCTAATTTTCGGTCACGATTTAAAAACATGTAGAACATATTTAACATCTTAAATATTAATTAGTGTCTTTGGATTCATTTGATAATAAGCTGAAACGATTTGATAATAATATGAAAGATGATAACAAAAATAATTATTTTTTGTAGGAAGGTAAAAATTTGAGTAATGCGTTGAAAATGTTTAGTTTCTTCCCTTCCTCTTTAGAGCATATTTAATGATCGTGTAAAAATTGATGCGTATATCTTATGTATCAAATAAACTTTTACGCAAAACTTAAAATCCACAAAAAATATGCTTCAATAGAAATTTTGTAAATCTTTGTGTAAAATTAAAAAGAACCAATAAGACACAAACAAATGTTAGATGTTATTTGATACAATTTTTTTATTATTTTTCTTGAAATAATATATACATAATATTTTAATTACAATGAATCTTGATTTATAGGTTCTGACGAGTATATTTCAAATATATAATTTCTATAAAAATTCATATTTTGTATTAAAAGTTATTCATTACATTTTAAAGGTTTATAAAAAAATTGAGGAGTGAGAAAACTAACGTGACATTGTAAATTAAGGGTGTATTTTACACAAAACTTATTTTTAAAAAACTATTGGAGATGAAATTTTTTACAAGTTGTGTAAAATCTTTAGTTAAAACCATCAATAAATAATTGTCCTTTATATTATTTTCTAATAAATAAATTATCGAATCTTTATTAGAATTGGAGTTGGAAGTCCCTTGAGATATTATTCAGTATGAATAGGAGTACATATATATATATATATTTATATTTTTTTTTCTAATCACTTTTTTTCCTCGGCAATATTTTTGTTGTCGCTCCTCATCATCTCCTCAACGATTATCACCAAGAAGGCAACAACTCCCTAATTGCGATTTAGGTTTTCACTTTCCCCCTTCTTTATTTATTATTATATATATATATAGTATGTTTTATACACACTGACCCAACACATGCATGTGTGTACGTATATATGCATCGACAGTTCTAGAATTTTGTAGTCGGGGGGTCAAAACACAAGCACAATTTTTTTTTTGACGTAAAAGTAATTAACATAAAGACAAGCTAAAAAATAAGTTAACTGAGAAAAATTTGTAATTGTTGCATATTGTTTTATGCGCATTTTTATACCGGTAAATTCCATTGTATGCAGCAGCGTTGCTACATAGTGACGAGGGGGTGCGCGACGATTTCAACAATTTTTTTTTTATTTAAAAAAAGAATAAGGACTTGTATGTATAAATTTATAGTTAAGGGTATGTAATTGTAAAAAATAAAAGTTGAGGGGCTTTTGAGAATTAAAATACCCTTAAAAGGAGGAGAGAGATCCTGAGACCAACTCTCCCCTTTTATATTTCTGTGCATCTCTCCTCTCCCCTGTTTGACTGTTTCTCTTATTTTTTTGTTGTTTCTCATTTTTTTTTCTCTCCGTACTCCACAGCATCGACCGGCCGGCGACGACCCAGCAAGACACCGAACCAAGCTATTCATCACTGATCGGCTCTCGATTTCTTTATTGAGGTTAGATTTTTGTGTTAAGGAATTCCTTATTAAATTCTCAGATCTATAATCTATTCCCTTTATTTGAGTTGATGATTGATGTTATTGTTCCGTACTTGTTGAGATAAGAACGTTAGATGATTTTTAAGTAATTTATGGTGTTTTTTTATGGCCCTAACTTGATTTTAGTATATTATTAGACTAATTTTATATTAGTCTAATGAAGTAATGACTAATTTCTTATTTTCTTTATTTTTTTTTGTTAATTTTATATTTGTTCTGCCCATTGCTTTTCATTCTAAAACATAAGTGATAAAACAATTATTCATGTTACATCCATAACAAACCATTGCAAGCTCTAAACATAACAGAAAAGGGGTTAAATTGTTAAAATATCATATTACACAGCCACTTAAGTACTTAAATATAAAAGGAAATTAAATATGCCTAACTTTGAACGTGCCCGTATTTATTGACCCTCCTTAAAAGAGAGTTAATATAATTGTTGGTACTAAAAACTGGAAGGGTATTTTAGACCACATAGCCAAATGATTATATCAAATAATTGGAATGGTAAAGGTGCTGAACTTAAGGGAGTCAAAGATTTATAGAGGATGTTGGTCTCGTATGAGGATACGGGTTAGGTCCTCCTCCTGTGGAATAGAGCTAGGAGCTCGATTTGCTTTATATTGATGATAAACAAATAACTATTACAAACTCACAAAAGTCTTTCTAACTATTTTGTCCTCACAGTGTTATAATAAGATGAAGGCTAAGCCACTCAGAGTTTAATCTCTCTAATTTAAGAGCTCTGAAACGGGTTGCGGAGCTCAGCATCTCACACCTATAGCCATGTTCAATAATTCTCTTGCTTCTCTTTGATTGTTATTAACTTAAAGCTTGATTTTTCTTAGTTGAAACTTGGTTGGTTGAAGAAGTAAATGCTTATTGTATATATATGACTGGAGGAGACGTGTGGCCAGAGCTCCCAGAGTAGGTCTGGGTCCATACTTCGATTAGTACTAACTCTAACCTTGTTTTTCCATGAATTTCGGTATATTAAATGTTAATTAGTGTGCATTTAATCAAAGTAAGGGGAGTTTTGCGCACTTTGCAGAGCAGGTGGCAGTCGCCTATACTTCTGCTAACCACTCTGGCAGAGTGGTTAGTCGAGAGAGAGCTCTAGAGCTCGCTGAAAGAGCTCTGGAGCTCGGGCCTCGCAATTTGTCGTATGTAATCGACTCTCGAGCGAGTAACTACTTCTTGAGGGGCTCTATCCTTCTTACGATATCTTAATAGGGTTCCTCCGAGCTTCTTACGCTGGAACATGTCTTATGATTGACGTGGACGGCCACATGTCAGCTCAGAGTTGGCGGGGGTAAATTGGATTAATAATTTGCACTATCAATAACTAAGGGTGTTTGTCGATACTAATCTAGATGTTAGTTTTAGAATTTGGGATCCAATCTGAACCAATGCATCTGGATAATTTAAATCCGATTCATGTTGGATCGGATCGGTTAATTGTGTATTTCTTGAATAATTTTATATTATTAAACTATTTAGTTAATTGTATATTAATTATTTAATTGATTTAGGTTTAATTATTAGTTATTAATTTAATAAATGTTGATTTTATAGGCCTAAGTTTAGAATGAAGAAGTATTATAGCAAAATAAGAAAAAGTTCCTCCTCCAGTCCTCAAAATGAAGGTGCGAGATTATATCTAGAAGTATTTTGTATGTACAAGTGTGTAAATTGAGCAATACAGAAATATGTATGTAGAAGTATTTTGTGGGCATTGATTATATATACTAGCCTTAGAGCACACCCTACGTGTGTGCGGTGGATGTAATACAAAAAATTGTATGCAAAATAATATTTTGTATCATAAGTACATAATTAGTTTTGACCTCTTTGCAGAATTTTTTTAATTATGAAATTAGTTCAGTTTCGATTAGTCAATTAAAAGCTTATGTATCTAAAATGATTCAATGTTACTTGATGGAGTGTTTGGAGAACTTAATTGAGATATCGAAAATGTTAGAACAACATATTTTGAAATGGGTGTTTTTATATACACTAACAAAGTCATTTTTTGACCCTGTTTATCTTTTTCTAGACAGTTTTGATAAGTTTGCAATCAAAGAATCCCTTATTTTTTGTTTACAAAAAAGAAAAGAAAAAGAAAAACACACCCCTCTTATTCTTTAACGCCACACAGAAATCTTCCACACTGGTGATCCGTTTTAAGCCAGCGATTATGCGTATATTAATTGTGAAGTTTACATCATGTATATTTAGACTTCTTGGGACTCGATTGTGTGCATATATTCATCAGATGGCTAGTTAATGTTGTCCTTTTTCGCTAGCATTGGCAGCTTTATCTGCTCAAATTAGTTGTTTGTTTTTTTAGCATTTCCAAATTGAATTATTTCTTAAGGTCTTTTTTCTTATAGTAGGTTTAGAGCATTGAAAAAAACCCAAAAAAGAAATAATGTAGAAGATCTATTCTCTACTGTTTAATTGACAGAGTATATTTCATTTGTATTCTTCAATCACTCTTACTTGGGATAATTTTTTTTTTAAAACTCGGCTATCCAGGACAAAGAAAATCTAGTAGTATATTTTGGGGAGATATTTATTGAGTGTTGAGGAAATATGATAAATTTTTTTTACCATAACATCAATTGGTTGTGGTGTCAAACAAATTCAACACTAATCATAGTGAGTAAAAGCATTGGTCAGAATTATATTAGTACCTCCTTGTTTGGAAGTTGCACTTAAAACGGGGTGAGTTAAAAGTTGATGGCGGAGTGAGTTGAAAGCGGGATGAAAATACTGTTTTCATGGGTTTATTTGAGAACACCTTCTAAAATCATCTATATTTCTTAAAATTTTGTGTAGATGTATCAACATCAAGTGTATATACTATATTACTTTAAAACATAAAGTTAGATTAAATTCTCAAGTTCAAGAATTTGACAATTTTAAGTATTACTTCAAATGACTTAATTTTAGTTTTCATTAATCAACTTGAATTTTCACATTTACAATTATTTAATTTTCCTAACCAAGTGCAAATCAACATAAAAATTGCACGGTATCTGATTCATATTTTAAGGGACTACTAAATGGATCCTTATTATGAGAAAAACCAACTCTGTAATAAATACATAGATTTATGTAAATATTCTATTTGATAAAAAAAATTATACATTACAAATTATAAAGCTTGATTATAAAACAGGTTTAAATGTTCATGAACATAATTTTGTAAATACATATTTACCTATCCTAAAGTAGTAATTTTTTTCATTATTTCTTTCTTTCTTTCTTTCTTTCTCTCTCTCTCTATATATATTATTTCTTTCTCTCTTTTTATATCCATATATATTTTTAAACATAAGCTTTTTATTAATTAAAAATCATATAATTCTTATAGATTTGATTGCTATTATTAAATTTTGATTAACAAGAAAATTAAATTTGAACCCGTTTTTTAGTTGTTAGTAGGGCCGGCAATGAGTAAGTTTGCAAGTGGGTTGGTAAGATCCAAACCCACCCCATTAAAGAGTATGTCTACCATGTGCATTTCTTGACTTGACCGAGGCGAGTATTATATTAAAAATTAGAATCTCCCCGTCAAATATGTTTTAAACCTAGGGTGGCCATTTTGAAAAGGGCATGATGAAATAACATGAAATGATACGAAATGAAATTGACTAAAGAGTTATAATTCATATCTAGAATGTTTAACATGATGTCGTCTTTGTGTCCATATTTTGAAACAAAATTGGATATATATATACCATGCTAATCGTGTCTTATCATGTAAAGTAGGGTTTATTATGTCTAAATTAGCTAAAACCAACATTTTTACTGGTGTTATAACATAAATATTTATTAGGACTTTACGTTGTGTTAATCTTGTTTTATCATGATAATTGGGTATTATCATGTCTAATTAAAGAAAATCAACATTTCTATTTGTGTTATAGCATGTAGACCCCAAACTTGTGATCATATCCATCGCTCATGTTATGTATTCGGTAAGTTGTGTTTGTATTTTGTAAAAATAACATAATGTCATGTCATGTTATCTCAGGCCTAAACATGAAGAAAAAACATGACGAGTGTGGAGCTACTAGAAGATGTGTTGGGAGAGTTTTTACTTATGTTGCCTGTGAAATCTTTGCTGAGGTTTAGGCGTGTTTGTAAAGCATGGTGCGCTTTGATATATAATACTTGTTTCATTGCTAAGCACCATAATCGTGCCACGTTCAACAAAAAACGAATGCATCCTTGTTAAGCGTTTCATCAAACAACGTAGAAAAAACGTTTTGTCTTTTGTTTTTAAAGAAACGCTCGATGTTGTGTCAACATATATAGATGTACCTTTTTTCAAATGTGATTTTATACAATTTTTTGGTCCTTGCGACAACATTATTTGTCTTTGTGTTAATGGTGACATTGTTTTATGTAACCATGCTATAAGAAAATTCAAGGCATTTCCTTCTTGCATCAATGACTATTTACCAGGTTTGATGCAAAATGAATTGGGTGTGGGATTTGACTTTAATGAAAAAAGCAATGACTACAAGGTTGTCAGGATCATTCACCTCTATTATTATAGTCCTTATGGTGGTACTGGTTATACTGTAAAAGTCGAAATATATAACTTAAATAGTGACTCTTGGAGAAAGCTCGATTGATGTTCGTGTGCCCAGAGTTTGGTTTGTGTATTGCTTTGAGCCACTTTTTAACGGAGCATTTCACTGGCATGCACATAATTATTACGACAAAAGGGCGTACGATACAATCCTTTCTTTCCACATGAGCACAGAGGTGTTTGAAGAAATACCATTCCTGGATAATTGCCATGGGCAGGAAAGAGTCTTGCAGTCTTAAATAATGAATCTCTTGCCTTGATTCTTTATGAGGATTATCATCTAGTGGAGAAGAACTTTGAGACATCTATATGGGTGATGAAAGAATATGGTGTCAAAGAGTCTTGGACTAAACAATTCATTGTAGGACCTCTTTCGGGGATCTATTCACCATTGTCGTTTGGTAAGTACAACGAGCTCTTTTTACAATGAGATAATGGACAGCTGGCTTCTTGTGACCTCGACACCAACAAAATTAGGGATTCTAAAGTTCATGGAACTCCAACAAATTTACGAGCGGCTATGTATGTAGAGAGCTTAGTCTCATTGAAAAGGGTAATTAGGTAAGTCGTCATAATGTGGCTTTCTGTTTAGCTTATACACATAAATATATCCCAGGGTTTTCTCAGTTTGAGTAAACCAGTAAGCTATGCCATTAAATAATTATAATTTTTTTCTCCTAGTTCAAGATCTTGAATTGCACTAGTCCCTGGATCATCCTGCCAAATTAACGATACTTACAGACAATACTTTTTTGCTAAATAAATTGACTGAGTAATGTGACGGACAATCTTATAGACAATACTTGGCTGAAGAAGATTTTTAGTATCACATGAGGCTGGCATGTCTCTAAACATGCTTACATATTCATTTTCTTGGTAAATCCAATTCATATTTGCACTGAGATGCTCTAAGTACTCTATTTCTCTAAAGTTAGAAGTCCCATTTTTTTTTTCACGATATCTTAAATCTAATTTCAAATTAATTTTTCAAAAAACAAAATTAAGTACACCAAAGTCAACTATCATCTTCAGGAACGGTGTCTTTTATATATATATAATTTGCATTTGGTAGAGTACTTTTTCTTTCATGTGGACGTTAAATAAAATTGTAAATCTCTTTGATCTCAGAACTTGATCATAATTAAAAAACCCTGCACAAATTCGAACAATATACCAAAAATGGAAGTGGAATTCATTTCAAAAGAAACCATTAAACCATCTTCACCAACACCCCCTCATCTAAAAACCTTCAAAATCCCCTCATTGATAGGATATTTCCAAAGGTTTATGTACCTTTTATATCATATTATGCCATCAAAGATAGTCCTACTATGGCCCTGGCCGAACGTTTTAAGCTTTCTCTTGCAGAAACCCTAACTCGCTTCTACCCCCTCGCGGGTAGAATCAACCCTGACCTCACGTTTGATTGCAATGACAAGGGGGTTTTGTTCACCAAGGTTCGGGTTAAGTGCAACCTGACCGATGTTATCAAGGAACCGAAAATCGAGGAGTTCTACAAATTTGTTGGAGCGTTGCCTCTCACTTGCCCAGATGACTTGGCTGAGGACAACATGGCAATGATCGGTATCCAGCTCAACGTGTTTGACTGTGTCAGTGTAGCACTTTCCGTGAGTTTATTTCACTTGATATGTGACGTGGTGACTATAAAGGTCTTTATGAAATGATGGTCATCAATTGTGAACGAGTCTTCGAATGAAGTTGTGTACCCTTGATTCCCAGCGGTGGAGCTTTTCCCTCGAGGAGAAGAACCACTTGTTAGAAAATTTATATTTTCTAATTTATGTGGACAACATATTATAATATTTCAATTATATTTGCTATTTAATTAATGGGCTAATTTTTAGTGGTCTAATTAATTATTAGTTAAGCCCATAAGACTACTCTAATAAATGTGGGCCAAATGTGTAGATACCTCGTATGGGCTTATTAGGGTTTAATGGGAACTCTAATTAGTTTGTATATAAAGTTGATATTAGGGTTATGGTCTCAATATACCAAATCAAATTACGGCTCCCTTCTCCCCATCTGGAAGAGAACCAAAATTCCCATCAAGACACTAAGGCGATTTGGTTGAGGAAGACCACGTACCCGCTCGATCCGTGCTGTTATAGTGATCGATCATCGCATTCCGCATTCATTATTATGGATTCAGGTACGCGGTTAATCATTGTTTTAATCTAATTCTTGATGATTTGACATGATGGCTTTAGTGATTTAATTTCAACAAGTGGTATCAGAGGGAGGTTCATGTTAAATCATTAAATTTATGTGAGATTTATTATTATAAGGGTTCAGTTATATACAATTAAGGCTACCTATTAAACGGATATAACTTCAGTTGCATGTAGCAGTGATCTAAGTTGCGATAATAGTATAGTAGTTGCGATTTGACCTTTATACATATAGATGAAACTCTCGGTTGATTTGACCATGATGTATAAGTGGATGTAATTATGACATAAGAATTAAACTAAAGTTATTTTTCTTATTTTTTACGATTTGACCGTGAGGTTTCTTTATTTAACATATATATGTATGAAAACCTTTTGACCCTACATGTATATATGGATCCAGTTTAAAGACAGAGCATACATAAATCTTTTAATCCGATTTGATGGTCCTGTGGATGTTGTATGGTTTTTTGGTTTCAAAAAAAAAAAAAAAAGGATGTTGCCGTAAAGGACATGAAGGCTTTATATATATATATAGGTTTATTCATATATCTATGAGTTTGATTTGACTAAAGTAATTTTATAAAAGGACGAAAGATTTAAAGAACAGGTAGGTTTCATATTTATATAATATATATACATGGTTGTTATGTGTTTTTGTATATATATTACTGTTGGTTTACATATAGATATTTGTTTGGTTAATATATATATATATGTATTAATATTGGTCTAAGTTTACCAATGTTTGCTAGCTTCTTGCATAATTTTTTATTTATGGATTCGGCTTTAATTTATGTGCCATACATATATTAAGATTAAAGAATTTATTCTTGCATTTATTGTGATTAAGGGTATGGATTAAGCTTATTATCTATTTAGATATTAATATTTATTATTTATGTAAATAATAATTAACCTAAAGGAAAGTTATTATTTGGCCAAATAATAGACATTATTTTCTTTCGATATTTGTGTGATTATTATTCATGCATTTAATAATCAGCCCAAAGGAAGATTATTATTTGGCAGAATAATAAACACACGCACGAAAATAAATGTGTGGTAATTCTCAAGTTTTTCATGTGAGCAATAAGTTAGTCCAAAGAAAGGCTTTTTGTTTGACAGAAATTATTATTAACATTTGATTCTTGTATTGAGAGTACTTATTACAGTCTTATTTGGGAACGAAAACGCTAGACTGCTAGTAATCCAAAATTGCAGTACGCGTCAATGTGGGAAAGATAAGGTTTATGCTTTGCAAATCTCATTAATACAAAAAATCTATTTTTTTTAGATTATAAGGATGCGAAGCACAAATTGTCAGATATTTTGAAATAGATGAATTGAAACGATAAGTTGCCAAAGTAACCTCTATCGCGTAAATTTGTTTGTTTTGGAATATTAAGATATGTGTATTTGTTATTTATGCGAATAATAATCGGCCCAAAGGAAGGTTATTGTTCGGCCGAATAATACATACACCTGTGGTAATAAATATAATATGACAATCAAGTTTTCCATGTGAATAATACGTCGGCCCAAAGGAAGTCCTATTATTTGACAGAATTTGTTATTTATATTTGATTACTCCGTTGAGATGACCAATTACAAGTTGATGTTTCTGTCCAAAGACTAAATATCAAAGTTGTGCTAGGTATCTTGTGATGGGGACAACTATTGATAATTTGGATAATTGTGTCATCATATATATTGTTTGTTAATATGTTATGACATTTATATTAATTGTAAGTTTGTAATTTTTATAATTTGTTCTCTATTCAATTTTAAGTTATGCTTTATATATCTGCCAACATAAATTCGGTATCGGTGCTTAACGGCACAAATTTTAAGAATTAGAAATAGAACGCTTCTATTCCAAGAATTTTTTGGGGCTTTATGAGAAAAATGCTACTTAGTTCCTTAAAGAAATTATAGAAATATTTTGCCAAAATAATAATAAAAAAGGCTGAAACAAGTAACCTTTTGTTTAGTCTTGTTTCAATAAGGTATAAGGAAAAGGAACATAAGGAAAGTACATTATGAAAATGTCTGATATCGCTTTCAAACTAAATGCACTAAAGTTAGGGCTGTCTAATGACTTGCTCGTGTATCAAGTTCTTTATTTCTCTTCCCGCACAATACAGTTAGTTTATAATGAATTACAATACTCATAAGGATAAATTAATGATCTCTTAATGAGCTCATATTTTATAGTGTGCAAGAAGAATAAAAGATTTAGCGATAAAAGACAGTGGATACTCATCTAGCAAACACCTCTAAAGGAAAGGATAGATGATAAAAATTAAGAAGTTGCAGTTAGAACAACACTATAGTAATTGTAAAAGAAACATGATAAATAATTTGTCAGTTAATTTTGAAAGAAGGATAGACGTACTAATGTTTCAAATATGTCATTTGGCGTATAAAGTAGGATATATTTCTCATTATGGTTTGTTCGGTAGTTAGTTTAACTTATGTACATGTGATTACTTTGTGAGTAGATTTTGGTGACACTACTCACCTAAGTGTGTTTAGAGGTTATATGTGAAGTCAAAAGCCAATTGATGTTGAAATATTCATCTATCAGGGCAGTGGCGAAACAGTTACAGTTGAGGTTTTAAGGAATTTTAAGTTATCATTAAAGACTAATTACTTTTGAATTTGGGAGAGGCTTATATGGTATTGTCATTTAGACATAATTTTTTTTTATTTGGACAAATACGGTTATTATTGTTCATTTGAAAATAATAAAGTTAAGACTTTTTCAAAATTCAAATATTTTGCTACTATTTCTTTAATTGATAACCTATATACGGATACAACCACCTCATATAATGAGACTTTGTAAATTGATTCACGTGATACAAAGCATAAATTAACTGATAAGAATTCTTCCATGTTATGGCATAAGCATTTGGGATAAATATCTAAATAGAGAATTAAGAGACTTGTGGAATTCTTAAAATCCCTTGATTTAACAGATTTTAAAATCTGTATTTAATGTGTAAAAGGGGAATGGACAAACATAAGGAAACTAGGTGCTATAAGGAATTTAATTGTCTTAGAACTAATTCATGACGATATCTGTGAACTGTTCTATACGGCCTTCTGGAATGGTTAACAGTATTTTATTATGTTCATGACAATTATTAAGGGTACCTATATTCAATTAATGAGAAGTTACAATCCTTAAACGTTGTTATGACTTTCATAGTTGGAGTTGAAAATCAACTAGGTAAGAAAGTTAAGGCCGTGAAATCTGATTGTGGTGGTAAATATTACAGTAGATATAACGGATAAGGTAAACAACGTTCTGGACCTTTGTGAAATTCTTAGAGAAATGCAGAATCGTCTCACAGTACACCATGCTAGGCAAACCTAGTATCGACAGTGTTGCTGAGACATAAAGCAGAAGGTTAAGGATATGGTAAGGAGCGTGATTAATCATTCTTCTCTACCATGATGACTCTAGGAAGAAACACTTAAGATTGCAGCATATTTTTTAAGCAGTGTTATTCTAAACAGTTGCTAAAATAGGTTGTTCAGCTGTGGTAAGGCCATTAAGAAAAGAAATTGGACTCAAATAATAAGCTGCTACTTTGTTAGATACACTGAAAGATCGAGAGATTATAAATTTTATGATCCCTTGAATAAATCCTTTATTAAGACGGAAAATGCCAAATTTCTTGAGATTATTGAGTTTGAAGGGGAAGATAAAGTTAGAAACATTGTCTTTGAAAATGAATTTATTCAAATTCCAAGTACTATTATTAACAATGATTATGATCAAATTTCTGACATTGTTTCATATGGAAATTAGGATCATCAAGACAATGTTGAAAAAACTTTCTATATAGCAACTCAACAATCTCAAGAAGAAGTTAAATTAAAGAAATCCATCTATGGCCTTAAGGAAGTTTTTCGTCAATGGTATTACATATTTCATCAAGTTATTATCTCGTAAGGTTTTGAGGTAAATCCGGTTGATGATTATGTATATCATAAGTTCAGTGGGAGTAACATTATCTTCCTGGTAATTTATGTTGATAATATATCTTTTGTATTAGGAATACAGATACATCAACATTATTGTCGGGTGTCTTAGGGTTTTCACGAAAGAGATATATCGAAAGAATTCTTACCAGATTTGGCATGAAAGATTGTCATTCAGGAGATACTCCCATTGTTAAAAGAGACAATTTATATCACAACAAGTGCCCCAAAATAAAGTTGAAAAGAAAGAGATGCAAAAGATTCCTTATGCATCAGTTATAGGGAGTCTGATGTATCATAAAATATGTACGCATTTGGGTTTAGCGTTCATAGTAAAAATATTTGGTAGATATTTAAGTAACCCTATGATATATCTTCGGAAAGCAGCCAATTAAAGGGTTATACGGTATTTAAAGAGAACAAAAGGATTATATATTTATGTATCGAAAATCAGATCAGTTGGAGATCATATGGTGTTCTGATTTCGATTTTTTGGATGGGATATAGCTGCACAATTTTGTCACCAGGCTGTGAATTGTAGATAGTGTCGAAAGACCATTAAAGATATTTTGTGACAACAATTAATTTTGCTATATTCGACAACAACATAAATTTTTTAAAAATCTAAAGCACATAGATATTAAGTTTTTTTTTTTTGTTGTTGAAAAAAGGAGTTCAGAGTTATCGTGTCTATAGAGCATATAAGTACAAACTCCATGATTATGGATCCGTTCACTAAAGGCTTAACACATAAGGTATTTCATGAGTATATTGCTCATTTGGGTTTTGTGTTATCTAATAAAATGCTGGTTTAGTGGGAGTTTGTATTCTGGATGCTTTTTTATTTAGATGCATATTTTCTGCAGAATAAAGAAGATGGTTTATTTTTGTCTTAACTCTAAATATTTGTTTTATTTCCTTTCATTGTGGTTTAACATAAAGTTTGGATGGTTAATGTTGATCTCATTAAAGTTGGGTCAGTTGAAAATAGGCATGTCTAAGATCACATTGCATCTAATTTCCATGCTACTCATTCACATTTGATCTATGTTATTAAGTGTATTAGTATGGTGATAATCGTGGTTTAGTCACGACCTTATTGTGATAAAAGCTGCGGTAATTCCATTACTCGTACATGAGATAGACCAGATTGTTTAAGGAGAAGTCTAAGGATAAATAGCATACGGATGCGCGCTTAAAGAATTCAGTGATATAATTGTTTTCGGAGTAATATGTAGCCCAAGTGGGAGATTGTTAGAAAATTTATATTTTCTAATTTATGTGGGCAACATATTATAATATTTCAATTATATTTGCTATTTAATTAATGGGCTAATTTTTAGCGGTCTAATTAATTATTAGTTAAGCCCATAAGACTACTCTAATAAATGTGGGCCAAATGTGTAGATACCTCGTATGGGCTTATTAGGGTTTAATGGGAACTCTAATTAGTTTGTATATAAAGTTGATATTAGGGTTATGGTCCCCAATACACCAAATCAAATTACGGCTCCCTTCTCCCCATCTGGAAGAGAACCAAAATTCCCATCAAGACACTAAGGCGATTTGGTTGAGGAAGACCACGTACCCGCTCGATCCGTGCTGTTATAGTGATCGATCCTCGCATTCCGCATTCGTTTGTTATGGATTCAGGTACGCGGCTTAATCATTGTTTTAATCTAATTCTTGATGATTTGACATGATGGCTTTAGTGATTTAATTTCAACACCACTCCCCTAGGATTCTTGTAACTTGAGGGAAAGATCATTAATGAGGGAAGGGAAAGGTGTAGTAAGGAGATTCGTATTCAATGGAGACGCAATAGCAGCACTGTGAGACAAAGCAATTAAGGAGCGAACACGTGCCTAATCCTACACGCATTGAAGCAGTGTCCGCATTCATGTGGAAGCACAGCATGGAAACCTCCGTGGCCATTTGGGGTATCCACCAGTCGTCACTGTTGAACCTTGTAGTAAATTTGTGGAAACGGATGGTGCCTCCGTTGTCTGAATATTCAGTTGGTAATATCATCCGGAAGATTTTGATATGCAGTCCAACTCCAGACGATGAGATAGATATTGGCAGCTTGGTTAGTTTATTCAGAGCGGCAACGGAGGAAGATATAGACAAGATTGTGGCCTAGCTAGAAAACAACAGGGAGTGAGCCGCGGTCCTCGATTACTTTGAGGAGTTAAAAGAAGTATGTAGTTATACGAATTTGAACCCTTATAATCTGATCAGCTGGTGCAGGATGGGGTTCAATGAAGTGGATTTTGGATGGGGAAAGCCTGTATGGGTTAGTCAAAAGGGGAGTAATAATATTATGTCTGCATATAAGAGTGGCGCCACAATGATGGAAGGTGACACCCCAGATAAAATTGAGTTATGGTTGATTTTGGATCATCGTGAAATGGTTGTACTAGAAAGTGATTCCGAATTTCTTGCTTTCGCTTCCCCAAATCCATCAATTCTAATTTAGTCAAACTAACTAGTGTCGATTTCTTGCCTTTTTTTTTATACAAGTGCAAGTGATAGATGAATTCGGATAATTCTAAGGGGAGGAAGGTCAAGAGCGAAAATCGAACCATAGAACTTTTACGTGAATAATCAAAGTCTTGAACACTTGAGCTGAGTCCCCGGGTTTGGTCTCCTGCATGATTGGTCCACGTACGTTCAGTGGTAAAGAGGTTTGACTTTGGGGTTTTGGAGGGCAAACTTGGTATTTAATGGTCGTTTGTTAAATTGTTATTTTGTGTTATTGCTTATTTGTGTGCATTTTGTTCTTAAATAATGTTATTGTTCTATTGGAAATGGAAATAAATAAAAGTTATGCGAAGCGTCCTGTTTACTTCATATGCTTCTTGTTTAATTAAGTGTTCTATGCAAATCTTGTGGGATAATTTTAATATTTTTGTAAGGAGCAAATTAAGGAGAATTAAATAATTTAGTCAAATGAATTTTTTAATATCCATGATCACACACACATATAATTATCCGGCTTTTTCTTTCTTCAAAATAATA
Organism: Lonicera japonica; assembly: GCA_021464415.1. Classification (NCBI taxonomy): domain Eukaryota; kingdom Viridiplantae; phylum Streptophyta; class Magnoliopsida; order Dipsacales; family Caprifoliaceae; genus Lonicera; species Lonicera japonica. The sequence goes on along the minus strand of CM038463.1, from coordinate 96,639,886 downwards.
AATAAGTTTAATTTTTCAACATAGTTATGTCAAATGAAAATTTGATATTGTTATGGTGTGTATTTATTTTTTATGCTAAAATATAACTTCTTACAAATAAGTTTTCACCCCATCTAGCAATTCATCAAAAAATTAAATATAGAACATGTTATACTATTAATTTTTGTAAAATATGTCTTTATAATAGTCCCTATATTTTTTTTGTCCATGCAAATTTTGAATTATTTTTGTCACTAAATAATTTTAGCTAGCAATGATGTTTTCTATCACTAAATACTCTTCTTATGTAATCATATACCTTACAATAAACTCACCACTTAAGGGGCGAGTTGAATTCTATAAAAAGTAGTAAGATTCTCTTCTAGAATGAGAAGAATAATTTAACGGATATAATTTAAATTAATTTAAATATATTAGGTTTTTATGTCGGATATATCTCTCTCAAATTATTACAGTGAAGTAGAGGACGTAAACCCATCCATCCATGTGTGTTAAGATCAGCCGGAGGAGCACGACGTATTCCATTAACATTTTTATAGGAGTATTATTATTCTCTTCTTATTATTTTACGAAGTCATTGGGATTTAGTTTTGTTCTGCCAGGTAATTTGATCTAGACCCTAAAGTTCATTTGTTTTGTCACTTTGGCCCTAACGTTTAATTTACTGTACGTATTTTAGTTCTCAAAATTTGAATTAAATTGTACGTTCATTTAAAATTAAGTGCCTTTTTATTTTTTGGACAGAAAAATCTGCGTGCCACACTCTATTTGCTCGAGTCCTAATGTGTTTCTAAATTACTTACAATTTTATTTGATCTAATGAATGTCATACAAGGTGTCTGTCTTATATATTATTTTATTTAATTTGAAGATGTTTTTGTTGCGTGTTGCATATCTTTTCCTAATGTTGTTGACATGGCGTAGTATTTGCTAAGATATAGGAATTCATATAATTACACATGCTAATTAATGTTTTCTTCTTTCAAAAAATAATCTTTATTATTGTACTGTCATGTTGTACCTTGCTTGAAAATCGCGTTGAATTGCTCTATTAATCCCTCATATGTAAGAATTCATTAATATAATCACACTTTCCTCTAAAGCACGAATACTTCAATTAAAGTAAGGGTATTTGTATTAAATACATGTTCTGCACGTATAAGTTTGGTACGGTAATATTACGTTTCGGAGTATTTATTATTTTTGATTTTTTTTTAAATTTGAATACACAAGAGATACCTACTAAATACAGTGGGATATGGATTATGATATTTTGGACATGGTGGGGGTAACTTTTGTTATTTTTTTAATTGGGTCACTTTAAAAATAACAAATAACTTTTTTAATATAAAAATCTCTAAAAAGAGACTTAGGTGATGGTTGGTTGATGTTTTGAGTTGGGTTTTTAAGTTTAGTTTTTAAAATATGGTGTTTGGTAGAATTTGGAAGTATGTTGAAAAGTGAATTTGGTTTTTGTTTGAGTTTTTTTCAACCAATTAAAAAATCTTATAAAAAAATTTCAAAAAATAGTCACAATGAATCTTATTTTATAGATATCAACGAGCAGGTTTCAAATATATATATTTTTTTATCTAATTTTGATTTTTGGATTTAAAGTTATAGTATTTTAAAAAAAATTAGAGAGAGAAAATAAAGTAAAATAAATTTTGGAAAGCGTAAAAGTATAGTTGATTTTGAGTTGAGTTTTTAAAATTTGGAAAAAAAATACTCACCAAAGAGGCCCCGTATTTCACTTTACAATTCAATAAATAAGTCGATCCTTTTAATGAGAAGATGAAATGATCAATCTTAATGTCCTTCATATACAATTGTCGTCGTTTGGTCTCTCTCATTCGTTTGCTTTTTCAGTCATATTATATCTACTTTTAATTTATGATGTAATTAAATTGCTCAGGTATTTCCTTTAGTAGTTTTATGAGTATTGATAATATTTTTCACGAGTTTATAAAATTCTTACAACTGAATAATTGAATATATAAAATGTTATATAATTATAATTATACTTTATTATTTGTATTCGATCAAGACGTATTGTATCTTATATTTTTTTAATTTTACCATATCACCGTATTGATGCAATATCGTATCCAATACCCATAGTCGTTCCCGTGCTCCACATACACTTGCTAATGAATTTTATTTTATCAATAGTATAATAACACAGTGGTAGTGTTGACTGAAATTAGAGATTTAGAGCATATCCAATAGATATGTGTAAACCATGTAAAATATGCCACATCATCTTCTTTTGTGTAAAATGATTTTGTATTTTATACATCCACCTCATCATTTTATCTCTCTAACATTTTGCAAAAACTTCAAAATAGTATAGTTAAAAAGGAAAATGCTTATCTAAAAGTCTGTAAGTTTTATGATAAACTTACAGACGAATTATGGTCACATATTTAGTCAAATACTTTGACTGGATATGCTTTCAAATTTTTTAATTTTGAACTTTTATCATATATTTACATTGTTAACATTTTAACCTCTAAAAATAAAAATGTCACTCTAAACAATATTTTTATGACCCAACTTTTACCCTATATTTATATTATTAATATTTTTAACCCCTAAAAGATAGAAGTATTCACTTTAAATAATATTTAAGGAATTAATATTAATTATTTCCTCTAGGCTCCGTTTGATAATAACATGAAAAAAATAAATTTGATTTGTATGAGGAGTATCAGTAATGATATGTCAATGTAATCATTGAGAATTGAAACTAGAAAAATTATATAAAGTAGTAACATAATTTACCCACATGATCTTAACATAAACAAAAACTAATAAAATTAAAAAACGCAATAAATTCCTGTATTTTTATTGTAATATTTTAAATTAATAATCAAATATTTATATAATAGTGTTCTAATTAATGGTTTAGTTTTAAATAAATCAAATTCATCTTTTGTAGGAGAAATAATTGATAAAAAGGAAGAGTATGTAAAAGACGAAAAAACTAAATGCAGTGTTATTTTGAGTATGCAGAATTTTCAAAATCTCAAACTTTGAGCGGATTATGAAATCTGCTAATCTACGAAATTTCACAAGATAACAACATTCCTGAATTATCTAAATCACGTGATTTACCAAATTACGTCTCAAAATCACGCCAAAAGAACATACCCTTAACATCTTTTAATAATTTTAATAGTTTAATAACTTTAGTTTTAAAGCCTTTCTATAGATATAAAAAAAATAAAAAAATTATATACATGAGCATATCCTATTTTTAATTAGTAATGGAGAAATTTAATTTAACTTTAATACAAATGTCAGATGGATGAATTTGTGTAAAAAACAAAATAGAGTCTTAATTTTGTAATTATGAATTTAATAATAGTAGATTTTTATTTCAAAACTAAATATAGAATTTGAGTAAAAGTAGATATCTTTCTCAAATTTGTGGTTTAAAATTGTCTGTAAGTTTAAAAACTTACAGCCATCTTTCATGCTAGCAAGATCCAATTAAAAATAAAAAATATATTTTGTAATAAAACTTGCATATTTGAATTCTACTCATCAAGATTTTTAAATCAATACCCACTTTGACTATTTAATTATAAATAAAAAATATTTATAAAAAATGTTGAATATTATATATTCCATGTGTTTCCATACAATTGGCATATCATAATTTTACACAAGATTATAAGAATGAATCATTGGAGCAAAAATGAGAATGTGTATAATTTATGTGTAAAATAACTTTTTATCAACTAAATATTAATTATTTATTAGTCCACGTATTTTTTTATATCAATTTTATACATTGCGGTTGGGGTGTTGCGTGAGAGATGGGAGGGAGAGGGCTGGGAAGAAGAAGAAGAAGAAAGAAAACTATGACTCAGTTGCCATGTGTACTGCCACATCAACGTGTAAAGTGTGTCACATTTTTGTTACGGTGGCATTATTCATTTAGGAATCAAGGAATTAAATTTAGGGATCATTCAGCGACAAATATTTAGTATGTATGAATATAGATGAAAAGGAAACAATACAAATTTTATAATCAAATATTCTTTCCTGCCTAAATCAACATTAATGTTATCAACAAAAAATTCCCTTCCTTCCGATAAAACGTAGTTAATTAAGGTAAAATTTTTTACTCTCTTCTTTACAATAAAACAAAGAAAAAATTTCTTTGAATACTTCATACAATTATTTTTCAGAATACATGTAAACTAATTTATAAATTTAAAATAAAATAAAAATTTATATGCAAATTAGATAATGAATGACTGCAATTTTTTCATATATCCATATTTTTTGAAGTTAAATTTATAAATTTCACTGCAATACATGTTCATATTTTCGCTGTTAAACTTGTAAATTTAACTGCAGTATTTTTCTATATTCATATTTTTCAAATTTGTTGTTAACTTCTAAATTTTGATGCAATTTTTTTTCTTAAATGCAAACTTGTAGAAGATTTTATTTTAAATTTTTTACAGTAATTTTTCTTGCAAATCTGCAGTGAAATTTTTAAATTTTACTTAAATTTTGTAATTAAATTTTTTAATTTTCAATGAAAGTTTTGCAAACAAAATTTTAAAAATAATATATCATAAGTTGCAGAGAAATTCAATGTTGCCAATCCATTAGAAATAAAAAGAGTTGCAAATCAGAAAATAATTGATGTAAGGAATGTAATTTTCAAATTGATTAACAATTCATGTTAGGAAACAATTTAATCTCATATATATATATATATATATATAAAAAAAACACAAATTTTTTGCCAAATTTGCCTATCCTTCCGACTGGTGGCTACGATTTGTGCTCAGCTATTTGTCTTTTAATCAAATTATAGGTGTCGTAGCATGTTGGTAATTTAAAGTATAATTATGGCTACTTATATATCCCATCAAATTTAAAAGTGTCTCAACAATATCTAAATTTCAATTTGTTTCCATATAACTTAACTCTCTATTGTCACAAAAATTCTATTTATATTCCCAAATGGTGGCTAGTATTTATCTTTTCATCTCACTGCTTATATGTATCTTGGCATGTTGATAATTTAAAGTATAATTATGCTTACTTATATATCTCATAATTTGAAATAATCTCAACAATATCAAAATTTCACTTTATTTCCATATAAATTAACTATCCCCTAGTAAATCACAAATGTTACTAATATTAAATATGAAAAATATGAATAATTATAATTAAAAATATTTAAGTTTCTTGGTTTGGAATTAAATATTTTTTTTTGGGAAAAGAATTGCATGATGTTAAATATTAGTAGAAAAACTTTTTTGTGAATTAATTTTTATTACTAAAATATGTTCCAATAACCTAAATTCTAATACAAAACGTACTAAAATTGATATATGCCTATTCTATGAATTGAGATTAATAGTTTCTTTCTTATTTATAAAATTTATTTTATTAGTTCGTTTTATTCGTCCGACATTACTTGAGATGAATACAATAATTTTTCTTTAGATATTATTATAATATCATATAATTGCAACACGTCGGGTGGGTTACAGCGGGACATATCGAGTTTGGGCTTATGCATATAGAACCAGGTTCAAGTTTTTTCAAACAATACCCGCACCAATTAGATCAGAGCTTTTCTTGATAGATTACTCATGCATATTGAATTTCATTGTATACATCCTATGGCCTAGAATCTCCATAATGAGTCTAGTTTGGGAAGAAACGGGATTTTTGAAGACCGAGGAGTGTATATGTTACAAAAACTAGGTACAAGTTCAAGTCAAGTTTAGATTCGCATAAATTTAAAACATTTGACCTGACTGAATATATCAATTATTCTTTAAGTAACACATTCCTTAAATACTCTTTTGATCTAATTGCTAAGATTCATCATGGCACAGTTGTAATTTGGATAGGCATCTCTCTCTCTCTCTCTCTCTCCTTCATTGAATAATCACAGTTTACCAATTTTTCTCTTTTTATTTATCTCTTATTACATTTAAAAAAAAGAGTTGTCTCTCACAGACCATATTTTACTCCATACCTCTATCATGATCTCTCTCTAAGTTCTCGATCTCTCACTACATTTTTTTTTTCTAATAAGTCGAATTTGGAATGAGTATTTTTAAGAACACGTGTATGGGTGGGTTCGACAACAAAAACCCAACACGGGTTAGGACTGTGGTTGTATTTAGGTTTATGTAAATATGAACTATTTGATCTGACCCGACCTAAATATAATAATTTTTCTTTAAATACTTTTATAATTAATATCATATAATTATAACACGTCGGGCCAAGTTGGGACAGTTCGAGTATGGGTTGTGCTGAGTAAAACGCACAGATCTTACAGCCTATAATATCCCCCTTATAAGTTGGGCTTAGGACTAATATTTTTAATGCTATATAATGATGGTACGGCCGTACAGTTTTACAACAAAGAATCTGACATAAATTTAGGCCGTGTCTAAGTTTGGTAAATTAACTAGTTTGACCCAACCGACCAGTATAATAATCCTTTAAATATGCATATAATATCACATAACTATGACGATCGGACTGGATTAAGACTTGGCAGACCAAGATTAAGCTTAATTATGCATATTATTGGACGGAGGGCGTTCAAGTTTTCAAAACCACACCTTAAACAATTTTGTCAATTATTTCCTTCTAAGGTTTTTAATCAACAAGAAACTTTTCAGTATGGTTTTTAACATTTTAATATTTAGATGTAAATTAATATAAATATTAATTATATACCTAAATATAACATTCCGTAACTTCACTTCTTTATTTAATTTTTTATGGTTTTCTGCAAGTTTTTAAGCTCTTCCACAAAAGAAAGAGGGATTGAGATAGAGAATTGATTTGCTTTTATAATTTATTATGGGCATTCTTAAATAAATTCACAATTTTTTTCTTCTTATCGTAGTATAAGAATACTTTCTTCTCACTCCGGTAATTTTTAACAAAATCTTTCAACTCACCTAGTAGTACTGAAAGCACAAAAATAACTATAGGGACGCTAATTTCTGTCGTTGCTAAAAAAATATCAAAAATACAATTGGCGTCACTTATAATAAGAAAAAAATCGACGAATTCATGATCAGTAAATATTTTCCATTTTCCTTAAAAATTAAATTCAAATTTATGTAACTGTTGCAATTAAACTATCAATCAACTATTTGCTACGCTGCTAAATTATACAGTGAAAACTAGAGTACATTTCCTATACGGACTCACCTTTAGCGATGGTTTTTCGTCGCGAATACATAGGGGATATGTTTTTAGCGACGGAAAATCGTCGCTAAAGGTCCCAGTCCGTATGGACCAGTCCGCATAAGAAAATTCCCAGGTGAAAACTATTGTCGTAGCATAGCGGCAATGACATTTTGTATTTTATGTTGTTAGGCGGGATGGTCAAGTGATTATCTATTATAAGGTTTTTTCTAATTGGCACATTTTATATTCCTAGAAATGGGAGGCAAGGCCGAAATTTTGAGTCTAAAATATCCATGGAATTAATCAGCCCGCTGAATAAACAACATCACTTAAATATTTTGGATTTCTAGAGTTCCTAAAAATCCTAGAAAAACTATGAAGCATATCTAATAATACATTTAGCGGAGAATCCAACAGCTTCTTAGGCTATAAATTAATGCTTAATATTGATTCATTATAAATGACCTTCTTATAAATTGTTGAATTTATTTTAATGGCAACATATCGAGTTTTACCTTTGGAAGTATGAAAAAAAAAAAAGATTAAGTTTAGAGTGAAAATATTTCAAGAAGACTTGTGGGCAAATTGATCGAATCAAACTTCAACGTGCTTGACTAAAAGAAAATAGAGCATACTAATTGGGGTGGGGTGAGTTTATAGATGGAGTAAGAAGAAAATTTTGGTGAGTGGATTCAAAAATTTCCCTTTTTTAAGTATGTGTTTGGCTGTGAAAATTAATTAGAGTGACAAATATTTTAAAAAAATAAAATTGTTGAGGTGAGTTTACAAGTGGAGTAAGGAGAATGTTTTGGTGGGTGGATTTAAGAATTTCCAAAAGAAAAAGGTTATACATGATTTTGGTCTGCCAAGAAAGAAAAGAATAGATGCCGATTTTTTGTTAGGGATAAAAATCGGGGTAAGAAGACATGATTCTACGCTGTTTTTTAGGTTAGTTTGATTTGAGTTTTTATTTTTGTACGGGTGAGAAGAATAAAATTGTGCGTATATTTAAAAATACCCTTTATTATAGTCATTGCACAAATTGCAAAGAATGATCCTTTTATATAAGAAAAGATCTAAAGTTCTTTAATAATTGTAATTCCATTCTTAGTTGTTATTATAATAATAATAATTATTATATATATGTGTATGTGTGTAGACACCCCAATTCTTGACTCCCGCAAGAACCCTAAAAGTTCTCGGAAGATACACTTGGAGTCCGAAACTTGCTCGCACACTAAAAACTGTTTTGAGGAAGGTTTGCTGGACGACAAATAGGTTGAGCAATATGGTTTGTCACATGATGACAAACATGGAGTTACTTCGTGATAAGTTTACCAAACAAAGAACACCAACCTTCTGACACATCAGTTTGTTAAAGGAATCACTTCAGCCGATTGTCGCGTGACATAGGTACATTTTTCATATGACAAACGACACACTGTTGTGGTTTGTCGTGCGACAAATCCTTGACAATATTATAAACGGGCTTGCACCCTATGGGTTTAATGATAACACCTTTTGCTAGAAAAAATCCTATTATTCTCTAAGTTTTCTAATTTTCAAATAATCTCAAGTACAATTTATATATTCATTTAATTTCTGAGGAATTCTCTAGTCCATTTCTTGACACTCGAAGTGTTATATTCTGGGGTCAAATTTTCAAAAATATATGAAGAAGAAAAGTCGATATCCGCCGGAATCTCTTCTGTTGTATTATATTTTCTCTCTTTCATTCTTATATATATCATCAGGAAGGTAATTAAGAACTCTTTTAGTAATTCAATTATATATTTGTATACTTATTTTTGTTGTTTTGTCCACTTTTTAATTGAATAACTTATTGTCAAGTCACCGATATTCTATCATTTTCAAACAAAACAACTTAATAAAACCTCGATAAAACTATCTACAAAACCAGAAGAAGTAAGACCACTATTATCCGATTAAACCAAGTCTTCAAAAAGCGGACTGATAGTTCTTAGTTAAAAATTTAACTTGGGTACGTTCTTTCTTTCATATAAACTATAATGTATTTGATATACTCTCCTCAAGAGTTGAAATTCCAATAAAATCCTGTATTTTCTAAAAATAAACTAAACGAGATGATTAATATTGTTATCTGGAAAAACAATACTGAATCAATCTCAGTATTTCAAAACAAATAAAATGGACTTTTGTCACTAGTAACTAGACTTTGACAAAATCAAATATCGGATTACGAAATACAAAGGTTTTAATTCATTCCCCTTGTTTTCCCTAAAATTGGATTTTCATAAGTATTTTCGGAAAACAGTAGAATATTAGTAAAAGCAACCAAGTTTTTCAACATAGAATAAATATATAAGACCACTAGAGACCAAAAGGGTAGAACGGGTGCTTAACACCTTTCCAATCTGTAATATAGTTCTCGAACCTCATAGAATCCTGATTTCATAGACAAACGTGTAAAGAAAAGGCTTATTTATAGCCTTTTTCCTTACACCACTCTTTTGTCCGTTTTCTAGTAAAATGTACCGACGACTCTGAATGAACCCTCATACATCTAGAATAGGATAGAGGGACACACTATATGAGTTATCACCATATAGAAGCAAATGAAATGATGGAATTTCTTCCAACGTTTCAGACCCCCAAACTAAAGGTTGAGACCCGGGGGTGGCATTTGCGAATTCTCACAGTGTGTAATCGTAGAAATGAAAAGTATTAATTTATTTTAAGAAACAAAAAAATTGACTAAATTTTTTTTTATATATAAAATGACTAATTCATTCATAAGAAATTTGCTTGAAGCTGGAGTTAGAACTTTGATAAATAAATAACATATGCAAAAGGTGGAGTTAGAACTCTGGTAAATAAATAACATATGCAAAAGGTACACAAAATCGTACGTTATACACCCGGGAATATAACATAGTTGTAAAGGAGTTTGCTTTAAAGTTACTTCGCTATAGTTCAATCCTTAGTTCCCTTCTCTTCAAGTTCAAATGCTTAATTTATCCGAGTATTACTCATATAAAATAAAATAAAATCATATGTTAGTAACTAGATTAGATATATCTAATTATATTTTGTGGAGGGTTGTCGTGAACTCTCTTCCAAATCCATCATTCTTTTTTTTTTCTTTGTGGAAATTTTATCTTTCTCACCACCCAAAGACAAAAATTTCATGGAAAAAGCCAAAAAAAAGAAGAGAACATCTCATCTCATCACATCTTTCAACTTATTTTTTAATTTCTCACTCAAATCTATTATATTTTATATCATTTTTCATCGTTTTATCAAATAGATCTCGAGAGAACATCTCATCACATAACTTATTTTCTAATTTCTCACATAAATCAAATATTTTTTATATCATCTGCATCTTGTTATCAAAAAAAATCTTATAAGTCGTGTATGATGGGCGGAGATCGAGAAGTTTGTGTAATATATAGGTACACATCAAAATATTACGATCTCTTTTAGTATTTATGAAGCAACTGCTTTAAAATATCCTTATATATATATATAATATTAACTCTTTGGCCATGTGTGTGGTCAGGTTATTCCTTTGTAACAAGCAATATCAACAAGAGTTGGCCTTGTATAACAAAAAACAAGAGTTGACCACTTTTGGATCATTTGGTTGTAAAAATTAATGAGATAAAATGCATACATATACATGACACCGCATTAATTGTTCTAGCTTTGGTTTTCTGTTGTGGAGAATTGTTTTGTGTTTAATTTTATCGATTTGTGTTAAGACTCTTAAGCATCAAGTCATTTATTAGGACGAGTCTTACAGGTGTGCACGATCACCGACTGCATAGTGTCATGTATTCTTGTTATAATATTTTTTTTATAACTTATGCAAGTTCCAGTTGTATCTTTAGTAATGCGATGCACTAATAAAAATATATAAGAGCTTATATTTTAAATGTCTTGTTTATGAGAAAAGGACTTCCAATTTTATTTTTTATACATTTATATCTCATAACGAGACTTGTCACTTAAGTAATTAATATTTTTTTTTCCTTTAAGTTCTACACGCAAGTATTACGATTTATTACAGAGTTTACTAAGCAACATCTTCTAAATATTCTTATATAGGCCATGTGGCCAGCTTGTTCTATATAACAAACAATATTGCTAAGAGTTGACCTCACGTGATGGATCTTGGGTTTGGGTGGGGTGGGGGTAGGCGTTGACTCAGGATTTTAAGTGAAGACGGGGCGGATTTTTTTCCCTTTTTTAAGTTAATAAAAAAAATAACGGTAATTAGCAAAAATGATTCATAAAGTTTGATCTGAATTACTCGCTCATCCCTAAAGTTCAATTTTTGGTTGAAACATTTTTAAAGTTTCTAATTTTCTCTCACTCGTTCAAAATTGGATGCTCCATTTAAAAGATGGATGAAAAACGCGCGTGATTGTGACAAACCAATCTTTTAAAGGGTATTTTTGGATGCTTAAACCGAAATTAGAAATTTTAAGAATATATGCTTAAACCGAAATTAGAAACTTTAAGGATATTTCAACCAAGATTAAAAATTTTAAAGATGCTTCAACCAAAAGTTGAACTTTAGGGATGAGCGAGAAATTTGGGTCAAACTTTAGAAGTCATTTTCGCTAACTATCCAAAAAATAACAAGTTCAAATCAAATATCGACATCAATATTTAATTATTCATGAACCAAATCTTAGTTTCAAAATTAATAATTTTACTTGGAGTAAAGCTTGTATTATTAAAGTCTATGGACTTCTTACAAAAAATGCAAAAGTTGCTCGTAATGAGATTTAAACTTTGGTTCATAAAAGTTTACTTTAATTTGGCTTTAACCACCAAATTAACTTACCTTTGTGTTATATATATATGCTCAAATTATATATTACAATAGTACATACATCACACGTGCATATAAATTAATCTATGTAATATGGGTCAATGGTTCCAGGATCTCAATATATATATATATATATAGATAAAGGATTGTTTGGTTAAGAAAATACATTTTGAATAGTTGATAGTGCCTTTGGCGCAAGATACAATATAATATCAAATATAGGTAAAAAAATCTGAAATTTAAAGGGGATGGGCTCCCCTCTCCCCCCTCCCCATCTCAATGTGGGTGGTGGGGAGGGAGTTGGCATTGCCGAGGGAAGCAACCGACCTATTGATATTCGAAATTCCCATTGCTATAATTAGTGGTGGGAAAATATACCATTTATGCTATACCAATCCATACCAAACTAAATCATTACCAAAATATACTGAAATTTGGTAATGGTACAATACCAATTGATATTGTGCCATACCGAATTATTTTGGCATGGCACCGGTACGTACTCAAACTCATTATCGACGGTATATCGTATTGTACCGAAATTTTGGTATTACCACGGTATACTATACCGTACCGCACCAATTGTGCCATTATACCAAATACTAAAATAATACCAAATTACCAATACCCTATAAAATGAACAAGATGAACGGCGTGGATCTGTCAATTCCTTTATCTCATTATCTAATATTCTAATTTATGTTTCACTTTCACCTCACATCCACCGCTGCTCTTTCTCTATCTCTTTTATTCATCTTCGACTCTTTCTCTTTATTTCTCTCAGATCTGCCATGCTACATACACTGCCCCAGCCACTGCACCATTGCCATTCCACCACCATCAACCTAGCCCTTTGCACTAGTTCAAATATTTATTTTCATTTTTTCTAATCATATTAAGCTTCAATTCTTCGGCTTCCAAGTATTTAATAGATGTGTATGTGTTGATTATAATTTATAATGCAACAATATTTATACATGGTTTAGTGATCTTGGAATAATCGATTGCAAAAACTTAATTAAATGCAAGTAAAAGTAACTTAATTGTTTTGTTGTAATAAAAAATGTTCACTTTTGATTATTTAGTTTCAATATTTTTTTAAGGATTGATTTTTTGATAATATATCGTACCATTCCGATATTTTGGTATACCAAAAATTTGGTATGGCAATAGAAATGAATTTCGGTGTACCAAATTTTCGGTACGGTACACTCGATATAATACGGTATTGTACCAAAACCACCCCTCGCTATAATATTATTCAGCTAATGGGCTGTTTTAAGGTTATATGTTAAGGATTGGCCCGTAAATTTGATATTACTTAATAAATAGTCAAAGATTTGATATCGATATTAATTGTCAAAAAAAAGAGAGAGCTTTCTTTTAAGAAAATGTGTACGCGCAAATCAAATTTATGACTAATTAAAATGATATTATTATGTTAGAGTAAATAGTTCAAATGGTCACTAACTTTTTTGTCAAGTACCATTTTGGCCATCAAATTTTAAAACGGACCACTTTGACTATTTAAGTTTGAAGTGAGCGACACTTTAGTCATTTTTTTTCAATTTGACTGTTAAATTGAATAGAATTAAACCATACATAAGACACGTGACTTTATTATGTTATAAAACACCAGTAGCAAATGCCTTTTGCACTAAAAGAATAATTGGGGAAAATAAATTTTTAATGGAGAATCGGGAGGAAAATATAATTGCCACCAAAAATATTGTGGCAACCTTTCGCCTCACATATATTTTCGTCGTCGCCCAGAAGCCAAATCCCGATTACATCCCTGTTGACCTCATTTGTCTATAAATTCCGGACAACACATAAAATGCACACATGCACACAATTATCTAGTGAGAGAAAATTCGCCTTAACCATGGCATCATCATGTAAGCCACATGCAGTGTTCATTCCCTTCCCAATATCCACACACATAAACCCCATGCTCAAATTTGCAAAGCTCATCCACCAAAGGGGCTTCCACATAACCTTCATCCTCACCCATCACCAGCACAACTCCATCCTCGCCTCCCGCGGGTCCCATGCCCTTGATGGCCTGCCCGACTTCCGGTTCGTGGTGGTGCCGCTAGATGTGCCGCCACCTTCTGCGGACAGAGCTCCAGCCGAGTACTTTGCTTCAATCCGTACAGCGGTTAGGGAGGGATTTTTGCCCTTGTTTGGAGAGGTTTTGGGAAAACTTAACGGGTCCTCGAATATGCCGCCAGTCACGTGTGTGGTGTCCGATGGTGTGATGACGCAAAGCGTCGTGGCCGCGGAGGAGTTAGGGTTACCTGTTGTGCTCTTTTGGGTAGTTGGGGCTAGTGGGTTTAAGAGCATTATAGGTCATAGGGATCTATTGAGGAGGTGCTTAGCCGCAACAGCTGATGGTACTGAAGGTATATAAACAATTTCCATGCATATATAACAATCTCTATGCGATTTAGATATAAGTAATTCAATATTTTTTCTTCTTAGACAAAAATATTACACGGTGTAATGGCTGACAATAATATTAACTGTACTAATTTGTTTTCTGTGGCTAGTTTTTGAACAATCTTAGCACAATATCATCTATATATATGAAAATGGTCTTGTAAGAGAATCCCTTACTTTAACAATAATATAGACCAACCATTTCGACCGGCAAAAATTAAATGAATGAATTGTTACATGAAACTTGGTGAAAACGATCTCTATATATATTGAGTAAATAATCTCCACAAAATTTTGTCAAAAAACTCAACCTTTTTTATTTAACCTACTTTGGGGTTGAATTTTTTGATAAAATTTGATAGAGTTGATCTACTTATTATAAAAATTATCTCCACCAAATTTAATATAGAAAAATTCATTTGGTTATATATATATGTGTGTGTGTGGTAAATATGTTTTGCTTGCGGGTTTTTGATTGACGGTGTCTTTGTTGTTAATGCGATCCTCAATGCATTAGCGACCAAAATTCATGTAGTTATTGTTGGCTTTAAAGCCCCTTAGTTATGCACCTAATTCATAATTAAGTTTCGTTTGATAACAATATAAAAAATGAAAATATAAACAATTGATTTGTATAAGAGGATGAAAAATAATTTGATACATCTGATGAGATATTTTCTATCTCATGGTTATTTTTATGAATAAATGTCTTCCATTATTCCTCAACCCTAAAGAAATTTTTTCCATGAAAAAAATTACAAACTAAGAATACATTTCGCCGCATGCTTCAACTTATTTTTCAACTTCTCACAATAATCAACTATTTTTATTTTTATCTTCCATGTTATCAAAAGGTCCCTTAGAGAATTATATTCCAACTTTCGATCTGATACCTTTACAATTTTAAAAAATTTAGAAAAATAAATAAATTTTGATATATATATATATAGCTCATACGCAAAAACCGTTCTTGTATGCTTTGATACTTCACTATTCTAAATTTTTGTACTCCCGGTCAGAGTTTCGAAAACTTCGTTTTCTTTGTAAAACAAAGATTTAGAATGATTTTGGAAATTCTAGTTAATTAGAAATTTTGAACTTTCATCCAAATGTGACCCATACCTTTTTTGTACTTCCACGAGAAATATAGATTTTTTTTGCTTTGAAAGTCACGAGAATTATAAATTAAATAGCAAGCTAGACGAAAAAAACTATATACAAAAAATGAAGCGATGAAGAATTGACTTTACACCCCATGTTTTGAGCTATATTTGCATTTACACCCTACCATTAATAAAGTCCGTTAGATGCAGTCAAATAATTTGTTCTTGACCAAAATACGCTTACGACTTCTCATCCCATTTTTTGCTTCTAGTTTGTGAGTTTGCGCCACATACTTGAAAGTTAACATATATGGTTTTCATTAAAAACAAACATAGAAAACTGCCCCCAAAATAATTTCAATTATAGTAATAGGATATGGTATATATTGTACATAAAACTAATTTTGAAACGTGATTAAGTCGATTAATTAAAAAATATTGACTTAAGAAGAAACAATGTGTGATTTATGAATTTAGAGAAGAAATTCAACAAAATTTATAAATGAAAATTAAATAAATAAGTAAACAATTAAACTAAAGTTCATTACATTCTAAATTCATTCACAAAAATTATAATCTTTTTATACATGGTTTGTAATGAAGAATATCACTGTTATCTCTTAATTAAGATGGGGTGCAAATTCAAAATATTTAAAAGATATATATGGGGTAAGTAGCTATAAGGGTATTTCAGTAAAAAAAAAAAGTTGAAGTTTTAAAACCAATTAATAGGATTCACTAACCACGGGGTGCAAACAGAGAAATATATATATATATATATATAAGGTGATAACTCAAAATATCTGAATTCATTGCTACTATTACAACTACTAACATCTACTTGATATTACACAGATGTTAGCCAGCAGGTGAATGAGGATCTGGATACAACTGTTGATTTCATCCCGGGAAGGAAGGGAGTACGCATGAGGGATTTTCTCAAGTACATGAGAATGACGCATTCAAATGACTACATAATTGATAGTTGCGTGGGAGAAGAAGAGAGAACATCAAAAGCATCAGCAATAATTATTTATACTTTTGAAGCCTTGGAGAGAGATGTGTTCAATGAAATCTCAACTATGTATGGTCGCGTATATAGCATCGGTCCATTTCCTTATACACCAAACGGCCAAGTGAGTGAAGAAAGTTTGAAATTACTGGGGGATAATATATGGCCACAAGAAACTTTATGTGTCGAGTGGCTCAATTCCAAGGAACCAAACTCTGTGATTTACATTAGCTTTGGTAGCCTGACCGTCGTGAGTCCAAAACATATGGTTGAGTTTGCCTGGGGACTTGCAAAAAGCAATTACTCATTCTTGTGGGTCGTTAGGCCTGATATGGTTGTAGGGGAAACAATGGTCTTACCAGAAGAATTCATCGAAGAAACGAAGGAACGAGGGCTAATAGTTAGTTGGTGCCAACAAGAGCAAGTCCTTAATCACCAGGCAATAGGAGGGTTTCTTACGCATTGTGGATGGAGCTCAGTATTGGAAAGTATTTGTGCCGGTGTTGCAATGATTTGTTGGCCATTCTTTGGGGAGCATATGACAAGTTGTAAAAATATTTGCAATGAATGGGGTGTGGGAATAGAGATAGATGAAGACGTTAAAAGGGTGCAAGTTGAAGAAGTTGTGAGAGAGCTAATGGATGGAGAAAAGGGTAAAATGATCAAAGAAAAGGCAAAAGAGTGGAAGAAAATCGCCAAAGAAGCCACTTGCCCATTTGGTTTATCGTCCGCTAAAATAGATAAACTAGTTGATGAAGTGTTACTATCAAAACCCTAATTCTTTTTTTCTCTATATCGTAGGCAGTTACTTATGAGCGTATAATTGTTCAGTATATATATATGTTTTATGGCAATTTTTCTAGTGTCATGCTATCTGAAATTTTTGTTATGTTTGAAAAGGAGATGTGGGTACGTTATCTACGTGAAGATAATGAAACTGTGAGGAAAGAGTTTATGGAATCCAAAAACAAAAAGAAGGAAAAGTACATTCCAATTAACAAAAAGAAAGATAACTATCAAATAGGTTGAAGAATATTGTTAAATGGAAATATTAAAATAGAGATAATGGGTTTTAAGGTCTCGCTCCGTAATATTTTATAACTCTAAGGACAGACTCATATTTAGTAAAGAGAACTAGTACTAATTTCATAATTTGGTTTTACAATAAGGACACTTTTCATAATATTAATTTATTTTAAGGAAAATGATAAATGTTGATGGACAAAAATACCCTACTATATCATTTATTCTAATTATACAAAAGACATATTATTCTTTCATACATACACATAGTTTAGAGAGAGAAAACAAAGAACAAGAGAAAAGAGAAGTCTCACCAATAATCTCATCTCTTCCCCCACCACCACTAACACCACCACCACCAACACCACCTGACTCTGAGCGCCGTTCTCATCATCATCATCATCATTGTCATCGTCGTCGTCGTCTTCTTCTTCTTCTTCTTCTTCTTTCTAGATCTACAATCGTAAAATATATGTAACTTTTGATCAAACCGTTGGATTTGGCTGCTTTTTGGATATGTTGTTCGAAAGACAAAGTTAATATAATTGTGCGAAAAATTAAGACGATCAGAGGTCGTTTTGCTATCGAAATCGACTAATTTCGACAGCCCAGCGAGATTTAAAAACAATATGATCGTAACTCTTTTTTGTTTCTTTTATGAACCCTACGTCGATCCATATATATATATATATACACATATAAATAAATTGAATGGATGTTGATCTCATCAATTTTGTTGTTTTCTATTTTATAATGGTGCTAAAATAATTTTAGCACCTTCTAGTCTGTTGTTCAAGTTGCACACCTTCTAGTTGTTGTTCAGAAGGTGCTAAATGCATTTAGCACCTTCTGGTTTCTGTCTAGGAAATGCTAAATGCATTTAGCACCTTCTGGTTATGGTGCTAATTGCATTTAGTACCCTCTAGTTGCTGTCCAGGGGGTGCTAAATGCATTTAGCACCTTCTGGTTGTGGTGCTAATTTCATTTACGAAATTTATGCGCTTAAAGAATCGGGCAAACCCAACTAAGAAAACAAACAAATTTTGACTCAAAATAACGGAATTTAAACTAAATCTCAATCCACACTTAAAGCAATGTACCTAAATCTCCAAACTTTCCTTTTAAAATACATTACTGCTTCAAAAGATACCTTGGGAAACATCCTTGTTTGGAACACAAGTTTTTGAAATAAATTTCCCGATAGACAATAAGATATACTTTTAAATACATAAGGTAGAGAAAAGCCTTGAAAGAATAACACGTTGTAGTCATGTGTCCAAACATCAACTTCTGGTATTAATGTTAAAAGCAACCACTAGAGTGTTACATATTGTCATCCCGCTGTATTTTCAAAAACACTTTGTAAATATCCTAAGGTTTCAAAACATTTGGTATAGTTTAAATATTCTATGTAACACATGTTTGTTGAAGTCTATGGAACCATCTTAGTATTACATGCGCAACTTGACATATCTTTAAATAATTCAACTTATATTTCCCATCAAGATCTTATAGTTTCCTGGGCAAATATTCCTTTAGTTTTGCATGTAATATTGACCAACAAGTAACACCGAAAGTACTTTTAACACATTAGAATAAAATTACTATTTATTTTCCAAGCGTTCACTTACACACGTTTGAGGTTAGAGGAGAGTTAAAACCAAAGCCAAGTGTATATATGACAAACCAGTATGGAGAAAAAGGAAGATTGGTCCAGCACTAAAGTCTGGCAGAAGAAAGTCTGGCGGACCGGTCTGACACCAAACATGGACCAAATTTGATGTTTTTCAAAAAACATACTAAAAATGCGCGTTTAGAGTCCATATGCTAAGAAACACTCCAAGATGAATTTAATGACTTATCATGACTTTTCGGAAAAGAGGGAACGTAATTCGGAGGTCTTGAAGTAATAGAGCTAAAATCGGTCATTCTAAAAATGTGCTTTTACCAAAATTCACAAGATTAACATACAACCCTAAGGTGACTCGCGAAGAAAATAAAATTCGAATCAATGGTATTTAAGCCATGGAGTACAAAGTAGAAAATTCGATGCAAGAATTCAAGGCAAGGATGCTAGAAAGATCACTGTAGGTTTTAGCTAATTGTATTTCTCCACCAAATAGTGAGGTCCCAAGGATCCTAATACCACAACTATCTAAGATCTCAAAAACGAAACCAATGAATTAAAGAATATGAGATTCTGAATTAAACTCAAATTATATTCCGAGTGATCACACAAAAGCCTTAAAATAAGGAAAGTCAATCCACAATCTTTATACGCACTGAAATTTAAAATTTAGCTCTAAATGTAAGGAGTATCTTGAAAATATGGTCGAGGCAAAACTTAAATACCAGAGGATAATGTGGGTCATTAAGTTCAACTCTAGTTAGCTACAGTAGACAATTGCTTTATAAGATAGTCATCCGTTGGCCAGCGGTTAACTATAACATAACTCAAATGTCGCCTGTGCTTACAAAGAATAAAAACCCAACTTCTCCCACCTTAAAGCAGAACGGAAACGCACGATCTTAATCTACCCAATATCCCACGATGAAGGGAATTTGAACTTATGCCTCTGATACCAACTATAACAACCCATCTAATTAAGCAGGTGTTAACGGATGCTGTATCTAATTAACTACAGATAGACAAATAGACATAACTAATAATTTAAACAAGGTAGAGAAATTTAATAAAAATTTAGCATGAAGTATTTATAAATACTAAGAAATCCATCCTATATAAGGAACAATGCGGAATATAGAATATTTCTGAAATCCATTACAATCCAAATTCGATAAATACAACTACTGCAAATTAGGATAATACAATAACTAATTCCGTAAGGGCATTAGAGAAAACTCTAAGATGAACTTGGACCTGCTCGACGATCTCTACCCGAGACACGATGTGTACCTGAAAGGAAAATGAGGGAATGAACGATAAATGGCCCAGTGGGAACTATAGGAAAAGGGAAAATGCAATGCACGATCGTATCACAATATGAGAGAGTTCACAATTCAATCATTACCAAAATTCCCGATTATACCAATTTATAGGAAAACTATACATGAAGTATCAATATAATTTTATTAATTATCAATCGTATCTCACACGATAGCTGTATAAACATACATCCACCTCATCCTCCTCCTCGACCTAATATTGGTACTAGACGGAATACACTACTCACAAACACACCCTATCTTACCATGGGTCAGTGCACTGGTCACTATATTTATCGGCACCTCATCTTTACCATGGGCTGTGTAATAATAAAATTCAAGCATTTCTATATTGGTGCTTATTCGGTTCCAACAATCTCAATATAATCAACAAACCACTAGATAGTAGTTGTACTCAGGGAAATATTTATAATATCAACATTTCAATCCATGTGTTTGAAAATTTCAAGAATAACAAAGATAGTCTTTACTGCTTTAACACCCTATATTAGCAGAGTATCATTTTTCTTTTATATAATTGCATAATTATACCAAAAAGGGCCAACAATAAAATCATTAATAATAGTAATACATAATCCAAAAATCTCAAATTTTCCCATGAATTATACTTGTACTAACCAAATTTCTTAATTTGAAGCATTTAGTGAAGACTAGTAAAAGGAGCAATACTAGACTTGCTAGTAATATCGTCAAACACCTCATGCATGTTTAACCACGAATTTAAAATATGATTTGAAGTTGACTAATATTCTGAAATTTGGTAAATTTTGATGAAAATTCTGCTATTAAACATGCACGTGACGATTCTAGCTATTTTGGTACCAAAATCTCAAAATAACCCATGTATACCAACATGCATTACTATCAGCTCTCATATTCATCACATAGAACTCATATAACATCAAAATCAATGCTCAGATCATGTAAATCAAGTTCAAACCATTTGCATGCAAAGAAAAGTGTGGTTTTGTGAGAACCCGCGTTCTCGACGCCCGGGGGTCCTCGTGGGCGGCGATTCCGTTTGTTGATTTTGGAAATCGGTTTTTGAAAAGAATATGAGTCGCCAGTTTGTTTTACTAAACAAACAAAAAATGTTCGTGTAAAAGAGACGTATTTATGGACTAAATATCCTCTTATACACAATATATACGAAACCAGTTGATTCGAAGGTTCGGGGATTAAGTTACGAATCGGGAAGGTGTTAGGCACCCAATTCGCCCTTTCGGTCTCTTGAGTAGGATATGCGTGTGTTATAATTCAGTTCTTGCATGCTATTGCCATTACTTTACAGCTTTTCGTGCTTGCCTTAGAAATCGGGATTTTGGGGTTGGGATGAAAACGATGTGTTTCCTAATTCACCCATGATTTTGAAAATAAGTGTGTGTGTGTGTGATTTGAAAAGAGAGTTTGATAATAATAGATGCAATGAAACAAGTGATTTTGTAAAGCATTGGGCTTTTCGGAAACTGATTCAATGTGGAATCTTATATTCGATATTATATGAGGCGAGTTGACCGATCGTATACCAAAGT
Source organism: Lonicera japonica (assembly GCA_021464415.1). Taxonomy (NCBI): domain Eukaryota; kingdom Viridiplantae; phylum Streptophyta; class Magnoliopsida; order Dipsacales; family Caprifoliaceae; genus Lonicera; species Lonicera japonica. The sequence goes on along the minus strand of CM038463.1, from coordinate 96,617,782 downwards.
CTATTAATTAAACCGGTATAGATGGCAAAAATGCTTTCATGATCGAGTATTTATCACATACACACCGCAATCTATGAGTTAGATTGGATATATAGCGATTATCGATTCCTTCGTATAACAATACCGCTAATCCGAACTTTTGGAAAAGTAAGAAAGTAATAATACTATTTTGTAATTGGATTAGGGTTTATTATACGCCTTTAGTTTTGAAAACAATTTGAAAAAAAAGGTTTTGAAAAGCTATTAAGTAATAAAAATTATGCAAACAAGAGTATGAATTATAAAACTGACGAATAAATAAAAGAAGAGAGAGAAAATTATACCTGAGCCTTCTTGGAAGGAGAGAATAAGGATCTCTTGGTGTGTACCACGAAATTCCCTTGATTGTTGATGAAAATAATGAATGGAGGGGGGGTCTATTTATAGTTGAAAGAAATACTTGGAGAGCAAGAAAAGATATCGCAACTAGGACTCTTGGAAATTATCGCGAAGCCTTCCCACCGTTGGATCATCCTGATTTTTGGATATGTACTGTAAATAGGAATATTCTAAATCATGTAAAAATTTCAGGTCGATCAGAAGTCGGTAAGGTCTCCTTTCGTTCTGATTGGTACGAAGAGTTTGTGTCCGCGTAGGAAAGGTACTTGTTGTAGACAAGGTCCCTTGTTTGCACGAGAAGTCAGGTTCTAACCGTTGGATCAGGCTGAATTTTGGATATGTATTGCCAATATAAGTCTTTTACACCCTGTAAAAATTTGAGGACGATCGGAGTTCGGGAAGGACTCGGTCTCCTTGGATTGGTACAAAGCGTTTGTTCCCGCATAGGAAACGTACTTGCGTACAACTATCTCGAGAATTAAACTTCCAACCGTTGGATCACTCTGAATTTTTGACATGTTTTCCCTCCAAATGTTTTCTAGCTCGTGTCCAAATTTGAGGCCAATCAGAATTCGGGAAGGCCACTATTTATTTTAATTTGCTACGAAGGACATTTCAACTGGAATTGCGCGGTAGACAAATTGATTCTTGAGGACCCCATGTCCGACAAAGCTGAAATTTTAATATGCTCTTCCCCACAATAAGGCCTATCCACTTACCAAACTTCAAACCATTTTAACTTCGAGAAGACCTCCATTTGACCACCCGAAATAAACTCGCAATTTTTTGAATTTTCGGAGATCCGACCGTCGGATTTAGCTGATTTTCGAGTATGTTACTCCTTTTGATAATTTCCAACAACTCTAAAAGTTTGAGGATGATCCAAAGTGCGTGACTCTCCTTTCATAAGTTTCCAGGAGTTTTGACGGTTTTCGATTCCGACAATTTTCGATAATTCTGTAACTCCTCATCCGGGGTCCTTTTGGCTTTCTTCTTTGACCTGTATCACATGAACAAACTACATGTGCATCTAGGAATGCTCGTGCGTGCATGCATGTTTATCTCTTTAAAAATTAGGATTCTTGCGGGGGTCGCAAAATGAGGTGTTCACAGGTTTTGGTACCGAAAATCTACGTTTCTAGCTATTTCGGTACCAAAATCTTAAAATAACCCATAAATACCAACATCCAATACGATCAGCCCTTAATTCCATCATCAACAACTCATATAATAATCATCAACATGCTCAGATTATATGTATCAAGCATAAACCATTTGCATGCAAAGAAAAGTAAGATTTTGGTACCGAAAATCTAGTATTACTATTCATACAACAATCTCCATGCAAAGAATGAAGAAATGAAGGAAAGTTCCCACCTTAATCACTTTTGGATAGAAATGGAGAGCCCCAAAGCAACCACCTACTTCCACCGTTCGAGAAAACCAAGCTAGGAAATGGACTCGCCACGTCAAAAACTTGAGAAATCCATAATTTCAGAGTGAAAATCATTGATTTGAGCTAAATATCTCCCATTTCTCACCATTTCTCTCTCTAAAAGTGTATATAACTTTCCCTGGTTTAATGGTGTTTTTAGGATTGAAGAAGATTGCCAAAGCTGGTCAAAAGAAATTAAAAACGAGCTGACTTAGTCAAACCTAGATTGACCAAATGTGTTATAGTACATTGTTCATATTTTGGGTATAACTCTTTGCTCGGAACTCCGATTGGGATGATCTTTATATCAACGAAAAGCTAATTCAAATTTTTACAATTAACAAGAGTAAGTTTCTCTAAATTTATGATAGATTAATACTAGAATTTCGTCGAATACAGTGCTTTGCCAAAATTCAGCATAATCTGATTTTTGCTAATCGGCTTACTTCGCACTCTGTTTTGACCATCGAGGAGCGTGAACTAGCTTTTGGTAAAAATAAAAAAGTTATAGATGGATATAAGATGAAACAACAAGGGTTTACGAAATTAAATTTGGATAATTAATGAAGAAGTTACGAGTCTCCAAAGTCGACTAAAATCCAATCGATGAGTAAAAATTCAGGGTTTGAAAAATGCCTCCAAAGTGCTCGTTTCAATTTCGATAGTGACGAAACTTCCTAGAATATTCCTAATAGATATTTATGACATGTTGGAAAAAATAAAACTGAATTCAGAGGTCTAAAAGCTCTGGAACCGCAAACGAGATTTATAGGAATCATTAATGTTTAAGGATAAAATTCAATTATACTAAATACTCAAAAATGCTTAAATGAAGTCCGAATCTAATGAAACTTTATTGGAAGGTTAAATAACTATAATGTGACCTGTCAGAAAAGACTAAACTCAATTCGGACCTTCCTAGGTCGATGAACCAAATATAAGAAAAGTAGGAAAATCGAATATTCATGAATACGCCAAATTTTCCAAGAATGCACCAACTTGCTCAAGCTAGTTCCAAATTAAATAGAAAATTTTAATTTTACTCCATAACACCAAAGTGACTTGTGGGAACATTCGGACTTGTCTAAGTCCACAAATGAATCGGACAAATAACTAGCTAAATTAACGAAAATACACCTATCGAAAGACAGAGTGTTACGGACTTGGTATATTCCCACAGGCAGGGACGATTTTGTCAACGATTTAGTGTTTTGTTAAATTAATGTACTTCCACAAGCAGGGACTATGCCGTTACCAATTCTGATTCGGTGTTGAACTGATATGTATTCCCACAGATAATGACGATTTTTTCAATGATTTGTTAACTTGTTAAACTGATGTACTCTTACAGGCAGGGACAGTTCCATTAACAATTTTGATTTGGTGTTGAATTGAAGGTACTCCCACAGGTAGGGGAAATTTTGTCAACAATTTGGTATATTGTTAAATTGATGTACTCCCACAGGTAGGGACGGTTTCGTTAATAATTTTGATTCGGTATTGAACTGATATACTCCCACAGGCAAGGGATGGTTCTGTCAATGATTTAGTATACTGTTAAACTGATGTACTCTCACAGGCAAAAACGGTTCCATTAACAATTCTGATTCGGTGTCGAGTTGATGTACTCCCACAAATAGGGACGGTTCTGTCAATAATTTGGTATATTATTAAATTGATGTACTCCCACAGGCAAGGACGGTTCTGTTAACAATTCTGATTCGGTGTTGAGCTGATGTACTCCCACAGGTTGGGACAGTTCTGTCAACGATTCTGATTCTGTTGTTATGTTTGAATCTCGTAGAGGGGTGAGTCTCCTTCTTTAGCAAGGTGTGTGGACTGCGTAGAGGGGTGAGCCCCCTGCTTTACCGAAGTGTATGCGATAATGAATGTCTGTTGGGGACATTGCTTTGGCTTGAAAGGTCATGTTTGGAGAAATTGGGGATTTGTTGGGGATATGATGATTATGGTCTATTGGAGAAATGAAAACTCCTATTGGTTAGGATAAAAGATTGATATGAGAATTGACGATCTGCTAAGGGAGGATAATTGATGGTCTGGTTGAGGAATGAGATATCCTACTGGCTAAGATGCGAGGCTGAAGTGTGTAGGATTGATGATATATTGGTGTGATATATTTTGAAAAAGTAATAACTTTTGGCTGGCTTTTTTCATCTTTGAGAAATGATCGAGTTACGTTCCCGATTCTTGAATCTTGTGTTTAAATTTTGGACTTTGCCTGCATCATTTTATGTTTTTTGATACCCTTATTCCTCCTTGATTGTTTGAAAGCTTTTTTAATGCAGCTTATTTGTTTTTTCTTTTGCATGGTCAACACCCTTCCTCACCCAAGACGTAGCCTTGGGCCTTTTAGCCCAGCTGTCACTTTTGGTATGGCTCTCGCTGCCATCTTTTTTTCTTTTCTGTTTTTCAATATTCTTTTCTTTTGGCACTATGGGATTTATCAACTTTTTCACTTTTTCAATTTTTTCTTGTACCCACTTTATTCTTTCTTACTTTGTCAGGTTTTCTGAGCATCATTGTCCGTACATTTGAGAATGTTTGCTTTAAAAATTTGCATTTGACATTGTCATGCTGTACTTTTGATTTTCAGTCTGAGAACCTTTGGAAGCGTATCTTAAAAGATAAGAAACTGGATTAAAAAATCCTTTTGTGGGGCTTATTTCCTTATTTTGCGAAACTTTCTCATTCCTATATTTCTCTCTCTAACTTTTCTCTTATATCTTTTCAAAGGTGGCTTATTTGGTTTTGGAGAGGGCTTAGGTTTCCTTGTAGAAATGGCTTGGTTTTGCCAGCAGAAAGGGCTAGGCTTGCCTGTAAAAAGGGCTTGGCTTTGTGTAACAGGGTTGGGATTTACTTGTAAAAAAGGGCTTTGGGTTTTATATATCATTCGACTTTCTGGGAGGAATTATGATGTGATTCGACTCTCTAGGAGGAATTATGAGGTGATTCGACTATTTGGGAGAAATTTTGATGTGATTCAAGTCTCTCGAAGGAATTTTGATATAATTATGATGTGATTCGACTCTCTGGTAGAAATTCTGATATGATTCGACTTTCTAGAAGAAAATATGATGTGATCTTATTGTGATGATCAGGTGTGCGCTAGTTGGAGTTGTGATGGTGTATGAGATTAACCATCGAGGTACATACCGGAATGTAGTAGAAAAGCCTATCTGGCAGGTCAGGAGCCTAGTGCTTATGCATTATGTAAATGCTCACGCCATGCTTACCTAAATTTCGACTATTCGTATACTTCTTAAATCATCGCACAATCATTTATAAAAACTTGATTTTACAAATGTCATTATTCTGAGTTGCTTGATTTAAAAAGTATGTTACGTTACTTGAAATTATCTAAGTGCAAATGTATGCATGCAAAACTTGCTATTTTTCGAGAATATATTAACACTTAACACGCAAATATTAATTTCTGGTCAATTAATGAGTGAGTGAGTGAGATCGGTCACAAAAGAAGTGGCGGCTTCTGTCTTAGGATTCTGCCGATCCTATGTTATGCTTATTTCTTGACAAGTTGCTCCCTCCTTCTTGATTATTGAGCTTGTCCGAGTCCGTGTGCGTTGCCGCTTTTGCTCATACCATCAGTTTCATGAGAATTATTGATGTTTTGCATTTTCATGAGTGGGTATGGATTATCCGGGGGCTTTCAGTTGGTAACCAACTAATTTCATTGACATGATTATACCTTCAGAGGTACAATTTCTGGTTCTGTTGATAGGACGGCTACAGGGTTGTGATGGTTTGGGTTAAGGCACCCTTAGTGTGAATGATAAATGGAGAGGTTAGTCTTGGGAAGTTGTTCGGGTTCTCTTGTTTGCACCCTCAGTGTATCTTACCCTCAGCACCTTCAATGTGTGCGAATGATGAATGGATAAGCTAGTCTTTGGAGAGCTTTCGGGTCTTCTTGTCGATACCCTTAGTGCATGTAGCCACTGGCACCCTCAATGCGTACGAATAATGATGGTGATGATAGTCTTTAGGGAGTTATTATGGTATTCTATAGTGCATATACCCTTGGCACCTTCATTATATACCCCTTGCATGGATCTGCATCAAGGTTGACTTGGGGATTATGGTTTTGAATGGGTTGGTTATGTTCAAGGTTCAACTAGGCAGCTTCGGATTTTGCACTGGTGGTACAACGATGTTGGTAAGGGCTAGAGAAAACATGTGGTTGATTTTGGCATGAACTTAGATGGAGCTATTGGGTCTCGGGTTTGGTTGCCTTCGACTGGGTAGGGATTTGGATTGAGTTGGTTTGGTTCAGCAGGTGTTCTGACAGAGATTAGGGCTCAAAACTGGCTTGGGTGGCCACTTGGTGATCCTTCATGATGGCTACAAACTGGGTCTGATCATGGATTAGATGGTATATATGTTCAAGGCGGATCCGCTGCACGAGAGGCTTCACTATGATTACCCTCAGTATTGTTGACCCCGATTTGATTAATTGGCAGCTCAGTATTGCGATGATAAGGCATGATTGGTGTTGAGTCTGATCTCATGAGTCATTTGAATGTGATCTCCACCAGCCTAGTCGGCTGGTGTTAACAGTAGATAATCTGAGTGTAATGAATAATGGGGAGAAAGAAATCGAGGATTGACCGAAAAATTAATATTTTGCTATAGGTTGTATAATTCTTGAAAAACTATGACTCAATAGAAAAATAAAATTAAAAATTACTTTTTGGTGTTTAGACGAAAATAAACCGACATAAATAACTTGAGAGCCTCGTGGATAGGTTTAGGGTAGGAATACACATTCCTGGGGTGCCTTTATAACCTTCCGATTTTGAAAACCAATTTTTGGAAAATTTGTTTTTAACAATGACTCATTTTTTTTAAAAAATTATTTTGAAAAAGCAGGAAGTCCTTTCTTCTTAGAGTTGTTCTTCATGGAAATGGTGATAGGAAAATTCTCACTAATGGGTTTTAGTGAGGGATTTCTACGGGCGGGGTTGGACAGCCACTAGCCGTACTTACCAAACCAAGAGTTGGTATGCATGACAAGGCATTTTGTTCGCCAGTCTCACGAAGAAATTGCAAAAAGCAATTACTCATTCTTGTGGGTCGTTAGGCCTGATATAGTTGTAGGGGAGACAATGGTCTTACCAGAAGAATTCATCGAAAAAACGAAGGAACGAGGGCTAATAGTTAGTTGGTGCCAATAAGAGCAAGTCTTTAATCACCACGCAATAGGAGGGTTTCTTACGCATTGTGGATGGAGCTCAGTATTGGAAAGTATTTGTGCCGGTGTTACAATGATTTGTTGGCCATTCTTTGGGGAGCATATGACAAGTTGTAAAAATATTTGCAATGAATGGGGTGTGGGAATAGAGATAGATGAAGACGTTAAAAGGGTGCAAGTTGAAGAAGTTTTAAGAGAGCTAATGGATGGAGAAAAGGGTAAAATGATCAAAGGAAAGGTAAAATAGTGGAAGAAAATCGCCAAAGAAGCCACTTGCCCATTTGGTTTATCGTTCCGCTAATATAGATAAACTAGTTGATGAAGTGTTAATTACTATCAAAACCCTAATTCTTTTTTTTTCTATGTCATAGGCAGTTACTTACGAGTGTATAATTGTTCATAATATATGTTTTATGGCAATTTTTCTAGTGTCATGCTCTCTAAAATTTTTGTTATGTTTGAAAAGGAGATGTGGGTACGTTATCTACGTACGTGAAGATAATGAAAGAAGGGACAATTAAAAAAAAGGTCTTATTAGAGAAAAATATTTCACACTAAAACCAAGGAATAACTTTTTTGTAAATAAAGGGCCTATTTTTTATTTTATTGATAATATGACATGTGTCTTTTTTTTTTTCATTGTAAAATGACATCCCAACCCTTAAAATAAACTAAAAAATACCAATATGCATTAAAATATGGACTGCAATATGAACTTTGCAGTCTATATTTCACTGCAATATGAACTTTGCAGTCCATATTTTACTGCAATATGAACTTTGCAGTCTATATTTTTAGTGCAAAGTTCATATTGGAATCCATATTTTACTGCAATGTGAACTTTGCAGTCCATATTTCTAGTGCAAAGTTCATATTGCAGTCCATATTTCACTGCAATATGAACTTCGCAGTTCATATTTTTTGTGCAAATTTCATAAAGAGAGGGTAATTTAGGTAATATATAACATGTTTTTATTAATTAAATGATATTTAAATTTATTCAAATACATTCATTTAAAATATAAAACAAAATAGGCCTCTAACACTAATTACCAATTAAAAATAGGCCCTTCATTCAAAAAAATATTATTCATTGAATTTTTGGTAAAAATCAATGTGTAATAAGACATTCTACCTAATTTTTAGATGAAAGAATTGTGAGGAAAGAGATATGGAATCCAAAAACAAAAAGAAAGAAAAGTACATTCCAATTAACAAAAAGAAAGATAACTATCAAATAGGTTGAAGAATATTGTTAGATGGAAATATTAAAATAACCTGTTTTTCGATTTTTTAAAATGCAAATGTCTTTCCTCTATTGAAATTTCAAAAGGTGAGTTTGATCTGCAATATAAATATATATATAAAAATGAATAATTGAGTATGACTGATAGAAAATAAAAAGTAGGTTTCCGAGAAATAATAAGCGGTTCACAAAGATGCATGTCATATATGTCTCTGTCTACTTAAAAAAAATATTTGTTTGTAGGTTTGATATTATTAGTGATATTATTGGAGCGTGACCCACACAGCTCAATTCCTGATCACAATTCACACCTACCTTAATTCTCTTTTTTTTTCTCCGTTTCAGATAGATATATTAATACACACTACTTCTACCTACCATGAGATCTTAGATGGTGATATGTATATGTAGATATCATTGTGAGCAACTATTTAAGTATATAATATTTGTTTTTGTATTTAGTGTCGTGAATAAGGTTTGTTTGTTTTAATTAAATTTTAATTTGTGTTATTATTATTTGGCAAGTCACTATACTTATTCTTATTTTTAACTATTAAATTTGTTTTCGTTTTATCGTGTCAATTTGCACGGATAATACCTAGTGTTTTATAAATATTGATTAGCATATTTTAAAAATATAAATTTTATTAAAATTAAATTTTGTAATCTAAAGTTACGATACTACTTAAAAGATTGATGAGAGGGAAAGTGTCGTAACGCTTTTCAAACATGTGCAAAAAACCTGACTCGAACTCTCTTGATATAGATAAAAAAAAATATAGACCTATTTTTGCCTATATCACTATTTACATTTATTATGCACATGACCAGTAGCATGTGGTATACAAGCTGAGCTCAAATGTTCTTAAAAATAGTAACGTGTGGTATTCATGGCAACTTTTTGTCAATTTTTTGATCAAAGTGGAACTCAATCAATAATTTAAATAGTATTTTATTACGATGAGGGGCTTAATTGAATTAAATATACAAAAAACCATAAAATAATTTAACGTAATTTAGTTATTTCTAAATTCAAATTTTAGTACATGAAAATTGCGGGAAAAAGAAATACAAGAACTCATATTTATATAAAACCAGGATACATACTCCAGTACTCATGAAAATGACACCAAATAGTCAAAAGTCTGAAGGAAAAATGAGTAAAATCCACATGTTTCCCCAAAACTGTTTCTCATTTGCAAATTTGACAAAACTAATTTTTTTTTTATTTTTTTTTGGCAAACTGCATCTCATACTATCGATTTGTGTCATTTTAGCACTTCCATCAAATTCCCTTAGTTTGACTAACGGTGGAGGGGGTTAAAATGACACACTTTCATTTCTCTCCATTTTTATTAATTAAATTTGTAAGCCCATAACTATCTAATATGATATCCTTGTTAGAATATACTATATATTATGTTTCCTATTCCTATTCTACTTTCCATATTGTATTAATTGTATTGATTGTGTTCCCATTATACTTTCCAAATTGTATCCTAGATTAGGGTTTTGTCTCTAGTATATATATCCTTACTCTATTGTACATTCTTCATCAAGAAACTAATACAATTCTTTCATTCTCCTTCTTCAATCTCTCTTTCGTTTCTATTTCGTAACATGGTATCAGAGGGATTCATCCTCCTCTAGAACCAATCTTTCACCTAATCTTCAACCAAATCCAAATCAAAAACCCTAGCATCATCAACCCAAGCAACTAACCAATCAAAAACCCTAGCTTCATCCAACTGTCGATCCACTGTTCAAAGCCATACAGAACCTCGGTTAACCCAAAAAAATTATACCAAAAGCTTCGTCCTTTCAATACGAACCAAACCCCGTTTAAAACACCCCATTCGGACACCTTACGCGCTCTCACGCGCCTCGGCAAGATCCCCTAGTCGCGCCGCCCAGATCCACGCGCACCCTCCTTTTCTTGATCAATCGCTACCTCGATACAGAGCCCTAAACCACCCATATAATATACCAAAATCTTTGTCTCTTCAATACGAACCAAACCCCATCGAAATCACCCCGATTGGAGTTGGCACGCGCCCACACACGCCGCTGGAACATCGCCTAGTCGCGCAGCCTAGATCCACGCGCCACTACCCTAAAAACCCTAAACCGGTTTTTTCTGAACCAGTTTTTACTCCGTTGACCGGTTCACCTATATCTAACCCGGTTTTTTTCACTCTAAGACCGGTTCCCCACTAAATCAACTGCTCCGGATCCGTTTCTAGCCTCAGATTTCTCAGAATCAGATTATTTTTTACAGATACTATGTTATCTTACACATTTCTCAATGGAAAAACATGAGTTTTCGCATCCGATCTCTATCGTTCTCAATGGAACCAACTATGTTCAATGGTCCCAAGCCATGACCAGTTTTCTGAAGTCTCGTAAGTCCTGGTGAATTGTTACTGGAGAAGTCGTTAAGCCAACCAAGAAAACCGATGAAACCGACGATAAGTTCAATGATCGACTTGATGATTGGGAAAGCAAAAATGGTGATATTATCACATGGGTTCGGAATACCTCTATCTCTCGTATAGGGCAGCAAATTGGTCATTTTACCACCGAGAAGGAAGTCTGGGTTTTTCTAAAATCTAGGTACACTCCAAAGGATTTCTCTCATCAGTACCAGTTGCTTACTGCTTTACATTCTAAAACCCAACAACCCGAGCAATCGATTGATGATTATTTATCCGACCTTTAAGCTATTTGGGATCAGCTAGCCCAATCTGAACCTACTTTTTGTGAGCATGATACAGAAAAATTTGAAACATACCGAGATAACCAGCGTGCTATCACTCTTCTAATGGGACTTCACGATAAATTCGAACCATTTCGGGCTGCTCTACTCCATCCAATCCTTTACCATCTTTTGATGATGTCATAACAGAGCTTCTCTCTGAAGAAACTCGGTTTGCCACTCGGGCCCACAATTCTCATACTGTTTTAGCCGTTCAAAGCTCGAAACCTACCAAAAACTCGTCTTCTCGAGAATGTGCGTACTGTCATGCCACCACCCATATGCTACTAAAGTGTTCAATTAGGACGTGTTTCTTTTGCAAAAAGGTGGGACCAGGTCACTTTCAAGCCGATTATTACAAGAACCTATCCAGAAGATCCTCCTCTAGATCATCTTCCAGCACCATCACCGTTGCCACCACTGATTCCTCTGAGGCAGACATTTTTACTGCACCTGTGACTCTAGTTGACATCACAGCTCTTCTTAAACATGTTACATCATCTTCTGGTTCTGCTATGGCTACCACCACAGGTACATCTTGGTTCTTTGACTCTGGCTGCTGCAATCATATGACTTTTGATCCTGCTATTTTCATATCTAAAAGTTATAATTCTCATACACCCACCATTAAAACTGCTGATGGTTCTCAGTTATCTGTTAGTCATGTTAGGACGGTTACTACACCTAGCCTCTCTTTACCTGCTACATTTCATATTCCAAAATTGACTATCAACCTTATTTTTATTGGTCAACTATGTGACCTTGGGCTAAATGTTATATTTTCTTCTTCTGGTTGTCATGTGCAGGATCCTCAGACGGGACAAATTATTGGGATATGCCGTAAAGTTGGCCGCATGTTTGAGCTCATACACCTTTGTACCTCACCTACTCCTATTGTTGCATCCACACCAACTACTACTGCATCCACACCACCTGTTTCTTCGTTTGAGTTGTGGCATTCCCGTTTAGGACATGTGTCTTTTGATCGTCTTCGTTCTATTGTGTCATCTGGTCAGTTAGGGTCAATAAAGTCTGAGAAATTGTCGTGTCTATTTTGTCAACTTGGAAAACAACCTGCATTATGTTTTAATAAAAATAATTCTTTTTCTTCAGCACCATTTGATCTTATTCACTCTGATGTTTGGGGACCTTCTCCACATTCTACCATGGGAGGTTCAAAATATTTTGTTATATTTTTGGATGATTATTCTCGTTTTACTTGGATCTATCTTATGAAAAAACGTTCTGAATTAGCCCAAATTTACTATAATTTTGCTCGCATGATTCAAACTCAGTTTTCTCGTCCTATTAAAGTTTTTCGAGCTGATAATGCCATGGAATACAAAGAAACCTCATTTTTCAAATTTCTCCGTGAACAGGGCATTGTTTCTCAATATTCTTGTCTAGGTACATCTCAACAAAATGGTCGTGCTGAATGCAAACACAGACATATTCTTGATACTGTTCGCACACTTCTTATCGCCAGTAGTTGCCCTGAACGGTTTTGGGGGAAAGCAACACTTACTGCTGTATACACTATTAATCGTATCCCTATTCCCTTTCTTCAGCATCAATCTCCATATGAAAGACTTCATGGTACCTCTCCTGATTACAATTTCTTATGAGTCTTCGATTGTGCTAGTTTTGTGTTACTTCAGCCTCATGAACATTCTAAATTAGAACCACGAGCTCGTCTTTGTTGCTTCTTGGGGGCATGGGATAGAACATAAAGGTTATCGGTGTTGGGATCCTATCTCAAAACGTTTAAGGATTTCTCGTCATGTTGTCTTCTGGGAACATAAAATGTTCTCCTCTCTATCCAAATTTCATGTCCTTGAAGAATCTCCACTCCCATTCTTTACTCATTCGTCACTTGATCTTTCCACCCCTGAACTTGAGGCTCTAGTTATCACATTCCCACCAGCATTTGAACCAGAAGCCACACCATCACCACCTCAACCTCTTAGTCCAACATCTCCTGAACCATCCTCACCTGAAGTCATTCCTTCTAATGAGCTTCAACATACGACACCTCCCAATGATGATGTCTCGCCTGCTGATCCTGTCATACCTCAACCACAACGACAGTCCACTCGGGTAAGAGAGCTCCCCCATCACCTTTGTGATTACCGCTGTTATTCTACTATGATATCTCACTATGAACCTTCATCCTATAAGGAAGCTAGTACTAATCCACTTTGGCAGCAAGCTATGACAGAAGAATTACAAGCCTTAGATAAGGCGCATACCTGGGATCTTGTG